>CM055118.1:857156043-858356043 GCA_029206835.1 Rana muscosa
TCGCCCCCCCATGATGGGGGGGGGGGTAGAAGTGTTTTTTTTTTTTTTTATAGGCCCTTTGTGTACCCTCTCCATATATAAAGATATTTGGAAGAAAGGAGATAGGAAGAAGTTTGAATGGTAAATAATGACAAATATAATTTGAAATTGGATAGGAATGTTGTAGTGAAAGTACATTATATAATTATATTAATAATACTCCCTCCCTCGGCTATGTTTTTGGAGATGGGTGTTATTCCTTTTTTTGGAGAAGGGAGGGGGAGGGGAGGGAGTTTGGGGAGAATGGGGAGGGGTGCATAATATAATTTGAATAGCAATGTTTAGGGGAAAGTGATTTATAGTAGCAATATCCTCCTTTTTGTCTATGTATCCCTGTATTTATCCCTTTATGGAGAAATGCTTGTTTAGGGTAATAACGATAGTATATTATATTGAGTGTTGAACCCGCCACACGCTTGTATGAAAGGAAACTGTATTTGTTTTTTTTTGTGTTGGGAGGGTTGAGAAATGTTTGGTATTGACTATGGAATGGATACCATGGTCGGTAAAAAAGGGGTTAGTCGAAATGCCTCTCCACTCTCGTCCAGGTATGAATAGAACTTTGGATTTAAGGAGGAGGTGGAGAGGGATAGGGTGGAAAGGGAGGAGGGAGGGAAAGATATGGTAAGAATGAGATGTATAAATGCCCAGAGGTGTAGTTTAGGATTCCAGAAGAGGTTCCCTCCCCAAAATGGAAGGTGTAGGAGGTAGCCCTCTCGGTTTAAACACAACGTCAGGTAAAAAAAAGTAACAATATTAGTTATTCAGTAATATCATGGAATGTCAGAGGATTGAACTCTAGGTTTAAGCGAGCTCTGATGTTTCAGTATATAAGAAAATACAGTCCGCAACTAATTATATTACAGGAGACACATTTAATGGGAAAAAAACAACGCTAAAAAAAACCTGGATACAAAAAGAATATCATGCCACCTATTCATCCTACGCTAGAGGGGTATCAGTGTTAGTCAATAAATCCTTTCCTGGAAAGGTGGAAAAAGCTTATATAGATCTACAGGGGAAATACGTGATCTTATTATACAAGATCGGGCAACAAAGGTGTATTATAGTAGCAATATATATTCCACCTCCATTTACAGTCAAAATCTTAAATGAGATAATGGAAAAAATTATCCAATATCTTTCTGCAAAATTGATGCTCATTGGAGATTTAAATTCGGTGATGTCCGCTGAATTGGACAGACCGAAATCTTCCAAGAATCACTCAGCCGATCTATATAATTGGGCACAAGCGACGGGGGTAACGGAGATATGGAGATGGAGAAATCCGGAAAAAATAATGTATTCCTGCTATTCTACATCTTATAAAACAGCGTCTAGGATAGATCTGGCATTTGCAGACTCTGCAATGTTAGCAGACATTGTAGATGCTGAGTACTTACCGAGCGGCCTGTCAGACCATGCTCCCCTGTGGGTGTCAATACGCATTCCCACCTTTAGGGACACAGCATTGTGGAGGCTACCTCCACAATGGGTGACATACCCAGAGATATCAGAAAAGATGATAACCATAATAAATGAATACTGGGAAAATAATGAGGGATCATCCTCAGTAGATATAGTTTGGGATGCGTTCAAAGCATATCTACGAGGTCAATATATTTAAAAAATCGCAGCAATAAATAAAAAACAGAAGGTCAAGGTACAGGAGTTACAAATACAGGTAGAGTGTAGTAAGGAAAAATATAGTCAAGACCCAAGAAATCCCAATTTTGACCTAATGATGGCCGCACAAAGAGAACTACAGCTACACATGGAGGAGATAACAAGGCTAGAATTATACAAAAAGAAACAAAATATTTTTGAACTAGGGGACAAAAGTGGGAGGTTCTTGGTAAGACTGGCACAACAGGAATACCAACCTAAAACTATAGCAGAAATAGAAACCTCAGAAGGAATAAGAGTAAAAGAACCAGATGAGATTTTGAAGGCCTTTGGCGATTACTATGCTAGGTTGTATGCCTCCTCTCTCCCCTCCGGCTTCCATCCGGGGCCCATGTCGGACTTATTGGACCAGGTGGCCCTTGGGTGGTTGTCGGATAGGGAGAGGGAGGCATTGGTGGACCCAATTACAAGCGAAGAAATAATAAAGGCCATAAATACATTCCCAGGGGAAAAAACACCAGGTCCAGATGGGAATCCCTGTCGAATTCTATAAAAAATATAAAGATCTATTAGCTCCAAAATTAGTAAAGGTATATTCAGAGGGATTGTTGAAGGGGATATTGCCAGACTCAATGAGAAAGGCACATATAACCCTAATATATAAAGAGGGCAAAGATCCAAAATTATGGCCCTCATATAGGCCAATAGCATTTTTAAATATAGACTTCAAAATATTAACTAAAATATTAACATCTAGATTACAGCATTTATTAAAATCCATTATAGACTCAGATCAGACGGGATTTATGCCACAAAGAACGACAGAGGTAAATCTGCGCAGATTATTTACGAACATACATGCACACCATAACTGTGAAGAATCTAGGACGGTGGCTTCCCTAGATATAGAAAAGGCCTTTGATACTATAGAATGGCCCTTTCTATGGGAAGTACTCAGAAGAATGGGGTTCCCTTTAAAATTTATCAACTGGGTTCAAACAATATATAGAAAACCTATGTCAGCGGTTAAACTCAGGGGAAAGCTGTCATCTTTCTTTGAGCTGTACAGAGGTACAAGACAGGGCTGCCCTCTCTCTCCAGCACTCTTTGCAGTAGCAATAGAGCCAGTGGCAGAGGCTCTGAGGACGTCACAAGAGATTCAGGGACTCCGAATAGGAGGGCTGGAGGAGAGGGTAGCTCTGTACGCAGACGATATGCTGCTATTTTTGAGGGATGCGGGCCCGTCATTGAATGGGGCGTTGGAGTTATTAAATACCTTTTCACTGTATACAGGACTTAAAGTAAACTGGGGAAAATCATTGCTATTTGCTATAGATCAAGGAGCACAGGATACAGCGACCCCAAACCTGCCATTAAAATGGGTAACAGAATTCAAATATCTGGGCATAGTGATATCGCGACAGGCTGAAAAATTTTAAATGTTGAATCTAGATCCAGTGTTACAGGAAAATAAGAAAAAACTAAAGATGTGGGAAATGCTCCCCCTGTCCCTACTAGGATGTATAAATCTGATAAAGATGAAGATTCTCCCTCAGTTGCTATATTTGTTTAGAAATGCACCACAATGGTTACCAAAAAGCTTTTTTACACAGCTACATGGTATGTTGTCTTCATTTATATGGCAAAATAAATTGGCTAGAATAAAATTAAATACACTTATGCGCCCGGTGTCACAGGGGGGGGCTGGCTTTCCCTGACCTACTTAGGTATTATCTAGCAGCACAGCTGGTAACAGTGGGAAGGTGGTTGAATCCTGATAGATATGATCCCGCTACAATGGTGGAAGCTGCAGTAGTCCAGTCTCTGGAGGCGCTGCAGGCACTACCATTCCGCGGGCTGAAAAATAGCCGAGACCTAACCCCATCAATGATAACGACAGTAAAAGCATGGAAAGCTTGCATGATAAGAGAGAGCAACCTAAAAACAGATATATCTCCAAATACTCCATTATGGAGAAACCCTGAGCTTAGATATTTAGCTTATATTCCGGATCCTAGAGTATGGACAAAATTTGAAGTTAAATAAATATCACAAGTAATACACGAGGGAAAAATATCTTCATTTGCAAATATGAGAAAAAACTGGAACATCCCCGAGAGCTATCTCTTTAGATATATCCAGCTAGTACACGCGTTGACAGCCCAGTTTCCACAGGGTACCCCTCAGGTAATAGAAACAGGTTTAGAAAAAATTATGAGAAAGAGAAGAGAAAGAGGGATGATTTCAATCCTATATAATCATCTATTAAAGATAGAACTACTAGATATGAACAAATTGTGTGAGTGTTGGTTAAGAGATATTCCAAGATTATCAGCAGAAAATTGGGGAAAGATATATAAATTTCCATTCTAGATTTTAATTTCACTTAGAGATAAACTAATTCAATTTAAGATAACACATAGAAGTTATTTTACACCATATAAATTGTCTAAAATATCACCATCCAATCCTCAAAACTGCTGGAGATGCGCAGGTACCCCTGGAAACTTTATCCATATTTTCTGGACCTGTCTCAAGATAATAGTATTCTGGAGAGAGATCCTGAGAATAATTGACAAAGTGGCGTCAGTTCAGCTGGACCCAGAGGCAGAGATCTGCCTACTGGGACTAGTTGAGGAAAATACGCTCTCTGTAGAAAGAAGAACACAGCTTGGCCTTCTGCTTTTCTATGCAAGAAAGGCAATAGTGCTAAACTGGAAGAAGGCCAAAGCTCCCCTATTAGCACAATGGAAAAATCTAGTAAATAGTAACCTGGTTTTGTACAAGGAGACATACTGCAACAGAGCAAAGGAAGAGAAATATGGGAAAATCTGGGCAAGTTGGATAGAGAGTGCTATGACAGCTGCAGGGGAGGGGGGTGTGGAATTAGGATAGAACTACACCAATGGAGGAAAGGGTTAAGGAACATACAAACCTATCTTTATGAATGTGAGGACTGATGAGACTATTTTTTGTTTTTTGGAGTAATTGGATTGTAAGATGTGAAACGTATGATGTAAAATGTATAATTCAATATAAGATGTATAAGATGTAAAATGTATGATGTAATATGAGAAGAAAGAAAAAAAAATTAATAAAGAGATTTATAAAAAAAAAATTAATTCCTGCATTGGCCCCCAAATTCTTCACTTTTTTGAGCACACTGACCTTACTTTCTTTACCTCCCCTTTCTTGCATATTTTCCTGAACCTTGTCCAAACATGGCGGCCGCATGTTTTGCCGCTACCGCGCATGCATGGGGGATAGTGAGGTCATATTAGCTCCTCTGGCCTTTTCTAAGATAGCGTCAGGTGTCGGTGCAGCTCTTCCGCGCATGCACGGTGATGTCATCTCTGCCGCGACGGCGTCGGCAGATTTAAAAGGATGACGTTCTGTCAAATTAAATGCTGACATTAGCTGCTGCAAGATCCCTGCTGTGCGCTGGCTGTTTTTCTACCTAGATAAGGTAACCTGCACTATCCTTACCCTCTTAAATGTATATTATCTTCAGAAACTTTCTGTGTTGATGGCTGTCATGGTTGCCTTACTTTACTAATCTGTCTTAGGTGGAAGTTGCCTTTGCTCTGTCCCACTGATCATGGAGGCCACTGCTCAAGCAGACCACTCTCAACCTAGAAGGTAAGAGGTTGTCATTATTTGGTAAGTAGGGAAGAGACAAAAAGAGAACATGGCCACTAACGCTGCGATTTTTGGGCAGCCTTACCAGGTCAAGATTCTCAAACTTTAAATGCATGGATCGCTCAAGTCATGCATCTAGCCATAGACGGTTTAGGAGAAGCCGGTCCAGACCCTCATCCTATCATCGCCACTCACGTCACAGAAGGTCACCTTCTCCTTGTTGCAAGTCTACATCAGGGAGCCTTGACACCCATCCTGCAGCCATTGCCTGCTGTGTGTGTGGAGCTCCAGTATTGCCAAAAAAATGAGCCTGCCTCATTAGAGAGTAAGTACTGGAATCTATCTTGGAAGCATCAGCCCCTGAAACAGATACGGCAGTTCCATCCACCCCTGGGCCCGATTCATCATCATCGGATAATGAGAATCTAGAGGTCTCAGTAGGGTTTGATTTTACACTTGTCGAACCATTCACTAGATCAGTTAAAGAAGCAATAGGTTGGGAAGAAGTTAAAGAAGTATCTCCTAAAATCCGAAAATACTTCTCAAATCTGAAAAAAGAACCGGAGTATATTCCATTCATCGAAGTGTTAGGAGACCTCATTAAGGATGAGTGGCAAAAACCAGACAAAAAATCAAGCCTTAATAATAGGCTAGCAAAACTATATCCTTTAAAAGAACCTAACGTAAATGAATTCATTTATGCACCAATTGTTGGCGCCTCTTTAATGCGATTGGCTATACATGTAACCTTGCCCATAGAGGATGCGGTAACCTTTCAGGACGTGCTTGACAGGAAGATTGATCTTTGAAGAAAGCATACTCTTCAGCAGGCGGAGCCTGCTGACTAGCTATTGCCACAGCCGCAGTGGGTAGAGCCATTTCCGAGTGGACCTCCAACATCGAAAAGTCACTCCGTGAGGGGGAAGACCAGGAAAAGATCATAACTTCCCTTCAAGAGCTTAAGCTGGCAGGAGATTTTGTTGCTGAGGCCTCAGTAGACATCATCAGATCAGATCCTCCACCAGAGCTATGTTATCTTCATTGTTGGCCAGAAGAGCCTTGTGGTTGAAACCTTGGGTAGCAGACACAGCTTTTAAAACCAACCGGTGCAAGATTCCATATGACGGCTCTAACTTATTTAGGTACAAACTTGATTCAGCCATCTCAAAGTAACAGGAGGTAAGTCGGGTCTGATTCCATCCGACAGAAGACCAAAGCCACAAAGAGGTCACACACACAGGTGCAACCTCCCGGAGAGATATAGGGAAGCCAAAACCTATAGACCCAGAAAAGAGTTTAAAAGAAACTGGAGGAATACTAAGTCATTATTTATGAGGCTTCAAAAATCAAAGTATACTGTGGCAGTGGACCAGCAGAAGTCTTTTTGAGGTTACGCCCGTCCATTCTGTAAAAGTGAGAGCCAGACTCAAGCAGTTCATGCAGGTTTGGACGGAACACATAAAGGATTCATAGACCCTTGTCACAATAAAATTTGGGCATTCAAGGGCAGATTGCCCAGAGACCATTTTCTGTCGACAAGATTCCAATCATCCTCAGAAAAAAAAAAATTATTGCTCAAAAATGTGATGGAGCTAGAATAAAAGGATGCAATTCTTTAGGTCCCAACGCCTCAAAGAGGGAGGAGATTCTACTCACCGTTATTCCTGGTAAAGAAGTAAATCTGGGATCTGCGCCCAGTTCTAGATCTAAAAAATCTCAACAAAATAATTCAGATCGATTCATTCAAGATGGAGAGTCTCCAACAATCCTTCTAGTAATAAACTTAGGAGATTGGATGCTGTCCGTAGATTTATCGGACGTTTATCTACACGTTCCAATACACCCTACCTTTCAGAAGTTTCTCAGATTTTCAATAAATCACCAGCACTTCCAGTTTCAGAGCCTACCATTTGGGATCTCTACTGCCCCCAGAACCTTTATGAAAACTACTAGTTGTCGCATTCCTGAGAGAAAAGGGATTATGAATCCACTATTATCTGCTCTTATCAGACAGCCAGAAAACTGCTTCATCATCAAAGAATTCTACTTACGACACTACAACAATTTGGCTGGATAATCAATTGGAAAAACAGCATTCTTTAGCCCACGCAAAAGATGATCTTTTTAGGGGCAGAACTGGATACAGAGGCAAACACAGTGGAGCTTCATCAAGAAAAAATAATTAATCTAATTCAAAAAGTAAAAAAGTTGCTGTCCGCAATCACTCTACCAGCCACAGTCTGCATGAGCATCCTTTGATCCATGTCAGCCACCTTCCCAATGATCCAGTGGGCTGGAAGATCGATGCTTCAGCCAATCTCCATCCACAGAGAAGTGAAGCAGCCGGTATGGTGGTGCACTCACCTTCACAACCTCAAGAAGCATTGACCTATAGTTCCTCAGGAATGAGAAATAGCCACATCAGATGCCAGCCAGCTGGGATGGGGAGCACACTACCAAGAACAAGCAGCTCAGAGGCGGTGGCAGTTCCACTCTCAAGGAATGGTCTTAAACATATTAGAGCTCAGAGCGGCCTTCCAGGCACTCCTGGCTTTTGGCTTAGCCCTGAGAGGAAAGAATGTTCTAATTCGGATGGACAACAAAGTGGCAGTGGCTTACATCCAGAGGCAAGGAGGTACCAGGAGTTGCACTCTTCTGAGAGAAGTTCTCCCCATCTAGGAATGGGCACAATTACGTCTGATGGATTTGAAAGCTGTTTATGTTCCAGCAGCACAAAACATCCTGGCCGACAGTCTGAGCAGAGAGTTCTTATCGAACAACAAATGGTCCCTGAGTCTCAAGCTTTTTCTCTCCTAACCCAAACTTGGAGAACCCGGATATCGATTTGGCAGAAACACCTGCGAACGCCAAATGCAGGAGATTCCTATTGAGAGCCTCTTACCCATCAGCCGAGGGAACAGACTGCCTTTACCACTCTTGGAACATCCAACTAGGGTGCATCTTTCCACCGACGCCATTGATCGCAAGATTTCTCTTCAGGCTCAGGACGTCAATGTGCACAGTGATAGCAGTAGTCCTGTTTTGGCCAAGGAGACCGTGGTTCACAATCCTGCTACAGCTAAGCTGGAGGATCCGCTGCCTCTTCCAGTAACACCAAACCTACTCTCTCAAGGCCACTTTTTTCATCTGGCTCCAGAAAAACTGCACTTGATGGCATGAAAATTTGAAAGGAATAGGCTCCGCGAGCAAGAGGTAATATCAAAATTTCTACAAGCCAGGAAGGGTACCACTAATATAACCTATGGGAGAGTATTGCCCAACAGAAGAATTGGAATACGTTGTCTCCGGAAGTCCCAAATCTTGGAGTTTCTCCAATCAGGTTTGGAAAAATGCCTAAGCTCAATTACCATAAAAGTGCAAATCTCTGCCTTATCTGCAAAAACTGGAATGAAATGGGATTTACATCCGCTTGTAGTTCAGTTCATGAGGGCGTGCGTAAAGATTAGACCTCCAAGAAGACCAACCTTCCCACAATGGCAACTCTCAATAGTTCTGGATGCGCTTTCAAGTTCCCTGTTTCACCCTAATGATTCAGTTTCACTAAGGGACGTAACACTAAAACTGACCTTTATCATGCCATAACCTCAGCAAAAAGAGTGTCGGAAATGTAAGCACTAATGGTAACGAAACCTCACCTAATTTTATTCCCAGACAGAGTGGTCCTAAGACCCTCGGAACACTTTATCCCAAAGGTGGAAACTTTATTCCACTTTAACCAGGATATAATCCTTCCAGCTCTTACCAACAATAAAGGGGAACCACATCCATTAGATGTAAAATCTGCTATTAGCACATACCTTTCAGCTACAAGATCCTTCAAGAAATCTGACAACCTCCTGGTAATTTCTCATGAGATCAGAAAAGGGCAGGCGGTAACAACACGTTCGATAGTGTCCTGGCTAGTCAAGTCCATCAAAAAGGCTTACTCAGTTCAACATCTTCCAGTACCTGAGGGACTTAGGGTTCACTCTACTAGAGCAGTGGCAACCTCATGGGCAGCATACTGCAGAGTATCCCTGGAAACCATATGCAGGGCAGCTACCTGGTCGTCCATAAATATATTAATGTCACACTATAAAGTGGATTTGGCTGGTTTAACAATGGTGGAATTTGGAAAGACTGTTATCCGAGCTAATTCTTCAATTTCATGTTCATAAATAATGTTTTCTTGCACCCACCTGACTGGCGAGTTATTTCCCAGTGTGTGTGCTGCCATGTTGCATCAGAAAAATGGAAGATTATATACTCACCTTTCCGTAATTTTCCTTTACTGACGCATCTTCATGGCAGCACACAATATCCTGCCCTTTCTTAAGTGATAGTTACAGAGAATGATGCAGGCAGTCTCTCCCTCAAATTTATAGCTAACCAATTCTGTCAGGTTGTGGGGGCGGAGTCCCAACCCAGTGTGTGTGCTGCCATGAAGATGCATCAGGAAAGGAAAATTACAGAAAGGTGAGTATACAATTTTTCATTTTTGGTTTTCTATTGATTTAGTCCTTCAGTTGTTGAGACATGATTGGGGAAACAGAATACCAAAAAATAGCAGCTAAACATACCCTATGCTGATTGGGTTTGAAATTCTCAGATAAGGGTCTGGTATGGATTTAGTAGGGGACCTAACTCTTTTTTTTTTGAAGTGTCCTTTTAAAATACATACCAGACCCTCATCAAGGATAAAAGTCTCTTATTTGGATTTTCAGAGGAACCCTATATAATTTTTTTGTTAACCAGCTGTAGCCCCACTAACTTTAAAGTTTCCTAAAGTTGAGTTTTAAAAAACATGCTGATTGACAAACTGGGTAGAAACTACCTGCGAAGCTGCTATATTATTTATCAGGCCGCATCAGACAGTGTCTAAAGCCAGTAGAGAAGTGAAACAGCCAGGTAGGAACAGACTACATGTGTGTGGGACTTCAGGTCACAGATTAGATGTCCATGGGACTGCAGATAACAGAAGAGCTTCACATATTTGAGCTGTGGGACTACAAGTAACAGCTTTTCTACTGGCCTGTGTAAATACGGGTGAACGATCAGCAGCAACTTTGTGGGCATGTGGCCTGGTATGTGGCCTGGCATGCGTACTGTCCCTCCCTTTCCTGGCCAGTCAGGCTAATTGCTCGGATTAGGGTCTAATATAAATTTTGGAGGGACCCAACACATTTTTTTGTGAGGCCCACTTTAAAATCCACACCAGACCCTCATCCTGCATAAGGGTCTGGTATAGATGTTGAAGGGAATTCTTGGTTGATAAACAGAACAAATTAAATATAATTTTGCAGCAATATTTTTTTTCTAAATGTCAATAATTCATTGAAGAAATTGTGTATTTTTAATGTTGTTCTTTAAGCCTTTTACAAGGACCTGCTCCCTTTTGAAAGGTATTTTTAAAAACATTATTTTGTTCTGGTACTTGTCCTCCCAGGGCAGTGTTCAGTTACCCATTACTTGTTTTCTACAAAAAACTTGCAAACTGGCCTTCACAAAGGTCAGAAAAAAGTATGTGATTTGGCTCCCATAGACTCCCATAGAGCTAGATTTGGAGTTTGCTGATTTTTTTATTTGTTCAGTGAACATCCAGCGAATCAAACTTTGCTTGGTTCACTTATCAGTAGGCTGGTAATATAAATGAATGCATCATAAAATATTAAGTATATAGTTAATAACAAAGATTAATTAAAAAGTTTCATGAACTGCAAATATAATCATGAGATAATAAAGCACTAATAAATTAACAATGTTAGTATATTTATTCAGAGTCTAATGATGGGTTCAGTTCAATTAAGCTTGTGATCATTTTTATTATGGTGAATAAATGGTCAAGTCAAATTTTGTGATGTAAAAATAATTATTCTATGATATACTGAATTCATATACTGTACACAAAATAGAATACACAGCTTATATTTTAAATTTACATATTATATAATATGCTTTTGCAAGTAGTGGTGTTTTTGATTCTGATTAATACATTTTTGGGAGGTAAAGATGGAAATAATTTCTTGAAGCAAGTATACAGTAAATAATAAAGCAATATGTATTTTTTATAAAATAACCTGATAATTTTTTTGTAAGCAATGGTAGTTGTCTTAAGTTTGTGTAATACATTTTGGAAGGTAAGTCTGTTCCCTGGAGCAACCACTCATTTCAGTATTGTTTCAAAATAAGGTGCGTTTTGAGTAACTTGGAGTAGGTGTTAGCCCATTTGGTAATGCCGAATGCAGCTTTGAAACTGACCCTAGCTGCTACTGACCAGAACTACATGTGTGTTTCTTCCATTTGGGAGTGTTACATGTTTTAAAGCAGTCTTTCTCCATCAGGTTTCATGAAAACATAAGGTTCCTTGAGCTTGGCTGGTTACTGAACCAATGTTACTCGGCAAACATAGCCACAAGAGACCAGTAGAACCTCCTTTCTCTTCTTTCAGGTACATAAGTAACCGCTTACTTTTTAGTCTATAAATGGACATTTTTCCCACTGACCATTAATGTAAAGGGGCATTAATTTCACTGTCCATCTGTGTAATGAGGCATTCTTTCTACTGACCAGCAGTGTAAAGGGATTTCTTTTCCCACTGATGACCAATATAAGAAAAGGCTTCTTACATTAAACACCAATGTAAAGGGGCACTTTTTCTCTGTCCACCATTGTAGGGGGCACTTCTCCAATTTTAACGAATATACCCAACAAATGACCACCAATAAAAGGGGGCATCACACTAACCATCAATGTAAAGAGATATATTCAAATATATTTCACTGTCTGTATTTCTTTTCTGCCAAATTGAAATATTAGTTTCATTTCACGATTAGTACTAGCAATAATTCTGTCTTATATAGAAGAGGGTGTTAAAATGTGCTATGAGTGTCAAAAACACCACATGTGTATAACCAAAGACTGTAAGACCGGTGGCTGCTGTGCCCTTTATCCCAACAGCCACCAGTCTTGTAATTTCCCCATTGCAGTTCTGTGTGAGTGTAATGGAGACTCCAGGTCTGTACCTCCCACTGATACTGTAAGTGTCAGAACACAGCTCTGCCCTCAGTTTAACCACAGCTCTGCTCAACTCCAGCTCCACTTTTAGTAGTGAAATTCACTGCTATAAGCAATAATAATCCTGATCAACTCCCCACAGTGGTACAGTGTTGCTTTGGTAACACTGTATCGCTCTGGTCACAGTATGTACATTTTTTTTTTTTTTTACATACTGTCACCAGTCAGTGTCCCTGTTCACCACCATACCAGTTATATGATGATGCTGTACTGCACTGGTGACTGTACAGTATGTAAAAAAAAAAATGTGAAAAAAACAGACAAATGAACAGATCAGACAGATACAGTAAAATCCTTGTGAGTTTCAAGCAGCGATCGCACAGGCACTTGTCACTTTTGTATTTATGGGCACCAATCTGTGAGATATTCTTGCATACAGTTTCATGTTTATTGGCAGAGGCATTGGCACTTTTACTTACTGTGTGCTTACAGTAGGAGAGTATGTTTGCATCTGTTTATTTGCACTTGATGTTTTATGCACAATTTCTTGTAAACACAGAAATGCCAGTGATGACTTTGATTTTTCTGGGATGCATGTGTACCCTAGGTACATTTTTATTATGATGTGTACTAAAATGACACTTAAAGGGACAAACTCCTCTAATTTTTTATTTTTTTTTTCATTTTTTTATTTTGTGTTAAAAAGCTGGTCCATTGAAATTTGTACGCAGTTTTCCTCTCCCTCACTTTCATAAAAAAATATTGTGTCTGATTGTATACTGCAGACCTTGGGTGAATTTATGTGGGGTTTTTATGTAATTCTTTATTTTTTTTAACCAAAGTTTTTTTATTAAATAGCAAAATATACAAACATAGTGAACATGTAAGCATTGTGATCCTATATGTTGTACATTCAATGAGCATAGTATACAAAGTATACAGTATATACACAAAATATTGCAAAGCTTTTTCCAGGGTTGCCATTTTGCCAATAATATACGTAGAAGTTTTCTCTTTATGAGGACGGGTTCCTCCAGAGTAAAAATGCTAAGAGATTGGATAAATAGATATGCAAAGCAGGAAACCCATTTCAGTAATAGTTGGTTCAGTTTGTTTCAGAAGTGTGCAAAATAAAGTCATAGCAGGAAATTATATATTTTTTTCTACCATTTTATTTGTTTTATTTGGTCTCTCAATTGACACTTATTCATGAAGTGATGAAGGAAAACTGCAAGGAAGTGCTTGGCAGAATACAGTTTATGTGAAATAAAGTAATATTAGCAGAAAGACACTTTTCCCTGTCCATAAACAAATATTTAACAGTGTATGGACAGTCTAGTATGAAATCATATTATGGAATAATTTGTGCCCTTGCTGGTTTTTGCTACATAGTTATTATTTTTGCATCCGTGGAATGTATGAAAAAAACCCCCAAAAAAACAACAAATGTCCAGAATATAAACGTTGCCGGATAATATTGATTCTGCTATGGTGAATACAATGGGTAAAATAATTTCTATTCAGTAGTAGCACATGTTTGAATGACCACTAGTTTATCCAGCATACAGTAGAGCTGGAGTAAGATTGGCAGCTGGTTAATACAGTACACAACATTAACTTTAGAAAAACACTAGAGAGAAAAGGCACATGGAGGGTAATGCCTTTTATCTTCAGTCTCACGTGAGTAAAAATGTCTGCAATAGTGTTATCAATTCCCATGTCATAGGTAAGGCAGTTTTTTACTCATTTGCACACAAATACGTATCTTTAACTTAATGCTGCTTGCTCAAAAATGAAAGATTTATGTGAGCATTAGGAACTGTAACAGCCAGTATAAGTCATCAATAATAATCACACTTAAAGTGGTAGTTAACCCTGGATTTTTATTTTGCCTATAGGTGAGCTTATAATAAAGCTTACCTGTAGGTAAAAAAAAATCTCCTAAACCTGTACCGTTTAGGAGATATTCTAGCGAGCAGCATCCAGTGACGTCACCAGCGCATGCACTCTTAAGGAATAGCATACCCATGCCGTTCCTTCAGAGCTGTGTGCCACAGCCTAGACTCCCACATGCATGCGCATGAGTGACATCATCGCAGCTCGGCCACTCAATCGCCCAGAGTTTTCAAACCCGGAAGAAACTCGGAAGCCTCTGTGACAGCGTGCCGCTGTAGGGCTTTGTTTTAAGGTAAGCCTTTCATAATGTGCTATACGGTGCATACTAGCACATAATGATATTGCCTTGCAGGTGGAAACTTCTTTACTCTTTCGTCCATGGACCGACACAGCTTCTCTATTGACAAAGTGGGTATTATCCGTTAATTAGGAGTGACTAGGCAGAAAAACTTGTAAAAAGTGTTGCATCACACCTTCTACAGTACCGCCCAGGGGGCAGACCCTCTGGATATAACCTCTCAGTCTGCATCTCGCAGATCAGTTTTTTTCTGTCTAGCAAGGAGTAGGACATGGCTCCCTTCGGGCCCATTGGTCCGGGGGAAAAAAAAAAAATATATATATATTTTTTTTTCATTTGTTGTTTCCTGCGATCTTCGATCAACTGCCGACTGGGTGACAGGCTGGATCCTCGATCCTTGTAGTCTCCCCAGTTTCGGCCATCGAGCGTGTGCCAACCCTAGCTACGCGCTGGGTTTTCCACGACATGCCCGTCGCTCCACGGGTGGCCGGTGAGCCTACGCTCCAGGGCCTGCATCGGACCGCTCAGCTTCGGCTGACCTTACGGCCGAGTCGCAGCAGCCTGGCCGGTGAGCTTACGCTTCAAGGCTTGCATCGGACCGCTCAGCTTCGGCTGACCTTACGGCCGAGTCGCAGCAGCCTGTCCGGTGAGCGTCACGCTCCAGGGCATACATATGATCGTCCCTTTTGGGTCCAATCACAGCATGCCTGGCCAACAGTCACCTTCCGTGCGCGGACGATGATCTGTTTGGAATGTCTTCCAGCATAATACATGCAGGATAGGTAAGTAAAACTCCCCTGTCTCGGCTGGGTGATTTAGCTGGACATTCCTGGAGAGATCAAGTAAGTGGTTGTGGCCCCTTTCTTCCCTCTCTCCCTGCCTTTCCCTCTTCCCTGGGCTTCTAGCTAAAGGTTGCTGGGTGCTGGGGGTCACCTAAGGGGTCCCACTGGAGCAGGGCTGGCTGTAACTAACATTTAAAAGAAATGTCATTTCTGCGTACCTGTGTGTGTGTGTGTGCGCTTCCTCCTCCATGCTGTCGGCGGCCATTTTGAGGTGGTCCATGCCAAGTTTGGCCTCTTGTGACTGCCCGGCGGCCATCTTCCTGTGGTTCGGCCACACCCACTGGCCCCTATCAGGTGATCGGCGGCCATGTTTGTCCACCCTGTATGTATAGATTGCCATTCGGCGGCCATCTTTTTGTGGGCTACGGCTGCTTGACCTCTATCTTCGGCTCCGCGGCCATTTTCTTGGAGCCCACATTATCTTCCATACAGACGTTTTTGGCAGCCATTTTGCGAGAGCCTCCGGCCTCTAGGGTGCATTACACTGGCGCGAAAATTCACACAGGAAGTGCTGATAAAAGAAACAGACTGACACAGCAGCAGAGGGACAGCATCACAGGCGCAGCACACGGCAGCATAGCAGTACCTATCCAGGGTGGTGAGTCCTCTGGGTGACCCAGCCTCTCTGCAGCACAAGAGGGTGGCCTATTGATATCTTGCCTGGAGCCCTGTGGGTGTCAGCGTGTGGTCAGCATGGCATCTGAGCCAGATGTCTTCTCCCCTGAAACACCAGATTTAGCAGCTGGTGTCCCTGAGGTGTCTATGGACGCTATGTCGGCAATCCTAGAGGCGTTTGCTGCCAGGGTGGAAGCAGCACACGGGAATACAGGGGGTAATAAATGCCCCCGTCCCCTGCAATCTTCTGGGGATATTTCTGATGCAGAACCAGGTCCAGCTACGGCTCATGGCCCAGATTCTGATGCATCAGAGACTGCAGACCGTGACTGATCGGACAGTGAGGAGGACTCCAAGTCCAGGTCAGTACGCGAGACGGCTTTGGTATCTGACCTTATTACTGCAGTGCGGGATACGCTAAAGTTGGAAAATACTGCAGAAGTAGCAGATACTCCAGTCCCCTGTGGTTTTCGTAAACCTGCCCGCACTGCTAAGGTGTTCCCTTGTGTGTCTTATTTTGACAAACTCTTATACAAGGAATGGGAGAACCCACTGAGGGTCTTTACAGCCCCAAAGAGGTTTGCAGTACGGTACCCCTTTGAGGAGAGTTTTCTGAAGATATGGACCTCTCCCCCTATAGTGGACCCTTCGGTGTCCAGACTTAATAGAGCCACCACTATTCCAGTAGAAGGGGCTCCTGTTTTCAAGAACCCTGTGGATAAGAAGGCTGAACCACTCACTCGCTACCTATACTCAGTGGTAGGCTCGGCAGTACGCCCGGCATTGGCGGGGGCCCTAGTGTCTCAGACACTTACTGAATGGGCAAAATTGCTACTCCAGGGGTTAAAGGAGCGAGATGCTCCTCCTAATGAGATAACTTTGGCCGACCAGTTGGTCCAGGGCCTTAAGTTTGTCTGCGAGTCAGACATGGATACTATTCCCCTGCTGTCAAGAGCTTCAGTTTATGCAGTAGCAATACGCCGCCTGATCTGGCTAAAGGGCTGGTCTGCGGACCAGACTTCCAAGAAAGCCCTGTTGGATCTGCCTTTTAAGGGCGACAGACTTTTTGGGGCTTCTCTGGATGACATCATCAAGGATGCCACAGGAGGTAAAAGCACTTTGCTTCCCCAAACTAGCAAGGGTAAGGGGCCACGCCAAGGGCAAGGGCCCTCCTTTACTGCACGCAAGTGGTTTTTTCGCCCCCTTAAGGCGACAGGGAAAAGACCCCAGGCCGATAAAGCGCCTGCCCAAGGACAAAAGCGTCCTTGGTCCCGCAGACCCAACAAGCCTGCGGACAAATCTGCGTCCACATGAAGGTCCGCCCCCACCCAGCTCTCGGGTGGGGGGACGTCTTCGCAAATTCGCGACTCAGTGGACTGCTCTAGTCTCCAACAGGTGGGTTTACAAAGTAATCTCCTCAGGCTACAAGATAGAATTTCTCTCTTGTCCACCGGACAGATTCATCACCTCCAATCTCCAGCTACTACCGACCCGTCGGGAGGCCCTGTATGGGGCGGTCCAGGGTCTACTGGAACACGGGGTAGTTATTCCAGTTCCAGAACAGGAACGGGGTCAGGGTTTTTACTCAAATCTGTTCATTGTGCCGAAGAAGGAGGGGGTTCGGCCAATCTTGGATCTCAGAGCCCTCAATTGCTTTGTGAAAGTACAAAGATTTCGGATGGAGTCGGTTCGATCTGTAGTCACGGCTCTCCATCCGGGGGACTTTCTGGCCTCCTTGGACATCAAGGACGCATACCTGCATGTCCCCATATACTCCAGACACCAGAGGTTTCTGCGATTTTCTATCGGGAAAAACCACTACCAGTTTGTGGCCCTCCCGTTTGGCCTTGCCTCAGCACCCAGGACTTTCACCAAGGTGCTCGCTCCGATTCTGGCACTTCTAAGACAGCGGGGTATCGCTATCACAGGTTACTTGGACGACCTTCTGCTGAAGGCCCCTTCAAGCTCAGAATTAGAGGTAAGCGTGTCCATTACCTGTCAGACTCTTCGAGACTGTGGTTGGATACTAAACACGCAAAGGTCAGTATTGATGCCCACTCAACGCCTAGTGTACCTGGGGTTGATTCTGGATTCCTCAGAGGCAAAAGTATTCCTCCCTGTGGAGAAGTTGCAGACCCTCCGGGCTGCAGTACGGCAGCTGACTTCCAGGAATTGGTCGTCACTCCGTTTTTGCATGCGAGTGTTGGGCCTCATGGTAGCCTCCTTCGAGGCGGTCCCATATGCTCAATACCACACTCGAGTGTTACAGAAGGAAGTTCTGTCCAGATGGAACAGATGCCCTTCATCTCTGGATTATCAAATCCGAGTGAGCCACCTAGTCAGGAGATCCCTGGTATGGTGGCTGACAGCACCGGCTCTAATGGCCGGGAAGTAATTTCTTCCGGTTTACTGGATAGTGATCAAGACGGACGCCAGCCTTACAGGTTGGGGGGGAGTCTGGGGTGTCCAGTCGGCGCAAGGTCGCTGGACCCCAGAGGAAGCCCTCCTGCCGATCAATGTCCTGGAGATCCGGGCGATCAAGCTGTGCCTCTTCAAATGGTCTCAGAGGCTGCAAGGGCGTCCAGTCAGGATCCAGTCAGACATTGCCACAGCGGTGGCATATGTCAATCATCAAGGAGGAACAAGAAGCTCAGCTGCAGCATCGGAGGTTGCTCGCATCCTGAAGTGGGCAGAAAAGAGCGTACCGGCACTATCGGCCGTGTACATTCCGGGTGTGAAAAACTGGCAGGCGGACTACCTGAGCCGCCAGATGCTGGACCAGGGAGAATGGTCCTTACACCCAGAGGTGTTCCAACTCCTCTGCCAAAGATGGGGCACACCAGACGTAGATCTTTTGGCTTCCCGACTCAATCGGAAGGTATTGAGATTTGTGGCCCGGTCAAGAGACCCATGGGCAGACGCAACGGACGCGTTGGTAGCATCGCGGGGTCAGTATCGGCTAATCTATGCCTTCCCTCCCTTAAGGCTTCTTACTCTTCTGCTACGCAGAGTGGAGGCAGAGGGAATTCCAATGATCCTAATCGCTCCAGATTGGCCTCAGCGTCCTTGGTACGCCGATCTAGTACGTCTGGTAGCCTACCACTACGCCAGAACCACGCCTACCACTACGGAAGGACCTGCTATCGCAAGGTCCCATATTCCATCCTGCTTTACAGTCATTGGCTTTAACGACATGGCTGTTGAGAACCAGGTACTGAGAGACCGGGGCCTGTCAGACTCAGTAATCTCTACTATGAGAAGTGCTCGAAAACCGTCCTCTAGGAAGGTTTATCACCGCACTTGGAGGTCCTACATCTCCATGTGTGAGGAAATGAAATGGCATCCGCGTACCTATTTGGTTTCCAGAATCCTGCTGTTTTTACAGCATGGGGTGGACCAAAGGCTTGCCCTAAGTACGATTAAGGGTCAGATATCTGCCCTGGCTGTCTTTTTTCAGCGACCCCTGGCGACTCACTCTCTCGTGAGTACATTTGTGCAGGGGGTTCGACATGTGGCCCCTCCGGTCCGTCCCCCGTTACCTCCGTGGGACTTGAACCTGGTCCTCTCGGTGCTTCAGAAGGCACCGTTTGAGAAGATTAGAGATATTCCCCTGTTGACACTTTCTCAGAAAGTGGTCTTTTTGGTGGCTGTTACGTCAGTTAGACGAGTCTCTGAGCTGGCAGCCTTGTCCTGCAAGGCTCCCTATTTGATTTTCCACAAGGATAAGGTGGTGCTGCGGCCGCAGCCTTCCTTTCTTCCGAAAGTCGTTTCGGCTTTTCATCTCAACGAAGACATTGTACTTCCATCCTTGTGTCCTCAGCCGTCGAATCCTAAGGAGTCGGCGTTGCATTCCTTGGACGTTGTCCGAGCTTTAAGAGTATACCTATCTGCTACTTCCCTGTTTCGGAAGTCAGACTCACTGTTTGTTTCAGTGGCTGGTCCCAAGAAGGGCCAAGCAGTCTCATCGGCCACCATCTCTAGGTGGATCCGACAGATAGTAATCCAGGCTTACGCTTTAAAGGGTCAGGCACCCCCCTTTCCTGTCACGGCGCATTCGACCAGGGCAATAGGTGCCTCTTGGGCTTTCCGACATCAAGCGTCTGTTTCCCAACTATGTAAAGCGGCGACTTGGTTGTCCGCTCACACTTTCACAAAATTCTACAAAGTTGATGTAGGTGCATCTTCGGATGCCTCTTTCGGCCGCAAGGTTTTGCAAGCGGCTGTTTAGAGTTGCAACTCCTCCGTTGGAGGAGTGCTGTTTTGTGTTTTGGGGTGAAGTTTGTTTTTATGCTGTTACCACCCCTCGTTTTTTTCTCTGACACTGCTTTGGGACGTCCCACTTTGTCAATAGAGAAGCTGTGTCGGTCCATGGACGAAAGAGTAAATAGGATTTTTTATTCACCGTAAAATCCTTTTCTCTGAGTCCATGGACCGACACAGCACCCACCCCTCCTTTTAACTTTGTACTGCTTTTTGACTAACTGATCTGTGAGATGCAGACTGAGAGGTTATACCCAGAGGGTCCGCCCCCTGGGCGGTACTGTAGAAGGTGTGATGCAACACTTTTTACAAGTTTTTCTGCCTAGTCACTCCTAATTAACGGATAATACCCACTTTGTCAATAGAGAAGCTGTGTCGGTCCATGGACTCAGAGAAAAGGATTTTACGGTGAGTAAAAAATCCTATTTTTTTTTTTTTTTTTAACAGAGTTTACAACCGCTTTAAAAGTGATTTTAAGAAGCTTATGGATGGGGGTTTAAAGGGTATCTAAACCAAAAAACACAAAAACAAACATTTAACATATCAAACATCGCAAAAGTCCAGACCCAAACTCCAAAACCCATTGAAGTCTATGGGACCCGAACTTGGAAAATCAAAAGTGCCCATTTTTAAAGGCTTATATGCAAGTAATTGGCCATAAAAAGGGTATGGGGGACTGGGTACTGCCCTAGGGGACATGTATCAATGCAAAAAAATGTTTTTTATAAAAGACAATTTTTAAAGGAGCAATGATTTGAATGATGCTTAAAGTGAAACTATAAAAATGAAAAATTCCTTTAAATATAGTGCCTGGGGGGTCCCCTTAGTCTGCCTGTAAAAGGGTGCATCTGTACCATGTATAAAACCTGCTGCAGCAAAACTGACATATATAAAGAAAACAAAAAAAAGACATTTAAATTGATTTTCCTGCAAGATTTCTTTATTTTGTAAACAATGGCTTGGTGAGCCAGTCTGTATAATTTGACCACAATTTAGTGCACTCGGACCAAGATTATATATTTTTTGAGTAAATTCTGGTGTTTCTTTGGAAGACTTTGGATGGAAATTGTTTTTTGCACCACAGTGAGCAAGCTCTATGTGTAGAAACCAAATTATAGTACACTCAGGCCAAGATTAAAATTTTTTTACATAGTAAAGTGACCTCATCCCCTCCATCCTCATCATCACTGGATCCAACTTGGTAATACGCTGCGACTAGGGAAACATGACTGCCAATTTGTTGTTTATCAGTGTTTTCCCCTCTCTGTAGTCTCATATTACTCCCTTCCTCAACCTCAGAACCAACATCAGAATCAATTAATGCCTGTGCATCGTCAAGAAGCTGGTGGCTGATTGTGTTCAAATAATTCAGCTAACTCCTCCATGTCTGATGCTGGGTCTATGGCAGGAGTAGCTGTGGACAGAGAGGCAGAATAAGCCACTCTGGCAGCTGCGGTGGACTGCCCACTAGTCTCTACTTGGGTGATAGAGGATGAGGAGGATGAGGAAGGTTTAGTAAGGCAGTCCACCACCTCCTCTGCATGCTATGGCTAGATAGCACAGGCAGCATCACTAAACAACAGAGAAAAACGTGCCCTGCCTGACGATGGAATACGTCCACTTTTGCCTGTGAACAAAGATGCTGCTGGCCCCCTAATAGTGGCATGGGAACATCTGCCTCTCCTTGCTGGCCTCCCAGACATGATGGGGGGGGGGGGGCTTATTCCCAAAATTTAATACATACTGGAAAATGTGTAATTGGATGCACTTTATTCAATGAAAAGTGGTGTTTGGTGCACTTTAAATTGAGGGCTGCCGCTGACAGAAGTGTAAAGACTATAAAAAAAGAAAAAAAAAGGGGGAGCACAGCGTCACAGTCAGAAGAACTGCAGCTGACAATTTAAAAAAAGGAGGCAGGCATGGGACAAAAAAGAAAAGAAAAGGGGTACACAGCACTGTATACAGCACTAAATGTTATGTAATGCTGTAATGTATGTAATGATACACCAACACTACACTGACAATCTACACTCAGAGTCACAATAACACACTTAAGCCCTGTACACACGATCGGTTTGACTGATAAAAACCGTCCGATGGATGGTTTTCATCAGACCAACCGATCGTGTATGGTACCCATCGGTCTTTTTTCCATCGGTTTTAAAAAATAGAACTTGTTTTAAAATTTTCCGATGGATCAAAAACGGATGGTAATTTCCGATCGTCTATGGGGAAGTCCATCGGTTAAAAAACCCACGCATGCTCAGAATCAAGTCGACGCATGCTCAGAAGCATTAAACTTAATTTTTCTCGGCTCATCAGAGTGTTTTACGTCACCACGTTTGGAACGGTCGGTTTTTTGACTGATGGTGTGTGGGCAAGACTGATGAAAAACAGTTTCATCGGATTTCCGATGGACAAATCCATCGGACGAAAATCCATAGGTTATCCGATCGTGTGTACAGGGCTTAACTCGCTAGTAGCAAACAGAGCCCTGTTCTATCAATCGTCACTCCAACAACACACTGCAAAAGTTTCCTGTGGAAAGGAACATTTTATAGTGTGGGGTGATACTATGAGCACTGAGCCATGATTGGGCAAAGTCATCATGACTTTTTCCAATCATGGCTCTGACTCTGACTGTGCTCTGTACCCTGATTGGGCAAAGCCTTCACCTGGCCAGCAGTCAGGTGCATTGCTTCATCCAATTAGGGCCCTAGAATATACTGTGCAGCGCCCTGCAAATTTGGGTGTTCGCAGAATGAGTGAACAGGCCCAACTCGACTCCCTGCCCCTGGGTGGCCATGTCACTCCTCTTGCTGGAATATAGTACATGTTTTGCTCTGTTGGTTTAGTTATGCTTTAGGACTAGGGATGAGCTTCGAGTTCGAGTCGAACTCATGTTCGACTCGAACATTGCCTGTTCGCCCGTTCGCCGAACAGCGAACAAATTGGGGTGTTCGCGGCAAATTCGAAAAATCTATGGGAGAAATCTAAAGTGCTAATTATAAAGGCTTATATGCAAGTTATTGTCCTAAAAAGTGTTTGGGGACCCGGGTCCTGCCCCAGGGGACATGTATCAATGCAAAAAGAAGTTTTAAAAACGGCCGTTTTTTCGGGAGCAGTGATTTTAATAATGCTTAAAATGAAAAAATAAAAGTGAAATATTCCTTTAAATTTCGTACCTGGGGGGTGTGTATGATATGCATGTAAAGTGGCGCATGTTTCCCGTGCTTAGAACTGTCCCTGCAAAAAGTGTCATTTTTGAAAGAAAAAAATGCATTTAAAACTGACTCGCGGCTATTAATGAATTGTCGGCTCCCGGCAATACATACAAAAGTCATTGATAAAAAAAAAAAAAAAAGCGTGGGGGTTCCCCAGAATTCAATTATCAGGCCCTTCAGGTCTGGAATGGATATTAAGGGGAACCCCGCCGCAAATAAAAAAAAAATTGACGTGGGGTTCCCCCAAATATCCATTCCAGGCCCTTCAGATCTGGCATGGATTTTAAGGGGAACTCCACCCCAAATTAAAAAAAAATGGCGTGGAGTCCCCCTAAAAATCCATACCAGACCCCTTATCCGAGCATGCAACCTGGCCGGCCGCAGGGGAAAAGGGGGGGACGAGAGAGCGGCCCCCCCTCCCTCCTGAACCGTACCAAGCCACATGCCCTCAACATGGGGAGGATGTCCCCATGTTGATGGGGACAAGGGCCTCATCCCCACAACCCTTGCCCGGTGGTTGTGGGGGTCTGCGGGCGGGGGGCTTATCGGAATCTGGAAGACCCCTTTAACAAAGAGGACCCCCAGATCCCGCCCCCCCCTATGTGAATTGGTAAGGGGTACATTGTACCCCTACCATTTCACGAAGAAAGCGTAAAAAAATGTTTAAAAAAACACACAAACACCTTGAAAAAGTCCTTTATTTAAAAAAAAAAAAAAAAAACATTCCAGCGGTGAAATCCAGTGTCCCGCGGCGATCCCGATGTCCAGCGCTGTCCGTCATTGGTTGTGCCTGAGCGGACCTGATGGGGAACTCCCTCTCAGTATTTTAAATGTATAGACCCGCCCCTTCTAAAGTTCCCCATCAGGTCCGCTCAGCGGACCAGATGCGGAACATGAGAAGGGGCGGGTCTATACATGTATTACCAAAGTGAGAGCAGTTCCCCATCAGGTCCGCCTCCTCGGTATGTCGGACCCGCCTACGTCATTGGCTTGAGCGGGGAACTTCCTTCACTATGTAAATTTAAATTTACATAGTGAAGGAAGTTCCCCGCTCAAGCCAATGACGTAGGCGGGTCTGACATACCGAGGGGGCGGACCTGATGGGGAACTGCTCTCACTTTGGTAATACATGTATAGACCCGCCCCTTCTCATGTTCCGCATCTCGTCCGCTGAGCGGACCTGATGGGGAACTTTAGAAGGGGCGGGTCTATACATTTAAAATACTGAGAGGGAGTTCCCCATCAGGTCCGCTCAGGCACAACCAATGAAGGACAGCGCTGGACATCGGGATCGCCGCGGGACACTGGATTTCACCGCTGGAATGTTTATTTATTTATTTTTTTAAATAAAGGACTTTTTCAAGGTGTTTGTGTGTTTTTTTAAACATTTTTTTTACGCTTTCTTCGTGAAATGGTAGGGGTACAATGTACCCGTTACCAATTCACATAGGGGGGGGGCGGGATCTGGGGGTCCCCTTTGTTAAAGGGGTCTTCCAGATTCCGATAAGCCCCCCGCCCGCAGACCCCCACAACCACCGGGCAAGGGTTGTGGGGATGAGGCCCTTGTCCCCATCAACATGGGGACATCCTCCCCATGTTGAGGGCATGTGGCTTGGTACGGTTCAGGAGGGAGGGGGGGCCGCTCTCTCGTCCCCCCCTTTTCCCCTGCGGCCGGCCAGGTTGCATGCTCGGATAAGGGGTCTGGTATGGATTTTTAGGGGGACTCCACGCCATTTTTTTTTTAAACTTGGGGTGGAGTTCCCCTTAAAATCCATGCCAGATCTGAAGGGCCTGGTAATTGAATTCTGGGGAACCCCCACGCTTTTTTTTCTTTTTTTTCTCAATGACTTTTGTATGTATTGCCGGGAGCCGACAATTCATTAATAGCCGCGAGTCAGTTTTAAATGCATTTTTTTTTCTTTCAAAAATGACATTTTTTGCAGGGACAGTTCTAAGCACGGGAAACATGCGCCACTTCACATGCATATCATACACACCCCCCAGGTACGAAATTTAAAGGAATATTTCACTTTTATTTTTTCATTTTAAGCATTATTAAAATCACTGCTCCCGAAAAAACGGCCGTTTTTAAAACTTCTTTTTGCATTGATACATGTCCCCTGGGGCAGGACCCAGGTCCCCAAACACTTTTTAGGACAATAACTTGCATATTAGCCTTTATAATTAACACTTTAGATTTCGAACGTTCGAGTCCATTGTATTTAATAGGGTTCTAAAGTTTACACGAACATTTTGTCTGTTCGCAGGTTCTGGTGCGAACCGAACAGGGGGGTGTTCGGCTCATCCCTGTTTAGGACCCTATGTACAATAAATGCTGCATGATAACTTGTTCCAGGTGAACTGTCTTTTCTGTAAGATTTAAAGTGATGGTAAAGTCACATTTTCATATAGAAATAACAGACATGTTATCCTCACCTGCTCTGTTGCAGTAGATTTTCACAGGGCAGCCCGGTGCAAATCTCTTTTGTGATCCTGGCCCCTCCCTCCTGTTCAATTCCCCCACAGCAAGCAGATTGCTATGGGGGCACCCAAGCCGAGTCACAGCTCCCTGCGTCCATTCAAACGGGTCTCTCCTGATTGGCTAGCTGACTTTGATTGACAGCAGCAGCAGCCAATGGCGCCGCTGCTATGTCTTAACCAATCAGGGAGGGAGAACCTCTGATGGCTGAGAGACTCATGGACATTGCTGGACAGAGAGGGACCTCAGGTAGGTGTTAGGGGGTCTAAGGGGAGCTGCTGCACACCGAAGGCTTTTTATTTTAATGCATAGAATGCATTAAGATTTAAAAAAAAAACTTTTTCTTTTACAATCCCTTTAATAGTGCCTTGTTTCTATTACAACAGATCGTTGAACATTACATAAAATAAAAATAGATGCAGAACCATGGTGTGCTCTAGGTGGAGTTGAAGGATTGTTCTTTGTCATTTCTTGGTTTATAACTTTCAGTAAAATTTTTTAAGGGAAATTACAATTGATATGAGTCACCTTTTTATGTTTGTTAACATTTATAAGTTTTTAAATTGATGTTTTCTAGAAATGAATGTTAAAAATTCTGTATCAGCATGAAACAAAAGTGCATTGCAAAGAGTAAGACCAATCACTGAACTGCACTTTTAGTTTTGAAAATAGAGCTGACACAAAATTCTCAGGTAGAAGTATATTTAGCAGAATAGAAGAACACTCCATATCAGTCTGGTGCAGACTGATAATAATCAATCAATCTCTGTATAAGTGTTTATTTATACAAAATAAATAGCAATTAATGTATAAAGTGCTATGAAATCCTGATTTGTTTGAGGTGTCTGTAAACCCTTATATATACCCAATGAAGTAACTGGCCTTGAGTCATGCATAGAGATTTATCAAATCCTCCTACATAAATTGTACCTGTTTTTCTGCAGCCCTCTCTCCTCTACAGCCTTCTAAAACACACCATTTACACAGAATCTCTCAGCTCTTGAGAGCAGGGGGTGTTGACCTGACATAACACACACAGAACAGCTAGAGCATAAAGTTCCTTGATATCCAATAGCTGAGTGGAGGGAGGAGACACAGCTTTCTGAACCAAAGCTCATAGAAAAACAGAGCTGTGGCTATGAATAAACTTCTGTGTGCTGGAGTGGATGGCCTGTCTCCTCGGAGGCTGAGGTGTTAGCTTAAAATCTTTGCAGTGACTCATGCAAATAGCAGAGGGATAAGAGAGGAACAACACGCAGTGCTTTGGATTCAAGCTAGTACACACTATAGAAGCATATGCTTTGTTCATTTGTCAGGTTTTAAAGTTTACAACCACTTTACAGTTTAAGTGATTATAACTCTTTCTCCGGTGCTGCACCACAGCTTTATTTCTTTTTTTCAGCCTAGAGTTCTGGCAGAATCAATAAATTGTCATAACAGTTGAAGCTGAACTCCGGGCACAAAAACTCTCATTCAGATGTATTCCTCAATAGCCACAAATCATATAAAGGACACTTTATATGTGCCAAATGCCCACATGCAGGGTTGCCAACTTTCAGTAAATTTACGAACAGTTTGTAAAATCCATACTTTTGCAGGTCCTTGAATGTCCATTACGGACATGTAGGTTGCATGTCCGTAACTGACATTCATGAACAGATGCAACAATTATGGATTTTACAAGCTGTTTGTAAATTTACTGAAAGTTGGCAACCCTGCCCACATGTCATTGTAAACCTAGATATTACCTAAAATAACCGTGACATGATCACTGAGTTGTACATAGCATGTGCATAAAGCAGGTCCATCGATTTCGATTCATTACAAGCTGCTGACAGAGAACTACTAGACATACAATTTCCCTTTAACCCAATATAGAAAAATATATGTAATTTAGCAACAAATGTCTAAAGATTATTTTATTTGTCTTAAATTATCATGGTTCATAATTGTTGCTTAATTCCACTCTAACACTGGAAAATACGATAAGGCTGAACTAACACTCTTAAAATGTTTACTTACATGAGAACTGTAGCCTTTGTTCTTTGATGTTATCATTTTGCTGTATACATATTGCCTGATTACTGAGATCTTAGTAAAAACAAGTAGGATTATTTTGTAACCCAGTTAACCCATGAAACCAGATCAAACAAACATTCTGCAGTTGATACTGACCTCTGTGTAATAACAGTTTAGTTTCCTGTCTTCCAAATGTCCACTTTTAACTACAGTGTCTTTCTTGTCCTGCTATTGTTTCCAGTGATTGTCGGAGTAAATCCATGTTCGGCGATTTAGAAAAAAAATCATGTAAAATGTTATTTTTAAAAGACCTTCAAACCCCAAACTAAGTGGGGTCCCCTGAAAATCCATCCCAGCTCCAACCTGAGCATGCATCCTGACTGGCTAGGAAAGAGGTGGACAAATGTATGACCCCCATACCCCCACCCTGAGCCTTACCAGGCCACGTGCCCTAAACATGGGGATGGTATTTTGCCTTTGGGGACCCGCTTGACTAGGGTTGCACCGATACCACTTTTTTAAGACTGAGTACAAGTACCGATACTTTTTTTCAAGTACTCGCCAATACCGATTACCGATAGTTTTTTTTTATGTCCTGTGACAGTGGCACTAATATGCAACACTGATGATGCGCGGACGGTGTCAGTGTGTTTTTTTTTTTTTTTTTATTATTTTTACAATTTAACCTTTTAAATATTTATTTATTACAATTCTTTATTTTTTATTTTTTATCAGCCCTGTTGGAGGGATTTGGTGAGATATCAGGGGTCTTAACAGACCCCTGACATTTCCCTTTTGAGACAGGGAAAGGGACGGAGGACACAGATTCCCAAGTCCCTTTCTCTGCAGCCTCAGCTGCATTAGAGATGAATGGACAGAAGACAGCGGCTCCTCTCCATTCATAGACTGAAGCATCATAAACATAGGTTACTATGCTCAGTTATGAATGGACAGAGTCAGTGATCACTGGCTCTGTACATTCGGAAAAGGAAGGAGCCGGTAAATGACAGATTTACATGTTGTACACAATGAATTTATGTTGAACCACTATCTTATAGTACCGTATATACTCGAGTATAAGCCGACCCTAATATAAGCCGAGGCACCTAATTTTACCACAAAAAATTGGGAAAACGTATTGACTCGGGTATAAGCCTAGAGTGTCCATCTGCATGCCTCACTGTGCCTCACTTTGCCTTACTGTATCCAGTTGCATGCCTCACTGTGTCCATGCCTCACTGTGCCTTACTGTGCCCATGCCTCACTGTGTCCATGCCTCACTGTGCCCATGCCTCACTGTGCCCAATCTCCCTACCTGATCTCCGGCGCTGTGTGACTAGACTGACGTTTAACATGGGAGTCTATGGAAGGGGTTCCCGGCTTTGAAAAATCGGTGATCCCCGGCCGTAGGTCCCCTGGACAACAAAATTTGCACACTTGTAGATGAAGAGTGGGGATACATGTGTGCCAGGTTTGGGGTCCGGGGGACCTAGGGCCGGCCAGTTCCGGGTCCCCAAATTCACCGTGGAAATTACCGTTTAACATTAGAGTCTATGTAAGGGGTGTCGGGCTTTGAAAAATCGGTGCTCCCCGGCCGTAGGTCCCCCGGACAAAAAACTTTGCACACTTGTAGAGAAAGAGGCTACATGTGTGCCAAGTTTGGGGTCCAGGGGACCTACGGCTAGCCGGAATCAGGCGCACAAAATGAAGATGGACACAGAATCGAGTAAAAGGCGAGGTGGGGAATTTTCAGCACAAAAAAAGTGCTGAAAAACTCGGCTTATACTCGAGTATATACAGTAACTTACTTTACATTCAGAAATACTTGTGCGCAAGGACATTTTTGTTTATTGATACAACGCCCACCAACTGAACCAACATGATGATTCATTTTGGCTGCTAACCCAGAGGTCAAACCCCTTGAGATCTACAACTAAAGTTTGATCTGGCTCATTACTAGACATGTGCACAACATAAAAATTTGTTTAGTTTGGTTTAGTTTCTGTTCGTTTCCGTTGATTCGTAACGATTCGTAATTTCGTAAGATGTGGGTTATCTCATTCGGACTCTTTCGTATTTCCGTAAGGGTTATTTTTCCGTTGATTAGTTTTTCTGTTAGTCTAATTTTCGTTGATTCAAAATTCATATTTTTCGTTATATTTTATATTCAGCCGCGTTCGTATTTTCGTAAGAACTATATTTTCGTTGATTTGCAATGATTCGTATTTCCGTGTCTAATTTACATTGATTGGAAAATTGTACTTTTGTAGATTTAATTACATTCGTACTTTCGTTAGAATACATTTTCCGTTTATTCAAAACACTACTTGTCGTAATTTTGTAATTCGTACTTTCGTGAGATTGACTGGCTCATTTATTCGTACTTTCGTAACATCGTTTTCGTAGATTCGTAATAGGGGCATAATTTGTAATATAGAAATTAGAATCTAGACAGAGTAAGCTTAAGAAACAAAGAATTTCTCTTTCACAAATCACAACTTAACTCACAAATCCACCAAAACAGTGCCACCTACCCAACCACTCCCTATCTGGACTCTGGATGGAATGCACTGAAAAACACACAAGGGAATAAGAAACAAGCTCATTGGGGGAATGGACAACCTCTTCAAGGGAAGGGACAAGCTTATTGGCCAACGTCCAGAAATATTTCAGAACTAACAAATTCGTTGTTTTGATTTCCGTTTTCCGAATATTGTTAATTTAGTTTTCTTTTTTCGTTCATTTTCATTTTCGTTATTTTGAATCTTTGTTCGGTATTTTCGTTGTTTTCATTTCCGTTTTCCGAATATTCGTAATTTCGAGTTTTCGTTCATTTTGATTTTCGTTATTTTGAATCTTTGTTCGGTATTTTCGTTGTTTCTATGTTTTCGTTTTTTCACTCTTTCGTATTTTCGCTGTTTCGAATTTAATAATTTCGTATTTTCTTTGTTTTCCATATTCGTTCTTTTCGATAATTACCGTATATACTCGAGTATAAGCCGAGATTTTCAGCCCTTTTTTTGGGGCTGAAAGTCCCCCCCTCGGCTTATACACGAGTCATATAAATTTTTACATTGTAAATATTACCTGTAAAGAAGTTGCGGCTGCGGCGTCCATCGTTCAAATTCCGCGGCGTCCATCGTTCAAATTCCGCGGTCTCTTCCTGTTCCTTCCTTGATAGGCGAGTCTCAGCAGACACTCTCCGCCTATCACGAACGTTCTCTCATCCTCAGTTTTCCAGCAGACGTCTGTGATTGGCGGAATACCCAACACAGTGTCTGCTGGGAAAACTAAGGATGAGAGAATGATCGTGATAGGCGGAGAGTGTCTGCTGAGACTCGCCTATCAAGTAAGGAACAGGAAGAGACCGCGAGATTCGAACGATGGACGCCGCGGAATTTGAACGATGGACGCCGCAGCCGCAACTTCTTTACAGGTAATAATTACAATGTAAAAATTTATATTTACAGGGAACAGCGAGCTAGGGAACAGTGGGGCATCGGCTTATACTCGAGTCAGTGAGGTTTTCCAGTTTTTTTGGGCAACATTAGGTACCTCGGCTTATACTCGAGTCGGCTTATACTCGAGTATGTACGGTAGTTGTTCGTTGGTAATTTTAGTAAACCGTTCGTTCATTCGTATGTTTACGAATTAACGAATATTACGAATTTTGACGAATAACGAATTCGTAACTAAACGAATTGCACATGTCTACTCATTACCTAAGAATTCCCCAATGGATCTGATATGTTCTCAAAGTCATAAGGATACAGTGCTTCAGAACTGATACAATGTTTACAGTATGATATGTAGCGCTAACCCCAGTTAAGAGAGCCGCTGGTTTGTTTTCTCGGGCCCTGTATACAGCACCGCCAACCCCCGGCAATCTGACTCGACCCACTCTGGCACAGTTAGTCTAGGGATAGCTTCCTATCACTCTCAGGTGTATGATACTTAACAGTTCCTAAATAGACAAACAATACTCTGAGGCAGGAATATGAATAAGTAATAGCTTTACTATAAAATGGTGGCATAAAAAACATGACATGCAACACTTACATGGGTCTGCAGAAACCCTGTACCAACCAATGCTACAGAGGCAGCACTATAAAATGGCGCCGTGCAGTATCCACCACGTGGAGCTATTATGGCGTGCGCGCCCTAAGACACAGCAACACAAACTTTATAACTTTCCCCACCTATGTCAGGCCTGACAGTGTATGAAATAGTCCCCTTTCCCTGTGGGAGTAATATTTTCTTCACCGGCCAGCTTTCGTTGGTGCACTTGAAGAAATAAACCAATTGTAATCCAAAAAGGGTGGTAACTTATAACAACAGTATGCAAACAGGGGGGGGGGGGATAGGCACTTCAACTCTGTCCCAACTATCCGACCCCCAAAGAACACTGGTGAGCGAACAGTGGGCCTAGGCAGTTTATAGGCCTGAATATAACTCAGTCTATGGATGTGGGCAGGTGCCCGCTCACCGCTCCAGGCGCGATCCCAGCCTGGGTCTTTCACCGCGTGTGTCCGTCGCACACAGCGTCTGCAACCGATCGGGTCCCCGATCCAACTGGAGTCCTACACTGACGAACCAGGATCCACCCAGGTTCCGCAGGACGGTGAAAGGCTCTTCGGGTAAAGCCTTAGGCTTTAGGCCTTACCCCACAGCAGATCCGCGCAGGATGACTTGATGCTTGAAGCGCGTTGTCCCAAGAGAGCGAGCTTCTCCCCGCCCCTCTCTTAAGTAACCTCTCCCATGAGTCTCTGCGGCGGAACCTCCGCCCTGAGGCCGAATGGGGCTCTGGGTACTGTAGTCCCGGAGCCCTAAAGAAGACCCCGCTACAGATATATTTACTGTAGCTGTATACAGGTCTAAAGAAATTAAGAATTTTTTTCGCAAATAATATGGTTGTTACTGTAGCTCCTAACCCTGGACCCCTGTTGTCCTTCTTGCAGTTTATGTGTTGGCTTTGTAAATACAAGGATGGTAGCAACTATTCATTCTACACTTTCTACATTTAAAACAGACTGTAACATCAAAACAAAAATATTATATATTGCAGCTTATCAGTTTTTACATGTCATCGCTGCATTAGTGTCCTTTTAAAAAAAAAAAATACCTGGGGTTTCTGTCAATAACACACTTCCTAAAGGGACAAACCATGGACAAGCAGTGACGAAAGTTTGTAAGGGGGCTTGCAATTGGCTGTGCGTTGGCGCTAAGAGCACAAGTCCCTGCCCCTCTTCTTCTTGCAACAACAACCTTTCTGCTGTAAGCTCTAACCCTCTGCCATCTTGTGCCCATCTCCATGCCAGAGGCCTGCCCAACATTCCCGACCATTAACCTTTATATCCCCATTGAGGAATGTCCACACAAAAAATATGGAGATGCTGCACTTTACTCATGTTACTTTAAAGCCCTGTACACACGATCGGATTTCCTATGGATTCTTTGGATTTTTCCATCGGAAATCCGATGAAGCTGACTTCCATCAGTCTTGCCTACACACCATCAGTCAAAAACCTGACCGTCCCAAACGCCGTGACGTAAAACACTCCGACAAGCCAAGAGAAATTAAGTTCAATGCTTCTGAGCATGCGTCGACTTGATTCTGAGCATGCGTGGGTTTTTTGGCCGATGGAGTTCCACACAGACAATCAGAATTTGCTATCATTTTTTTCCCATCGGATAAATTTAAAACATGTTCTATTTTTTCTCACCGATGGGAAAAAAGACCGATGGGGCCCATACACGATTGGTTTGTCCGATGAGGAAAGTCCATCGGACTGTTTTTATCAGTAAAACCGATCGTGTGTACACGGCATAAGATGACAATTACAGTCACATCATATAGACATGCTATTCAGGGTCACTTTTTGTCAATCATTTATAGTGGCTGATCCACAGCAGTCACATGTGAAAGCAGCACATAGCTTATTTCTAGTAAGCCATATTCCTCTACCTAGTCTTGGGCAGTCTGTGTCCAGTTCACAACTCCCTCTAGGTAATCTTCTGAGACAGGGTCACTGCAGTTCACCTCTGGCTTAGGTACACTTCTCCCATGTCCTCCAGGGGGATAGCCTCACTTCAGGAACACTTGACCTGGCTTAAAATACTTTTTGCAACCCGCTCTAGCCTCCACCACCATAAAAGGCAGGATGACTATAGGCAGCTCTTCTGAATGCAGTACTACCAATTAATGTCCTCCAGTCCTGTCCAGGGCCTCCACTTAGCTGGCTACATCACACTGGTGGAATATCTGGTTCCCATGCCCTGACTGCACTAAGGCTCCCCCCAACCTGCTTTATATATTGCCACTGATTCACCCAGAACATCACTACAGGAGGGCTCTTTGTAAAATGTAGCTAGCACCTGATTAAACTATTCTTTGTTACCACACAATATGAGACAGAGCTACTTAGTGCTAACTGCTACTGCTTTCAAGCATCATTGAGTGCCGTGTTGTGTGTGTGGGGGGGCTCTCCTGCGTATACATTGCCCCACTGCCACAACACATCTGAAATCTTTATAAAATATCTTGAGCAGGATAGTAGAGCTGTAGGTCTATAAACAGGGGCTCCATTAGTAAGAAGCTGTACAGCTCTCTGGCTAGTAGTGATGAGCCGAACACCCCCGGGTTCGGTTCGCACCAGAACCCGCGAACGGACCGAAAGTTCGAACGAACATTAGAACCCTATTAAATACAATGGATGCGAACGTTCGAATTCTAAAGTGCTAATTATAACAACTATTATGCATGTTATTGTCCTAAAAAGGGTTTGGGAACCCGGGTTCTGCACCAGGGGACATGTATCAATGCAAAAATAAGTTTTAAAAACGGTCGTTTTCCGGGAGCAGTCATTTTAATGATGCATAAAGTGAAAAAAAAAAAGTCAAATATTCCTTTAAATATCGTACCTGGGGGGTGTCTAAAGTATGCCTGTGAAGTGCCACGTGTTTCCCGTGTTTAGAACTGTCCCTGCACAAAATGACACTTCTAAAGGAAAAAAAAGCCATTTAAAACTGCTTGCGGCTTTAATGTAATGTCTGGTCCCGGTAATATGGATGAAAATCTTTAAGAAAAATGGCATAGCTACCCCATGACCCCCCCCCCTACCCCAGCCCATTACCAGCCCCTTTGGGTCTTGTATGGATATTAAGGGGAACCCCGCACATAAAATAAAAAAGGCCCTATATACTCTGAACAGCCGTATACAGGCGGTGCATACAAGACAGGGACTGTAGGTTTGTTCTTATGTAGAATCTGTTTGTAATTTTGAACAGGTACATTGTTGAAGTGTAGCTCCAGACCAAAAATCTATTTTTAATCTTTTTGGAAAACATAGGTAAGGGTTATCACCCCTGTAACATTTGTTTTGCTGTCTGTGCCCCTGTTCAGAACATTTCACCTCACTTTCCGTCCTAATGACAACTGTTTTTGAAATGTGGTGTTTTTCTTGAAACAAGGATTGCTGATAAAGCATCAGTACAGAGGAGACACCTTTCTCCCATATTTATTCTTACAGGAGAGAATTTTCCTTCCTAGTGGTAGATTTCCTCTCACTTCCTGTTGTCTTCTTGCGTTTGCAAGTAGGAGTCGTTTGTAAGTTGGATGTTTGAAAGTAGGGACCTGCCGTATATACTCTGCAGAAATAGGCCCCTTAGTTGTTGGTGTTGGCACAACACTGTAAGCACTCACAGTTACTCTTGGTTGGTGCTGGAACGCCCTGCTGTCAACTATTATATCAGGAATTTTAATTACATATAATTGTTGAACAGTGGTAGTAAAAATTGGGCCTTTGATGGTGGTGCTGGTGCCACAACACTGTAAGCCCTGACAGTTACTCTTGGTGGGTGCAGCAATGGGCCCTGCTGTGAATTATTAGATCAAGAATTGTAATTACATGCCCCTGTTGAACAGGGGCTGAAAAATTGGGCCTTAGGCACTGGTGGCACAACACTGCAACCCTTCACAGATACTGTACTTGGAGCACAGCAATGAGCCCTGTTGCAAAGTATTGCTTCAAAAATTGTAATGACACGCCCCTGTTAAACAGGGGCTGAAAAATTGGGCCTTAGGCACTGGTGGCACAACACTGCAACTCCTCACAGATACTGTACTTGGAGCACAGCAATGAGCCCTGTTGCAAAGTATTGCTTCAAAAATTGTAATTACACGCCACTGTTAAACAGGGGCTGAAAAATTGGGCGTTAGGCACTGGTGGCGGCACCCATAAACAAAAATGATCTTCCAAGCTATCATCATCAATCGTATCATTGAGGACTCGGAGGAGGAGGATAGGCAGTCAACATAACAGCACAGGCACTCAGCATCAGCATCAGTCTTGAAGGGATGTGACATTTTAAAATCAATTAGTCTGTTATATCAGCATCAGGTGTGTGGTAGCTGGTGGTGATCCAAGACTGGTTCATCTTGATGAAAGTCAGTCGATCAACCGAGTCGGTGGACAGGCGCACCCTGTGATCCGTGACAAATCCTCCAGCAGCACTGAATGTGCGTTCCGAAAGAACGCTGGATGCAGGACAGGCCAGTAGCTCAATTGCATACTGTGCAAGCTCTGGCCAGTGATCCATCCTCAAGACCCAGTAAGCCAGAGGATTTTCGGTGGGGAAGGTGTCCAAGTCTGACCTTGCCCCTAGATATTCCTGCACCATGTTTATCAGACGCTGGCGATGGTTGCTGGAACCGATCATACTTTGGGGCTGCGGACTAAAGAATTGTCTGAACGCATCGGTCAGACGGCCACCTTCCCCACCGCTCCTTCTTTGACTGGCCGAAGCCTCAGCAACTCGTTGTCCAGGACCAGGAGTTTGCAACCTCCCAGTCTCTGGGAACGCGTTGCACAGACCTTTCTGCAAGGCCTCCCGGAGTTGTCTCATCCTCTGCTCCCTCTGCGACGGTAACATAAGGTCCGCAACCTTACCCTTGTACCGTGGATCAAGGAGAGTGGCCAGCCAGTAATGGTCCCTCTCCTTGATCCGAAGAATACGAGGATCCTTCCGCAGACTTTGCAGGATCAGGGAGGCCATGCAGCGTAGGTTTGCTGAGGCATTCGCTCCGGAGTCCTCTGGGTCACTAAGGACGACATGATCCGCAGCCACCTCCTCCCAGCCACGTACAAGTCCACTGGTTTCTTGGGACTGTAAATCATCCCTAAAAGACTGCTGCTGATGATGCTGAGTGCCAGCCTCCACCTCCATGCTGACACAATCCTCCTCCTCCTCCTCCTCCTCCTCCTCCTCCTCTTCCTGTGCGATGGGTGGGACAGAAGGAACACTGTCTGGGTAAAGGGGGCCTTGAGAGGCAAGGAAGTCCTCCTCTTCCTGCCTCTGTTCTGCCTCAAGTGCCCTGTCCATTATTCCACGCAGCGTGTGCTCCAACAGGTGGACAAGAGGTACAGTGTCACTGATGCATGCACTGTCACTGCTCACCATCCTCGTGGCCTCCTCAAATGGTGCCAGGACAGTGCATGCATCCCTGATCATGCCCCACTGGCGTGGAGAAAAAAAACCAAGCTCCCCTGACCCTGTCCTGGTGCCGTAGTCGCACAGGTACTCATTGATGGCCCTCTGCTGCGTGTGCAGCCGCTGCAGCATGGCCAACGTTGAGTTCCACCTGGTGGGCATGTCACATATAAGGCGGTTCTTGGGCAGGTTCAACTCCTTTTGCAGCTCAGCCAGGCGAGCACTGGCATTATAAGATCTGCGGAAATGCACACAGACTTTCCTGGCCTGCCTCAGGACATCCTGTAAGCCCGGGTACCTGCCCAAGAACCGCTGCACCACCAGGTTAAGGACGTGAGCCACACAGGGCACATGGGTCAGTTGTCCCTGTCGGAGGGCGGAGAGGAGGTTGGTGCCATTGTCGCAAACCACCATTCCTGGCTTAAGCTGGCGTGGCGTCAACCACCTCTCGGCCTGGCCCTGCAGAGCAGACAGGACCTCTGCCCCAGTGTGGCTTCTGTCCCCCAAACACACCAGCGCAAGCACGGCATGGCATCTTTTTGCCTGCGTACTTGCGTAGCCCCGTGAACGGCTACGGAGCACCGCTGGTTCATAGGACAAACCACAGGAAGAGGCCATGGAGGAAGAAGAAGAGGAGGGGGTGGAGGAGAGAGGTGTGTCACAACCAGTAGTAGCATTTTGGAGGCGTGGCGGTGGGACAACCTCCAACACTACTGCACCTTGTCCTGAATCCTTCCCAGCTGCCAAAAGAGTGACCCAATGGGCCGTGAAAGAAAGGTAACGTCCCTGTCCATGCCTGCTGGACCATGAGTCAGCGGTAATATGCACCTTACCGCTGACCGCCCTGTCCAGCGAGGCCAAGACATTGCCTTCCACATGCCGGTAGAGAGCCGGAATAGCCTTCCGTGAGAAAAAGTGGCGTTTGGGAACCTGCCACTGAGGAACCGCACATTGCACAAACTCACGGAAGGGGGCCGAGTCTACCAACTGAAAAGGCAGCAGTTGAAGCGCTAGCAATTTAGCCAAGCTAGCATTCAACCGCTGGGCATGTGGATGGCTGGGAGTGAACTTCTTTCGACGGTCCAGCAGCTGGGGCAGGGAAATTTGCCTGCTAGAATCGGACGTCGGTGTACTGCTAGCAGAGTGGGCGCAAGTACTTGGCTGTGACACACCTAATTCTACACCTTCATTCCTCTCAGTGCATGTTTCAGAGAGGACTGAAGTTATAGTGGGGTTGGAGATCCCAGCTGATGCGGTGCAAGGAGAGGTCCGCTTTGTTCTTTGGTGTGGGTCTTTGAGGTAGGCTTGCCAACGAGCTGCATGGCAGGTCAACATATGTCTGGTCAGGCATGTGGTACCCAAGCGGCTGATGTTTTGGCCACGCGATATACGCTTGAGACATATGTTGCAAACAGCAGCTGTGCGATCTGATGCACTAGCCTCAAAAAAGGCCCACACCAAAGAACTTTTTGAATGACGGGCAGAGGCAGCGCCCTGCACAGGCGGAGCTCTGCGGTGTGATTCCGTCGGTGTACTGCCCTTACGCTGGCCACCAAAGGGCATCCTGCCTCGTTGGAGATGTGCCTCCTCCTCATCCTCCTCCTCCTCCTCTCTCCTATTAGGCACCCACGTGGAGTCATTGACCTCATCATCCCCTCCCTCCTCATCACTGGAGCCAATCTGGCAGTATGCTGCAGCTGCTGGAACATGACTGCCAGATTGGTGTCCTTCTTGAGCATCCCCTCTGTCTGCTCTCACGCTACTGCCTTCCTCTAGCTGGGTTTCATCATCAGACCCTTCGAAACGCTGGGCATCCTCCTGGAGCATGTACCCAACACTGTGCTGAAACAGTTCGGGGGACTCCTCAGGAGGAGGACATGGTGGGTCTAGGGAAGGAGTGACTGATGATTTGTCTGACATTGATACCAGGGAAGACGACGCTTTGGCAGCTGCTTTTCCAGTACCCTGAGCCTGGGTGAGAGAGGATGAGGAGGAGGAGGAGGGCTTGGTCATCCACTCTACCAAGTCTTCGGCATGATGTGGCTCAACATGTCCAGCTGCCGAAAAGAAGGACAAGCGTGTCCCATGGCCATGTGCTGATGACAATGCACCGCGTCCACGACCAGCACTGTTGCCCCCAGACACAGAGCCTGCTTGCCCTCTTTTATTGCCTCCTGACTGTCTGCCTCTCCTTGTTTGCCTTCCAGACATTCTAATAGATGGCCTGCAGGGAGATGGGAAAAAAGCAATAAGGGCTACCTTCAGGTGTCCTTCTCTGTCCCTTGAAACAAGGACTTTCACAGTGAAAGAAACTGACACTGTCCCTACCTAGAGTTTTCTATCCCTAGAATAAATGTTTTTTTTAATCACAATATAGCACAAGGACAATTCACTCAATGTCTCTCCAGGTCCCTGGAAACAAGGACTTGCAGAGTGAAAGAAACTGACACTGTCCCTACCTAGAGTTTTCTGTCCCTAGAATAAATGTTTTTTTTAAGCACAATATAGCACAAGGAAAATTAACTCACTGTCCTTACAGGTCCCTGGAAACAAGGACTTGCAGAGTGAAAGAAACTGACACTGTCCCTACCTAGAGTTTTCTGTCCCTAGAATAAATGTTTTTTTTAAGCACAATATAGCACAAGGACAATTAACTCACTGTCCTTACAGGTCCCTGGAAACAAGGACTTGCAGAGTGAAAAAAAAAAAACACTCTCCCTACCTAGAGTTTTCTGTCCCTAGAAAAAATGTTTTTTTTAAGCACAATATAGCACAAGGACAATTAACTCACTGTCCTTACAGGTCCCTGGAAACAAGGACTTGCAGAGTGAAAGAAAAAAAACACTCTCCCTACCTACAGTTTTCTGTCCCTAGAAAAAATGTTTTTTTTAATCACAATATAGCACAAGGAAAATTAACTCACTGTCCTTACAGGTCCCTGGAAACAAGGACTTGCAGAGTGAAAGAAACTGACACTGTCCCTACCTAGAGTTTTCTGTCCCTAGAATAAATGTTTTTTTTAATCACAATATAGCACAAGGAAAATTAACTCACTGTCCTTACAGGTCCCTGGAAACAAGGACTTGCAGAGTGAAAGAAAAAAAACACTCTCCCTACCTACAGTTTTCTGTCCCTAGAAAAAATGTTTTTTTTAATCACAATATAGCACAAGGAAAATTAACTCACTGTCCTTACAGGTCCCTGGAAACAAGGACTTGCAGAGTGAAAGAAACTGACACTGTCCCTACCTAGAGTTTTCTGTCCCTAGAATAAATGTTTTTTTTAATCACAATATAGCACAAGGACAATTCACTCAATGTCTCTCCAGGTCCCTGGAAACAAGGACTTGCAGAGTGAAAGAAACTGACACTGTCCCTACCTAGAGTTTTCTGTCCCTAGAATAAATGTTTTTTTAAGCACAATATAGCACAAGGACAATTAACTCACTGTCCTTACAGGTCCCTGGAAACAAGGACTTGCAGAGTGAAAAAAAAAAAAAACTCTCCCTACCTAGAGTTTTCTGTCCCTAGAAAAAATGTTTTTTTTAATCACAATATAGCACAAGGACAATTAACTCACTGTCCTTACAGGTCCCTGGAAACAAGGACTTGCAGAGTGAAAGAAAAAAAACACTCTCCCTACCTACAGTTTTCTGTCCCTAGAAAAAATTTTTTTTTTAATCACAATATAGCACAAGGAAAATTAACTCACTGTCCTTACAGGTCCCTGGAAACAAGGACTTGCAGAGTGAAAGAAACTGACACTGTCCCTACCTAGAGTTTTCTGTCCCTAGAATAAATGTTTTTTTTAATCACAATATAGCACAAGGAAAATTAACTCACTGTCCTTACAGGTCCCTGGAAACAAGGACTTGCAGAGTGAAAGAAAAAAAACACTCTCCCTACCTACAGTTTTCTGTCCCTAGAAAAAATGTTTTTTTTAATCACAATATAGCACAAGGAAAATTAACTCACTGTCCTTACAGGTCCCTGGAAACAAGGACTTGCAGAGTGAAAGAAACTGACACTGTCCCTACCTAGAGTTTTCTGTCCCTAGAATAAATGTTTTTTTTAATCACAATATAGCACAAGGAAAATTAACTCACTGTCCTTACAGGTCCCTGGAAACAAGGACTTGCAGAGTGAAAGAAAAAAAACACTCTCCCTACCTACAGTTTTCTGTCCCTAGAAAAAATGTTTTTTTTAATCACAATATAGCACAAGGAAAATTAACTCACTGTCCTTACAGGTCCCTGGAAACAAGGACTTGCAGAGTGAAAGAAACTGACACTGTCCCTACCTAGAGTTTTCTGTCCCTAGAATAAATGTTTTTTTTAATCACAATATAGCACAAGGACAATTCACTCAATGTCTCTCCAGGTCCCTGGAAACAAGGACTTGCAGAGTGAAAGAAACTGACACTGTCCCTACCTAGAGTTTTCTGTCCCTAGAATAAATGTTTTTTTTAATCACAATATAGCACAAGGAAAATTAACTCACTGTCCTTACAGGTCCCTGGAAACAAGGACTTGCAGAGTGAAAGAAACTGACACTGTCCCTACCTAGAGTTTTCTGTCCCTAGAATAAATGTTTTTTTTAAGCACAATATAGCACAAGGACAATTAACTCACTGTCCTTACAGGTCCCTGGAAACAAGGACTTGCAGAGTGAAAGAAAAAAAACACTCTCCCTACCTACAGTTTTCTGTCCCTAGAAAAAATGTTTTTTTTAATCACAATATAGCACAAGGAAAATTAACTCACTGTCCTTACAGGTCCCTGGAAACAAGGACTTGCAGAGTGAAAGAAACTGACACTGTCCCTACCTAGAGTTTTCTGTCCCTAGAATAAATGTTTTTTTTAATCACAATATAGCACAAGGAAAATTAACTCACTGTCCTTACAGGTCCCTGGAAACAAGGACTTGCAGAGTGAAAGAAAAAAAACACTCTCCCTACCTACAGTTTTCTGTCCCTAGAAAAAATGTTTTTTTTAATCACAATATAGCACAAGGAAAATTAACTCACTGTCCTTACAGGTCCCTGGAAACAAGGACTTGCAGAGTGAAAGAAACTGACACTGTCCCTACCTAGAGTTTTCTGTCCCTAGAATAAATGTTTTTTTTAATCACAATATAGCACAAGGAAAATTAACTCACTGTCCTTACAGGTCCCTGGAAACAAGGACTTGCAGAGTGAAAGAAAAAAAACACTCTCCCTACCTACAGTTTTCTGTCCCTAGAAAAAATGTTTTTTTTAATCACAATATAGCACAAGGAAAATTAACTCACTGTCCTTACAGGTCCCTGGAAACAAGGACTTGCAGAGTGAAAGAAACTGACACTGTCCCTACCTAGAGTTTTCTGTCCCTAGAATAAATGTTTTTTTTAATCACAATATAGCACAAGGACAATTCACTCAATGTCTCTCCAGGTCCCTGGAAACAAGGACTTGCAGAGTGAAAGAAACTGACACTGTCCCTACCTAGAGTTTTCTGTCCCTAGAATAAATGTTTTTTTTAATCACAATATAGCACAAGGAAAATTAACTCACTGTCCTTACAGGTCCCTGGAAACAAGGACTTGCAGAGTGAAAGAAACTGACACTGTCCCTACCTAGAGTTTTCTGTCCCTAGAATAAATGTTTTTTTTAAGCACAATATAGCACAAGGACAATTAACTCACTGTCCTTACAGGTCCCTGGAAACAAGGACTTGCAGAGTGAAAGAAAAAAAACACTCTCCCTACCTACAGTTTTCTGTCCCTAGAAAAAATGTTTTTTTTAATCACAATATAGCACAAGGAAAATTAACTCACTGTCCTTACAGGTCCCTGGAAACAAGGACTTGCAGAGTGAAAGAAACTGACACTGTCCCTACCTAGAGTTTTCTGTCCCTAGAATAAATGTTTTTTTTAATCACAATATAGCACAAGGAAAATTAACTCACTGTCCTTACAGGTCCCTGGAAACAAGGACTTGCAGAGTGAAAGAAACTGACACTGTCCCTACCTAGAGTTTTCTGTCCCTAGAATAAATGTTTTTTTTAAGCACAATATAGCACAAGGACAATTAACTCACTGTCCTTACAGGTCCCTGGAAACAAGGACTTGCAGAGTGAAAGAAACTGACACTGTCCCTACCTAGAGTTTTCTGTCCCTAGAATAAATGTTTTTTTTAATCACAATATAGCACAAGGAAAATTAACTCACTGTCCTTACAGGTCCCTGGAAACAAGGACTTGCAGAGTGAAAGAAACTGACACTGTCCCTACCTAGAGTTTTCTGTCCCTAGAATAAATGTTTTTTTTAATCACAATATAGCACAAGGACAATTAACTCACTGTCCTTACAGGTCCCTGGAAACAAGGACTTGCAGAGTGAAAGAAACTGACACTGTCCCTACCTAGAGTTTTCTGTCCCTAGAATAAATGTTTTTTTTAAGCACAATATAGCACAAGGACAATTAACTCACTGTCCTTACAGGTCCCTGGAAACAAGGACTTGCAGAGTGAAAGAAACTGACACTGTCCCTACCTAGAGTTTTCTGTCCCTAGAATAAATGTTTTTTTTAATCACAATATAGCACAAGGAAAATTAACTCACTGTCCTTACAGGTCCCTGGAAACAAGGACTTGCAGAGTGAAAGAAACTGACACTGTCCCTACCTAGAGTTTTCTGTCCCTAGAATAAATGTTTTTTTTAATCACAATATAGCACAAGGACAATTAACTCACTGTCCTTACAGGTCCCTGGAAACAAGGACTTGCAGAGTGAAAGAAACTGACACTGTCCCTACCTAGAGTTTTCTGTCCCTAGAATAAATGTTTTTTTTAAGCACAATATAGCACAAGGACAATTAACTCACTGTCCTTACAGGTCCCTGGAAACAAGGACTTGCAGAGTGAAAGAAACTGACACTGTCCCTACCTAGAGTTTTCTGTCCCTAGAATAAATGTTTTTTTTAAGCACACTATAGCAGAAGCACAAAACACACTGACACTCTCCCTACCTATCCTTCTCTTTCCCTAAACTAAAGGAATCCAGGTTAAGCAAGAAAGAAATAACAGTCACTGTCCCTGCCTATGCTACTCTATCCCTGCTCCGGAACACACTACACTAGGCCGCCGTGCTGGCGGCCTTTTATAGTGTGGGGCGTGTACTAAACACCCTCAGCAATAATTGGCCACAGGCATCCTGCCTGTGGCCAATCATTGCTCTCCTCGCTGCCGGCGCTGTGATTGGCCAAGCATGCGGGGTCACAGTGCATGCTTGGCCAATCACAGCGCCTGGATGACACTGCGATGGCGTAGTGCATTGTGGGCCGTTCGCGTCACTCGAATTTGGCGCGAACGGCCCAAATCGTTCGATCTTCGTCGAACGATCGAACAGCCAATGTTCGAGTCGAACGTATGTTCGACTCGAACACGAAGCTCATCCCTACTGGCTAGCTGCCTTGAAGTTGCTGCTGTTCTTGCCCTGATCATCTGTTATTAGTCCTCAGAGGTCTAGGGCAGGAAGTGCAGGCTTGAGCCAGAAACTGGGGAGCCGGGACATCTTCCCCGAGAAGCATTGGTAGCTGTGTGGCTGCAATGTCCATCTATCAGCAGGATCAACACGGTGCAAAGGAGCTGATGGTCTAGAGATGTGTATGTGTATTTATATATCAGTGGTGTATACAGAGATTTAGGATCCAAATACCTCTTTTCAGTGCGTTAACATACGCACATTAATTTGTGTTTGTTTTTGTAGCACCAAATTAAGAAGCTCAGCAAGGGGTGTGAGGTGCACCTTGGCAACCTTGCCTGATGCCATGTACACACGATCGTTATTCATGTCATGAAAAAAAAACGAAGTTTTTCTCGACGTGATTTTTTGTGTTTCCTCTCAAGCCTGCCTTGCATACACACGTTCATAAAAAAAAACGCTCGAGCAAAGCGCAGTGACGTACAACACATACGACGGCACTATAAAGGGGAAGTTCCATTCGAATGGCGCCACCCTTTGGGACGCTTTTGCTGATCCTTGTGTTAATAAAGTTTGGTGAGAGACGATTTGCGCTTTTTAGTCTTCGTGCTTTTCAGTCCGTTACAGCATGACGAATGTGCTATCTCTATTACGAACGCTAGTTTTACCAGAACGAGTACTCCTGTCTTATACTTGATTCTGAGCATGCGCATTTTTTTCCCCTCGTAAAAGCATACACACGACCGTTTTTCACGACGTTAAAAAGAACGGCGTAGGGCGCATGCGCGGCTTTCCGACATGGCGGACATGCTCTGAGTGAGCTCCGGGTCTCCGCCGCTCTTCGTGACCTCCGTACAGCTTCATTAGCCTCCAATTGATCCGGGGGTAAGCCTGATACTACGCTGTACTCCCTGGGCGCCCCATGGGAAAGATTGGCCAGCAGCAGCGCAACTATAAACCGCTGTTTGGGCCGCAAACAGGAACGGAGATGGAACGCTTCATTACTAGGCCGCAATCCGCGGCCTCAATTTCGCAAGCAGACCCCTTTGCCGCGATGGATCCGTTCATTGATGCGGAGGAATCGGGACTCCCTGGGCTTACGAACGCGCCGATTGTGAGTCCCGCCACACACGCACCTCAGGAGATTCTCACTCCTGACATTTTAGATAAAAAATTGGATTCCAAGCTGCAGCACCTGCTCCTACAAATCACCCGGAACATTGCGGCAGAGGTGAGTAAGATCTCAGCTGAACTGAGGGGGGAAATTACTCAAATTGGGGAACGTGCAGATGCATTGGAACACAAGTTTGATGAGATGGTGAACTATGTGCAGGCAATTGAGGAAGAAAACTACAATCTTAAACACTCTGTCTCCCAATTGCAGCTTCAACAGGAAGATTTAGAGAACAGGGAGAGGCGCCAAAATTTGCGCTTCCGTGGTATCCCTGAGTCGGTGGGGGACTCCTCCCTATGCCCATACCTCTTGGGGCTTTTTAATGTTCTAGCTCCCTCAGTAGTAGATGTGGATTGGCGTCTGGACAGGGCTCATCGCTCCCTGGGCCCAAAACCCCCGTCGGGGGCCAGACCCAGAGATGTAATCGTGAGGTTTCATTATTATGACAGCAAGGAAGCCCTGGTCCTGGCCACACGTAATAAATCTCAGCTTTCATATAAAGAGACAAAGCTACAGATCTTCAGTGATCTCTCTCCCATTACTTTGGCGAAAAGGAGAAATCTGCGTCCGATTACAACTCACCTACAGCTTCACAAAGTCCTCTACTACTGGGGCTTCCCCTTTCGCCTCATTGTGACCTACAAGAGGGTGAAGCGTTTATAAAAAGCCTTGGTCTCCCACCTCTGCCTGAAGAGGACCCTCATCTTGCTCCTGCTCAAGCTCGTCCTTTTCCACCCACTCCCAGTCGCCTCTGGACCCCTGTGAGGAGCCAATCGAGGAAACATCTTTCCACCCCTCAGCGCCCAAGATCCTCCAGACAACCTCCATGATTTCCTTGAAGGGGGTGACCGGATCCCCATTATATCGCTCTTGTTTCTCCTCGTTGAGTCCTTGGAAGGCTTTCCGCTGCAATCTGGACTCTAAGTTTGGTTAACTACCTCCCCCACCTGTGTGGGGGGGAGTTCTTGGTATCTGTCCCATGGGGCAACAAAGTTTCAAAGTTTTGTTGTTTTTTTTTCTTCTCCTTTTTGGTTCAAGGTTACGCCTTTTTCAAAATTGATGCTCTTTTGAAGGATTTTCTTTTGCCTAAGAAGATGCGGCGGACACAGCCCTGTTCCGAGACTTCCATGTTGGAGGCCCCCTTGTGCCCATACTGGTCCCTTGACGTTGTTCAGGGTCCCCTGAGTTGTCATAACACCTCAGGTTCTCAATTAATGTTTTTCTTTTTTTTTATATGGAATATATACTTCCTCATCTGGTTTTGCCCTTTTAATTATATGCTCATACGTCAGTTTTGCTGGTCGAGGTCCCTTTTTTTCAGTTTTTTTCCTTTTTTTTTTTTTTTTTCTTTTGTCTATATTTTTTAGTTTACCTAAGGTATACTGGTACTTTTCAAGGTATAATACTAACATGAGACTTTGTTTTGTTTCTGTATGTACACCACTAATTTTTCCAAGTAGTGCAAGAATATGTCCTTGTAATTTTTATTTGCAAACACAGGCTATTTTGTTACAACTGTGCTTATGTCTCTGAGAATTATGTCCTCTAATGTGAAGGGCCTGAACTCTGTTCAAAAGCGCTGGATTGCTTTAAAGGAGTTCAGATCCTCAGGAGCTGATATAATCATGCTCCAGGAAACCCATTTTAAGGCTAACGGCTCTTTAAAATTTGCTACTAGGTTCTATCCCAACTCCTTTCTTGCCTCTGACTCCACTGGCAAGGCAGGAGTTGCTATTCTGATTAAGAAAACATGTCCCATCAGGGTCAAAGATTCATATTCTGACCCTCATGGTAGGTTCCTTCTCTTAGATTGTGATTATATGTCCTCCTCTTTTACCTTAGCTAACATTTATGCTCCTAATACCGGTCAGGTTGATTTTCTGACTAAGGTTTTAGATATGCCTCAGTGTCGCCCTCAACCCTTCATGATAGTGGGGGGGGGACTTCAATCTCGTCATGTCCCCTACTAGAGACAGGCTAACTATTCCTCCTGATACGCGGTCTAGAAAGGTAGTCTCCACAGCTAGATCCTTTCGTAGATGTATTAGATCCCATCAATTATTTGACTCATGGAGGATTAAACACCCCTCCGCTAAACAGTATACTTTCTATTCCATGGCCCATAAAATGTTCTCTCGTTTGGATCATTTTTTTGTTTCAGCCCCACTCATCCCCCACATTACAGACTCAGACATATCCCCCATTACGTGGTCGGACCATGCCCCTATCACTTTGGATGTCCAAATGTCTCAAACCCCCTCTAGATCTTGTCACTGGCGGTTAAATGACCAACTTCTTCAATCTGAACCTTCCCGCACGACGTTAGCATCTGCACTGAAGGAGTTTTTCCTACTTAATTTAGGGTCAGTTGCAGATTTTTCCACGCTGTGGGAGGCACACAAAGCGGTTTTCCGTGGTGTGTGCATCGCGGAGGGTACTCGCCTGAAAAGGGATAGGAACAGCCTCCTGAAATCCTTGACGGCTGCCCTTGGGTTAGCCGAGCGCAAACTTCTGTGCAAACCCACGGTGTCGAAACTCCGCACTGTTATGTCTATCAGAGAACAAATTAAATCATTACATCAAGGTAAGGCCGCTAGATCTCTCCTATGGGCTAAACGAAAGTTTTATGAATTCTCCAACAAACCTCACAGGATGTTGGTCAATAAGCTCAGGCCACGCCCATTTCATTCCTTTCCAGATTTTCTCCTCCGTGCGGATGGAACTAGGACCCACTGCCCTCTTGAGATGTCTAAGATATTTGGTAGCTTCTATCGGAAGCTATACAGTTGTCTTACACCCGAAAATCACTTCAATTTCACGCAAGATAAATTCAATGACTTCTTTACAGGCCTAAAACTCCCACATCGAATCTGGCGGAACTGAATACTCCCATAACTACCGAGGAACTTCATAATGTACTTAAGGAACTCCCACTTCATAAATCCCCAGGCCCTGATGGACTCCCCTATTCATATTATAAAGCTTTTGAAGATATCTTGTCTCCTCATTTACTGTCCCTCTATGGTACCCTCCTTAAAGGACATCCTCCGCACTCTCAGTTTTCCCACTCCTATATCTCTGTAATACCTAAGCCGGGTAAGGACCCCTCTTCCCCTGACAACTATAGGCCTATAGCACTTTTAAATTCAGATTACAAGATTTTCACCAAAATCCTTGCGTCCAGATTATCCAAATATATCCCCAAATTGATTAATAGAGACCAGGTGGGCTTTGTCTCGGCGAGATATGCTGGCGACAATACTCGCCGCACGGTTGACTTGATTGATCTTTTGAATAGATCCTCACACCAAGCATTGGTTCTCAGCCTGGATGCGCAAAAAGCGTTTGACAGGCTGAGCTGGCCCTATATGTTCTTGACACTCCGGTTTTATGGTTTCAGGGGGCCTTTTCTAAATGCATTACACGCATTATACTCCCAAGTTACAGCACAAGTCCAGATGTCTTCTTTTCTGTCGCCCCGCTTCCCCATGTCCAATGGTACTCGCCAGGGTTGCCCTCTTTCCCCATTGCTTTTTATTCTATGCTTGGAGCCCCTGGCTGAGGCCATCCGTTCCCATCAAGACATTCGTGGGGTTGTGATGCGACAGAGGGAATACAAACTTTCGCTATTTGCTGATGACATTCTGCTTACTATTACTCATCCTCTGCTTTCCCTCCCATCTCTACACAACCTCCTTAATTCCTTTGGTGCTATTTCTGGTTATAAAATAAACACTACAAAAACTGAGGCCCTTCCTATCCATATCCCTCCCACATTACTGTCCCAACTTATGACTTCTTATCGCTACAAGTGGTGTTCCATCTCCCTCAAATATTTAGGGGTTCATCTCACCCCTACGTACTCCACTCTTTATTCAGTAAATTATCCTCCCTTATTTTCGGACATCAAAAAATCATTACAAAGTTGGGCCAAATATCCTATCTCCCTTTTAGGGAGGATTAACGTATTGAAAATGTCCATTTTGCCCCGGCTATTATATTATTTTGAGACATTACCAGTCGCTATTCCTATGTCTCACCTTAAATCCCTCCACAGATCCTTTTCAAATTTCATCTGGAACGATAGGGCGCACCGCATTCCCAGTTCCGTGGTTTTCGCGTTGAAATCCAGGGGAGGCCTGGGGGCCCCAGATATTCTCAAATATTACTATGCCACTCACCTTAGGACGATAGCTTCCTGGTCTACCCTTCATGCCCCTAGCCATTGGTCTGATATAGAGAAGGGAGTGCTTTTTCCGGTTCATCCCTGTTCCTTGATTTGGTCTCTTTCCCCTCATATAGATCCTGTTTATAGACGTCAATGTACAGCCCCTATGAACTTCTCTCTATCAATATGGAGTAAATGCCTCAAATCATACCCCCTCATGTCCTCTTGCCCCCCCCTTCTTAATGTTTTATTCAATCCGTCTATCCCTGATAGTCTATCACTAGGTCGGATATTCCCCTGGGTCGATGCTTCTTTGTTCCAGCTCCGCAATTTAGTGCATCCGGTAACTCGTAGGCTACACCCATTTGATTTTTTCAAAGAAAAGTTCCATATTCCTTCTCGACTTTTTCATTTTTATTTACAGATCAGACATTTCCTTCACTCTAGATCTCCATCTTTGTCTTTGACCTCTCCTACCCCCTTTGAATATCTGTGTGCCCAAGGTCCCCATCAACTCCATTTGGTTTCCTCTATTCATCGTATCCTCCATGAGTCATTTATCCTCACTGAGGACACCCATATGTATATGAAAAAGTGGGCCCAACTGCTGCAAAGACCCATAAGTTCTCAAATGTGGGACAGGATATGGTCCTCCGTCTCGAAATCTTCTAGATGTGTTATTCATAGGGAGACCTCAGTGAAGATCCTCATGTTCTGGTATAGGACCCCTGAACTTATACATAAATACGATCCCTCAATCTCGAGGAATTGTTGGCGATGTAATAAGGAAATAGGGTCATTGTATCATATTTTTTGGCAATGCCCTTTGATTCAGCCCCTCTGGTTGGATGTAATGGGGCTGATCCAGAGGGTGGTGGATGTCTCCTTACCGCTTGATCCTCTACACTATTTGTTGGGTCTCCCCTTTAAGGGCATAACTAAACACGGGAACAGACTGATTTCTTGTATTCTGCTAGCTGCCAAGAGACTGATCCCCCTTTGCTGGTTATCTAACTCCACCCCCCCTTGGTCCAGATTCCTCCAACTAGTTGCTGGGATACGTAGGATGGAATATCTGACGGCTTCTGTAAATGACGCATTGCCCCAATTTGATAAGATCTGGGATCTATGGGATGCCTCGGAATATGGAATGCATCCTTTGGCTAATAAGTCATGATTTACCCAATCCCTTCCCCCCTCTCCCCCTTCTAGTCTAATAAGCCCGGTAATGCCTCACTTAGACTATGATCCATGCTCTGGTGTTATCTTGACTTTCGTGTGTTGTATTTTTTTTTTTTTTATCTCTAAACTGTGACCTCTATTTCCTCTAGTTTCTTTGTTATGCATATGAGCCTGTTCTCAAACTTCCTTTGCTATACGGTTCACTCTTGTGTTTTTTTTCGACACTTCGGCTGAAGTGTTCTGCCTGTAATGTACATTCTGATTTGCTTGAATTGCTTTGTAATTACTTTGTGATTATTGTCATTTTATAAAAATTTTCAATAAAAATAAAAATACAATTATATATAAAAAGAACGGCGTAAAAAACGACGAGAAAAAATAGAGCAGGCTCTAATTTTTTTTCGGGCATTTTTCTCGTCGAGAAAAATGCTCTGGAGCATACACACGACCGTTTTTCATGACCATTTTTAAAAATGGCATTTTTCTCGTCATGAAAAATGCTGGTGTGTACGCAGCATTAGGCTGGGTTCACACCTATGCGAATTGTATGCAGGTTTCCCCACATGCAATTTGTATAGCAGGAGAATGGGACCGGCTCTCTATGGAGCCGGTTCGCATATCTCTGGGGCGGCTGCGGAGCGCTCTGCACAGAAAAACTATGCGTCTTTAGCTCCATTTCAGAGCCGAATTCAGGCAAAGATTTGGCCCTGATTCATCCCTGAACCGGAGAATGGGGATGCACAGCGTTCCTGTGCGATCTGCAGCTGGTTCCAGTGTGAACCGAGCCTTAGGTGCTAGGGCAGGGATATGCAATTAGTGGACCTCCAGCTGTTGCCAAACTACAAGTCCCATGAGGCATAGCGAGACTCTGACAGCAGCAAGCATGACACCCAGAGGCAGAGGCATGATGGGACTTGTAGTTTTGCAACAGCTGGAGGTCCGCTAAATGCATATCCCTGTGCTAGGGGACCTTGTTCTGGCAATATCATTCACTGCACTGTATCTATGGAGGAGCAGCACAGTCACTCTGGACTACTCTCCAGATGAACTCCAAATGCCTCCCCTTCCACTCATCCATTACATAGAGAAACTTTGTTTTGTTGTTTATGAAAGATAGTCAAGAAAGTTGGTAACATTGTATGAAACATTCAGTTAAGTACAGAAAGCTGCTGTATAAGGACACTAGATTTCTAACACATTCAACAGGAATTTTACTTACTTGCAAAAAATGCTAATCTTTGCAGAGACATTGACAAATTTGACAACATGGAGTTGGACAGAGGCGCAATTTGAAATTATAGCTTGTAGGCTCTGAATACCACATTCTCGACCTAAGTGTTCAAAATGTCTGGGAGCTTTTGGGAACAGTAAATTGATCTGTCATGGATATCACATGGTGCAGTGTTTATTGGATAAGTATTCGTATGAGCAGCACATTTTTGAATGGACTGTTTTTCATGACACGTGATTCACATTCACATAGGGGGTTTCCACCACTATTCAAGTATGTTAGTTTTTTAAGGGGGCAGTGCTACACTTTTTAGTTGTTCAGTACTATACAAAATGGGTTGCAGAAGTGAGTGCACTGGAAAAGTTTTAAAAGGCTGGGGACTTTTAAGAGATCTCAGGAAGTTAACTTTTGAGACAGTGGATGCAGATTGCCCCAGGTCCAGACACATGTGTACTGTGGCAATAACAACCAAAATATCATCCTTAAACTTAGGAGTAATGTCAGCTGACTGAAACTCCTCTGTACCAACTCACCCAAAAGGGAATAGGACAACATCACCATCAGACTCTGCAGAAGCAGCTGCAGCCACAGGTCAATCAGATATGGACCCTGGAGTACTGGGCGTGGTAGCATGCCTGCGGCCCCTACGTTATGAGTCTACTAACGTGGCTGAAGTTTTACCCATAAACAAGCAAGCAGAAGATTCCACCCTGGACAATGCAGAGGAGGGAGCTACACTTGAAGAAGTTAAGAAAGCGCCTGTGGACTTAAACAGGGGACTATGATATCAGTAATGAGTCCTTTAGATGGCAAACAGCAAGTTACTCCAGAGATGTTTGTGGATCTTAATAAGAAACAGCTTGAGGGACCACCATCCTTGCACTTATGGTCTAATACAGAGGTCTCCAAACTGCAGCCCGGGGGCCAGATGCAGCCCTTTGGTTGCCTTTATCCGGCCCTTGGGGCATTATTCATCCCACTAATATGAGACACCATTCTGTCCTCTAACACCAAAAATAGGGCATAATTCTTGCCACTGATATCCACAATGGTGCACTATTCCCCCCCTAATACCAAAGATGGGATACTGTTTACTCCCACTGATGCCAGAAAATGTTTCTATTCCACAGTCTGGCCCCCCTAAAATCTGAAGGACAGTAAACTGGCCCTTTGTTTATAAAGTTTGGAGACCCCTGGTCTAATAGTATGAAAAGTGAGGAGATTTCCAATAATGGGTACTTACTGTACATCCCTTAAAGCTGAAGGGGATGGATGGAGTGTCTGTGACACATAAAATGTGCCATGACACACAGAAATTAACCCTGAAGATGATGAAGAAATACACTTTGTAAGAAATGTAATCAGGAACAATCCATGTTACTCACCAAAATGGTAGTCTGGGTGGACAATGGGATCCCAGGCAGGGCAGTATGTACATAATAGACAGTCTTCACCCCTCCGGCAGGTATTCTTCTGAGGGTGTCTTCAGGGATAGGATTTCACCAGGCGGGGTCTTGCATCCCTAGACCTGTGGAACTCTGTGGCTAACTCATTTATTTTATTAAATGTAAATAGGCTGTTCACTTTCCAAGGGAAGTTGCAGTCTATGAGATAATTTAGTGAACGTGGTGCAATTTTACTTTGCAAAGAATACCCATTCAAATGCAAGAAAAGAAACAGTGTTTTTGCTTGAATATGGTTGGATGATGGAAGTCATTGCAACTTGTAAAATGAGCGACCCCAAAGTATCTGGAAAGTACCACAGCAGAGCCCAGTGCCCATAAATCCCATTACAGACCCACTATGTGTCTTCTTCACTGCAAGGTCTGGGTATGGCATCTATTGCTTTTTTGAAGATCAGCCAATATGGAAAGCTGAAAAGAACTTCTCCAGTTGTACAGCAACAGGAGAATCTTTACTGAATCTTGATAAAATGCAAGAACTTGGTTTGATTCTCTCTTAATAAAGAATGCATCCATTGTCCTAGGAGCACTAGCAAACAACTGGAGCATGATTGGGGTGGGAGGGGATATATGTGTCTGTCCTACAGCTTTGTTTGATGGGGTATAATCTCCTGTAGGCAGCAACATAACCCAGTGTCTCAGAATTACTTCTACCCTTTGTCCCCTAATGAACAAACAATAAAATAGCATTTACAGTATGTTTAAAATACAAAGCTTTATAAATGGGCCCAGTTAAGTGAACCCCACATGAAGGAAGGGGTTTTTGTTTTTTTTCTTAAAGTTGAACTCCACAAAACTTTGATCTAAATATATTCCTTAATTGCCACAGGGGGTATACTGTAAATCTATTTTGTGCACAAAATACCTTTGAAAAATACTATAAAATGTAAACTATAAAAATTACCAGATAAAGGTAGCAATGGCAGCAGTACTGTGATACCCAGCAAGATTCAAGAATACATGTGTCTTCTGTACTTAGACAATATTTGTTTTTTTCGAACGTCGACTTTAATATACTGTGATTCAATAATAATATGTTTTATCCATACTCTAAGCCAATAGTTCTGAATGCACAGTTGATCACAAGAGCATAAAGGAATTATTTGCATGACTGCCCAATAGAGTTGCCACCCTTTCTTCAAGCCAAACCCGAACACTTTAGCGGCGCACAGCAATTTTTTTTTTGTAGTGTGCATAGGGATGAGCCCGATGTTCGAGTCGAACGTAAGTTCGACTCGAACATCGGGTGTTCGCCTGTTCGCCGAATAGCAAACAAATTGGGGTGTTCGCGGCAAATTCGAAAGCCGTGGAACACTCTTTAAAAGTCTATGGGAGAAATCAAAAGTGCTAATTTTAAAGGTTATTGTCATAAAAAAGTGTATGGGGACCCGGGTCCTGCCCCAGGGGACATGTATCAATGCAAAAAAAAGTTTTAAAAACTGAATTTTTTTTCGGGAGCAGTGATTTTTAATAATGCTTAAAGTGAAAAAATAAAAGTGAAATATTCCTTTAAATTTCGTACCTGGGGGTTGTCTATAGTATGCCTGTAAAGTGGCACATTTTTCCCATGTTTAGAACAGTCCCTGCACAAAATGACATTTCTAAAGGAAAAAAGGTAATTTAAAACTACGGCTATAATGAATTGTCGGGTCCCAGCAATACAGATAAAAGTCATTGAAAAAAACGGCATGGGTTCCCCCCAGTCCCCCCAAATTTCATACCAGGCCCTTCAGGTCTGGTATGGATATTAAGGGAAGCCCTGCTCCAAATTTTGTAAAAAAAGTGCATGGGGGGGCATCCAGATTCCGATAAGCCCCCCGCCCGCAGACCCCCACAACCACCGGGCAAGGGTTGTGGGGATGAGCCCCTTGTCCCCATCAACATGGGGTCATCCTCCCCATGTTGAGGGCATGTGGCCTGGTACGGTTCAGGAGGGGCCTGCCAGGTTGTGTGCTCGGATAAGGGTCTGGTATGGATTTTTTTTTGGCGCGGGGTTCCCCTTAAAATCCATACCAGACCTGAAGGGTCTGGTATGGATTTTGAGGGGGACCCCTACGCCATTTAAAAAAAAAATGGCGCAGGGTTCCCCTTAATATCCATACCAGACCTGAAGGGCCTGCTATGGAATTTGGGGGTACCCCCACGCATTTTTTTTTTGTTAAATTTGGTTCGGGGTTCCACGTTTTTTCAATGACTTTTATCTGTATTGCCGGGACCCAACAATTCATTATAGCCGCGAGTAGTTTTAAATTACTTTTTTTCCTTTAGAAATGTCATTTTGTGCAGGGACTGTTCTAAACACAGGAAAAATGCACCACTTTACAGGCATACTATAGACACCCCCAGGTACGAAATTTAAAGGAATATTTCACTTTAATTGTTTCACTTTAAGCATTATTAAAATCATTGCTCCTGAAAAAACGTTAGTTTTTAAAACTTTTTTTTTGCATTGATACATGTCTCCTGGGGCAGGACCCAGGTCCCCAAACACTTTTTATGACAATAACTTGCATATTAACCAGGGATGAGCCGAACACCCCCCTGTTCGGTTCGCACCAGAACCTGCGAACAGACAAAATGTTTGTGTAAACTTTAGAACCCTATTAAATACAATGGACTCGAACGTTCGAAATCTAAAGTGTTAATTATAAAGGCTGATATGCAAGTTATTGTCCTAAAAAGTGTTTGGGGACCCGGGTCCTGCCCCAGGGGACATGTATCAATGCAAAAAAAAGTTTTAAAAACGGCCGTTTTTTCGGGAGCAGTGATTTTAATAATGCTTAAAATGAAAAAATAAAAGTGAAATATTCCTTTAAATTTCGTACCTGGGGGGTGTGTATGATATGCATGTGAAGTGGCGCATGTTTACCGTGCTTAGAACTGTCCCTGCAAAAAATGTCATTTTTGAAAGAAAAAAAGTCATTTAAAACTGACTTGCGGCTATTAACGAATTGTCGGCTTCCGGCAATACATTCAAAAGTCATTGATAAAAAAAAAAGAAAAAGCGTGGGGGTTCCCCAGAATTCAATTACCAGGCCCTTCAGGTCTGGAATGGATATTAAGGGGAACCCTGCCGCAAATTTAAAAAAAAATTGACGTGGGGTTCCCCCACATATCCATTCCAGGCCCTTCAGATCTGGCATGGATTTTAAGGGGAACTCCACCCCAAATTTTAAAAAAAAATGGCGTGGAGTCCCCCTAAAAATCCATACCAGACCGCTTATCCGAGCACGCAACCTGGCCGGCCGCAGGGGAAAAGGGGGGGACGAGAGAGCGGCCCCCCTCCCTCCTGAACCGTACCAGGCCACATGCCCTCAACATGGGGAGGATGTCCCCATGTTGATGGGGACAAGGGCCTCATCCCCACAACCCTTGCCCGGTGGTTGTGGGGGGTCTGCGGGCGGGGGGCTTATCGGAATCTGGAAGACCCCTTTAACAAAGGGGACCCCCAGATCCCAGCCCCCCCTATGTGAATTGGTAAGGGGTACATTGTACCCCTACCATTTCACGAAGAAAGCGTAAAAAAATGTTTAAAAAAAACACACAAACACCTTGAAAAAGTCCTTTATTTAAAAAAAAAAAAAAACATTCCAGCGGTGAAATCCAGTGTCCTGCGGCGATCCCGATGTCCAGCGCTGTCCTTTATTGGTTGTGCCTGAGCGGACCTGATGGGGAACTCCCTCTCAGTATTTTAAATGTATAGACCCGCCCCTTCTAAAGTTCCCCATCAGGTCCGCTCAGCGGACCAGATGCGGAACATGAGAAGGGGCGGGTCTATACATGTATTGCCAAAGTGAGAGCAGTTCCCCATCAGGTCCGCCCCCTCAGTATGTCGGACCCGCCTACGTCATTGGCTTGAGCGGGGAACTTCCTTCACTATGTAAATTTAAATTACACAGTGAAGGAAGTTCCCCGCTCAAGCCAATGACGTAGGCGGGTCCACAATACCGAGGGAGCGGACCTGATGGGGAACTTTAGAAGGGGCGGGTCTATACATTTAAAATACTGAGAGGGAGATCTCCATCAGGTCCGCTCAGGCACAACCAATGAAGGACAGCGCTGGACATCGGGATCGCTGCGGGACACTGGATTTCAGCGCTGGAATGTTTTTGTTTTTTTTTATTATTTTAAATAAAGGACTTTTTCAAGGTGTTTGTGTGTTTTTTTTAAACATTTTTTTACGCTTTCTTCGTGAAATGGTAGGGGTACAATGTACCCCTTACCAATTCACATAGGGGGGGGCCGGGATCTGGGGGTCCCCTTTGTTAAGGGGTCTTCCAGATTCCGATAAGCCCCCCGCCCGCAGACCCCCACAACCACCGGGCAAGGGTTGTGGGGATGAGGCCCTTGTCCCCATCAACATGGGGACATCCTCCCCATGTTGAGGGCATGTGGCTTGGTACGGTTCAGGAGGGAGGGGGGGCCGCTCTCTCGTCCCCCCCTTTTCCCCTGCGGCCGGCCAGGTTGCGTGCTCGGATAAGGGGTCTGGTATGGATTTTTAGGGGGACTCCACGCCATTTTTTTAAAATTTGGGGTGGAGTTTCCCTTAAAATCCATGCCAGATCTGAAGGGCCTGGAATGGATATTTGGGGGAACCCCACGTCAATTTTTTTTTTAATTTGCGGCGGGGTTCCCCTTAATATCCATTCCAGACCTGAAGGGCCTGGTAATTGAATTCTGGGGAACCCCCACGCTTTTTTTTTTTTTTTATCAATGACTTTTGTATATATTGCCGGGAGCCGACAATTCATTAATAGCCGCGTGTCAGTTTTAAAAGACTTTTTTTCTTTCAAAAATGACATTTTTTGCAGGGACAGTTCTAAGCACGGGAAACATGCGCCACTTCACATGCATATCATACACACCCCCCAGGTACGAAATTTAAAGGAATATTTCACTTTTATTCTTTCATTTTAAGCATTATTAAAATCACTGCTCCCGAAAAAACGGCCGTTTTTAAAACTTCTTTTTGCATTGATACATGTCCCCTGGGGCAGAACCCCGGTCCCCAAACACTTTTTAGGACAATAACTTGCATATAAGCCTTTATAATTAGCACTTTAGATTTCTCCCATAGATTTTTCGAATTTGCCGCGAACACCCCAATTTGTTCGCTGTTCGGCGAACGGGCGAACAGGCAATGTTCGAGTCGAACATGAGTTTGACTCGAACTCGAAGCTCATCCCTAATATTAACCTTTAAAATTAGCACTTTTGCTTTTTCATGTTCGTTTCCCATAGACTTTAACGGTGTTCGCGTGTTCAAACTAATTGTTCTGCTGCAAACCGAACCGGGGGGTGTTCGGCTCATCCCTAAGTGTGCACTATGCATATATTTTGTGATTAAATAACATTTCAAATCATATGGAGTTAATCCACCATCATTCACAATTTTCTTTCTTCACATATGAATTAATAGAATCATAGGGGGAGGTTGCACTGCATTTTTTCATAATTTTTTTTTTGAGGTGTGGGAACACATAGTGCTAGCAGCAACCCAAGGGTGAATTTATTTACCAAGGTTTTTTTTTTTAACTTAAAGAGGACAGGGAGTGCTGATATAAGGGGGGATCTCTCATCTAATGGAGGTCTCTAGGGAAGGAGAGGGCACTGATAAAAGGGGAATGTGAGCTACTGGGGGTCTCTAATGTGTGTTGACTGCAGATCTAATAGTTGGTGACCCCCATTAGCTCATAGTCCCCTTCTATCAGTGCCCTCTCCTTTTTTAGAGACCTCCATTAGATGAGAGAGGTCCCCCTTATCAGGGCTGCTTTTAGAAATCATAGGGCCCCATACAGCCTACCTGACAAGGCCCCTTCGACCCCATCCCAGACCCTGTTCTCAAACACACAAAGTGCAGAATTCAGGGGTGTGCAATCTACAGAGTACAGCTTGAGGAGTGCGTTACACACGGAGTGCAGAGTTTGAGCAGTGCGCTGGGAACAGAGTGCAGTGTTGAGGGGTGTGTTATGTACAGGGTTGGGGAGTGCACTACGTACAAAGTGAAGAATTCAGTGGTGCGCTATGTACAGAGTACAGGGTTCAGGAGTACGTTACATTCAGAGTGCAGGGTTCAGGAGTACGTTACATTCAGAGTGCAGGGTTCAGGAGTTAGTAATATTCAGAGTGCAGGGTTCAGGAGTACGTTACATTCAGAGTACAGGGTTCAGGAGTACGTTACATTCAGAGTACAGGGTTCAGGTTTGCTTACATACAAAGTGCAGGTGTGCAAAAATACTGGACAGTTTATAACCCCCTTCCCCCACCCAGCTCTCTCCCCAAATTTCTGCCCCCTCTCCCCCAATGCAGAGTGCCTCTCTCTTTTCCAGACCTTTCCCCTCCTCCCTGTCTAGTGCACAGCACTCCTCTACCCCAGAGAAGAGAATTTTCTTTACCTTACAACAAAATCAGGCTGCCGGCACGGGCTTCAGTAGATGCTGCGGGGGCGCGAGGCTGTACGCTGGAGTGTGCTTACCCCACCCTGCCCCCTGCTTCTCCTCCTCCTATGTTGTAGATGCAGGGAGAGCAAGGAGGGTTGAGTGTGCCGCTGGGAGAAAAGCTGCAACCGCTGCAAGCCAGGAAGTGCACTGGGAGCCGGAGTTAGGGGGCGAAGCTGGAGCGTATCATCGGTTGTTGGGACACGGCCGCTCCTAGCAACAATCTACTTCAAAGGCGATCATTGAGGTGGCTGGAGGGGGAGAGGCGCCGAGCGGGGGAGAGGGCAGAGAGCACAGACAGGCACTGCACAGCCGACTGAAGCCCTCCCTGGTTCGGCACTGGCTCCATCCCCAGAACAGTTTTAAGTGGTGTTTGGGACTGGGACTGCTGTGTATCCGGGTTTAAGGTGGAGTCAAACCCGGGCATAAGTGTCAAAACCCGGACTGTCCAGGTCAATCCGGTACAGGTGGCAACCCTAGCCCACTATCATAAATGAAGATAAAACCCCTTCTTTTTTTTGGGATCTGCAATGGAAGAAGGACCTGCTAATATTTTCATTTTTAAAAAGGCTCTTATGTTTCTTAATAACAGTGGAAATTCATTTAAAGTGTACTTTCTCTATGAATTATACATTTGTACTTATACCAGCAGCCTCTGAAATTTTTTTTTTTGATGAGGTACTTTTCCTGAAGATAGAAGATCTTTCCAGTAGCATGGCCCGCAGGCTATGTGTATACATACTGCTGTGATCTGAAAAAGCTTTCTAGTTAGCTGTAACCATTTACAATGCATATTTTAGTAGTTGTACTGTTCTAATGCATATCTTACAAATAATTAATACAAATCTGAACATTATAACTTGTCGCTGCCAAGGCTCCCTTCCAATTAAACAATGGCATCTTCCAGTGCTGGATGGGAGCCCCAGCAGTGACAGGTAACAGCTGTCTGGACATGTTCTATTTATATATATATATATATATATATATATATATATTATAGAGCAATGAAAAGCCCACAGGTATCAAAATCTCCTCTTGCTACACATGGTGATGTTTTATCCTGATCCAAATATCGCCTGTGATGATTGTAGAGGATTTGAATGTTGGAATTGGAAACACTCTCTGTTGCTAAATGCAACATACCACAAAAAAAAAAAAACATAGTAGAGCTACTGCCCACATTTTCAAATTTGCTGATTTTCTTTTGGTAAAGAGGAAAAAATGCAAATGTATTTAAATATCATCATATGTAAATGCATGGGCTTTTGCTTTTGTTTTTGTATGAGACGTTAAAATGTGGTAGTAATACAAGATTCTTTGTGGAATATTTTAGAACATTGGCTCTCTCTCTCTCTCTTACTACCTATCTGTATATATACTGTATATATGTAATGTATGTAGCATAGGCTGCTAGAATGTTAGGTAAACTTAGTTTTTGTGGTATTGCTTTATAGTCATTAGTCATTGGTTGCAGGTTTGACTATTTTACCCTTGCCTTCCACATGCTTCTGGAACACGGGGAGAGGAGAGTCAAATATGTAGCTTAATATTTATTGTATTTATTGAGTACCAGCTAATCCCTGGAAGGGGAGTAGGTAGGTGGCTGGAGAGGCTGACAAATAGTGTGAACTCCAGTGTAGCATGGTCTTCCTGTAGAAGGGATTCCACCAGTTTGGGTGAGGGGTGGCTTGCTGTTCATTGAGGTCCCAGCTGTGGCAGAGGTGGGGGCCTACATCTAAGATTATCTTCAACACCCCAAGTTTCACCTAAAGGATTCAGTCTGCAGAATCTCACTAAATGGCACCTGGATGAAGCTGAAGAGGCACAGCAGTTCCCATGGCCTTGTGAGTACTGGCTGTTTCACAAGACACTGGTGACAGGGTGCTATTGGGATGTCTTAGCCTAGTAATTGTTCTTTCCTGAGGTCCCTGCCTCTGGCCTTTCCCTTAGTCACTCCACAGGGGAATTTATTCTGAAGTGTAGCAGAAGACCTGCTTCTGAGGACCATAACACAGAGAAGAGTGTCCTCCAATTGCACCTTATAGCCTGGAGTATCCCATACCCTGCACCCTCCCCCACTGTTCACATTTCTAGCAATAAATTACTAAAAGTCTAAGGACTTTAGACTAGTCACTAGACTGCTTCTTCTGTCAGTGTGTTTGAACTGTGCTCTATGCGTGCTGGCAGCCTGTGCACTGGCAGGGAAGAACTTTTATCATTATTATCAACCAGCAATCAATACATACAATATAATAAAAAAAATATATACTGTATTTATTGGCGTATAACACTCACTTTTTTACCTTGAAAATAGAGGGTAATAGTTTTTTTTTCTGAAACTTCCCTCTTAAAGTTAGGGTGCGTGTTATATGCCTGTGCGTGTTATCCGCCGATAAATACGGTATATACATACACTGTATATATATATATATATATATATATATATATATATATATATATGTAGCGGGGTATTGCCCTTTAATTCCCCAGAGACTACAGTACCCAGTACACCTTGAGGCACCCAGGGTCCATTGCCCCGTGCAAAGACTGCTGGGGTGGACTTTATAAGAGGGAGGCGGGCCCCAATTTTTCTCTTGGGACACCGCCCTCCCAGCAAGAGGATCCCTGTGCTGACCTGCTGTGTGTACAGGGCCTGAGGCCTGGGCCTTGTGCTTTTCCAAAGAGCCTTCCGCTCCACCGAGGAGCCAGCGGAGCGTCTGATCCTGTTGCTGAGTGCTGTTATCAGGAGGACCGAAGACCCGGGTGTCGTGGACACTGTGAATCGAGTCACAGTGACGGAGGTAACGGACAAGGGCTGGTCCGGTCGGGTGAGAGAGCATCTGCTCAGAGCTACACCACAGTATCTCTAGGCCCTTTAACTTTATTCAAGGCCATCACAGTGATTGCAGTTACACTCTGGGGAGACTATCCACAGAACTGAGTTATTAGTCTCTCTGGCATTATAAAGTTACCGATCATCGTTACTTTGTTGAATTACAAGTGCACCACCGTGTTTGCTAGCGAAGATTTCTTCCACAGAACTATACCCAAATCATAGTCAGGCCTGACTGGGTAGTATAGGACATTTCTGGGTGCCATATTGTCCACGAGGGAGGATAGCTGCAGCAGGGTCTGTCTATCATATTGCTGAACGTTTGATGTTTTAATAAGTATACCCATACTGCAGAATTTTGCATGTGGCATTGCATACTGTTTATCATTCTAACCTTTACCAACAGTAAAATATTAGAGTTAAGTATACTGGTTGTCAGTGTCATTTACTGTGCTATACCATACTGTGTGCCTTACTGTGGGATTGTGTCATAGAGAATATTAGAGTGATTGCAATTTTATCATCCCCTTTACTAACTGTGCGACGAGAGGTTAGCGTCGATCGCCAGGGTTTGACAGCGGTGCACTACAGGGCCCAAAACAAACAAGGCAGCCCTCTTAACTGGGGGTATCGCTACATATATATATATATATATATATATATATATATATATATATATATATATATATATATATACACACACTATATTACCAGAAGTATTGGGACGTCTGCCTTTACAAGCACATGAACTTTAATAGCATCCCAGTCCTAGTCCATAGGGTTCATTATTGAGTTGGCCCATCCTTTGCAGCTATAACAGCTTCAGTTCATGTGCGTGTAAAAGCAGGCGTCCCAATGCTTTTGGTAATATAGCGTGTGTGTATATATATATATATATATATATATATACAGTATCTCACAAAAGTGAGTACACCCCTCACATTTTTGTAAATATTTTATTATATCTTTTCATGTGACAACACTGAAGAAATTAGACTTTGTTACAATGTAAAGTAGTGAGTGTACAGCTTGTAAATTTGCTGTACCCTCAAAAGAACGCAACACACAGCCTAAACACATGCCTAAACCACTGGCAACAAAAGTGAGTACACCCATAAGAGAGCAACACCCCCCCCCCCCTCCTGAACCGTTCCAGGCCACATGCCCTCAACATGGAGAGAGTGTTTGGGGTCCCCCCCAAAGCACCTTGTCTTCATGTTGATGGGGTCTCAGCAGATCACTTCCTACCTTTTTATGTAGGTGACAAAGTTTGGGTATCAATCAAAAATGTTAAGGTAAACGGTCCATCTGCTAAGTTGGGTCTAAAGTTTGTGTGACCTGTTCCAGATTTCAACTAAAACTGAGCCAGTTACTTTTCGCTTAAGACTTCCTATATGAAGATTCACCCAGTGTTTCATGTATCCTTGCACAAACCATTTCATGGAAACCCCTCCTATGGGAGAATTCTCCCACCCCCTCCACCTGTTGAGGTGCAAGGGGAAAAAGAATTTGTGGTTGAGAAAATTCTGGATTCCAAGATCTTTAGAAACAAATTCGAGTATCTGGTTCAATGGGAAGGATAGGTTCTTGGGAACCTGAGGAAAACATTCATGCACCCAAAATTAACAAGATATTTCCACCAGAGGTTCCCCCACAAAGCTGACCTAAAATGTCCAGGGGATGACCTTGAAGGAGGGGAGTACTGTCAAGACTGGAGTGTGAACATACAACCTCTTGGCGTCTGGCAATGTCTTTTCTTGCTGAGCCACCTGGGATGCTGGACAGCTCTGGGGACAATTCCTTAAATGATCTTGCCTTGAATCTTATTTCTCTTGAACCTTGAATTCTTTGCTCCTCCCATGAAGTTCTTATTTTAAACATACTTCTGCACTTCCTGGTTGCCAGATTATTGTGCTCTAATCAGCCATTAGCTTGCTCTTGACATTACTGCTGCTGTCTGTATCTCTGCTCCAACTCGTCACCGACCTTTGGCTTGTTTCTTGAAGACGCTTCTACTTGATCCCAATCTGTGACCACTTGTAGCCAACCTTTTGCTTGTTTACTGAATACTCTTTTGCTTGATCATACCTGCTATATCTGCTACTAGACCCTGGCTTGCTCACCTCCTGGAGGGATGATCCTGGACCACGACCACAGACTCCGCACCTCAGGTAAGACCATGTCATCTGACAGGGTGACCTGCTGCGGTACTTATACTGCTGGTCTGTGAGAGCCTCTCTACTGCTATAGTTACTGGTCTCTGAGCCTAACCCCTGACCATGGCAACAGGACGGTCCCAAAAGACATGTTAAAGGGAGCCTGTATGTGTTCTGTATACTTAGGGCTCTGCTGTGGAAAGAATTTGGCAAGGACCAGTGATGTCCATCTGACTACAGTCTTGTATGATACTTATTACAGATAAAGGCTTGGGGGCAAAATACAATATTCTATCCTTTTGTTCCTCTGAAAATGAACATTGTAAGTCATTTTCTCATTTAGCAAGAAATCTAGGGTCACCTCTCGAGTGTGCCATGATTACGAATTGATATGAACAGGATAAAGAGCATAGCATTGCCCCAACATCCCAACAGATCTTTTCAAAGGGCATAAGGTCCCCCAAGGAAACAGTGATGTGATGCCCAAGTAAGGTCGTCACGGTATGTTCTTCTAAAGACATGTTCAAAGCTTCGGATTTTTGTAGGTTTGCCTTAAAATGTTATTAAGTGATATGTGGGAAGTTCTTACAGGAGGGCTGGGAGGGAAATTATTGGATTGTAATAGAAAAGGGAGGTCATTGGCGTAAGATGCATGGTGGTATCCTCGGGTAGAAAGGCCAGAAATGTCTGGGTAATTCCGAATGTGATACAAGAGGGGTTCAAGGGTTAAAATGAAAATCAGAGGTAAAAAAGGGAACCCTTGCCCAGTTCTATTATGAATATCAAATGAAGCAGATTCACCACAATTAATCAGTCACTGAGGACGTGAAATATAATGCTTTGGTCCAGGTGAGCATGGGTTTCAGGACCCCAATATGAGCCAAAGTGTAAAGCATGAAAGTCCAATCGACCTTATCAAAGGCGTTTTAGTATCTATAGACAGGATAACATAGGGGTGGATGAGTTTCTGGTTTTGGAGATTATGTTAATGTTGATTATGTACGGATGGTGTGATCCCATGCTTCTCTAGTGAGGATGAAACAACCCTGATTCGGGGTGACAATACATTGAACAATCAGGCTAAATCTATTTGCAATTATTTTGGAAAATAGTTTCAGGTCACAATTCAATAAAGATATCAGCAGACAGCGGGCAAAGTGTAATGGGTCCTTGTTGGGTTTGGGAATAAATGGGATCTGGGCCCACAATAAGTCTGAAGGTGTAGTATAGCCATCTAGTATGGCAAAAACATTGTTATTTTTTATGTATTAATACAAGTTTGTTAGCATTTTTTCAATTTTCCTGCAGTAAAACACATTATTTTTTCTGCATAAAAATGCATTTCAGGTAGAAATCCCATTTTTCCCAAAAGTATGTAATTCCACCTTTGTACCTACAAAACACTGAAGCAGTATTTTTTTTGTACTGTACAGTGTGCATGTGTATGTGCTGAGATTAGAGGAAAGTGCAATGTGTGCATAGGCTAAATGTTAAGCAGTTGTTTTAAACTGCATTTGTTTTTCTGGCAAATAGTCAACCTGCCATTGGAGGTCTGAACCATGCATAGAGATCATGCTCTGGCGTGGTCAATTTCAGGAACAGCAGGTCCCAATGGGATCACTTATATTTTCATAACGATTGAATGCTTCTTTTGATTATCCACTCCTGTGACTAATCCAAGAAACTGCCTCACCCATTGCTAGTTTATTTTTTTTGCGCATAATTTGCATTTAAAGCCTAAATGCCACCAAAATACTTTTTTTCATTTTGTATAGAATGTGGGAAGTTGTTTTATTGCAGTCTGTGTTCCCCTTGGGGATAGTTCCCCTCACTTCCTGTTTCAGTGATGTATTGTTACATGGTGTCACCAGGACTGAAAACCTTTTGGCTATAATTTAATTGCTCATAATTTCCCTTAAAACAATGTGTCTAAGGGCCAGTGTCAATGAGCTTTTGTTTTCTTCAGAACTGATTCTCTACCTATACAAGATTATAGAAATGCAGAAGCCACTAAAGCAGGTTAACCACTTCAGCTCCAGGCGCTTTTTTTACACTTCTGTTTACATGTAGAAAATTTGTCAGAACCCCCAAACATATTTTTTTTTTTAAGCAGGCCCTAGACAATAAATTGGTGGGTGTTGCAATTTTTATGTGTAGCACCCTCTAACATAGTGTGCTAATATATATAGTTGTTAGAGTAGGTAAATTTGGGTTGAATCTGGGTCAGGGATAAGTGACTCAGGAAGGCTGGATGACTCCCAGAAGTAGAGGGAGGAGTCTAGGATGAGCTGCTTGAAGTATTGATGAGGGTCCAGCCAATCCCCAGCAAAGTGGGCTGGCAGAGGGCGGGCACCTCCTAAATACTCTTGGGTCATGCCAGCAGGGACAGTCAGGTGGAAGATGGAGAAGTAGTGCTGAGGAGGCTGTCGGTGGCCCTTGAGGGTGCCCCTTAGTCTGAGGGGGTGGCCTTGAGCCTGGGGCTCAGGTGCTGGATGGACCCTCTACAACATGTGGAGGACATCCTTCCTGGATGCACGGGAGCAACTGTGAGGACAACAGGAGAGAGTCAGCATGTCCAGGAGTTCTCCAGGAGAAGTCAGCCGGGTGGGCTGGTAAGTGTTCAGTCTGGGGGGACTGTGGTGTCAGCCTTGGAGGACCGAGGAGAATTAGCCAGGAGGGCCAGTATAAGGGGAAGCTGCAGCCAGGTGGGCTGGCAGTGCCTAAAGAGGTGGTGCTGGGATCAGTAGCCACAGGGATGTAAGCTGGACACTAGACTTTGCTACACAACTAAAGGGTCCCGGGGTCCCTGCTTGTAAAGGGCTCTTGCTTTAAACTATCTTTGCCAGATCCATTATAAGGGTCCCAGCTGAGTCTATTTTGCAAGCAAGTCAGTGCTTAAGGAAGAAGAGGAGTGTACATAGAGACTGTGTATAGCTGTATATAGGGAGAGTTGTCCCTCCAGCCTTTTCTGAAGTCAAGTGGGCATCACATAATACCCTTACTCCCCATCCAAGTTTTATCCCCTCAGTAAAACACAACAACAAAGTGCTGGACTGTTTCCTGACACAAGTGTGCCTGTGAAAATTTGGTGTACCTGGCTGTGCGGGGTGGGAATCCCTTTTCACTTGCAGCTCCTACATAGGATGCACTACATATGTCACAAGATGATGTTACACTGAATAATTAGATACCAAACATGTCACACTTTAAAATTGGGCATGCAATGTGACAAATGACTTACAGTGATTGTAAACAGTCGCCTTGCAAAACAACCCATTCAGTTTAAAAAACAAAAACAAATGCAAAATATGTTTGTATACATATTAAAACATTTTTTTTCCTTTTTTTATAAGTGATCTCATTCCCTCTGTTCTCAGCTGCATAAGAGCTGGGGGGACAAGTCTGATCATTGGAGGAGAGCATACTGAGTTCCCAGCATAACTAGAGAACTGACAAAAATGTGCTCTCCTACTTAGTGTGGTCAGTATTTAATAGGAAAGCAAGGGGACTAGCAGGAACACCAGGCATTTCACACAAATGAAGCAATGCAAAGTAAAAGATACTTTCTCATACAAGTACATGGTACAGTAGACCATATCAAGTATATGAAGTGTTGGGGTAACAAACACTTTAAATTTTACTATCTATAGGCAACACTTTAAAAGCCTGTACAGGTTACCACTTTAGATTTACAGAGGAGGATTTAGTGCTAGAATTACTGGCCATGATCTGACATTTGTGGCGATGCACACAGGACCAACATGCTCATTCAGCTTTGCACGCTAGCATGGGGTAACGGATGCACTTTAATTTTTTTTTTTTTAATTAGTGATTCATTTATTTATTTATTTTAGACTGTTGCTTTATTTATTTTTTCCTGACAGACTTTGTTTTGCAGCATACGTATGAGTTAACCCCGCCTCCTCTCCACTCCTATAGGACCCCACTCCCATCAATTTTTGCTCAGATCCAGAGGGCGCATTCCTTTTCTGTCCTCCTTGTAAGGACCAACGTGGTTGAAGTTTTACCTTGGATAAATGTCCATGAGACCTGGCTGTTTGGCACAAGCTGTATCCTGGAAGACATGTGAAGTCTCCAGCAGTCCCTAGCTATTAGCGGGGTGGAGAAGGGTAATGGATGCGGTAGCCATGAAGAGCTTAAGCCTGGCCATTGGCAGGCAAAGTGTCAGTACGGCCTAAGAACCTAGCTATTAGCGGGTGGCCATAAATGCCCTGGACCTGTGCAGGAGCTTCTCTTGGATCCAGGCATGTTCATGGGGGATGCCGTGCACAGTGATGTAAACTTTATATTGCATATTACATGGCAGCAGTTTTTGTGTGTTTCTTTTTCCAAGGCTCTAGTGTCTTTCGGCCTATGGCGGTTGGAGCGCATCTGCATTCCAAAATGCCACTCTTTCTTCTGGCCTGGCATCCTTGGGTTACTCCTGCCCAGGGACTCAGCAAATGTGCACTGTGGGCGGTGGCATCATGGGCAGCTTGCAGCAGTTTTCCTAAATGCTGTGTACAATCATCACAGGTACATGCTCTGCTCTAACACCCTTGTGCTGCCTGTGTGTGATCCTGCTCTGGCTCTTTCACCTGTGAAGGTTGGCTGACTGTGCAGTTCCACAATATGGATGTGTCACTGCCCCCCCCCTTGTGGCCAGTCCTTGCATAGCAGGTATGAGAGGGTGTGTTTAACCCTTTCCTTTTCTTGCTTGCCTGGGCACTCTTTTTTTTTTGAGATAATAATGAGATAATGAGAATAAACAACATTTCACCTAAAGGTCCCTGAACGCTTTTCCTGCCCTTAGTGCCCTAAAGGGAAACAAACCACCACCAGACAGGAAGAAGAGGCATTCCCAAGCAGTGCAAAACCCAGTTTAGCAGCAACCACCATGACCAAACTGCAGGGTCCGAGAGAAGTTACCTCTGACCGTGCAGCTACAGGCTCCCTCAGGGAGGAACTTACAAAAAAAGACCCAAACACAAGCCCACATGGAAAGATTTAAGGCACCACTGTACCCCTCTTACCTGGGCCTGATCGGTGCCTGGGGCGCCTGTTTCCGCCAGAGCTGTTGATCTCTTGTCCATCGTAGCAGAGAGCACAGCAGGGACTGAAAAAATATGACAGATTTTTAAACTACCTGGTTCCGGCGTCATCAGCGATGGCCGGAACCGGAAGCGCCAGTCGATAGACCTGCCCCCTTGGCCTCTGCGTTCCAGGCGACGTGAACCACTTGCCGCCACTCCCCCGCAGGAAGTCGCATCACCGGACATGACGTCACCCGCCAGCCAGGACCTGGAACCGCCATGCGGGTCTTTTGGGTTTTTAACACTTTCTTTTCTACCCTATTTTGTTTTTTGTGAGTCCTTCCAGGTCAGATCAACAATACACGACACAAGATGATAAAGACCTCATTAGGTCACAGCATCAACATTCTTCTTCCAGATCTAGATGCCATAGGTCACAGTCAAAGTCCAGGCATCACAGGAGAAGCTCTGAATCCTCCTCTAGGCACCACACCCACCGCCTTGTCAGTCACTCCCAGGAAGGAGCATGCTGGAGATGCGGGAATAAGGTCCCAGAGGGTAAATTTTTTTTTTTTTTCCATAACGTTTTTATTGAGATCAAAAACAGATAAGTGATTACAGTTCGAATCGCACAAACATCATACAAAAAGAAGATATAACGTAGATTACAAATGTCTACAAGTATAACCATGTACCATTGCAGTAAACAGATTGCACATTAATTGGGGTATCCATAAAGCATGATCCCATTTGGCGAGGTGGTGACGTGTCTAACCATTGCTACACATACATTGTCAGCAATCCTGCAATATTTGGTACTATTAGGAATATCAGGGTGCCCGATTTCGAGAGCAAAAATAGGAAGAAGAGTGAAGAAAAGAAAAGTAGATATCAAGACTGAGAAGGAGGGGAAAAAGGGAGAAAGAAAGAGAGAAAGAATAAAAAAAAAACTGGGAAAAAACTCACAAGAAAGGGGGTGATAAAGGGAGAGAGACAGCCGGGAAGAGGGAAAGGAGAGGGAAGGAGGGATACGGGGACAAGGAGTCCGCATGATACGAGTTGACAGAGTTAGAGTAAGGCGCTCCAACGTCTCTGCTCCCCCGCCCCCCCCAGCCAAATCCTCTTGGGTTAAGCCATCATGAAGTATATATGTATTTACATGAATCATCATTTTGTCTAAGAATTAGCAATTTGAAAGTGATCAGTCGTTTTAAAGTAGGTCCAGCAGGCCCATGTTTCCGTAAACTTTTGTATCCGTTATGGAGGAACTGATCCACATTTCCCAAGTTCTTCTATTTTGGAAAGTTTGGCAAACCATTCTCTAATAGATGGTGGGGTATTAGATCGCCAGTGTATTGGAACACACAATCTCGCCGCATTCACCATGTGCATAGCCAGGGATTTATAGTAAACACTTTTAGATAATGTTGTGTGGTGCAATAAATATATATTGCGCTGAAGTATAGTTCAAGGTATACGTGGTAACTTGTGAGATGATATCGTGTACCTGTTTCCAGAAAGGCTGGATGGATTTACACTCCCACCAAACGTGGAGCATTGTGCCTTCTGCTTCACCACATCTCCAGCACGTGTTAGGTATGGATGATGAGAATTTGTGGAGAAGGGAGGGAGTTCTATACCACCGTGTTTCGATTTTGTAACAGTTTTCTTGAATAGCTACATTCATGGAGCCCTTATGTGCGTATTGATGTATGGTTCCCCACTCCTCATCAGATAGGGAGATCTGAAGTTCCCTACCCCAAGCAGAACAGGCAGGGTCACTGGTGCTGGTAGGCTCTTCCAGTAACATCAGGTAAATGAGAGATATTAAATGCCGTTGTGGTGTTTTTCTCGTACAAAGAGATTCAAATGGTGTGAGTGATCTTGTCCATGTTGATTGTGGTGCATGTGTGGACAGGAAGTTTCGTATCTGTCTAAACGTCCAGAATGGGAATGTTTTGGTTAAGGAAACATCGCCCAGATAGTCATAAGAGCAGGGGTCACCATTCAAGAAAAAGTGTCGTGCCCTCATATCTTTGTATGGCCATTCACGACTCAAAAAAGAATTTACGTTACCTGGTGGGAAATCAGGATTTCCCTTTAACGTGGTCAAGGGGCCCGGAACCGAGGAAAGAACTATAAATTTCTTTGCCCTAGTGAAGGCCACCAGGGATGGGTGAATAGGTGGATGTGTCAAGGCTTTCGTTGGCCAGTGTTTAGGCGGGAGCCAGGGGAAATTATGGACTGGGAATTGTGTAAAACAGTTTTCTATACCTACCCATAACTTTTTATCACTGTGAATATGCCAGTCAACAATTCTAGTGAGATGGCAAGCCAAATAATATTTATAAAGATCAGGCAATTCTATTCCTCCCTTATGCCCCATACACACGATCGTTTTTCATGCCGTTAAAAATGCCATTTTAAAAAATGGCCATTAAAAATGATCGTGTGTAGGCTCCAGAGCATTTTTAACGACGTGAAAAACGGCCATTAAAAATTCCGGACATGCTCTCTTTTTTCACGTCGTTTTTCATGTCGTTTTTTTTAACGACGTGAAAAACGATAGTGTGTATGCTTTCACGACGTGAAAAAAAATGCGCATGCTCAGAATCAAGTATGAGACGGGAGCGCTCGTTCTGGTAAAACTAGCGTTCGTAATGGAGATAGCACATTCATTACACAGTAACGGACTGAAAAGCGCGAATCGTCGCTCAACAAACTTTACTAACATGAAGGGTGGCGCCATTCGAACGGAACTTCCCCTTTATAGTGCCGTCGTACGTGTTGAACGTCACTGCGCTTTGCTTGATCGTTTTTTTTAATGATAGTGTGTACGCAAGGCAGGCTTGAGAGGAAACATGAAAAAAAACGAGGAGAAAAACGTCGGTTTAAAAAATTACATTAAAAACGATCGTGTGTACGGGGCATTAGTCTTAGTGCGGGTCAGTCGAGTGTATTTGATACGTGGTGGGGAGTTCTTCCAAATGAATGTTGAACAGGCCTGTCTGTATGTCGTAAAGAAGGCCATCGGAAGATGTATTGGGATGGTCTGCATTAGGTAAAGAAAACGTGGTAGAATAGTCATTTTAAGCAAGGCCGAACGTCCAAACCAGGAGACATTTAGGCCTGCCCAATCCTTTAGGTCCTTTTGTTTTGTTCAAGGCTACGTGGAAGTTGTATTTGTACAGATCTGACAGTTTAGAGGTAATCTGGATGCCCAAGTATGTGATTACGTCTTTCTTCCAATGGAAGGGAAAGGATTCCTGGCAACGGTCTATGTCCTGTGAGGAGAGCGAGACATTCAGTGCGTGAGACTTCGTATAATTAACTTTAAAGTTTGACAAGACCCCAAAGTGTTCTATGTCTTTTAGTAAATTTGGCAGAGTAATAAAAGGGGACCTCAGCGATAACAAAATGTCGTCCGCATAGGCGGCCACCTTAAACTCTCCGCCACCTATCTGGAGTCCCTTGATGTCGGAATTCGATCTTAATTTGTTTAGGAAGGGTTCTAAGGTGAGGACATAAATCAGGGGGGACAAGGAGCAACCCTGGCGAGTGCCATTGCAAATGGTGAAGGCGTTCGACAGGTGGCCATTAACCCGCACACACGCGGCTGGGTTGGAGTATAATGCCAGGATATGGGACAGCATGCGCGACCGGAGACCTATCGCTTTCAGAACTTCGCTCATGTAGTCCCAGGCCACTCTGCCGAACGCCTTCTCCGCGTCCAACGACAGAAAGAAACCCGGGGTCTTAGATGATGTCATCCAATGGTGGACATTTAGTGCTCTTATGGTGTTGTCCCTGGCCTCCCTACCTGGGACAAAACCCACCTGATCTAAAGAGATAAGACCGGGAAGAAGAGGTAGCAGTCTGTTGGCTAGGATCTTCGCATATAGTTTTATGTCTACGTTGAGTAGTGAAATCGGCCTAAAGTTTAAAACTTGCGTGGCATCTTTACCTTCCTTAGGGAGGACCATTATATGTGCATCTAACATGTGTCCTATGAGTGTATTAGGTGTTGAGAGTGCATTAAAGGTAGAGAGCATCTTAGAAGACAGGACATCCATGAAACATTTGTAGTATTGTAATGAAAGCCCATCAGGGCCTGGGCTCTTGCCCGGTTTCATCTGTTTCACGGCGGTCTGTAATTCCTGTTCGGAGAGAGGGCTTTCCATCTCCTCAGCCTGTTGTTTAGTAATGGCCTGTGGGCCAAATTGGGTTAAAAAACCCGCAATATCTTCCTTCCTCGATTCCGGGGGTATTGGCTTTGTGTTTTCTGGATGTAAGTTGTAAAGCCCAGCATAGTAGCATAACTTTCAGCTATGCCCTCATTAGTCGCGTGCAACGTACCATATCGGTCACGTGTGCGGTGAATAGTGAGAGATGCTCTTGAAGCTTGCACTGTCCTTGCTAAGAGCCTTCCACTCTTATTACCGTGCTCGTAGAACAGTTTCTGACGGAGCACATATTGACGTTTTGTACGTTTTCCCAGTTCATCTAGCAAGAGAGAGAGGGTGTGTAGTAAGTCCTGTAACGCTTTTTGAGAACGCGAGTGTTTGTGGAGATTTTCTAGGCTATGAATTTTGTCTGTCAGTGTCTGGACCATTTCCTGGTGTTTCCTTTTGGCGTCAGCTGCTAGAGCCAATAGCTCTCCTTGGATCACACATTTGTGGGCCTCCCAAATCGAAGTTGAGGATACGTCAGGTGTGTCATTTTCAGCAAAGTACTGCTGAATACGCAGCTTAAGTCTAGAGATATTGTCAGGGTCTTTCAACAAAGAAGGGTTTAATCTCCAGGTTTTTGTTCTGCCAACAGTTTCAGGGAAGGTCAAAGTGCAAGAAATCGGATGATGATCCGATAAAAACATTGGCTCTATCGTAGCCTGTGTGAGATAGGTTAAATCTCTCTGGGAAAGAAAGAAATAATCTATTCTAGAGTATTTTTGAAAGGGGGTAGAATAGAACGTGTAATATCTCTCTAATGGAAACAGTGTACGCCATGTGTTGTGCAGGGTTAAGTTCTGGAGCTGCAGCTTAATCTGTCGTAGGGCTCGGTATGTCAATGTGGATGTACCCGAGGAGGTGCCTATGTCAGGGTTTAGAGGTACATTAAAGTCCCCTCCTAGAATGATTATTCCCTCTTTAAAGGTAGACAGCAAGTTGCATACCTTATAAATGTAACTTGGTGTTCATTTGGACAATAAATGTTGGCCAGGGTTACTGGTTTGGAGGCAAATTTGCCCTTGATGAATAGGAATCTACCCTCTGGGTCTATGAGGGAATCTGTCATACTGAACTGGGCATGTTTTGAAATCAGAATGGACACCCCCTTAGTTTTTGCGGAGGCGTTAGTCGAATGGACTGCTGTCTGGTATAGGTGGTTGGTAAGTTTGGGTACAGAATCTGATCTAAAATGGGTCTCTTGGAGGAAGAGGAACTGGGCTTTATGCTTGGAGAGTGCGGACAAGACCTGTGATTGTTTTTCTGGGATATTTAACCCTTTCACATTGAGCGATATGCATTTCAGTGACAGAGGAGATTGTTTTTTAGGGTTATTCTGCATAGTTCACTGAGGCAAGGAGCCAATACAGTTTGGCAAGGCAGATAGCCACAGAGACTCTAAGCCTCTACAGGGGGCTGATTGGAGGGGGAGCAGAGACGTGTCACGCGTCCCAAACAAGGGGGAGTGGAGATTGGGACGGGAAAAAAAAAAGGGGTAGGAAGAGGGGGGAGGAAAGAGAGATAGAGGAAGAGAGGAGGGAGAAAAAAAAAGAAAAAAGGGGGTGCAGAAAGAAAAAAAAAAGAGAGAAAAGAAAAGGGCTAGAGGTGAGAGATAAAGGAAAAAGGTAAAGTCGCAAGAAGGTAGATACCAGAGGTGAAAATAGTATTTCTATAACACCTAGAAAAATGAAAGGGTGAATAGAGCCGGCGGGGTAGCTGATACAGTATAAATACTGCAGCTCTGGGGTTGGTAACGTGGGCGAGACCAATATAATCCCGCTGCCCGAGGACTAACATGTGCCTATAATCTAGTGATAGGTCCCGGGAGCCTGTACCGCAGAATAATAAAGTAGTAAAGTAGTAAATCAATACTCTAAATTAGATTATGTAAACAGTAAAGACATAGTTTTAACAGTCTCTTATTCCAAAAGTAGAATTATGAGCAACAGCCCACTACTCATGCGTAAGGTATAAAGTATTTCTAAATAAATTACAAAAACCCAATAACCATTTCCTCTCATATTTATCTCAATAAGTAGGCGACTGTTCAGTGCGCACAATTCCTCAACAAAAAGATGGTAGTTATCTAGTATGAGGTTGAATTATATCTAAGCTTGTTCTCAGAAGAGCAAGACTGATGCCGCGTACACACGACCGCTTTTCATGTCAAGAAAAAAAACGTTGATTTTCTCGACGTTATTTTTCTTGTTTCCTCTCAAGCCTGCCTTGCCTACAGACGATCGTGAAAAAAACTGATCTAGCAAAGCGCGGTGACGTCCAACACGTACGACGGCACTATAAAGGGGAAGTTTCATTCTGTTCGCGCCACCCTTTTGGCTGCTTTTGCTGATTTCGTGTTACCGCGTGTTAGTAAAAGTTTGGGAAGAGACGATTCGCGCTTTTCAGTCTTCGTACTTTAAAGATCGTTTTCGGGAGTTCAGTTTGTGCTTGTGGGTTTGTATCTGGCTTTCAGTGCGTGTAGTGAGTTCGTATCTGTTTTTGCAGTGCGTTCTTGTCCGCTCGTTACTGTTTTTCAGCTCGTTCTTCATAGGCCTTGCTGTTCTTCAGTGCGTTCTTTTAGTTCGTTCTGATTAGACGACCGTTTCTAAGCCATGTTGCGGGTACGTTCTTGTCGCCCAGATCGTGCTGTGCTTGCTGCTGGGCTTGTTGCTATGTCCCAGATCCGGTCCATGAGGAGGGTGAGGAGGAGTTCATGGACCAAGAATTGGTTGCTCCAGAGGGACCAATTATGTCATATGCCTCTGCTGCGGGAGATCCGGGAGAATAACCCTGATGATTTCAGGAATTTTCTTAGGATGTCTGACCCCGTTTTTCAGCAGCTCTTGGCTTTGGTGTCCCCCTATATCACCAGGCAGGACACCGTTATGTGGGAAGTTATTACTGCTGAGCAGAGGCTCATCGCCACGTTGCGATACCTTGCGACTGGGAGAAGCTTGCAGGACCTCAAGTTCTCGACAGGCATCTCCCCCCAGGCTCTGGGCGTCATTATCCCTGAGACCTGCTCTGCCATTATCCAGGTCCTTCATGAGGACTATCTTAAGGTAAGTTTTCTCCTTTATAAACATCACAATCTATGTTTTTTTATGCTTGATAATGTATAGTATATTTTGAACTGTCTCTAATTACCATGATTTGAATATGCTGTGAATGTCCCCTTTGTCCCCCTGCATGTTGTAAGCTTTGAATATTCTATGTTTTTTGGCTACATGCATATTTGTTTTTAAACCAATCTCCAGCATTCGATCCTGGGCCCAAACACACCTAGCCTAGTCAATCCCCATTTTTGTTTTTGACGCTCCATTGTAGTGCTTAGATTGCCTGATTCCCCCCCCCCTAATTCTTTGATTTTTGTCTAATCTACACAAATAAATTACATAGTACTATAGATTTGAATTATGATGTCCCCAACTCATCTCAACCCCTCCACCCTCTAAAGAATTTCACAGGTCCATCAGAGTGGGTGATGTTTTTGTTGCTTATTTTTCTATCTTATTCAAGCGGACCTCCATCCAAAATTTTGGGGGTCCGCTCATCGTAACCCTCCCCCGGTGACAAAATTGACACCTTTCAGGGGGGAGGGGGGTGAAGATACCTGTTTAAGCCAGGTATTTTCACCCACATCCGGGAGTCATCTCTGCGGCAAATCTGCCTGAGCCAAGTCACTTCCCGCAGAAGACCCGTAGCGCTTCTCGTGCATGTGCGTTTGGGAACCGGGCAGTGAAGCCGCAAGGCTTCTCTTCCTGGTTCCCTCACCAAGGATGGCAGAGGGGGCAGCAGAGTGACGAGCAATTGTTCGTCCTCTGCTGCGGACATTGCTGGACTCCAGGACAGGTAAGTGTACAATTAGCAAACCTCTGCAGCTGCTGTAGCTGGAGCTGCTGTGTTATTTTATATTATTTTGGCTGCGTAGCTCCGCTCTAAAATCCTCCTTCCAAATTAATGCTATACTGATTTTTTGCCCAGAGTGTTTTGTGCTAACATGCTTGCAATGTATAGGTAGTAAAGTATATTAATTTTTTTGTTCCTTTGACTCCACAGTTACCATCGACGCCACAGGAATGGCAGAATGTGGCATCTGATTTTTCTCAGCGGTGGAACTTTCCCAACTGTGGAGGAGCCATTGATGGCAAGCACGTCCGCATCGTGCCACCAGCCCATTCTGGCTCGTTTTTTTATAATTATAAAGGCTTCCACAGTATTGTGCTCATGGCGGTGGTGTCTGCCAACTATGAGTTTCTATTTGTTGATGTTGGGAAAAATGGGCGGATGTCTGATGGTGGTGTTTTCGCCCAGACCGAGTTTGCAGACCGGCTTCTTTCAGAGGACCTGGCATTGCCACCTGCTGAAGATAATGAACATGGCCTCCCGTTTGTGTTCCTGGCAGATGAGGCTTTTGCGCTTGGACCACATTTGATGAGGCCTTTTCCCCAAAGGTCCCTCACCCCTGAGAGGAGGGTATTTAATTATCGTCTGGCCAGAGCGCGAAGGGTGGTCGAAAATGCCTTTGGCATCATAGCCAGTCGCTTCCGCCTTTTTCTGACTGCGATAAACATGGCGGAGTATAAATGGAACCATTTGGTCATGTGCTGTTGCATACTGCACAATTTTTTACTCAAAAACTCAAACAATTATCTAGCTACAGTTGACCTTCAGGGCACACAGTGCTTGGATGGACCATTGGCAGCCCAGTTAGCTGGCCCTACAGGCTTGGCCCCCCAAAGCGGCCGTGATGTGCGGCAACGCTATCTAGAATATTTTATGGGTAGGGGGGCCATTTCAATGCCTGATCATTTTTAAACCAATTTTGGTCATAATAAAAAATAATATACTGGAAACATCTTGTTTGCTTTTCTTTTGTTGTATTTGTTCTTTCTCCTAGGTCAGTGATGGTGAACCTTGCCACTCCAGATGTTTTGCAACTCCATTTCCCATGATGCTCAACTACACTGCAGAGTGCCTGAGTAACATTAGAAATGTAGTTCCAAACCATCTGGGTTGCCAATGTTCACCATCACTGTCCTCGGTTATACTAGTGCAGTTGTAGTCCCATGTTTTTTCCTAACAAGTAAATTACAATCATTTATAGAGTCTAAACACACACATTTTTTTAGGGGGGGGGGGGGGCAACATTGATATAAGAAGCCACACATTGTTTAGTGATTAATTTTTTTTATAGGAGTTTAAAAATTTTCACGTTTGTATCAAAATATACCCCAATTTTTTTTTTTTTCTCTTTTTACAACTCAGTACAAAAATGTACAACACGAACAATATACCTCTATAGAAATAAAAGATTTCCACCCTCCCAAGAATATGCTCTAGTTTTTTCAGTCTTTTCTCCATGATTTTGATGGTTTGGCACATCTGGAACAGGTTGTCTTTTATTTTTTCAACCTCCCGAGAGCAGACCCTCACTTGTTTCAGCAACATCTGGGCAGTGGCTCTGGTGAAGGTTGCTGGTGCCGCAGGCATTAAAGTCCCTTGAAGTAGTGAAAAGAAAACGTCTTACTAAATATACAGGCCAACATCTATTACCTGAGGCTGTGGTGTATGACACTGACCTGGTGAGTTGACATTTCCCTCTTCTGCCACATCCTGCGGTTGTGTGTCTTGAGTTGGTGGTGCGGGGTTTGCAGCCTTGTGTCTCTTAGCTCTTTGAAGCCCTAGGAGATATAACCAAAAGGTAGACTTGTGTAACTAAATATATTTTGGCGTGAAAGAGGAATATTAATCATTCTTGGGAAGTGTGTTACAATTGTATTAGTGATAATTTTTTAGGAGATGAACACATGATTGTATCCATTTCCCAAGATGGTAGATTAATCTCTTTTGGTCATGTTTCACACATGGAAACACACCAGGTATCCACTGGATCACCTGTGTGTGACACCATCAAAAGGTTGTTCTTGTGGCCCACACTTGTGCTAATGAGTCCAGATGTGTAAGCAGCTGCTGAGCATACTCTTGTAACCGTACACTGAATCTAGTTACATTAGCCAAATCTAATTACCAACAACTACACAAACATGTTTATAATTACTTCTCACATAAACATTTCATGATGTTCTGTTTCATGTTCTTGGGCACAAGAATCCAACATTGAAACCCTCGTTCAATACCACCCAAACGATGTTTTGGTGGAATACATTGCTAAAAACATTTGAACATGCCTATTATTTTAGGATTGATAAAATGTCGTTCGAACAATGAATCGGGCGAAAAGCTTGTGATTGAGTGAACGTTTGAACGACCATTTATACGATCGATTCGTGTGCCCAAAAACATGAAACATGACATTTTTAACTGTACTGCATACATTATTTTAAAAGCACATGCAACACCACGTTATTACCAAAAATCACATTTAATGTAGATATACTTACTTTTTTTGATGACTTTTTTAATCTTCTTATATTGATCCGGCTCACGCAACTTAATGTCCGACCATCGTTTCCGGATCTGTTCCCGCGACCTGCGAACACCAAATTTCTGAAATAGCGCTTTGACCACTTTATCCATGATCTTGGACTTCACTTGATTTGGCTTTTTGTAGGGCCCATGTTTGGCGTCATAATCATCCCGGAGCAATATGGTGACCATCTCCACCATCTCCTCAAAGCTCATGTTAGTGGCTTTATACCTTCTGGGTCGGGGCCTGCTTTCTTCCCCACTTTCCACATCATGTTGGTGATTCGCCGACATGTTTACACTCTCCGTCATTAAGGAGTAGCGAGAAGGGGCGGGGAAAGTAGTGTAACGAACGTCAGGGGCGGGAAAGCGTGCGGAGCGTCACGCATGCGCACTGTATATAACTCCAAAAAACATCGTTGAAAGCGACGTTCAGTGAGTGGAAGAAGGTCGGAGGAGACGAACATGTAGATTGCGGGTGCGTAACATTTTTCATACTTGATATGTCGAGGGTTGAGCGGCCCCGAACAGCAAATGTAGTGACCGTACAGACCTTTAAATTTGGCTGTGTCCAGGAGCATTAAACCTATAAACATTCATTCACTGTATGTTCGGGGCCGGGGTTGGGCAATATGCATGTAACTTGGCGCTTGCTTCCCGTGCTGTTAGTACTGGCCGTGCACAAAGTGTCATTTTTTAATTGTGAATAAACTTTGAAAAGTCAATCGCGGCTCTAAATGAATTCTTGCCTCCCGGCAAATGGCAAGACCTTGAAAAGTGAGTTGTACCTGCAAAATTAAAACGTGGGGGTTCCCCCAAATTGGAGTTGCAGGCCCCCAAATCAGGAAAAAAAAGGGCGTGGAGTCCCCCCCAAAATCCACAACAGACCCTTTATCCGAGCATGCAACCTGGCCGGCCGCAGGGGAAGAGGGGGGGACGAGAGAGCGGCCCCCCTCCCTCCTGAACCGTACCAGGCCACATGCCCTCAACATGGGGAGGATGTCCCCATGTTGATGGGGACAAGGGCCTCATCCCCACAACCCTTGCCCAGTGGTTGTGGGGGTCTGCAGGCGGGGGGCTTATCGGAATCTGGAAGACCCCTTTAACAAAGGGGACCCCCAGATCCCGGCCCCCCCATGTGAATTGGTAAGGGGTACATTGTACCCCTACCATTTCACGAAGAAAGTGTACAAAATGTAAAAAATGACAGTAGTCAGTTTTTGACAATTCCTTTAATTTTTTGTTTGGCTTTCTTCCATCTTCTTCCTTCTTCTTCTTTTCTCGCTTCGTGTTTCTTCCTCCATCTTCCTCTTCCTCTTCATCTTCCTTCTTCCTTCGGTGTTCTCTTCCGCATCTTGCTCCGGGTTCTTCTTTCTCCGGCCGCTCCGTTTGAATTGGAGGTTCCCGCTGTGGGACGCTCAGTTCATCAGTTCTCCTCTTGGTCCGGCGACCCCGCCCCCTCTGACCCACAGAGATTTCACAGGTACTTTCCCCGTGCAGTCAGAGGGGGGCGGGTCCCCCGGCTCGCAGCGGACCTAGAGGAAAACTGCCTAACTTTGCGTCACACAGCGGGAAACTCCAATTCAAACGGAGCGGCGGGAGAACAAAGGAGAAGCCGAAGCAAGATGCGGACGAGAAGCCCGAAGCAAGAAGGAAGATGAAGATGAAGATGAAGAGGAAGATGGAGGAAGAAACTCGAATGCAGAAAAGAAGAAGGAAGAAGATGGTTGAAAAACAATACCAATAATAAAGGAATTGTCAAAAACCGTGTAGTGTCATTTTTTAGATAATGCCATTTATTAAGGTGAAATGGTAGGGGTACAATGTCCCCCATTACCATTTCACATAGGGGGGGGCGGGATCTGGGGGTCCCCTTTGTTAAAGGGCTCTTCCAGATTCCGATAAGCCCCCCGCCCGCAGACCCCCACAACCACCGGGCAAAGGTTGTGGGGATGAGGCCCTTGTCCCCATCAACATGGGGACATCCTCCCCATGTTGAGGGCATGTGGCCTGGTACGGTTCAGGAGGGAGGGGGGCCGCTCTCTCGTTCCCCCCTCTTCCCCTGTGGCCAGCCAGGTTGCCTGCTCGGATAAGGGTCTGTTATGGATTTGGGGGGGGGGACTCCACGCCATTTTTTCCCTGAATTTGGGGGGGAGTTCCCCTTAAAATCCTTGACAGACCTGAAGGGCCTGGTATGGATATTTGGGGGAACCACAATGCTTTCCCAATGTTTGTATCAATGACTTTCCTATGTATTGCAATTGACAGGAGACAACAATTATTTATACCCAGGAGTGAATTTAGTTTTAATTTTTTTTTTTTTAAATGACACTTGGTGCAGGGACAGTTCGAGGTACTCCTTTATTTTTGGGGAGTCCTTTTATTCCCACGATTTACAGGGCAACATTTACTTCAATGGGGTTTGGGTTCGGGGAAAGTCAGGTCACGAACTCTAGCTTTTTACAAAGTTAGCTAAAAAGAGTTCAACACAAACATCCAGGTGTCCACTCAACTCTATGATGACTGATCAATTGCTACGTTAGTGGCTTATATATGGTGAGAAAGATTTGGAGAAGTCCTGACTGACATTCCTTTTTTTGATTTGGGTTTTGAATTGCAGAGAAAATGAAGGTATTTAAGGACCCAGATTTTATGTTGGAATTCCTGCAAAGATGGAAGAATCTTCCAATTTTATGGCAGACTAAAAATAAACATAATAAAAATAAAGAAGCCAGGAAGAGAGCACTGGAGACCTTGCTGGAATTTGTGAAAACTCAGATCCCCACAGCAACACTACAGGATCTGAACACAAAAATTGGGACCATTAGGGGCACATACCGGGCTCAACGGAATAAAGTGCTAAAATCCCTGCGGTCAGGAGCAGGTGCAGAGGACCGATACATCCCAAATCTGTGGTACTATCAGCACCTGAGTTTCCTGGATGAACACCTGGAATCCAGGGAATCCCTTTCCAGCCTTCCACCCAGAAAGACCTCCAGCCTTCCTTGCAGCCAACCCTCCAGCCAACCCTCCAGCCTTCCCTGCAGCCAACCCTCCAGCCTTCCCTGCAGCCAACCCTCCAGCCTTCCCTCCAGCATTCCCTGCAGCCAAGCCTCCAGCCAAGTTGAGGTCTCTTTGGAGGAACAACCTCAAGTCCTGGAGGAGCCTGATTTAAATATTTGGAGCCAGGTATAATATTTCACAAAATATTTAGAGTAATAAAAGTTGAATGTTGTAAAAGTTTGTAAAAAAGTGTGAAAAATGTTAAGAGTTATAAAAAAGTGTCTGACATATCAATAGACAGCAGTGGCCAAAAATTAAGGGCACCAAAAAGAAATATACTGGTGTCAGAATGATTCACTTTAATATTTAGTAGCATTCAATTACCAAATGTCATGAGGTGACAAATGTGTGTGAAAGATGAAGGCAAAACTAACTCGATGTACCTTTTTTAAACAGGATGAGGAGACAGGCCCCAGTGGGACACACGAGGAGGCAGGTGCCACTGGAAGCCAGGAGGAGACAGGCCCCAGTGGGACACACGAGGAGGCAGGTGCCACTGGAAGCCAGGAGGAGGCAGGCCCCAGTGGGACCCAGGAAGAGGCAGGCCCCAGTGGGACCCAGCACAACACCAGGCCCCAGATCCCTCTGCTGCGGATTCCAGCAAAAAGATCAAGGAGGCTGCTTCAAATGGAGGAGGAGACCCAGGCCCTAATTAGGGAGGCTACTGCTGCACTCCGGGAGCCCCCCACCGCTGCAGAGGGATTTGCTGCACTTATTGGGGAGAAACTGCCCCAAATGGAACTGGACCAGAGGCTGAAATGTGAAACCCTAATATTGAAGGTGGTCAATATGGGCCTGTTGAACAAACTGAAGGATTTCACAGACGTTGTGGACCTTTCATATTTTTATGCTCAAGTTCCTGCCCCACTCCATGCTCCTGCCCCACTCCATGCTCCTGTAACAGTCCCTGCTCCTGTAACAGTCCCTGCTCCTGTTCCAGACCCTGCTCCTGCTCCAGTCCCTCCTCCACGGACACAGCCTCCAAGGAAGGCTGCAGGGAAGGTCAAACAAAAAACCCGAAAATGAGCCCAGGATATGTGCCTCACATGGGCCCAATTTTTGTCTTCACATGCTTTGGTGTTTGCTGTGGTGATCTGGGTCTGCACTAATTTCAGCAGGGTCTCCAGTGCTGTCTTCCTGGCTTCTTGATTTGTACTTTACATATGGTTTGGTTTTGGCTTACCTTTTAATTTGTTATTAGGCCATAATAAATGGAATTTTTTTTGGAAGATACAAAATGAACATGTGTTTTTCTTCTAAATAGCCAGTTTGTAAGTGAGTAGGCAGGGACAGTGGATAAAAAATTGTGAAATTAACAAGGGACACTAACCTCTTTGAGGCCAAATTAGAATAAATAATAATGTTGTGGTAACTTGACACACTCCAAAATAGCAAATAATATGTAAAAACAGTCTAAAATCTAATACCACAAATTAAAATCTAAAAACAAAAAAAAAAAAGTAAAAATGTTTGGGTATTTAGGGAGATCTGGCTCACCAAAATAGAGATTAATCATGATAAAACAATAAATACTAAAGAACAAAGATTGTCCTAACTCTGGGAGAATATCAGCAGCAAGAGAATTGGAATATTGCAGCATTAGAACGAAGAAAAGAATGCGCTGCATTAAACGATGTAATAATTTCATGCATGACGAATGTGCCATCTCCATTCCGAACAGTAGTTTTACCAGAACGAGCACTCCCTTCTCCTCACTTGCTTCTGATCATGCGCGCTTTTTTCACATCGTTAAAGCCTACACACGATCATTTTTCATGATGAAAAAAACGACGACGTGAAAAACGGCGAGAAAATTTAGAACATGTTCTAATTTTTTGCGTCGTTTTTAATGCTGTTTTTCTCGTTGAAAAAAACGACATAAAGCCCACAGACGATCGGTTTTCTCGGCGGAAAAAAAAATGCCGTTATTCTCGTCGAGAAAAGCGGTCGTGTGTACGCGGCATGAGATCTTACACTGGGCCATTGCTAAAACAAATTGAGCCTTAAATAAAGTAAGCATATAATCTTAGCATTACCAGCGGGAGTGGGTGTGCAGCCCAAAACTCATTTCGGAGATTGCTGGGCTCTGTGAGTTTCAGGGCATAAGTGTGTTAAGGTCCCCTAGTAGGGGCACCTAAAGTGTAAAGATTCGATTGAGCGGCAAATTAAAAGTGCCCAACACACAATAATTAAACTGACATATGCAAAGGTGTATCCTGGACAGTTTTATTCCTGTATAGTGCTGAGTATTTCAGTTAGAGTTAGTGCCACACCCCCGACTCCCTCTGCCATAAACAAACATGCTATTCTCAGCAACGTAATAAGCTAACACAAAACTTGCTTAAAGGCTATAACCAGCTTACTAGAGCCGAGTCTTTGGGATCTGGGTCCAAAAATGAAAGGGAAGAAAAAAAAAAAAGGGGGGGGGTGTTAGGGTGACTGTAAATAATTTTAGGCACCATGTGCGTAAAAAGTCTTTATCTTCCGTGCACGTATTAAGAGTCATATCTGGTTGCACGATTCAGCTTGATGCTAGACTAGCTCAAATAAGTGTCCAAACAGGGAGTTACTGAGTGTAATGGTCAGCCCTTCCATCTCTCCTTGCTGGGCCTGTTCAGCAGGTAGAGTAAAAAAAATATATATATTAATAATAATAAAAAAAAAATAGTCCAGCAGACCCAGTAGATAACTCCAAAATGTGTCTAGGAGAATCAGGTTGTATGGGTAATGTTAGGTGTGTACAACAGGTACAACAATAGGAGAACAGTCCAGATAACAGTATTAATATCCAAAGAATGATACTTGCATGTTACTGTGTACTTTAGGATGATGGTCGATCTCTACGTGGGGTTCCTGAGATTCCAGGGCTTCACTGGTTCAGGTCCCTGTGCACGGCCAGAGGTTCAGGTGAGATAGGATCCATTCTACGGCGCCTCGAGCGGTGTCTTTGGGCTTTCGGTGATGGATGAGCTGTTACTTGACACCAGGGCTCGTTTGGAAAATAGAAAGCATACCAGTCCGGCAATTACATTTGAGGCAAATCCAGTTGGTCTCAAAAAGATTGTAGATCCTCCGGCTTGCGTAGCAGCGCAGAGCGACCCCTGGCGGATGCTGACAGACCAAATGGAAACTTCCATCTATACTGGATATTGCGGGAGCGGAGAGCATCCAGTAGTGGGCGTAATGCACGTCTGTTCTGTAGAGTGATTTGGGAGAGGTCTTGAAATAGTTTGATGTTAGCACCATTGTACAAAATGCGCCCTCTATCCCTCGCCTTTCTGAGAATCTCCTCTTTAAGTGGGAAGTTCACAACGCAACATATAACATCCCTTGGGGGTTCCGAGTCTCTAGTGCACGGTGGGCTCTCTCCATTTCAATGGGGGAGTCTGCTGGGCGGCCTAGAAGGTTGTTAAAGATTGAGCATACAGCCTGTGGTATGGCTGCCGGCTCAATCACCTCCGGGACTCCCCGTAAGCGCATATTGTGCCTACGACCCCGGTTATCAAGGTCTTCCACATGGCGATGCAGTTCTAGTAAATGTGGCAGTTGTGTATCATAGGTGCGCTGCACTTGTTTAATGGCCTCCGCTTGTAGCTGTGAGACCTGTTCCACATTATCGATTCGGTGGGCTATTGCCTGCACTTCGGATTTAAGGTACGTAATTGCTGCTGCTAATGAACTTTTGATGTCTAGGGCTACAGCCTGTAGGTCAGGGAGGCTCACAGGAGGAAGTGGCCGTGCAGTGCCTGTGTCCTCATCGTCTGCCTGCATGTCAGAGACGCTGCTCGGGGAGTGTGGGGCAGAGGCCTGTGAGGCCTGTGAAGCCGCGGACTTGCCTGAGTTTCGTGTCCGGAAGAGATCCGGTATGTTGTGGCTGAGCTGCGTGTCCATCTCTTTCCCCATGCGGGGGGTGGATGCACTTCTGTTGGGCTTACCCATGGCTGTTTTTGCAGTATATGATCCCGGGAAGAAGCGGAATAGTCCTCGATCAGCAGGAGAGCTCCGTTCAGGCAGCCATCTCGGGTCCCGTCCAGGCCACGCCCGGGTAAATTTCTATGTGACCCATGCTAAGCACAGGCAATTGGAGAAGAAGATGGTGATATCCAGCAAATTGAATTTCTGGCGAGGTGCGTGGTTACGGAAGCGGCCTCTGGCTCTGAGAAAACGTTTATGGGAGTGGGGTCCTATAAGAGTGGAGAGGAGGTGGGGTTAACCAATAGGTATGCTGCCATGGAGTCCATCAGGAAAGGAAAATTACGGTAAATATTTGATAGGAAATTCTCAGTTTTTTATCACTTTAATTGCCGTCACAAGGAATGTAAACATCCTTTGTGCCAGCAATAGGCATGTGACAGGTACTCTTTATGGCGGGATCTGGCATCTATAAGACCCAAAATCTCTCTTCTACTCATAAAAGCTGTCAAAACACCAAGATCAGTGTGTTTGAATGCTTTCAATTTTAAAAAAATGGCGCCGTTGACATCTGGGAAAATCAGAAGTGATGTCAAGTCATCTCTTACGAGTTAGTGTAATGAACAGCCAATCAAGGCCAATCTCGGCTTTGTTTGGCTGTCCAGCCAGCCAGTAGATGCACCGGCTGCTCGCTCGGGTCTCCCAGTGAGTTGGGAGAGCCAGAGCAAAACAAGGAAGGTGGCGGGGGGGGCGTTCCCTCCCGCTGCTTGTAATAGCAATCAAGTGGCTAGTTAGCTCTGAATGCTATTACAAGAGAGCCGACCCCTACTCTAAAAAATGGTACTGGGATGATGCCTTCGGATGCAAGCATCATCCCAGTATAACCACTGAAAGTCCAGCAATGTATTACATTCTGAACGATCTTAGAAGTCTCAAACTGATGTCAAAAGCATGTTGCATTTGCCCAAACAGGCCCCAATACTTTTTAATTACATTCTCTGCTACTGCTACTGTAGCTATACACCCTAAGGATCCACTGGATAGATGGGTACTTCTGTTGCTCCCAGTTGTGACCCACTCTAACTAATACCAAACTCACCATCACACCAGTCATGTAACGACAGAATGAAAATCCTGCAAAAAAATGTAAGTTAAAGAAAGATGACAGCAACAAAGCAGCTTAGAAATACAGACACTGAAGTAACCAAATATATATAAGACAAATGTGGTCTATCTGAAGTCCCAAGGCCCTAGCTATGCCACTGGCCAGTGCAACATGTAAGCAGAGTCTGCCAGAGTTGGGGCTTGTGAACTTTCGTTGGAGTGTTCTTTCTGAGTGGCAGCAAAGTGTAGGCAATAGCAACTAAGTCCCTGAGCAACAGACAACAAAGTACTGCAAATGCTGTTGGCCAAGAGGCCCCCTACCCTAAGTACAGGTTCTGGTCAGTCCTTTGGAAGTCAGACGCTTATAACCACTTAACGACCGCCCACTGTAAATATACGTCAGCAGAATGGAACCGACAGGCAGAATCACGTACATATACGTGATTGCATTTGTATAGTTGGGGGGTCCGATCGGACCCCCCTTCTTTACAGTGGGTGGTCGTTTTACCTTCGGGAGCGATCCGGCATGAGGGGACGGCCGTTCGATTCCGGCCACCCCCTCTCGATCGCTCCCGGTGAATGAGAGAGCTTCCCCTGCCTGCCAGGAAGGAGGAAGTGATGTCATCTCTCCTGGGGCGCTCACATATACCGAGCGCCGTACAGGAGAAGATGCCAGGTTAGTACACACAACACTACACTGACACCAGGACACATAGGCACATAAATCGCCCCCCCAGGCCCCCCCAGACACCCCCAGATCACCCCCAGCCCCCAGTCACAGTGTCACTGATTGCAGTGACCATTTATTTAGTGATCACTGCAATCAGTGACATTTGTGACTGTAAAAGTGTCACTACATTTAGTTTTAGGTCCAGTGTAGCCCCCTAACCCCCCCTAATAAAGGTTTAACCCCCTGATCACCCCCCAGATAACCCTTTCACCCCCTAGCACCGCCGTCACTAAGCAATCATTTTTCTGATCGATGTCTTAGCGTCGGTGATGCTGATCGGTAGCCAGTAATTTTTTTTAGGTTCGCCGCAGGTTTTTATAGCGTCGGGTACCCCCATATATTACCTAATGAAGGTTTAACCCCCTTGATCGCCCCCCAGGTAACCCTTTCACCCCCTATCACCACTGTCACTAAGTTATAATTTTTCTGATCGATGTCTTAGCGTCGGCGATGCTGATCGGTAGCTAGTAATTTTTTTTAGGTTCGCCGCAGGTTTTTATAGCGTCGGGTACCCCCATATATTACCTAATAAAGGTTTAACCACCCCCTTGATTACCCCCCAGGTAACCCTTTCACCCCCTAGCACCGCCGTCGCTATGCGATCATTTTTCTGATCGATGTCTTAGCGTCGGTGATGCTGATCGGTAGCCAGTAATTTTTTTTAGGTTCGCCGCAGGTTTTTATAGCGTCGGGTACCCCCATATATTACCTAATAAAGGTTTAACCCCCTTGATCACCCCCCCAGGTAACCCTTTCACCCCCTATCACCACTGTCACTAAGCAATCGTTTTTATGATCGTTGTCTTATGCCCCATACACACGATCATTTTTAATGTCATTTTTAAAACTGACGTTTTTCTTGTCATTTTTTTTCTTGTTTCCTCTCAAGCCTGTCTTGCGTACACACCATCATTTTAAAAAATGTTCAAGCAAAGCGCAGTGACGTACAGCCCATACGACGGCACTATAAAGGGGAAGTTCCGTTCGAATTGCGCCACCCTTCATGTTAGTAAAGTTTGTTGAGAGACGATTCGCTCTTTTCAGTCTTGTGCTCTTCAGTCCGTTACAGCGTGACGAATGTGCTATCTCCATTACGAACGCTAGTTTTACCAGAACGAGCGCTCCCGTCTCATACTTGATTCTGAGCATGCGCATTTTTTTCACGTCGTTAAAGCATACACACTATCGTTTTTCACGTCGTTAAAAAAAACGACATGAAAAACGACGTGAAAAAAGAGAGCATGTTCGAAATTTTTAATGCCCGTTTTTCACGTCGTTAAAAATGCTCTGGAGCATACACACGATCATTTTTAATGGCCATTTTTTTTAATGGCATTTTTAATGGCATGAAAAATGATCGTGTGTATGGGGCATTTAGTGTCGGTGATGCCGATAGGTAGCCAGTAAATTTTTTTTAGGTTCGCCGTCAGGTTTTTATATAGCGTCAGGTACCCCCATATATTACCTAATAAAGGTTTTAACCCCCTAATTGCCCCTAGTTAACCCTTTCACCAGTGATCATCATATAAGTGTTACGGGTGACGCTGGTTAGCTAGTTTGCTTTTTATAGTGTCAGGGCGTATATAACCCAATAAAGGTTTAACCCCCTGATCGCCCGGCGGGTGATATCAGTTAGGTTTTAGCGTCAGAGAGGGTCTGCGTCACACCCCAGGCAGCGTCAGGTTAGTGCCAGTAGCGCTAACACCCACACGTGAAGCATACACCCCCCTTAGTGGTATAGTATCTGAACAGATCAATATCTGATCTGATCAGATCTATACTAGCGTCCCCAGCAGTTTAGGGTTCCCAAAAACGCACTGTTAGTGGGATCAGCCCAGATACCTGCTAGCACCTGCGTTTTGCCCCTCCGTCCAGCCCAGGCCACCGAAGTGCAGTATCGATCGATCACTGTCACTTGCAAAACACAACACACATAACTGCAGCGTTCACAGAGACAGGCCTGATCCCTGCGACTCCAGTGCTGTAGGAGGTGATTTCACCACCACAGTTAAAAAAAAAAAAGCATATATGCCGAAGCATTGGGGCAGCAGGGGCGGAGGAGCGATTTTGCTCCTAATGCCGCGTATATACGGTCGAAATTCCGACGGAGGCTTGCCCGTGGAAAAGTCTGACCATGTGTACGCGGCATAACTTTTGCGAGAAGATGCCCCCATGCTTCGGCATATATAAATGGTGCATGTATGCCCATCATTAGAAGTGGGTGGATGAAGGGCGGTATTCTAATGGTGGGCATACCCACCGATCAATCTTTTTTTTTCGTTCAGCCAACAGGCTGCATGAAAAAAAAGATTACAATACATGTCCAACAAGGACCAGCAACGTACTGGTATGTTGCTGGACTTTGAATGTTTATACCAGAATGATGCCTGCGGGTTTAGGTATCATCTTGGTATCATTCTTTTCAGCCAGCGGCCGGCTTTCATGTAAAAGCAATCCTAGTGGCTAATTAGCCTCTGGACTGCTTTTACAAGCAGTGGGAGGGAATGTCCCCCCCCCGGATATAAAAAGCGCCATTGGGAAATTGGGAAAGCATTTTATCACACCGATCTTGGTGTGGTCAGATGCTTTGAGGGCAGAGGAAATATCTAGGGTCCAATAGACCCCAGTTTTTTCAAAAAAGAGTACCTGTCATTACCTATTGCTATCATAGGGGATATTTACATTCCCTGAGATAACAATAAAAGTGATAAAAATAAATAAATATGGAAGCAACAGTTTAAAAATAAAATAAAAAAGCAAAATTAATAATAAAAAAAAAAAGCACCCCTGTCCTGCCCTGCTCTTGCCCAATGGCGAACGCAAGCGTCGGTCTGGCGTCATATGTAAACAGCAATTGCACCATGCATGTGAGGTTTCACCGCAAAGGTCAGATCGAGGGCAGTAATTTTAGCAGTAGACCTCCTCTGTAAATCTAACGGGGTAACCTGTAAATGCTTTTAAAGGCTTTTAAAAATGTATGTAGTTTGTCGCCAATGCGCGTTTGTGCGAAATTTTAAAGCATGTCGTGTTTGGTATCTATGTACTCGGCCTAAGATCATCTTTTTTATTTCATCAAACATTTGGGCAATATAGTGTGTTTTAGTGCATTAAAATTAAAAAAAAAGTGTATTTTTTCCCAAAAAAATGTGTTTGAAAAATCGCTGCGCAAATACTGTGTAGAAAAAAAAATGCAACACCCACCATTTTATTCTGTAGGGCCTTTGCTTTAAAAATATATATAATGTTTGGGGGTTCAACATAATTTTCTTGCAAAAAAAAAATATGTTTTCATGTAAACAAAAAGTGTCAAAAAGGGCTTTGTCTTCAAGTGGTTAGAAGAGTGGATGTAAGCTTCCTAATGTTGTGTATAAAATGCCAGAACAGTTCAAAACCCCCCCAAATGACCCCATTTTGGAAAGTAGACACCCCAAGCTATATACTGAGAGGCATGTCGAGTCCATGGAATATTTTATATGTTGACACAAGTTGCGGAAAAAATACAATTTTTTATTTTTTTTTTATTGCACAAAGTTGTCACTAAATGATATATTGCTCAAACATGCCATGGGCATATGTGGAATTACACCCCAAAATACATTCTGTTGCTTCTCCTGAGTACGGGGATACCACATGTGTGAGACTTTTTGGGAGCCTAGCCGCGTACGGGACCCCAAAAACCAAGCACCGCCTTCAGGCTTTCTAAGGGTGTCAATTTTTGATTTCACTTCTCACTGCCTATCACAGTTTCGGAGGCCATGGAATGCCCAGATGGCACAAACCCCCCCAAATGACCCCATTTTGGAAAGTAGACACCCCAAGCTATTTGCTGAGAGGTATTGTGAGTATTTTGCAGATCTCGCTTTTTGTCACAAAGTTTTGAAAATTGAAAAAAAAAAAAAAAAAAAAAAAAAATGTTCTTTCTTCATTTTCAAAAACAAATGAGAGCTGTAAAATACTCACCATGCCTCTCAGCAAACAGCTTGGGGTGTCTACTTTCCAAAATGGGGTCATTTGGGGGGGGGTTTTGTGCTATTTTGGCATTTTATGGCCTTCAAAACTGTGATAGGTAGTGAGGAGTGAAATCAAAAATTTGCGCCCTTAGAAATCCTGGAGGCGGTGCTTGGTTTCCGGGGTCCCGTACGTGGCTAGGCTCCTAAAAAGTCCCACACATGTGGTATCCCCGTACTCAGGAGAAGCAGCAGAATGTATTTTGGGGTGCAATTCCACATATAACCATGGCATGTGTGAGCAATATATCATTTAGTGACAACTTTTTGTAATTTTTTTTTTTTTGTCATTATTCAATCACTTGGGACAAAAAAAAATATTCAATGGGCTCAACAGGCCTCTCAGCAATTTCCTTGGGGTGTCTACTTTCTAAAATGGGGTCATTTGGGGGGTTTTGTGCTATTTTGGCATTTTATGGCCTTCAAAACTGTGATAGGTAGTGAGGAGTGAAATCAAAAATTTGCGCCCTTAGAAATCCTGAAGGCGGTGCTTGGTTTCCGGGGTCCCGTACGTGGCTAGGCTCCTAAAAAGTCCCACACATGTGGTATCCCCGTACTCAGGAGAAACAGCAGAATGTATTTTGGGGTGCAATTCCACATATAACCATGGCATGTGTGAGCAATATATCATTTAGTGACAACTTTTTGTAATTTCTTTTTTTTTTTGTCATTATTCAATCACTTGGGACAAAAAAAAAATATTCAATGGGCTCAACATGCCTCTCAGCAATTTCCTTGGGGTGTCTACTTTCTAAAATGGGGTCATTTGGGGGGGGTTTGTACTGCCCTGTCATTTTAGCACCTCAAGAAATGAGATAGGCAGTCATAAATTAAAAGCTGTGTAAATTCCAGAAAATGTACCCTAGTTTGTAAACGCTATAACTTTTGCGCAAACCGATAAATATACGCTTATTGACATTTTTTTTACTAAAGACATGTGGCTGAATACATTTTGGCCTAAATGTATGACTAAAATTGAGTTTATTCGATTTTTCTTATAACAAAAAGTAGAAAATATAATTTTTTTTCAAAATTTTCGGTCTTTTTCCGTTTATATCGCAAAAAATAAAAATCGCAGAGGCAATCAAATACCATTAAAAGAAAGCTCTATTTGTGGGAAGAAAAGGACACAAATTTCGTTTGGGTACAACATTGCATGTCCGCACAATTTACAGTTAAAGCAGCGCAGTGCAAAATTCTGAATTCACCTCTGGTCCTTTAGCTACCAAATGGTCCGGGGCTTAAGTGGATAATATGCCAGTGCCAGGGACCAGAAGACCAACTGGATTCCTGGACAGGTAAGTGTCTTTTCATAAGAAGTCAGCAGCTACAGTATTTGTAGCTGCTGACTTTTATTTTATTTTTTTCTTTCTATGGTGAAGATCTTCTCTAAGGCCACTAAGAAAGGTATGCAAAACGAATCTGTTAGAAATATGCTGTAGAACAGTATATCAACTGGGAATTATTTGTTAAAAAGATTTTCACAAAGCACATGAAGAAGTAATGAAAGGGCTCTGACTGCAAGAAGAGAGTTATAAAACCCCCATAAACCATGGTTTGCAGAGTAACAAACCTTTCCTTCACTTCACCACCGCTCTGTTCAGCTAATAGAAGCAAAGAAAATACCAAATACTTTTAATAATGTGACTCCAGCCTCTCATGATGATTATTGATTGGCCCAGCACTGTCACAGAGGGGAGGGAAGAGTCATCAGCTTTGTGTAAGTGCTGATTAGAATAACCCAGAGCTTACAAAGGGCTTCCTTTTTCTACTCCTGCCAGGTAGGGGAGCAAAAAACAGGTAAGTACATGCTGTTGGAGAGAGTGACATTGGCATGAATCTGTGCATATATATTTTTCCATGTTAGGTGAATAAGCTTATGTTCAGGCATCTTCCACGTTCAGAATCTAACTGAGATGCTGTCTTAGTTGAAAAAATCACGTAAATCCTGGTGCCTGCGTAGTTCACAAATTTCGGACATAGATTAGCTCTGCTTCAGCCTCTCACCTTACTATAAAGCTAGGGTGTTGCAGTTTGATTACTTTGGGGAAAGGAAACTAAGGCCGGCCATAGACAAAGATTTTCTGTCCTGCAAATACCTCATTGTGTTCTCCAGGTGGAGTTGGGGGAGGAGGCAAGGAAAGCTGAGAACATGAGTTTGCTAGAAGCTATAACAGGCTGTTATCGATTATATCCTTGGGTACATTTAATTTGCCCATCAATAGCTCGAGATTCAAACGGTCTATGACCAGCTTAAGGAATCTGCAGCCGACTAATAATATCATCTTCGCTTAGGTAAAGTGACTTGACTGGAGCTCTGCAAGTGCTTTTTAATAATATAATGATGTTTCAGGAATTGATATAAATTGTTAATATAATAGAAAGGTTCAATTAAAAGTAGAAGTCTAATCAAATACTATCTAAGCTTAACGCCTGCTCCCACCCCCATTGTAAGCCCTATACTTTAAAGGAATACTTACACCCATATTCTCAGGGTGCTCTGGTCCGGTCACTAGATAGGCTCCCAGTGCCGACTTCAGTGTATAGGAGGGACAGCCAACAAGGGATGCCCCATAGTAAGCTCATGGGTGACATCATCTCCCAGGCTCTGCAGCCATTGTCAGTGGTCTCTCCTCTACACTAAAGCTGGCCACTAGGGAGGTCACGTGACCAGAGCGCCTTTAAAACAAGTAAGTATAGACATCTTCTTTTTTTTTACAGGGTAGTTATTATAGGGCCTAGAATGGGGATGGGAGCAGGTTTAAGTGTAGATAGCATTTGGGTACTTACAAAGTGCAACTCTCAATGAGCCTTAAAACCACACAGTGTGGGATAGTGCAGACCAGGGATGAGCCGAACACCCCCCTGTTCGGTTCGCACCAGAACCTGCGAACAGACAGTATGTTCGCGTGAACTTTAGAACCCTATTAAATACAATGAACTCGAACGTTCGAAATCTAAAGTGCTAATTATAAAGGCTAATATGCAATTTATTGTCCTAAAAAGTGTTTGGGGACCCGGGTCCTGCCCCAGGGGACATGTATCAATGCAAAAAAAAGTAAAAAAAATAGACGTTTTTACGGGAGCAGTGATTTTAATAATGGTTAAAATGAAAAAATAAAAGTGAAATTTTCCTTTAAATTTTGTACCTAGGGGGTGTATATGATATGCATGTAAAGTGGCGCATGTTTCCCGTGCTTAGAACTGTCCCTGCACAAAGTGTAATTTTTGAAGGAAAAAAAGTCATTTAAAACTCACTCGCGGCTATTAACCACTTGCCGACCCCTTCACGGAGATATAAGTCGGCAGAATGGCACGTACAGGCACAATCACGTACCTGTACGTGGCCCTTTAACTGCCGGCTGCCTTCCCCGTGAGTGGGACCACGGGTCCCGCAGACTCAATCGCCGCGGGGATCCCCGCGATCGTCTCACGGAGGCTCGGAGCGGGGAGATGTGTGTGTAAACACATCATCTCCCCGCTCCTCTACTGACACTGTCAGCGATCTCCGCTCTGTGTAATCAGATAGGAGATCGTTGACGTGTTCAGTCGTAGCCACGCCCCCCCTCAGTTAGTAACACGCCCCTAGGCACACTTAACCCCTCCAGCGCCCCTAGTGGTTAACCCCTTCACTGCCAGTGTCATTTTCATAGTAACCAGTGCATTTTTATTGCACTGATCGCTGTGAAAATGACAATGGTCCCAAAAATGTGTCAAAAGTGTCCGATGTGTCCGCCATAATGTTGCAGTCACAAAAAAAATAATTAATAAAAATGCCATAAAACTATCCCCTATTTTGTAAACGCTATAACTTTTGCGCAAACCAATCAATAAACGGCGATTGCGATTTTTTTTACCAAAAATATGTAGAAGAATATGTATCGGCCGAAACTGAGGAAAAAAAATTTTTTTTTTATATATTTTTTGGGGATATTTATTATAGCAAAAAGTAAAAAATATGTAATTTTTTTCAAAATTTTCGCTCTATTTTTGTTTATAGCGCAAAAAATAAAAACCGCAGAGGTGATCAAATACCACCAAAAGAAAGCTCTATTTGTGGGAAAAAAAGGACGCCAATTTTGTTTGGGAGCCATGTCGCACGACCACGCAATTGTCAGTTAAAGTGACGCAGTGCCGGATCGCAAAAAGGGGCCTGGTCATAATGGCCCGTATTGGTCCGGGGCTTAAGTGGTTAATGAATTGTCGGCTTTTATCAATACATAGAAAAGTCATTGATAAAAAAAAAAAGTGTGGGGGTCCCCCCAAATTCAATTACCAGGCCCTTCAGGTCTGGAATGGATATTAAGGGGAACCCCGCCGCAAATTTAAAAAAAAAAGGCGTGTAGTTCCCCCTAAATATCCATACCAGGCCCTTCAGATCTGGCATGGATTTTAAGGGGAGCTCCACCCCAAATTTTAAAGAGCGGCCCCCCCTCCCTCCTGAACCGTACCAGGCCACATGCCCTCAACATGGGGTGGTTGTGGGGGTCTGCGGGCGGGGGGCTTATCGGAATCTGGAAGACCCTTTTAACAAAGGGGACCCCCAGATCCCGGCCCCCCCCCATGTGAATTGGTAAGGGGTACCCCTACCATTTCACAAAGAAAGTGTAAAAAAATGTAAATAAAAACACACAAACACCTTGGAAAAGTCCTTTATTAAAAAATACTAAATACATTTTTAAAAAAAACCATTCCAGCGATGAAATCCAGCGTCCCGCGGCGATCCCGATGTCCAGCGCTGTCCATCATTGGTTGTGCCTGAGCGGACCTGATGGGGAACTTCCTCCACAGTGTTTTAAATGTATAGACCCGCCCCTTCTAAAGTTCCCCATCAGGTCCGCTCAGCGGACCAGATGTGGAACGCGAGAAGGGGCGGATCTATTCATGTATTACACAGTGAAGGAAGTTCCCCATCAGGTCCGCCCCCTCGTAGAGCACAACCTCAGGCACAACCAATGACGGACAGCGCTGGACATCGGATCGCCGCGGGACACTGGATTTCATTGCTGGAATGTTTTTTTTTTTTTTTTTTTTTTAATAAAGGACTTTTCCAAGGTGTTTGTATGTTTTTATTTACATTTTTTTACACTTTGTTTGTGAAATGGTAGGGGTACAATGTACCCCTTACCAATTCACATAGGGGGGGGCCGGGATCTGGGGGTCCCCTTTGTTAAAGGGGTCTTCCAGATTCCGATAAGCCCCCTGCCCGCAGACCCCCACAACCACCGGGCAAGGGTTGTGGGGATGAGGCCCTTGTCCCCATCAACATGGGGACATCCTCCCCATGTTGAGGGCATGTGGCCTGGTACGGTTCAGGAGGGAGGGGGGGGCGCTCTCTCGTCCCCCCCTCTTCCCCTGCGGCCAGCCAGGTTGCGTGCTCGGATAAGGGTCTGGTATGGATTTTTGGGGGGACTCCACGCCACTTTTTTTAAATTTGGGGTGGAGTTCCCCTTAAAATCCATGCCAGATCTGAAGGGCCTGGTATGGATATTTAGGGGGAACCGCACGCCATTTTTTTTTTTCATTTGCGGCAGGGTTCCCCTTAATATCCATTCCAGACCTGAAGGGCCTGGTAATTGAATTTGGGGGGACCCCCACGACTTTTCTATGTATTGATAAAAGCCGGCAATTCATTAATAGCCGTGAGTGAGTTTTAAATTACTTTTTTTCCTGCAAAAATGACACTTTGTGCAGGGACAGTTCTAAGCACGGGAAACATGCGCGACTTTACATGCATATCATACACACCCCCCAGGTACGAAATTTAAAGGAATATTTCACTTTTATTGTTTCACTTTAAGCATTATTAAAATCACTGCTCCTAAAAAAGCGGCAGTTTTTAAAACTTTTTTTTGCATTGATACATGTCCCCTGGGGCAGGACCCAGGTCCCCAAACACTTTTTAGGACAATAACTTGCACGAAAGCCTTTATAATTAGCACTTTAGATTTCTCCCATAGACTTTTCGAATTTGCCGCGAACACCCTAAATTGTTCAAGGCAAACAGAAGGAGAGAGTCACCGCTCAGATGTGACTGGTGACTCATTCACAAGATCCAGAGCCGTGGGTGCAGGCAAAGCATATGACAATGCAAAAAATCTGAGGAAAACGCTTGGACAGCCGCACTCCAAAAAAGGTTCTTTTATTTAAAACAAAAGCACAAACAACATGCCACAGCAAAAAAACAGCAAGTATGAGCTGACGTTTCGCACTGCGATTCAGTGCTTAATCATAGCTCAATTAAGCTGTTTTTTTGCTGTGGCATGTTGTTTGTGCTTTTGTTTTAAATAAAAGAACCTTTTTTGGAGTGCGGCTGTCCAAGCGTTTTCCTCAGATTTTTTGCACCCTAAATTGTTCGCTGTTCGGCGAACGGGCGAACAGGCAATGTTCGAGTCGAACATGAGTTCGACTCGAACTCAAAGCTCATCCCTAGTGCAGACCCATATGTTGTATCACATCAAGGAGATAAAGCTGACGCGTTTTGGGGGTGCCCCCCCTTTCCTCAGAGCTAAGCTGCTCGGGACTCCCATAGACAAGCGCTTTTAAATGAGAGATGGAAAAAGTTGATTGAATGGCCCCAACCCAAAAAGAGGCGGAGACAGACAAAAAAAACGTAAAAAAATAAATACATTTTTTTCTTTTTTTTTCCCTTTTTTCAAACAGATATATATCCCATCTGATTACACAGTTGAATCATTAAAAAAGGCATCAAAACAAAGAAAATAATAATGGTAGTAGTGATAATGATGATGATAGTGATGATGGAAGGAACAGAGGAAATGATTTTAAAATTATTAATTGCAGATTATAATTAAATTGATGATTCACCCATGCAAATGACAGCAACAAAGATGACCCTTGAGACACTGGAGACATCCCTGTGTTCCACAAGGGTGACTAAAGGGCAGATGCACAGGAGCATCCATTCCCCGGAAATGCCAAAGCTGTAATTCCTCTCGCTAGGCGCCAGCGGAACTCCTCCCGCCACGGCGCGCCTGTCACAGGTGCCGTAAACACTCGTGAATGGCGAATAATTCACCTCACTGGTGCCTGGGAAGCTCCATTCTCCCAAGTCACGCCGGAAGGAGTGAGTGAGCAGAAAGACCCCATACCCTTGATTTAGGTTTTCATGTGTGTTTGTGGCCTTTGACCAGCAGCCTACTCTCTGTACCCTTATCTACATATGACCTTTTTTGTTGATTTTGCAATTTTCCTTTTTTTTTCTTAGTTTCTTTAATTTAGCTATTTGCTATTAATCCCGCATAATTATTATTATTGTTATTATTGTTATTATTATTATTATTTACATTTTTATTATATATCCTTTGTGATTTACACATCCAAGTAGGTTGCTTTTATATATATATATATATATATATATATATATATGTATATATATACATATATCACTATCATCAGTACTGTTTTTGTATTGTCTTTGTTATTAGATAATCAGTATACCTCTGTTTAAAAGGTATAGAGGTCTGGCACTTTGGCACCGTTAGCCCAGCGCTTTGAGATTTTTCAGAGATTTTCATATATATATATATATATATATATATATATATATATATATATATATATGTTTTTCATTTTTTTAATATATATGTATATATATATATATAGAGAGAGAGAGAGAGAGAGAGAGAGAGAGAGAGATTTATTTTTTAATATATTTATTATGTGCATTCTTTATAGTTATATTTAAATCTTTTTTATACATTTTTTTTTATACATTTTTTTTTTATTTTTTATTATTTTTATATTTTTTTATATTTTTTCTTTATATTCCTTGCAATCCTCCTTATGGGGACATAGTCTGGAAATTCCGCAGCAGGCGTGACGTCACTCGCTCCTTCTGGCGTGACTCGGGAGGATGAAGCTTCCTTAGCGCAGAAGTATACACCAGGCACCAGTGAGGTGAATGGCTCACCATTCATGAGTGTTCACGGCGCCTGTGACAGGCACGCTGCGGCGGGAGGAGTTCCACTGGCGCCTGTGCATCTTTCCTTTAGTCACCCTCGTGGAACATAGGGATGTCTCCAGTGTCTCAGGGGTCATCTTTTTGATGTCATTTGCATGGATGAGTCATCAATTTGATTATAATGTGCAATTAATAATTTTAAGTTTTAAGCCACTTTTTTAACACCGAGTATGAGTACCGATATTTTACCTCAGGTACTCGCCGATACCAATTACCGATACCTAACGGAACTGCAGGCATGGTACAGGAGACCGTCAAGGGCTGCAGGCATGGTACAAGAGACGGTTAGGGACTGCAGGCATGGTACAGGAGACCGTCAGGGGCTGCAGGCATGGTACAAGAGACAGTTAGGGACTGCAGGCATGGTACAGGAGACCGTCAAGGGCTGCAGGAATAGTACAAGAGACCATCAGGGGCTGCAGGCATGGTACAAGAGACAGTTAGGGACTGCAGGTATGGTACAGGAGACCGTTAGGGACTGCAGGCATGGTACAGGAGACCGTCAGGGGCTGCAGGCATCAGTGTTGTTCATCTTACGTTAAACAAGTAATTAGTTACAGTTACAAATTACTTCTTCCAAAAAGTAATGGAGTTACTCATTCAGTTACTACATTGAAAAAGTAATTAGTTACTCAGCAAAGTAACTATATTGGTTATATTATATATACATGGGGGCGGGGGCGGGGCGGTAGAAGGATGATATATATGTAATTTTTTCAGTTTATAAAATAATAGGAGGGATAACAATAAATAATATTGGTTATGTGCCCATGCCTCACTGTGCCCAATGCCTCACTGTGCCCCTGTCTCAGTGTGCCCGTGCTTCACTGTGCTCAATGCCTCACTGTGCCCGTGTTTCACTGTGCCCAATGCCTCACTGTGCCCAATGCCTCACTGTGCCCGTGTTTCACTGTGACCAATGCCTCACTGTGCCTGTGTCTCACTGTGACCAATGCCTGACTGTGCCTGTGTCTCAATGTGCCCAATGCCTCACTGTGCCCGTGTTTCACTGTGCCCAATGCCTCACTGTTCCCGTGTCTTACTGTGCCCAATGCCTCACTGTGCCCATGTTTCACTGTGCCCAATGCCTCACTGTGCTCGTGTTTCACTGTGCCCAATGCCTCACTGTGCCCGTGTTTCACTGTGCCCAATGCCTCACTGTGCCCATGTCTCACTGTGCCCAATGCCTCACAGTGCCCGTGTTTCACTGTGCCCAATGCCTCACTGTGCCTGTGTCTCACTGTGCCCAATGCCTCACTGTGCACGTGTCTCACTGTGCCCAATGCCTCATTGTGCCCATGCTTCAATTACAGTGTGCAGTGTTGTGCCCCTAGCCCCTTAGCCCCTAGCCTAATACAGACGAGGATGAGAGGATGTCCGTGATAGGCGGAACACTGCCTGCTGTGAAATTGAGTGTTCCGCCTATCACAGACGACGAGGACTCGGGAGGCGCAGCTTTTGAAAACTGCAATGGCCGCCGTCTGTCTGCATGACACACTGATCAGGTAGGCAGACGGCGACTTGTAGTTTATGGGCACGACAAATTGATATAAAATTACTCAAGTTTTATTAAAAATTAACAAAAGAAAAGGATAACAAAACATACAAATAAAATGAATATTATATAGAACTATTCCTCAACCTAGTGTTGACACACTTATACACATCACCCAATAGCCAAAATTCAATGAGGAAATAGAATTTATACTGGGTAGAATGACATCAAGGTCAATTCTTTCAGTATATTGGATACCAGTAATTGCTGGTGGCATTGATTGGTGGTGTGTCGTCAGAAATTCATTCCTAAACCCGACATGTTGCGCGACACAAGTCGCTTCTTCAGGAGTTTTTTGAATGTATGGGTTAAAAGGTTTTTCAAGTAAAAACGGAGGTTTATAGATGGTCAGGATGGCAGTAGTAGTAGTAGAACAATGCCTCTGGGTATCTTGAAAAAACTGAGTAGCATAATATATAGCTACGATGTAGAGCCCAATATCCGTGTTTAAACCCCGATTATGGAGAAAAAAATGATAAATTGATACACGGATATGGGTACTGGTAGTTTCAATTATGCTAGCAGGGATTCGGTATTGTCCTAACTTGCAGAGTTGCCCAGTCTGGACTTGTAATAGATGTTGGTGGGAGTGCCTCCATTTAGTAGGTAGCAGCCCTCGGTAGTCAGGGATTATCTGCACAGTCCACAGGGACTGCAGGCATGGTACAGGAGACAGTTAGGGACTGCAGGCATGGCACAGGAGACAGTTAGGGGCTGCAGGCATGGTACAGGAGACAGTCAGGGGCTGCAGGCATGGTACAGGAGACAGTTAGGGACTGCGGGCATGGTACACGAGACGGTTAGGGACTGCAGGCATGGTACAAGAGACAGTTAGGGACTGCAAGGAGGAGGGAGAGAGCCCTGCTGCCCAGTACAACAGGATAGGATGTACAGTGTCTTCACATACCTGTTCTCTGCCTCAGCTTCAGGGAGAGCCTCAGCGTCAGGGAGAGTCCGGATCAGTGCTCTGTGTAGCCGGGAGTCAGAGCTGGAGGAGGGAGGTGTGCAGTGCGGAGACAGGCTGGTGGGCTGTTAGGACAAGAAGCCCAGCGGGCCTGCACCACGCAATGACAGGAGGAAGCAGCGGGGATGGCGCTGTCCGAAAGGGGAGGAGGCGGTGTTCTAACATTCTGGGGGTCCCCTATCAGATAGTGCCGCGGTCCGCTCCCACGCAACGTCACTTCCGGTATCGGCTTCCGGTATCGGAGCATTTTAGCGAGTACTGATACTCGCTAAAATGCCTAGTATCGGCACCGATACCAGTATCGGTATCGGTGCATCCCTAATTACTATCATCATCATTATCACTACTACCATTATTATTATCTTTTTTTTTAAGGCTTTTTTTCAATGATTCAACTGTGTAATCATATGTGATATATATCTGTTTAAATATATCTGTCTCTGCCTCTTTTTGGGGTTGGGCCATTCAATCAACTTTTTTCATCTCTTTTTGTAAAATGGTGACAATCTAGATTTATTTGCTGTTTATATATATACAAATATTTTTTATAGATACCAGGATTGCACCCATGAATATTTCACGAAACACATAGAGCAATACAATGCAATCTTTATCGTTTTTATCATGAACTTATTCAACTGTTATCTATTGTTGGTCACCATTTATAACATGTTTATTAGTCATCTCCATTATGTTTTTTTCTTCTCCTTAAAAGTGCCTACCAATATACTACTATAATTACTATGGTTCTAATGTAATACTGCATTTATCTGACCTATGTTTTCAATCTGTACTATTTTTGGCTGGAATTTATTATACAAATAATCATTTGTTTTTATGTACAAATTTTTTGTTATATATGGATATTAGGAATGAGCTCGGTGTTCGAGTCGAATGCATGTTCGACTCGAACATCGCCTGTTCGGCGAAACCAGAACTTTGTGGGCCGTTCGTGCCATCGCACTGCATTGCCGGCGCTGTGATTGGCCAAGCATGTACTGTGACCCTGCATGCTTGGCCAATCACAGCGCCGGCAATGAGGAGAGCCATAATTGGCCACAGGCAGGATGCCTGTGGCCAATCATAGCTCAGGGGGGTTTAGTACACACCCCACACTATAAAAGGCCGCCAGCGCGGTGGCCTTGTGTAGTGTGTTCTGGCGTGCAGGGAAAGAGCTACATAGGCAGGGACAATGTGTTCTACAGTGTGTTCTTTTCTCAGGCATCTGCAGGAGTTAGTGGGTGTTGTGTGCCTCCAGCGCAGTATACACCTGTATCTACCCTTTATTGCTGTTCTCTAAGCTAGATAGGCAGGCAGGGACAGTGTGTTCTTTTCTCAGGCATCTGCAGGAGTTAGTGGGTGTTGTGTGCCTCCAGCGCAGTATACACCTGTATCTACCATTTATTGCTGTTCTCTAAGCTAGATAGGCAGGCAGGGACAGTGTGTTATTTTCTCAGGCATCTGCAGGAGTTAGTGCGTGTTGTGTGCCTCCAGCGCAGTATACACCTGTATCTACCCTTTATTGCTGTTCTCTAAGCTAGATAGGCAGGCAGGGACAGTGTGTTCTTTTCTCAGGCATCTGTAGGAGTTAGTGGGTGTTGTGTGCCTCCAGCGCAGTATACACCTGTATCTACCCTTTATTGCTGTTCTCTAAGCTAGATAGGCAGGCAGGGACAGTGTGTTCTTTTCTCAGGCATCTGCAGGAGTTAGTGGGTGTTGTGTGCCTCCAGCGCAGTATACACCTGTATCTACCCTTTATTGCTGTTCTCTAAGCTAGATAGGCAGGCAGGGAGAGTGTGTTCATTTCTCAGGCATCTGCAGGAGTTAGTGGGTGTTGTGTGCCCCAGCACAGTATACACCTGTATCTACACTTTTTTGCTGTTCTATAATACAGGCATCTGCAGGAGTTAGTGGGTGTTTGTGTGCCCCCGCACAGTATACACCGGTATCTACACTTTTTTGCTGTTCTATAATACAGGCATCTTCAGGAGTTAGTGGGTGTTGTGTGCCCCAGCACAGTATACACCTGTATCTACACTTTTTTGCTGTTCTATAATACAGGCATCTGCAAGAGTTAGTGGGTGTTGTGTGCCCCAGCACAGTATACACCTGTATCTACACCTTGTTGCTGTTCTATAATACAGGAATCTGCAGGAGTCAGTGGGTGTCGTGTGCCCCAGCACAGTATACACCTGTATCTACACTTTTTTGCTGTTCTATAATACAGGCATCTGCAGGAGTTAGTGGGTGTTGTGTGCCCCAGCACAGTATACACCTGTATCTACACTTTTTTGCTGTTCTATAATACAGGCATCTGCAGGAGTTAGTGGGTGTTGTGTGCCCCAGCACAGTATACACCTGTATCTACCTTTTATTGCTGGTGTTCTCTAATAAAGGCATCTGCAGGAGTTAGTGGGTGTTGTGTCCCTCCAGCACAGCACAGTATACACCTGTATCTACCCTTTTTTTGCTGGTGTTCTCTAATAAAGGCATCTGCAGGACTTAGTGGGTGTTGTGTCCCTCCAGCACAACACAGTATACACCTGTATCTACCCTTTATTGCTGGTGTTCTCTAATAAAGTCATCTGCAGGTGTTAGTGGGTGTTGTGTGCCTCCAGCACAGCACAGTATACACCTGTATCTACCCTTTATTGCTGGTGTTATCTAATAAAGGCATCTGCAGGAGTTAGTGAGTGTTGTGTCCCTCCAGCACAGCACAGTATACACCTGTATCTACCCTTTATTGCTGGTGTTCTCTAATAAAGGCATCTGCAGGTGTTAGTGGGTGTTGTGTGCCTCCAGCACAGCACAGTATACACCTGTATCTACCCTTTATTGCTGGTGTTATCTAATAAAGGCATCTGCAGGAGTTAGTGGGTGTTGTGTGCCTCCAGCACAATATACACTACTCCAATTCCTGGTTTTCCCATCTCCCTGCAGTCCATTACTATGTCTGGAAGGCCAACAAGAAGAGGCAGACAGTCAGGAGCCAATAAAAGAGGGCAAGCAGGCTCTGTGTCTAGAGACAACAGTGCTGGCCGTGGACGCGGTGCATCGTCATCAGCACGTGGCCATGGGACACGCTTGTCCTTATTTTCGGCAGCTGGACGTGTTGAGCCACATCATGCCGAAGACTTGGTAGAGTGGATGACCAAGCACTCCTCATCCTCCTCATCCTCTCTCACCCAGGCTCTGGTTACTGGCAAAGCAGCTGCCAAAGCGTCCTTTTCCCTTGTATCAATGTCATCATCAGTCACTCCTTCCCTAGACCCACCATGTCCTCCTGAGGAGTCCCCCAAACTGTTTCAGCACAGTGTTGGGTACATGCTCCAGGAGGATGCCCAGCGTTTTGAAGGGTCTGATGATGATACCCAGCTAGAGGAAGGCAGTAGCGTGAGCGCACAGAGAGGGGATGCTCAAAAAGGACAGCAATCTGGTAGTCATGTTCCAGCAGCTGCAGCATACTGCCAGATTGGCTCCAGTGATGAGGAGGAAGGGGATGATGAGGTCATGGACTCCACGTTGGTGCCTGATAGGAGAGGGGAGGAGGAGGAGGATGAGGAGGAGGCACATCTCCAATGAGTCAGGATGCCCTCCGGGGGCCAGTGTAAGGGCAGCACACCGACTGAATCACACCGTAGAGCTCCGCCTGTGCAGGGCGCTGCCTCTGCTCGTTATTCCAAAAGTTCTTTGGTGTGGGCCTTTTTTGAGTCGAGTGCATCAGATTGCACCGCTGCTATTTGCAACATATGTCTCAAGCGTATCTCGCGTGGCCAAAACATCAGCTGATTGGGCACCACATGCTTGACCAGACATATGTTGACCTGCCATGCAGCTCGTTGGCAAGCGTACCTTAAAGACCCACACCAAAGAACAAAGCGGACCCCTCCTTGCTCCTCTCCAACCCCACTATACCTTCAGTCCTCTCTGAGACCTGCACTGAGAGGAATGAAGGTGTAGAATTAGGTGTGTCACAGCCAAGTACTTGCGGGCACTCTGCTAGCAGTACACCGACATCCGTTTGTAGCAGGCAAATTTCCCTGCCCCAGCTGCTGGACCATCAAAAGAAGTTCACTCCCAGCCATCCACATGCCCAGCGGTTGAATGCTAGCTTGGCTAAATTGCTAGCACTTCAACTGCTGCCTTTTCAGTTGGTAGACTAGGCCCCCTTCCGTGAGTTTGTGCAATGTGCGGTTCCTCAGTAGCAGGTTCCCAAACGCCACTTTTTCTCACGGAAGGCGATTCCGGCTCTCTACCGGTATGTGGAAGGCAATGTCCATGCCTCGCTGGACAGGGTGGTCAGCGGTAAGGTGCATATTACCGCTGACTCATGGTCCAGCAGGCATGGACAGGGACGATACCTTTCTTTCACGGCCCATTGGGTCACTCTTTTGGCAGCTGGGAAGGATGCAGGACAAGGTGCAGTAGTGTTGGAGGTTATTCCGCCGCCACGCCTCCAAAATGATACTACTGGTTGTGACACACCTCTCTCCTCCATAGTCTCCTCTTCTTCTTCCTCCATGGCCTCTTCCTGTGCTTTGTCCTCGGAACCAGCGGTGCTCCGTAGGCGTTCAAGGGGCTACGCAAGTACGCAGGCAAAAAGATGCCATGCCGTGCTTACGCTGGTGTGTTTGGGGGACAGTAGCCACACTGGGGCAGAGGTTCTGCCAGCTCTGCAGTGGCAGGCCGAGAGGTGGTTGATGCCACGCCAGCTTAAGCCAGGAATGGTGGTTTGCGACAATGGCACCAACCTCCTCTCCGCCCTCCGACAGGGACAACTGACCCATGTGCCCTGTGTGGCTCACGTCCTTAACCTGGTGGTGCAGCGGTTCTTGGGCAGGTACCTGGGCTTACAGGATGTCCTGAGGCAGGCCAGGAAAGTCTGTGTGCATTTCCGCAGATCATATAATGCCAGTGCTCGGCTGGCTGAGCTGCAAAAGGAGTTGAACCTGCCCAAGAACCGCCTTATATGTGACATGCCCACCAGGAACTCAAAGTTGGCCATGCTGCAGCGGCTGCACACGCAGCAGAGGGCCATCAATGAGTACCTGTGCGACTACGGCACCAGGACAGGGTCAGGGGAGCTCGTTTTTTTTCACCACGCCAGTGGGGCATGATCAGGGATGCATGCACTGTCCTGGCACCATTTGAGGAGGCCACAAGGATGGTGAGCAGTGACAGTGCATGCATCAGTGACACTGTACCTCTTGTCCACCTGTTGGAGCATACGCTGCGTGGAATAATGGACAGGGCACTTGAGGCAGAACAGAGACAGGAAGAGGAGGACTTCCTTGCCTCTCAAGGCCCCCTTTACCCAGACAGTGTTCCTTCTGTCCCACCCATCGCACAGGAAGATGAAGAGGAGGAGGAGGAGGATTGTGTCAGCATGGAGGTGGAGCCTGGCACTCAGCATCAACAGCAGCAGTCTTTTAGGGATGATTTACAGTCCCAAGAAACCTGTGGACTTGTACGTGGCTGGGAGGAGGTGGCTGTGGATCATGTCGTCCTTAGTGACCCAGAGGACTCCGGACCAAATGCCTCAGCTAACCTACGCTGCATGGCCTCCTTGATCCTGCAAAGTCTGCAGAAGGATCCTTGTATTCTTCGGATCAAGGCGAGGGACCATTACTGGCTGGCCACTCTCCTTGATCCACGGTACAAGGGTAAGGTTGTGGACCTTATCTTACCATCGCAGAGGGAGCAGAGGATGAGACATCTCCGGGAGGCCTTGCAGAAAGATCTGTGCAACGCGTTCCCAGAGACTGGGAGGTTACAAATTCCTGGTCCTGGACAACGAGTTGCTGAGGCTTCGGTCAGTCAAAGAAGGAGCGGTGGGGAAGGTGGCCGTCTGACCGATGCGTTCAGACAATTTTTTAGTCCGCAGCCCCAAGGTATGATCGGTTCCTGCAACCATCGCCAGTGTCTGATATACATGGTGCAGGAATACCTAGGGGCAAGGTCAGACTTGGACACCTTTCCCACCGAAAATCCTCTGGCTTACTGGGTCTTGAGGATGGATCACTGGCCAGAGCTTGCACAGTATGCAATTGAGCTACTGGCCTGTCCTGCATCCAGCGTTCTTTCGGAACGCACATTCAGTGCTGCTGGAGGCTTTGTCAAAGATCACAGGGTGCACCTGTCCACCGACTCGGTTGATCGACTGACATTCATAAAGATGAACCAGTCTTGGATCACCACCAGCTACCAAGCACCTGAAACTGATATAACAGAATAATTTATTTTGAAATGCCACATCCCTTCAAGACTGCCTATGCTGATGCTGAGTGACTGTCCTGTTATGTTGACTGACTATCCTCCTCCTCCTCAATTATCCGATTCCTGATGATAGCTTGGAAGAACATTTTTGTTTCTGGGTGCCGCCACCAGTGGCTAAGGCCCAATTTTTCAGCCCCTGTTTAACAGGGGCATGTAATTAAAAAAAAAATGCAATGCTTTGCAGCAGGGCTCATTCCTGCACTCCAACTAGAGTATCTGGGAGAGGTTGCAGTGTCGTGGCACCAGCACCAGTGCCTAAGGCCCAATTTTTCAGCCCCTGTTTAACAGGGGCGTGTAATTACAATTTTTTATGCAATGCTTTGCAGCAGGGCTCATTCCTGCACTCCAACTAGAGTATCTGGGAGAGGTTGCAGTGTCGTGGCACCAGTGCCTAAGGCCCAATTTTTCAGCCCCTGTTTAACAGGGGCGTGTAATTACAATTGTTGATGCAATACTTTGCAACAGGGCTCATTGCTGTGCTCCAAGTACAGTATCTGTGAGGGGTTGCAGTGTTGTGGCACCAGTGCCTAAGGCGCAATTTTTCAGCCCCTGTTTAACAGGGGTGTGTAATTACAGTTTTTGATGCAATACTTTGCAACAAGGCTCATTGCTGTGCTCCAAGTACAGTATCTGTAAGGGGTTGCAGTGTTGTGGCATCAGTGCCTAAGGCCCAATTTTTCTGCCCCTGTTCAACAGGGGCATGTAATTACAATTCTTGATCTAATAATTCACAGCAGGGCCCATTCCTGCGCCCACCAAGAGTAACTGTGAGGGCTTACAGTGTTGTGGCAACACCACCACCACCAACACCACCAAAGGCCCAATTTTTCTGCCCCTCTTCAACAGGGGCATGCAATTACAATTCTTGATCTAATAATTAACAGTAGGGCCTATTCATGCGCCCACCAAGAGTAACTGTGAGGGCTGACAGTGTTGTAGCACCAGCACCACCACCAAAGGCCCAATTTTTCCTACCACTGTTCAACAATGGCATGTTGGGGTCTGCTGGGGTTTTTTGCCTTCCTCTGGATCAACTGTGGGTGTAGAATTGGGTATATGGGATTGTACGATATTTTTATTTATTTATTTATTTTTATTTTGTTTATGGTTGAACTGGATGGACTTGTGTCTTTTTTCAACCTGACTAACTATGTAACTATGTAACCATGTAATTACAATTCCTGATATAATAGTTCACAGCAGGGCGTTCCAGCACCCACCAAGAGTAACTGTGAGGGCTCACAGTGTTGTGGCAACACCAACATCTAAGGGGCAAATTTCAGCAGAGTATATACAGCAGGCCCCTACTTTCAAACATCCAACTTACAAACGACTCCTACTTGCAAACGGAAGGAGACAAAAGGAAGTGAGAGGAAATCTACCCCTAGGAAGGGAAATTCTCTCCTGTAAGAGTTAATATGGAAAAATGTGTCTCCTCTCTACTGATGCTTTATCACCAATCCTTGTTTCAATAAAAACCCCACTTTTCCAAAAACATTTGTCATTGGGACGGAAAGTGAGGTGAAATGTTCTGAACAGGAGCACAGACAGCAAAACAAATGTTACAGGGGTGATAACCCTTCCCTATGTTTTCCAAAAAGCTTAAAAATATATTTTTTGGCTGGAGCTACACTTAAACAATGTACCTGTTCAAAATTACAAACAGATTTTACTTAAGAAAAAACCTACAGTCCCTGTCTTGTTTGCACCGCCTGTATACTGCTGTTCAGAGTATATAGGGCCTTTTTTTATTTTGGGTGCGGGGTTCCCCTTAATATCCATACAAGACCCAAAGGGGCTGGTAATGGGCTAGGGTAGGGGGGGGGGGGTGATGGGGTAGCCATGCCATTTTTCTCAAAGATTTTCATCCATATTGCCAGGACAAGACATGACATTAAAGTCGCAAGCAGTTTTAAATGGCTTTTTTTCCGTTTAGAAATGTCATTTTGTGCAGAGACAGTTCTAAACACTAGAAACACATGCCACTTCACAGGCATACTTTAGACACCCCCCAGGTACGATATTTAAAGGAATATTTCACTTTTTTTCTTTTCACTTTATGCATCATTAAAATGACTGCTCCCGAAAAAACGGCCGTTTTTAAAACTTCTTTTTGCATTGATACATGTCCCCTGGGGCAGAACCCGGGTCCCCAAACCCTTTTTAGGACAATAACATGCATATTAGCCGTTATAATTAGCACTTTAGATTTTGAACGTTCGCGTCCATTGTATTTAATAGGGTTCTAAAGTTCGCGCAAACTTTCGGTCCGTTTGCAGGTTCTGGTGTTCGGCTCATCCCTAATGGATATATACTTATATATGTACTATGCTTACCATTGGTTGCACACCTCATACAAAGTCCCACATTTTCCCCCCTCTTCTTGTATTGCTTAATAGGGATGGAGGCATCCTACCATATGGCCTCATATAAAGTCCCAAAACGTCCCCAATTTTTCCATCTCTCATTTAAAAGTGCTTGTCTATGGTTGTCTAGAGTAGCTTAGCTCTGAAGAAGGGGGTGCACCCCAGAAACGCATCAGTTTTACCCCTTGATGTGATATAGCATATGTGTCTGCACTATCTCACATTGTGTGGTTTTAAGGTTCATTGAGAGTTGCACTTTGTGAGTACCCATTTTTACAGTTTTTATTATTCAATAGATGTCATTGGTAATGCACTAGGTGTGTGGGCCTTCCATTTTGCTTTGTTTTTTTAGATGGCATTTGACTAGACTTCTACTTTAAGCAAAAAATGTATTGGATCTGTTTGGATGTTTTAAAATGGCATAGATTGTGTATTTATTGACAAAAAAATAAAATAAAGGTTTGTAAGCTGTGTGCGTGGTTCCTATCCCAACTTTAAGGGCCATACACATGAGCCAAATATTGGGCGGCATCGGCTGATTCACTAGAAACAGTACAAGATTCGGCCCATGTGTACAACAGCCGGTCTGACAGAAGCCAACCTTTCACTCACAACACTCACTCTATCAGACCCAATCCTCAGAGTACCACCCTAACACGCCAAGCACACAGGATGCTACACAGAGAGGTTGAACTGTTACTAGCTTGGTGAGTGCATGTGTGTGTATGAGGTGGGAGAGAGGCTGCACCATATACACCACAGTTACCACAAAACAAGTTCTGTCCTCCTAAATCATGACTGATGGGCTGAGATTACAACAATTGTAATGTGCTATTTAGGGATGAGCTTCGAGTTCGAGTCGAACTCATGTTCGACTCGAACATTGCCTGTTCGCCCGTTCGCCGAACAGCGAACAAATTGGGGTGTTCGCGGCAAATTCGAAAAATCTATGGGAGAAATCTAAAGAGCTAATTATAAAGGCTTATATGCAAGTTATTGTCCTAAAAAGTGTTTGGGGACCCGGGTCCTGCCCCAGGGGACATGTATCAATGCAAAAAGAAGTTTTAAAAACGGCAGTTTTTTCAGGAGCAGTGATTTTAATAATGCTTAAAATGAAAAAATAAAAGTGAAATATTCCTTTAAATTTCGTACCTGGGGGGTGTGTATGATATGCATGTAAAGTGGCGCATGTTTCCCGTGCTTAGAACTGTCCCTGCAAAAAATTTCATTTTTGAAAGAAAAAAAAGGCATTTAAAACTCACTCGCGGCTATTAATGAATTGTCGGCTCCCGGCAATACATACAAAAGTCATTGATAAAAAAAAAAAAGCGTGGGGGTTCCCCAGAATTCAATTACCAGGCCCTTCAGGTCTGGAATGGATATTAAGGGGAACCCCGCCGCAAATAAAAAAAAAATTGACGTGGGGTTCCCCCAAATATCCATTCCAGGCCCTTCAGATCTGGCATGGATTTTAAGGGGAACTCCACCCCAAATTTAAAAAAAAATGGCGTGGAGTCCCCCTAAAAATCCATACCAGACCCCTTATCCGAGCACGCAACCTGGCCGGCCGCAGGGGAAAAGGGGGGGACGAGAGAGCGGCCCCCCCTCCCTCCTGAACCGTACCAGGCCACATGCCCTCAACATGGGGAGGATGTCCCCATGTTGATGGGGACAAGGGCCTCATCCCCACAACCCTTGCCCGGTGGTTGTGGGGGTCTGCGGGCGGGGGGCTTATCGGAATCTGGAAGACCCCTTTAACAAAGGGGACCCCCAGATCCCGGCCCCCCCTATGTGAATTGGTGAGGGGTACATTGTACCCCTACCATTTCACGAAGAAAGCGTAAAAAAATGTTTAAAAAAAACACACAAACACCTTGAAAAAGTCCTTTATTTAAAAAAAATAAAAAAACATTCCAGCGGTGAAATCCAGTGTCCCGCGGCGATCCCGATGTCCAGCGCTGTCCATCATTGGTTGTGCCTGAGCGGACCTGATGGGGAACTCCCTCTCAGTATTTTAAATGTATAGACCCGCCCCTTCTAAAGTTCCCCATCAGGTCCGCTCAGCGGACCAGATGCGGAACATGAGAAGGGGCGGGTCTATACATGTATTACCAAAGTGAGAGCAGTTCCCCATCAGGTCCGCCCCCTCGGTATGTCGGACCCGCCTACGTCATTGGCTTGAGCGGGGAAGTTCCTTCACTGTGTAATTTAAATTTACATAGTGAAGGAAGTTCCCCGCTCAAGCCAATGACGTAGGCGGGTCCGACATACCGAGGGGGCGGACCTGATGGGGAACTGCTCTCACTTTGGTAATACATGTATAGACCCGCCCCTTCTCATGTTCCGCATCTGGTCCGCTGAGCGGACCTGATTGGGAACTTTAGAAGGGGCGGGTCTATACATTTAAAACACTGAGAGGGAGTTCCCCATCAGGTCCGCTCAGGCACAACCAATGAAGGACAGCGCTGGACATCGGGATCGCCGCGGGACACTGGATTTCACCGCTAGAATGTTTTTTTTTTTTTTTTAAATAAAGGACTTTTTTAAGGTGTTTGTGTGTTTTTTTTAAAACATTTTTTTATGCTTTCTTCGTGAAATGGTAGGGGTACAATGTACCCCTTACCAATTCACATAGGGGGGGGCGGGATCTGGGGGTCCCCTTTGTTAAAGGGGTCTTCCAGATTCCGATAAGCCCCCCGCCCGCAGACCCCCACAACCACCGGGCAAGGGTTGTGGGGATGAGGCCCTTGTCCCCATCAACATGGGGACTTCCTCCCCATGTTGAGGGCATGTGGCCTGGTACGGTTCAGGAGGGAGGGGGGCCGCTCTCTCGTCCCCCCTTTTCCCCTGCGGCCGGCCAGGTTGCGTGCTCGGATAAGGGGTCTGGTATGGATATTTAGGGGGACTCCACGCCATTTTTTTTTAAATTTGGGGTGAAGTTCCCCTTAAAATCCATGCCAGATCTCAAGGGCCTGGAATGGATATTTGGGGGAACCCCACGTCAATTTTATTTTAAATTTGCGGCGGGGTTCCCCTTAATATCCATTCCAGACCTGAAGGGCCTGGTAATTAAATTCTGGGGAACCCCCACGCTTTTTTTTTTTTTTTTATCAATGACTTTTGAATGTATTGATAAAAGCCGACAATTCATTAATAGCCGCGAGTGAGTTTTAAATGCCTTTTTTCTTTCAAAAATGACATTTTTTGCAGGGACAGTTCTAAGCACGGGAAACATGCGCCACTTTACATGCATATCATACACACCCCCCAGGTACTAAATTTAAAGGAATATTTCACTTTTATTTTTTCATTTTAAGCATTATTAAAATCACTGCTCCCGAAAAAACGGCCATTTTTAAAACTTTTTTTTGCATTGATACATGTCCCCTGGGGCAGGACCCAGGTCCCCAAACACTTTTTAGGACAATAACTTGCATATTAGCCTTTATAATTAACACTTTAGATTTCGAACGTTCGAGTCCATTGCTCAGCGGACCAGATGTGGAACGCGAGAAGGGGCGGATCTATTCATGTATTACACAGTGAAGGAAGTTCCCCATCAGGTCCGCCCCCTCGTAGAGCACAACCTCAGGCACAACCAATGACGGACAGCGCTGGACATCGGATCGCCGCGGGACACTGGATTTCATTGCTGGAATGTTTTTTTTTTTTTTTTTTTAATAAAGGACTTTTCCAAGGTGTTTGTATGTTTTTATTTACATTTTTTTACACTTTGTTTGTGAAATGGTAGGGGTACAATGTACCCCTTACCAATTCACATAGGGGGGGGCCGGGATCTGGGGGTCCCCTTTGTTAAAGGGGTCTTCCAGATTCCGATAAGCCCCCTGCCCGCAGACCCCCACAACCACCGGGCAAGGGTTGTGGGGATGAGGCCCTTGTCCCCATCAACATGGGGACATCCTCCCCATGTTGAGGGCATGTGGCCTGGTACGGTTCAGGAGGGAGGGGGGGCCGCTCTCTCGTCCCCCCCCCCTCTTCCCCTGCGGCCAGCCAGGTTGCGTGCTCGGATAAGGGTCTGGTATGGATTTTTGGGGGGACTCCACGCCACTTTTTTTAAATTTGGGGTGGAGTTCTCCTTAAAATCCATGCCAGATCTGAAGGGCCTGGTATGGATATTTAGGGGGAACCGCACGCCATTTTTTTTTTCATTTGCGGCAGGGTTCCCCTTAATATCCATTCCAGACCTGAAGGGCCTGGTAATTGAATTTGGGGGGACCCCCACGACTTTTCTATGTATTGATAAAAGCCGGCAATTCATTAATAGCCGTGAGTGAGTTTTAAATTACTTTTTTTCCTGCAAAAATGACACTTTGTGCAGGGACAGTTCTAAGCACGGGAAACATGCGCGACTTTACATGCATATCATACACACCCCCCAGGTACGAAATTTAAAGGAATATTTCACTTTTATTGTTTCACTTTAAGCATTATTAAAATCACTGCTCCTAAAAAAGCGGCAGTTTTTAAAACTTTTTTTTGCATTGATACATGTCCCCTGGGGCAGGACCCAGGTCCCCAAACACTTTTTAGGACAATAACTTGCATGAAAGCCTTTATAATTAGCACTTTAGATTTCTCCCATAGACTTTTCGAATTTGCCGCGAACACCCTAAATTGTTCAAGGCAAACAGAAGGAGAGAGTCACCGCTCAGATGTGACTGGTGACTCATTCACAAGATCCAGAGCCGTGGGTGCAGGCAAAGCATATGACAATGCAAAAAATCTGAGGAAAACGCTTGGACAGCCGCACTCCAAAAAAGGTTCTTTTATTTAAAACAAAAGCACAAACAACATGCCACAGCAAAAAAACAGCAAGTATGAGCTGACGTTTCGCACTGCGATTCAGTGCTTAATCATAGCTCAATTAAGCTGTTTTTTTGCTGTGGCATGTTGTTTGTGCTTTTGTTTTAAATAAAAGAACCTTTTTTGGAGTGCGGCTGTCCAAGCGTTTTCCTCAGATTTTTTGCACCCTAAATTGTTCGCTGTTCGGCGAACGGGCGAACAGGCAATGTTCGAGTCGAACATGAGTTCGACTCGAACTCAAAGCTCATCCCTAGTGCAGACCCATATGTTGTATCACATCAAGGAGATAAAGCTGACGCGTTTTGGGGGTGCCCCCCCTTTCCTCAGAGCTAAGCTGCTCGGGACTCCCATAGACAAGCGCTTTTAAATGAGAGATGGAAAAAGTTGATTGAATGGCCCCAACCCAAAAAGAGGCGGAGACAGACAAAAAAAACGTAAAAAAATAAATACATTTTTTTCTTTTTTTTTCCCTTTTTTCAAACAGATATATATCCCATCTGATTACACAGTTGAATCATTAAAAAAGGCATCAAAACAAAGATAATAATAATGGTAGTAGTGATAATGATGATGATAGTGATGATGGAAGGAACAGAGGAAATGATTTTAAAATTATTAATTGCAGATTATAATTAAATTGATGATTCACCCATGCAAATGACAGCAACAAAGATGACCCTTGAGACACTGGAGACATCCCTGTGTTCCACAAGGGTGACTAAAGGGCAGATGCACAGGAGCATCCATTCCCCGGAAATGCCAAAGCTGTAATTCCTCTCGCTAGGCGCCAGCGGAACTCCTCCCGCCACGGCGCGCCTGTCACAGGTGCCGTAAACACTCGTGAATGGCGAATAATTCACCTCACTGGTGCCTGGGAAGCTCCATTCTCCCAAGTCACGCCGGAAGGAGTGAGTGAGCAGAAAGACCCCATACCCTTGATTTAGGTTTTCATGTGTGTTTGTGGCCTTTGACCAGCAGCCTACTCTCTGTACCCTTATCTACATATGACCTTTTTTGTTGATTTTGCAATTTTCCTTTTTTTTTCTTAGTTTCTTTAATTTAGCTATTTGCTATTAATCCCGCATAATTATTATTATTGTTATTATTGTTATTATTATTATTATTTACATTTTTATTATATATCCTTTGTGATTTACACATCCAAGTAGGTTGCTTTTATATATATGTATATATATACATATATCACTATCATCAGTACTGTTTTTGTATTGTCTTTGTTATTAGATAATCAGTATACCTCTGTTTAAAAGGTATAGAGGTCTGGCACTTTGGCACCGTTAGCCCAGCGCTTTGAGATTTTTCAGAGATTTTCATATATATATATATATATATATATATATATATATATATATATATGTTTTTCATTTTTTTAATATATATGTATATATATATATATATATATAGAGAGAGAGAGAGAGAGAGAGAGAGAGAGAGAGAGATTTATTTTTTAATATATTTATTATGTGCATTCTTTATAGTTATATTTAAATCTTTTTTATACATTTTTTTTTATACATTTTTTTTTTTTTTTTTATTATTTTTATATTTTTTTATATTTTTTCTTTATATTCCTTGCAATCCTCCTTATGGGGACATAGTCTGGAAATTCCGCAGCAGGCGTGACGTCACTCGCTCCTTCTGGCGTGACTCGGGAGGATGAAGCTTCCTTAGCGCAGAAGTATACACCAGGCACCAGTGAGGTGAATGGCTCACCATTCATGAGTGTTCACGGCGCCTGTGACAGGCACGCTGCGGCGGGAGGAGTTCCACTGGCGCCTGTGCATCTTTCCTTTAGTCACCCTCGTGGAACATAGGGATGTCTCCAGTGTCTCAGGGGTCATCTTTTTGATGTCATTTGCATGGATGAGTCATCAATTTGATTATAATGTGCAATTAATAATTTTAAGTTTTAAGCCACTTTTTTAACACCGAGTATGAGTACCGATATTTTACCTCAGGTACTCGCCGATACCAATTACCGATACCTAACGGAACTGCAGGCATGGTACAGGAGACCGTCAAGGGCTGCAGGCATGGTACAAGAGACGGTTAGGGACTGCAGGCATGGTACAGGAGACCGTCAGGGGCTGCAGGCATGGTACAAGAGACAGTTAGGGACTGCAGGCATGGTACAGGAGACCGTCAAGGGCTGCAGGAATAGTACAAGAGACCATCAGGGGCTGCAGGCATGGTACAAGAGACAGTTAGGGACTGCAGGTATGGTACAGGAGACCGTTAGGGACTGCAGGCATGGTACAGGAGACCGTCAGGGGCTGCAGGCATCAGTGTTGTTCATCTTACGTTAAACAAGTAATTAGTTACAGTTACAAATTACTTCTTCCAAAAAGTAATGGAGTTACTCATTCAGTTACTACATTGAAAAAGTAATTAGTTACTCAGCAAAGTAACTATATTGGTTATATTATATATACATGGGGGCGGGGGCGGGGCGGTAGAAGGATGATATATATGTAATTTTTTCAGTGTATAAAATAATAGGAGGGATAACAATAAATAATATTGGTTATGTGCCCATGCCTCACTGTGCCCAATGCCTCACTGTGCCCCTGTCTCAGTGTGCCCGTGCTTCACTGTGCTCAATGCCTCACTGTGCCCGTGTTTCACTGTGCCCAATGCCTCACTGTGCCCAATGCCTCACTGTGCCCGTGTTTCACTGTGACCAATGCCTCACTGTGCCCGTGTCTCACTGTGACCAATGCCTGACTGTGCCTGTGTCTCAATGTGCCCAATGCCTCACTGTGCCCGTGTTTCACTGTGCCCAATGCCTCACTGTTCCCGTGTCTTACTGTGCCCAATGCCTCACTGTGCCCATGTTTCACTGTGCCCAATGCCTCACTGTGCTCGTGTTTCACTGTGCCCAATGCCTCACTGTGCCCGTGTTTCACTGTGCCCAATGCCTCACTGTGCCCATGTCTCACTGTGCCCAATGCCTCACAGTGCCCGTGTTTCACTGTGCCCAATGCCTAACTGTGCCTGTGTCTCACTGTGCCCAATGCCTCACTGTGCACGTGTCTCACTGTGCCCAATGCCTCATTGTGCCCATGCTTCAATTACAGTGTGCAGTGTTGTGCCCCTAGCCCCTTAGCCCCTAGCCTAATACAGACGAGGATGAGAGGATGTCCGTGATAGGCAGAACACTGCCTGCTGTGAAATTGAGTGTTCCGCCTATCACAGACGACGAGGACTCGGGAGGCGCAGCTTTTGAAAACTGCAATGGCCGCCGTCTGTCTGCATGACACACTGATCAGGTAGGCAGACGGCGACTTGTAGTTTATGGGCACGACAAATTGATATAAAATTACTCAAGTTTTATTAAAAATTAACAAAAGAAAAGGATAACAAAACATACAAATAAAATGAATATTATATAGAACTATTCCTCAACCTAGTGTTGACACACTTATACACATCACCCAATAGCCAAAATTCAATGAGGAAATAGAATTTATACTGGGTAGAATGACATCAAGGTCAATTCTTTCAGTATATTGGATACCAGTAATTGCTGGTGGCATTGATTGGTGGTGTGTCGTCAGAAATTCATTCCTAAACCCGACATGTTGCGCGACACAAGTCGCTTCTTCAGGAGTTTTTTGAATGTATGGGTTAAAAGGTTTTTCAAGTAAAAACGGAGGTTTATAGATGGTCAGGATGGCAGTAGTAGTAGTAGAACAATGCCTCTGGGTATCTTGAAAAAACTGAGTAGCATAATATATAGCTACGATGTAGAGCCCAATATCCGTGTTTAAACCCCGATTATGGAGAAAAAAATGATAAATTGATACACGGATATGGGTACTGGTAGTTTCAATTATGCTAGCAGGGATTCGGTATTGTCCTAACTTGCAGAGTTGCCCAGTCTGGACTTGTAATAGATGTTGGTGGGAGTGCCTCCATTTAGTAGGTAGCAGCCCTCGGTAGTCAGGGATTATCTGCACAGTCCACAGGGACTGCAGGCATGGTACAGGAGACAGTTAGGGACTGCAGGCATGGCACAGGAGACAGTTAGGGGCTGCAGGCATGGTACAGGAGACAGTCAGGGGCTGCAGGCATGGTACAGGAGACAGTTAGGGACTGCGGGCATGGTACACGAGACGGTTAGGGACTGCAGGCATGGTACAAGAGACAGTTAGGGACTGCAAGGAGGAGGGAGAGAGCCCTGCTGCCCAGTACAACAGGATAGGATGTACAGTGTCTTCACATACCTGTTCTCTGCCTCAGCTTCAGGGAGAGCCTCAGCGTCAGGGAGAGTCCGGATCAGTGCTCTGTGTAGCCGGGAGTCAGAGCTGGAGGAGGGAGGTGTGCAGTGCGGAGACAGGCTGGTGGGCTGTTAGGACAAGAAGCCCAGCGGGCCTGCACCACGCAATGACAGGAGGAAGCAGCGGGGATGGCGCTGTCCGAAAGGGGAGGAGGCGGTGTTCTAACATTCTGGGGGTCCCCTATCAGATAGTGCCGCGGTCCGCTCCCACGCAACGTCACTTCCGGTATCGGCTTCCGGTATCGGAGCATTTTAGCGAGTACTGATACTCGCTAAAATGCCTAGTATCGGCACCGATACCAGTATCGGTATCGGTGCATCCCTAATTACTATCATCATCATTATCACTACTACCATTATTATTATCTTTTTTTTTAAGGCTTTTTTTCAATGATTCAACTGTGTAATCATATGTGATATATATCTGTTTAAATATATCTGTCTCTGCCTCTTTTTGGGGTTGGGCCATTCAATCAACTTTTTTCATCTCTTTTTGTAAAATGGTGACAATCTAGATTTATTTGCTGTTTATATATATACAAATATTTTTTATAGATACCAGGATTGCACCCATGAATATTTCACGAAACACATAGAGCAATACAATGCAATCTTTATCGTTTTTATCATGAACTTATTCAACTGTTATCTATTGTTGGTCACCATTTATAACATGTTTATTAGTCATCTCCATTATGTTTTTTTCTTCTCCTTAAAAGTGCCTACCAATATACTACTATAATTACTATGGTTCTAATGTAATACTGCATTTATCTGACCTATGTTTTCAATCTGTACTATTTTTGGCTGGAATTTATTATACAAATAATCATTTGTTTTTATGTACAAATTTTTTGTTATATATGGATATTAGGAATGAGCTCGGTGTTCGAGTCGAATGCATGTTCGACTCGAACATCGCCTGTTCGGCGAAACCAGAACTTTGTGGGCCGTTCGTGCCATCGCACTGCATTGCCGGCGCTGTGATTGGCCAAGCATGCACTGTGACCCTGCATGCTTGGCCAATCACAGCGCCGGCAATGAGGAGAGCCATAATTGGCCACAGGCAGGATGCCTGTGGCCAATCATAGCTCAGGGGGGTTTAGTACACACCCCACACTATAAAAGGCCACCAGCGCGGTGGCCTTGTGTAGTGTGTTCTGGCGTGCAGGGAAAGAGCTACATAGGCAGGGACAATGTGTTCTACAGTGTGTTCTTTTCTCAGGCATCTGCAGGAGTTAGTGGGTGTTGTGTGCCTCCAGCGCAGTATACACCTGTATCTACCCTTTATTGCTGTTCTCTAAGCTAGATAGGCAGGCAGGGACAGTGTGTTCTTTTCTCAGGCATCTGCAGGAGTTAGTGGGTGTTGTGTGCCTCCAGCGCAGTATACACCTGTATCTACCATTTATTGCTGTTCTCTAAGCTAGATAGGCAGGCAGGGACAGTGTGTTATTTTCTCAGGCATCTGCAGGAGTTAGTGCGTGTTGTGTGCCTCCAGCGCAGTATACACCTGTATCTACACTTTATTGCTGTTCTCTAAGCTAGATAGGCAGGCAGGGACAGTGTGTTCTTTTCTCAGGCATCTGTAGGAGTTAGTGGGTGTTGTGTGCCTCCAGCGCAGTATACACCTGTATCTACCCTTTATTGCTGTTCTCTAAGCTAGATAGGCAGGCAGGGACAGTGTGTTCTTTTCTCAGGCATCTGCAGGAGTTAGTGGGTGTTGTGTGCCTCCAGCGCAGTATACACCTGTATCTACCCTTTATTGCTGTTCTCTAAGCTAGATAGGCAGGCAGGGAGAGTGTGTTCATTTCTCAGGCATCTGCAGGAGTTAGTGGGTGTTGTGTGCCCCAGCACAGTATACACCTGTATCTACACTTTTTTGCTGTTCTATAATACAGGCATCTGCAGGAGTTAGTGGGTGTTTGTGTGCCCCCGCACAGTATACACCGGTATCTACACTTTTTTGCTGTTCTATAATACAGGCATCTTCAGGAGTTAGTGGGTGTTGTGTGCCCCAGCACAGTATACACCTGTATCTACACTTTTTTGCTGTTCTATAATACAGGCATCTGCAAGAGTTAGTGGGTGTTGTGTGCCCCAGCACAGTATACACCTGTATCTACACCTTGTTGCTGTTCTATAATACAGGAATCTGCAGGAGTCAGTGGGTGTTGTGTGCCCCAGCACAGTATACACCTGTATCTACACTTTTTTGCTGTTCTATAATACAGGCATCTGCAGGAGTTAGTGGGTGTTGTGTGCCCCAGCACAGTATACACCTGTATCTACACTTTTTTTGCTGTTCTATAATACAGGCATCTGCAGGAGTTAGTGGGTGTTGTGTGCCCCAGCACAGTATACACCTGTATCTACCTTTTATTGCTGGTGTTCTCTAATAAAGGCATCTGCAGGAGTTAGTGGGTGTTGTGTCCCTCCAGCACAGCACAGTATACACCTGTATCTACCCTTTTTTTGCTGGTGTTCTCTAATAAAGGCATCTGCAGGACTTAGTGGGTGTTGTGTCCCTCCAGCACAACACAGTATACACCTGTATCTACCCTTTATTGCTGGTGTTCTCTAATAAAGTCATCTGCAGGTGTTAGTGGGTGTTGTGTGCCTCCAGCACAGCACAGTATACACCTGTATCTACCCTTTATTGCTGGTGTTATCTAATAAAGGCATCTGCAGGAGTTAGTGAGTGTTGTGTCCCTCCATCACAGCACAGTATACACCTGTATCTACCCTTTATTGCTGGTGTTCTCTAATAAAGGCATCTGCAGGTGTTAGTGGGTGTTGTGTGCCTCCAGCACAGCACAGTATACACCTGTATCTACCCTTTATTGCTGGTGTTATCTAATAAAGGCATCTGCAGGAGTTAGTGGGTGTTGTGTGCCTCCAGCACAATATACACTACTCCAATTCCTGGTTTTCCCATCTCCCTGCAGTCCATTACTATGTCTGGAAGGCCAACAAGAAGAGGCAGACAGTCAGGAGCCAATAAAAGAGGGCAAGCAGGCTCTGTGTCTAGAGACAACAGTGCTGGCCGTGGACGCGGTGCATCGTCATCAGCACGTGGCCATGGGACACGCTTGTCCTTATTTTCGGCAGCTGGACGTGTTGAGCCACATCATGCCGAAGACTTGGTAGAGTGGATGACCAAGCACTCCTCATCCTCCTCATCCTCTCTCACCCAGGCTCTGGTTACTGGCAAAGCAGCTGCCAAAGCGTCCTTTTCCCTCGTATCAATGTCATCATCAGTCACTCCTTCCCTAGACCCACCATGTCCTCCTGAGGAGTCCCCCAAACTGTTTCAGCACAGTGTTGGGTACATGCTCCAGGAGGATGCCCAGCGTTTTGAAGGGTCTGATGATGATACCCAGCTAGAGGAAGGCAGTAGCGTGAGCGCACAGAGAGGGGATGCTCAAAAAGGACAGCAATCTGGTAGTCATGTTCCAGCAGCTGCAGCATACTGCCAGATTGGCTCCAGTGATGAGGAGGAAGGGGATGATGAGGTCATGGACTCCACGTTGGTGCCTGATAGGAGAGGGGAGGAGGAGGAGGATGAGGAGGAGGCACATCTCCAATGAGTCAGGATGCCCTCCGGGGGCCAGTGTAAGGGCAGCACACCGACTGAATCACACCGTAGAGCTCCGCCTGTGCAGGGCGCTGCCTCTGCTCGTTATTCCAAAAGTTCTTTGGTGTGGGCCTTTTTTGAGTCGAGTGCATCAGATTGCACCGCTGCTATTTGCAACATATGTCTCAAGCGTATCTCGCGTGGCCAAAACATCAGCTGATTGGGCACCACATGCTTGACCAGACATATGTTGACCTGCCATGCAGCTCGTTGGCAAGCGTACCTTAAAGACCCACACCAAAGAACAAAGCGGACCCCTCCTTGCTCCTCTCCAACCCCACTATACCTTCAGTCCTCTCTGAGACCTGCACTGAGAGGAATGAAGGTGTAGAATTAGGTGTGTCACAGCCAAGTACTTGCGGGCACTCTGCTAGCAGTACACCGACATCCGTTTGTAGCAGGCAAATTTCCCTGCCCCAGCTGCTGGACCATCAAAAGAAGTTCACTCCCAGCCATCCACATGCCCAGCGGTTGAATGCTAGCTTGGCTAAATTGCTAGCACTTCAACTGCTGCCTTTTCAGTTGGTAGACTAGGCCCCCTTCCGTGAGTTTGTGCAATGTGCGGTTCCTCAGTAGCAGGTTCCCAAACGCCACTTTTTCTCACGGAAGGCGATTCCGGCTCTCTACCGGTATGTGGAAGGCAATGTCCATGCCTCGCTGGACAGGGTGGTCAGCGGTAAGGTGCATATTACCGCTGACTCATGGTCCAGCAGGCATGGACAGGGACGATACCTTTCTTTCACGGCCCATTGGGTCACTCTTTTGGCAGCTGGGAAGGATGCAGGACAAGGTGCAGTAGTGTTGGAGGTTATTCCGCCGCCACGCCTCCAAAATGATACTACTGGTTGTGACACACCTCTCTCCTCCATAGTCTCCTCTTCTTCTTCCTCCATGGCCTCTTCCTGTGCTTTGTCCTCGGAACCAGCGGTGCTCCGTAGGCGTTCAAGGGGCTACGCAAGTACGCAGGCAAAAAGATGCCATGCCGTGCTTACGCTGGTGTGTTTGGGGGACAGTAGCCACACTGGGGCAGAGGTTCTGCCAGCTCTGCAGTGGCAGGCCGAGAGGTGGTTGATGCCACGCCAGCTTAAGCCAGGAATGGTGGTTTGCGACAATGGCACCAACCTCCTCTCCGCCCTCCGACAGGGACAACTGACCCATGTGCCCTGTGTGGCTCACGTCCTTAACCTGGTGGTGCAGCGGTTCTTGGGCAGGTACCCGGGCTTACAGGATGTCCTGAGGCAGGCCAGGAAAGTCTGTGTGCATTTCCGCAGATCATATAATGCCAGTGCTCGGCTGGCTGAGCTGCAAAAGGAGTTGAACCTGCCCAAGAACCGCCTTATATGTGACATGCCCACCAGGAACTCAAAGTTGGCCATGCTGCAGCGGCTGCACATGCAGCAGAGGGCCATCAATGAGTACCTGTGCGACTACGGCACCAGGACAGGGTCAGGGGAGCTCGTTTTTTTTTCACCACGCCAGTGGGGCATGATCAGGGATGCATGCACTGTCCTGGCACCATTTGAGGAGGCCACAAGGATGGTGAGCAGTGACAGTGCATGCATCAGTGACACTGTACCTCTTGTCCACCTGTTGGAGCATACGCTGCGTGGAATAATGGACAGGGCACTTGAGGCAGAACAGAGACAGGAAGAGGAGGACTTCCTTGCCTCTCAAGGCCCCCTTTACCCAGACAGTGTTCCTTCTGTCCCACCCATCGCACAGGAAGATGAAGAGGAGGAGGAGGAGGATTGTGTCAGCATGGAGGTGGAGCCTGGCACTCAGCATCAACAGCAGCAGTCTTTTAGGGATGATTTACAGTCCCAAGAAACCTGTGGACTTGTACGTGGCTGGGAGGAGGTGGCTGTGGATCATGTCGTCCTTAGTGACCCAGAGGACTCCGGACCAAATGCCTCAGCTAACCTACGCTGCATGGCCTCCTTGATCCTGCAAAGTCTGCAGAAGGATCCTTGTATTCTTCGGATCAAGGAGAGAGACCATTACTGGCTGGCCACTCTCCTTGATCCACGGTACAAGGGTAAGGTTGTGGACCTTATCTTACCATCGCAGAGGGAGCAGAGGATGAGACATCTCCGGGAGGCCTTGCAGAAAGATCTGTGCAACGCGTTCCCAGAGACTGGGAGGTTACAAATTCCTGGTCCTGGACAACGAGTTGCTGAGGCTTCGGTCAGTCAAAGAAGGAGCGGTGGGGAAGGTGGCCGTCTGACCGATGCGTTCAGACAATTTTTTAGTCCGCAGCCCCAAGGTATGATCGGTTCCTGCAACCATCGCCAGTGTCTGATATACATGGTGCAGGAATACCTAGGGGCAAGGTCAGACTTGGACACCTTTCCCACCGAAAATCCTCTGGCTTACTGGGTCTTGAGGATGGATCACTGGCCAGAGCTTGCACAGTATGCAATTGAGCTACTGGCCTGTCCTGCATCCAGCGTTCTTTCGGAACGCACATTCAGTGCTGCTGGAGGCTTTGTCAAAGATCACAGGGTGCACCTGTCCACCGACTCGGTTGATCGACTGACATTCATAAAGATGAAACAGTCTTGGATCACCACCAGCTACCAAGCACCTGAAACTGATATAACAGAATAATTTATTTTGAAATGCCACATCCCTTCAAGACTGCCTATGCTGATGCTGAGTGACTGTCCTGTTATGTTGACTGACTATCCTCCTCCTCCTCAATTATCCGATTCCTGATGATAGCTTGGAAGAACATTTTTGTTTCTGGGTGCCGCCACCAGTGGCTAAGGCCCAATTTTTCAGCCCCTGTTTAACAGGGGCATGTAATTAAAAAAAAATGCAATGCTTTGCAGCAGGGCTCATTCCTGCACTCCAACTAGAGTATCTGGGAGAGGTTGCAGTGTCGTGGCACCAGCACCAGTGCCTAAGGCCCAATTTTTCAGCCCCTGTTTAACAGGGGCGTGTAATTACAATTTTTTATGCAATGCTTTGCAGCAGGGCTCATTCCTGCACTCCAACTAGAGTATCTGGGAGAGGTTGCAGTGTCGTGGCACCAGTGCCTAAGGCCCAATTTTTCAGCCCCTGTTTAACAGGGGCGTGTAATTACAATTGTTGATGCAATACTTTGCAACAGGGCTCATTGCTGTGCTCCAAGTACAGTATCTGTGAGGGGTTGCAGTGTTGTGGCACCAGTGCCTAAGGCGCAATTTTTCAGCCCCTGTTTAACAGGGGTGTGTAATTACAGTTTTTGATGCAATACTTTGCAACAAGGCTCATTGCTGTGCTCCAAGTACAGTATCTGTAAGGGGTTGCAGTGTTGTGGCATCAGTGCCTAAGGCCCAATTTTTCTGCCCCTGTTCAACAGGGGCATGTAATTACAATTCTTGATCTAATAATTCACAGCAGGGCCCATTCCTGCGCCCACCAAGAGTAACTGTGAGGGCTTACAGTGTTGTGGCAACACCACCACCACCAACACCACCAAAGGCCCAATTTTTCTGCCCCTCTTCAACAGGGGCATGCAATTACAATTCTTGATCTAATAATTAACAGTAGGGCCTATTCATGCGCCCACCAAGAGTAACTGTGAGGGCTGACAGTGTTGTAGCACCAGCACCACCACCAAAGGCCCAATTTTTCCTACCACTGTTCAACAATGGCATGTTGGGGTCTGCTGGGGTTTTTTGCCTTCCTCTGGATCAACTGTGGGTGTAGAATTGGGTATATGGGATTGTACGATATTTTTATTTATTTATTTATTTTTATTTTGTTTATGGTTGAACTGGATGGACTTGTGTCTTTTTTCAACCTGACTAACTATGTAACTATGTAACCATGTAATTACAATTCCTGATATAATAGTTCACAGCAGGGCGTTCCAGCACCCACCAAGAGTAACTGTGAGGGCTCACAGTGTTGTGGCAACACCAACATCTAAGGGGCAAATTTCAGCAGAGTATATACAGCAGGCCCCTACTTTCAAACATCCAACTTACAAACGACTCCTACTTGCAAACGGAAGGAGACAAAAGGAAGTGAGAGGAAATCTACCCCTAGGAAGGGAAATTCTCTCCTGTAAGAGTTAATATGGAAAAATGTGTCTCCTCTCTACTGATGCTTTATCACCAATCCTTGTTTCAATAAAAACCCCACTTTTCCAAAAACATTTGTCATTGGGACGGAAAGTGAGGTGAAATGTTCTGAACAGGAGCACAGACAGCAAAACAAATGTTACAGGGGTGATAACCCTTCCCTATGTTTTCCAAAAAGCTTAAAAATATATTTTTTGGCTGGAGCTACACTTAAACAATGTACCTGTTCAAAATTACAAACAGATTTTACTTAAGAAAAAACCTACAGTCCCTGTCTTGTTTGCACCGCCTGTATACTGCTGTTCAGAGTATATAGGGCCTTTTTTTATTTTGGGTGCGGGGTTCCCCTTAATATCCATACAAGACCCAAAGGGGCTGGTAATGGGCTAGGGTAGGGGGGGGGGGGTGATGGGGTAGCCATGCCATTTTTCTCAAAGATTTTCATCCATATTGCCAGGACAAGACATGACATTAAAGTCGCAAGCAGTTTTAAATGGCTTTTTTTCCTTTTAGAAATGTCATTTTGTGCAGAGACAGTTCTAAACACTAGAAACACATGCCACTTCACAGGCATACTTTAGACACCCCCCAGGTACGATATTTAAAGGAATATTTCACTTTTTTTCTTTTCACTTTATGCATCATTAAAATGACTGCTCCCGAAAAAACGGCCGTTTTTAAAACTTCTTTTTGCATTGATACATGTCCCCTGGGGCAGAACCCGGGTCCCCAAACCCTTTTTAGGACAATAACATGCATATTAGCCGTTATAATTAGCACTTTAGATTTTGAACGTTCGCGTCCATTGTATTTAATAGGGTTCTAAAGTTCGCGCAAACTTTCGGTCCGTTTGCAGGTTCTGGTGTTCGGCTCATCCCTAATGGATATATACTTATATATGTACTATGCTTACCATTGGTTGCACACCTCATACAAAGTCCCACATTTTCCCCCCTCTTCTTGTATTGCTTAATAGGGATGGAGGCATCCTACCATATGGCCTCATATAAAGTCCCAAAACGTCCCCAATTTTTCCATCTCTCATTTAAAAGTGCTTGTCTATGGTTGTCTAGAGTAGCTTAGCTCTGAAGAAGGGGGTGCACCCCAGAAACGCATCAGTTTTACCCCTTGATGTGATATAGCATATGTGTCCGCACTATCTCACATTGTGTGGTTTTAAGGTTCATTGAGAGTTGCACTTTGTGAGTACCCATTTTTACAGTTTTTATTATTCAATAGATGTCATTGGTAATGCACTAGGTGTGTGGGCCTTCCATTTTGCTTTGTTTTTTTAGATGGCATTTGACTAGACTTCTACTTTAAGCAAAAAATGTATTGGATCTGTTTGGATGTTTTAAAATGGCATAGATTGTGTATTTATTGACAAAAAAATTAAATAAAGGTTTGTAAGCTGTGTGCGTGGTTCCTATCCCAACTTTAAGGGCCATACACATGAGCCAAATATTGGGCGGCATCGGCTGATTCACTAGAAACAGTACAAGATTCGGCCCATGTGTACAACAGCCGGTCTGACAGAAGCCAACCTTTCACTCACAACACTCACTCTATCAGACCCAATCCTCAGAGTACCACCCTAACACGCCAAGCACACAGGATGCTACACAGAGAGGTTGAACTGTTACTAGCTTGGTGAGTGCATGTGTGTGTATGAGGTGGGAGAGAGGCTGCGCCATATACACCACAGTTACCACAAAACAAGTTCTGTCCTCCTAAATCATGACTGATGGGCTGAGATTACAACAATTGTAATGTGCTATTTAGGGATGAGCTTCGAGTTCGAGTCGAACTCATGTTCGACTCGAACATTGCCTGTTCGCCCGTTCGCCGAACAGCGAACAAATTGGGGTGTTCGCGGCAAATTCGAAAAATCTATGGGAGAAATCTAAAGAGCTAATTATAAAGGCTTATATGCAAGTTATTGTCCTAAAAAGTGTTTGGGGACCCGGGTCCTGCCCCAGGGGACATGTATCAATGCAAAAAGAAGTTTTAAAAACGGCAGTTTTTTCGGGAGCAGTGATTTTAATAATGCTTAAAATGAAAAAATAAAAGTGAAATATTCCTTTAAATTTCGTACCTGGGGGGTGTGTATGATATGCATGTAAAGTGGCGCATGTTTCCCGTGCTTAGAACTGTCCCTGCAAAAAATTTCATTTTTGAAAGAAAAAAAGGCATTTAAAACTCACTCGCGGCTATTAATGAATTGTCGGCTCCCGGCAATACATACAAAAGTCATTGATAAAAAAAAAAAAGCGTGGGGGTTCCCCAGAATTCAATTACCAGGCCCTTCAGGTCTGGAATGGATATTAAGGGGAACCCCGCCGCAAATAAAAAAAAAATTGACGTGGGGTTCCCCCAAATATCCATTCCAGGCCCTTCAGATCTGGCATGGATTTTAAGGGGAACTCCACCCCAAATTTTAAAAAAAATGGCGTGGAGTCCCCCTAAAAATCCATACCAGACCCCTTATCCGAGCACGCAACCTGGCCGGCCGCAGGGGAAAAGGGGGGGACGAGAGAGCGGCCCCCCCTCCCTCCTGAACCGTACCAGGCCACATGCCCTCAACATGGGGAGGATGTCCCCATGTTGATGGGGACAAGGGCCTCATCCCCACAACCCTTGCCCGGTGGTTGTGGGGGTCTGCGGGCGGGGGGCTTATCGGAATCTGGAAGACCCCTTTAACAAAGGGGACCCCCAGATCCCGGCCCCCCCTATGTGAATTGGTGAGGGGTACATTGTACCCCTACCATTTCACGAAGAAAGCGTAAAAAAATGTTTAAAAAAAACACACAAACACCTTGAAAAAGTCCTTTATTTAAAAAAAATAAAAAAACATTCCAGCGGTGAAATCCAGTGTCCCGCGGCGATCCCGATGTCCAGCGCTGTCCATCATTGGTTGTGCCTGAGCGGACCTGATGGGGAACTCCCTCTCAGTATTTTAAATGTATAGACCCGCCCCTTCTAAAGTTCCCCATCAGGTCCGCTCAGCGGACCAGATGCGGAACATGAGAAGGGGCGGGTCTATACATGTATTACCAAAGTGAGAGCAGTTCCCCATCAGGTCCGCCCCCTCGGTATGTCGGACCCGCCTACGTCATTGGCTTGAGCGGGGAAGTTCCTTCACTGTGTAATTTAAATTTACATAGTGAAGGAAGTTCCCCGCTCAAGCCAATGACGTAGGCGGGTCCGACATACCGAGGGGGCGGACCTGATGGGGAACTGCTCTCACTTTGGTAATACATGTATAGACCCGCCCCTTCTCATGTTCCGCATTTGGTCCGCTGAGCGGACCTGATTGGGAACTTTAGAAGGGGCGGGTCTATACATTTAAAACACTGAGAGGGAGTTCCCCATCAGGTCCGCTCAGGCACAACCAATGAAGGACAGCGCTGGACATCGGGATCGCCGCGGGACACTGGATTTCACCGCTGGAATGTTTTGTTTTTTTTTTTTAAATAAAGGACTTTTTTAAGGTGTTTGTGTGTTTTTTTTAAAACATTTTTTTATGCTTTCTTCGTGAAATGGTAGGGGTACAATGTACCCCTTACCAATTCACATAGGGGGGGGCGGGATCTGGGGGTCCCCTTTGTTAAAGGGGTCTTCCAGATTCCGATAAGCCCCCCGCCCGCAGACCCCCACAACCACCGGGCAAGGGTTGTGGGGATGAGGCCCTTGTCCCCATCAACATGGGGACATCCTCCCCATGTTGAGGGCATGTGGCCTGGTACGGTTCAGGAGGGAGGGGGGCCGCTCTCTCGTCCCCCCTTTTCCCCTGCGGCCGGCCAGGTTGCGTGCTCGGATAAGGGGTCTGGTATGGATATTTAGGGGGACTCCACGCCATTTTTTTTTAAATTTGGGGTGAAGTTCCCCTTAAAATCCATGCCAGATCTCAAGGGCCTGGAATGGATATTTGGGGGAACCCCACGTCAATTTTATTTTAAATTTGCGGCGGGGTTCCCCTTAATATCCATTCCAGACCTGAAGGGCCTGGTAATTAAATTCTGGGGAACCCCCACGCTTTTTTTTTTTTTTTTTATCAATGACTTTTGAATGTATTGATAAAAGCCGACAATTCATTAATAGCCGCGAGTGAGTTTTAAATGCCTTTTTTCTTTCAAAAATGAAATTTTTTGCAGGGACAGTTCTAAGCACGGGAAACATGCGCCACTTTACATGCATATCATACACACCCCCCAGGTACTAAATTTAAAGGAATATTTCACTTTTATTTTTTCATTTTAAGCATTATTAAAATCACTGCTCCCGAAAAAACGGCCATTTTTAAAACTTTTTTTTGCATTGATACATGTCCCCTGGGGCAGGACCCAGGTCCCCAAACACTTTTTAGGACAATAACTTGCATATTAGCCTTTATAATTAACACTTTAGATTTCGAACGTTCGAGTCCATTGTATTTAATAGGGTTCTAAAGTTCACACGAACATTTTGTCTGTTCGCAGGTTCTGGTGCGAACCGAACAGGGGGGTGTTCGGCTCATCCCTGGTGCTATTTTGAGAGATTCCAAAGGTCCAATACATTTGTGACTAAATATTTCATGCAGTAGGATGCATTCTGGTTGCATTGTATTCTTAGTAATTGATTTTTAATGAACTGAAGTAGAGAAACTGCCTCTATTCTGGTCCCCTGCCGGCACTCCTGTCCCCTTCCCTCTGTCTAGTGCACCCATGGAAAGCTGCTTCCTATGGGGGCACTCATACATGCTCGCACCCGTGCCCTGCTGCTGCGTCCGCCCCCTGCTCCCTCGTCACTGGCTTTGATTGACAGCACTGGGAGCCAATTGCTCCTGGTGCCCCAGTAAGACCCAGAAGAGAGGGGAGGGAATAGCTTCAAACATGCATGGTGCTGGATGGAATGAGGGCTCAGGTAAGTAAAAGGGGGAGGGGGTAATGGGGTATGCTGACACCTAAACATTTTTTACCTTAATGCAAGGAATTCATTAAGGTAAAACATGTTTAGGCTTTACAACCACTTTAATAAATGAAAGTATATGATACATTTTTTAAACACTTTTGATCATGGAATGATCAAAAGCCTGTAAAGCCAGTTTTTTAAGTACACACGGCCAGGTTTCCAGACGGGAAAACTGCAAGGAGAGCTTTTGGCCGGGAATCCCGACGGGAAAACTGCCAAAATCGGCCGGTGGGTTTCCCGACTGACTTTTTCCCGTCAGAAAACCCGGCTGTGTGTAGCAGAAAACTGCCATTTTTGGCTCTTTTCCTGTGGGGAAAAACTCTGATGGAGCAATATACACGGTCGGGATTCCTGAGGAAAAGCTCTCATCAGAGTTTTCCCGACGGGAAAACTGAGCATCTATGGGAAAATTAGAGAGCAGCCTCTCGGTTTTCCCCTCAGGATTTCCAACGGATCTTTTTCTGTCGGGAATCCCGGTCGTGTGTACTAGGCATAAGGCTTTTTTTGCTGTCTGTTTCCACTTGGGGAGATTTCTTTTCATATCCAAAGACACAACAGGAATTGACATATAGGGTTTGATTTACTTAAGGCAAATATAATGCTCTCTTTAAAAGGGAAGTTGTATTTTACAATGACATTTTTCCTAGAGCGTAGTGAATGAGGTAGACACCTCTAACTTCCATCATCCAAGCATGTTCAAGAAAAAATCTTTGTTATCTTCTTTGCATTTGATTGAGTTTTCTTTGCAAGGCTAAATTTCACCACAAGCTCTGGGGAAAATTTACTGTCAATGTGCAACTTCCCTTGTGAAGTGAACAGCCTATTTGCCTTTGGTAAATTGAACCCATAAACTCTCTCAAGATTTTCCATTGCCCCCTGTTCCAGTGACATTTATATACTTTACAATTTCCCATCACTTCCTATCCAGTTGACAACTGTTACCAGAACAACAAAACTTGACAGAGATTCTTACTGTTCTTCACTCTCCTAAACAAAAAGTTCTGCTTAGACTGATAGAAAAAAGAAGATTTCTCTCAAGACTTTCATAACAGCTTTTTATTGTGTGTAAACCTGTTTCTAGTTTGTAGTTGAGCCATATTAATGGGATAATTAATGCAGAAAATGCAAACTCCCTTGCTGACCCTTCCATCTTTGTCAAGTCTTACATAGGGTTTAACAACTTCAACTATTGTGATTGGCCACCTGGGAATTTGTAACTCCTGTACGTGTGCACTGGAGATAATTCAACCTGGCATCACTGCATGCTAAGAATTTCTACTAAGCTGCTCATGTAAGGCTCAATGTATTTTGGGGAGAATTGTTTTTAGAAAGCAGAAAAGGAGCTTTTATTGCAGATGAAAGATATGGAGTCTTCGCTGTATTGAAAGCCTATCTGCCAGAATTGTTTCAATCTAAAGCTATAGTTTATAATGGAAGAAGAGATTTTGTTTAATATCATTATCAGTATTTACAGGTGATGATAAAAGAGGGAGGTGAGCTGCATACTAAAGCCTCCGATAACTGGACCACTATTAAGGTGTAGGGAAGTGTGCAGGAGTCCGGACCCTGCTCTAACTACCTGTCTTGTTCTAAAGGTCATTCAAGCTAGGAGGTAAGCTCCTGTGTTGATAATTTTTGCGCTCGCTCGATAGGGGGGACAGCTCATCTCTAGAGTATTATCTTGCCACTTAAGATATAATATCCTTCAAAATGTGCAATAATAGATTAGAGTAGACCGACCATTTAGGAAACAAACCAAAAGGGTAACTTTTAATAACTTTAGGTATATGAACAGAGTGAGACTCTACTTTAAAACCACATGTGAGCGTTTTTAATTACTTTTAAGGCATCAAGCAAAACCTCATTTACAAAAATGAATATAGTCCTGCCTATGACTTCAAAAATAATTTCTCATCCACATTTGTTTCAAAAGCTAGTATTACTCGCACATCTCTCATGTGAAATACTGTTACACTATGTGCTGACACACTGATCACATTTTCCAATGAGAGGTTACATGTTGTTTTTAAAATACTGTTTTGGTGAACAAGCTGCAAGATCTTAGAGAATGAATAAATGTGGAGGTGAATTGATCAATGTTAACCAGCAATGACACAGTTAAACATGTCTAAGCTTAATGGAAGATGGAAATATTGGCCAGCATTCAAAGATCTCTCAAGTGTTTTTGCACCCACACTCATGGTATATGACATTCAAGTCATTGACAGTTGCTGCTGGTTTTGTGATAATCCAAAACAAAGACATTTGTTTTATATATGACAGTTGATGAATTCCATTCACAGTGCTGATAAGTTTTCCTTAGAACAAAAAATCTTTTAGTTAGTTAATATCTTTATAGAGTATCTTTCCAACAGCCCCGAGCCTAATTGTGGTTTGCTTTAGAAGTGTGTCATTGGCACATACAGCTTAAACATGAAGTCATCTGTTGTCGTAGTTTGTGAATTTGGTCCTGGTTTTTGTAGGCTCATCAAGAGACCATTTACTTTAATTCCTGCAAGACTTTTATTTAATGGCAGTGTCCTGAAGCTGCAATGGCAGTGTTGACAGGGTACGCTGTACATGTGCATCATTTGGAGCTTCAACCACAGCAACATTCAACATTGAAGTCCATATGCTTTGTTTTGGGAGGTATTTAAAAAACCACAGCCTTGCTCTGTAGGTCATGTAATCCAAACATCCACTGCACCATCTGGGACGATTCCTGTCAAGGAAAAATTGAAAAATAAATACTGAGCTAATGGAATGCTAAATGAAGAGGATGCACTTTTAATACTACTACTTAAAGTGAGGCTAATAAAAAAAAAATAATAATAGCAACATAGTACACAAAGAAATGTCGTTGTTTGTTCTATTACATCAGTTTCAGATTAAAAATAAACAAAAATAAATGTTGCTGCGCATATCCCCATGCGTGCAAAATAATATGTGCAAATAATATCAAACCATAACATTCCCTTTCCATTAATAATAAACGTTAATCAATTTTTTAAATATCTCCTAAGGTATACACTTATAAGGTATATACTCAATTTAAACATCCAGTGTTATATTGTGAAATAAAACAAACACACAGTGACAACAATAAATAATTTGTGACTCTTCAGAATATCCATCAAATTAATCCAAACATGGTACTGTTCATAGTGAACCAAAAAGGTTTTCAGCAATATTGTGCTAATGCTTCAGTGACCTCCACCACCATTCAAATAATGCGCTCACCTCACTATTTGACCTCTCATACCAGGTCAAATTACACTTTCTCCTATGCTGGGGCATGCAAAACTGGACATTTTTCTTTTTAGTGGCTGCTATGGCAAAAATTTCCAAGATATTGCAAATCCCAGCACACTCCTTCATTAACAGAATGGATAACTGAAACAAACTCTTGAGAATGGAAGAACTGTCGGCACAATTACACAACCGGTATTTTCATTTCAAAGACACATGGCTTCCCTGGATATCTTTTATGGAAAACTTTGACTTTGCAACCTTATTATCTTAGAATTACTCCACTAAACCTTGAAACTCGTTTTTTTTTTTTTTCACATACCACAGGGCATCTTGCCGACAGGCTCGTGGCATTTTTTATTTTTTCTTCTCTTTTACTTTTTCTCTTGGTCTTTTCTTATATTTAAATTGATCTTTAATGTTTAACTTTGAATGCACACTGGCAAATCAATTTTAATATTTTTCATGGCAACCTATGTTAATATTCATGGGCATAATACTAAGTATATTTAGGGCATCTATGGATCTTACTGTAAATATTATTTTTTTCTTTCTTTTTTCTCTTTTGTAAATTTCTACAAATGTTTATGATGAAATTAGGAGATTTAGAAGACTAATTTACAGTTATTATTAATGAAAAGGAATGTTATTGTTTGATATTATTTGCATGTATTATTTTGCACGCATAGGGTGATAGGCACAGCAACATTTATTTTAGTTTTTTAGTCATTCACATTGTGGGAACACAATTGGGTTGTCTGCAGCCACCCCCTAGAAGTTTGACCTATAATATACACGCCAATTAAAGGTAGCGCAGGATAACACATTCTTTCTTTATCAGATTCAGATTGCAAGAAATAAAGCAAATTTTATGCAGGGACTTTAATTTTATTTACATAAACGAAAATCACTCCAACACAAAAACCTAAAGCCCTGTACACACTATCGGATTTCCTATGGATTCTAATCCGATGGATTTTTCCATCGGAAATCCGATGAAGCTGACTTCCATCAGTCTTGCCTACACACCATCAGTCAAAAATCCAACCGCCCCTAACGCCGTGACGTAAAACCCTCCGACAAGCCGAGAAAAATTAAGTTCAATGCTTCTGAGCATGCGTCAACTTGATTCTGAGCATGCGTGGGTTTTTCGTCCGATGGAGTTCCACACAGACGATCGGATCTTGCTATCGTTTTTTTTTCCCATAGGATAAATTTAAAACATGTTCTATTTTTTCTCACCGATGGAAAAAAGACCGATGGGGCCCATACACGATCGGTTTGTCCGATGAGAAAAGTCCATCGGACTGTTTTCATCGGTAAAACAGATCGTGTGTACACGGCATACGTGTTAGAAGGACACCACTAACGAGCTGAGTTCTACCCTTTTTTGTTCTGAAAAAAATGTTTGTTCCACTATGTCGTTGCAAGACTGATTCCTGAATGGAAGGGTCTGCACACATTATAATCACTTTCACTGTTCCAGCAAATAAAGTCACAGTGTCTGTATCCCTTTAGAAAGTAATTAACCCTTAGAGAAATTCCTTTTGCAGAGGGTGGCTAAACTTTTACTTGTATGTTAGTGTAGACAAGTAAGAAATCAAAGCCAATCATACAAGCAGAAATGACATTTCTGGCCCAAATTTATCCTGCAAATGGAAATGTATAATTCACTTGGATACATTAAGGAGTTGTGACGATATGTAAAGTTTTACTAACACATGCCAAAGTTGCAAAATCGCATTCAGGCATTAAGATTTGTTTTACCTTTGGGTATTAAGGGGTTAACATATGCAGCATTATACGTTCAGGTACTGATTAATGTTAATTTAAAAAATTTGCATTGTAACATTACAAAGGTACCTTCAATGAGTACAATGGCCAGTCCCTGCCTTAAAGTTCTGCAATCAAGCTGACAATGCTGCAGCTCAGTTCAACAAATATCCTCATTGTCACTCTTTGTGCCAGCAGTGTTCACTAGGACTACAAGGTGTAAAAGTGATGTCACATTGGTCTAGCTTTTGCTGCAGTCAACATTGTCCCGTGCTTGTCAATCAACAGCAGACCATGTCTGGTTCACCCAATCTCACATATTAAATTATACCTAGCATAACAATCTCCACCGATTTCCAAATGTAATAATGGAATATACAGTGTAGGCAGAAGGAAGGAAATGGAATAATGGAATATACAGTATAGGCAGAAGGAAGGAAATGTAATAATGTAATAATGGAATATACAGTATAGGCAGAAGGAAGGAAATGTAATAATGGAATATACAGTATAGGCAGAAGGAAGGAAATGTAATAATGTAATAATGGAATATACAGTATAGGCAGAAGGAAGGAAATGTAATAATGTAATAATGGAATATACAGTATAGGCAGAAGGAAGGAAATGTAATAATGTAATAATAGAATATACAGTATAGGCAGAAGGAAGGAAATGGAATAATGGAATATACAGTATAGGCAGAAGGAAGGAAATGTAATAATGGAATAATGGAATATACAGTATAGGCAGAAGGAAGAAAATGTAATAATGGAATAATGGAATATACAGTATAGGCAGAAGGAAGGAAATATAATAATGTAATAATGGAATATACAGTATAGGCAGAAGGAAGGAAATGTAATAATGGAATAATGGAATATACAGTATAGGCAGAAGGAAGGAAATGTAATAATGGAATAATGGAATATACAGTATAGGCAGAAGGAAGGAAATGTAATAATGGAATATACAGTATAGGCAGAAGGAAGGAAATGTAATAATGTAATAATGGAATATACAGTATAGGCAGAAGGAAGGAAATGTAATAATGTAATAATGGAATATACAGTATAGGCAGAAGGAAGGAAATGTAATAATGTAATAATAGAATATACAGTATAGGCAGAAGGAAGGAAATGGAATAATGGAATATACAGTATAGGCAGAAGGAAGGAAATGTAATAATGGAATAATGGAATATACAGTATAGGCAGAAGGAAGAAAATGTAATAATGGAATAATGGAATATACAGTATAGGCAGAAGGAAGGAAATATAATAATGTAATAATGGAATATACAGTATAGGCAGAAGGAAGGAAATGTAATAATGGAATAATGGAATATACAGTATAGGCAGAAGGAAGGAAATGTAATAATAGAATATACAGTATAGGCAGAAGGAAGGAAATGGAATAATGGAATATACAGTATAGGCAGAAGGAATGAAATGTAATAATGGAATAATGGAATATACAGTATAGGCAGAAGGAAGAAAATGTAATAATGGAATAATGGAATATACAGTATAGGCAGAAGGAAGGAAATGGAATAATGGAATAATGGAATATACAGTATAGGCAGAAGGAAGGAAATGTAATAATGTAATAATGGAATATACAGTATAGGCAGAAGGAAGGAAATGACGTCCTTGTACTGCCCAAGTCTGCCAGCATCAGCTTTAGAAATGGGTAGCAGGGGCATGCAAGGCTGATGGCAAAGTTCAATTGTACATCTCTATGAGGTAGATAACAATTTTCAGGTAACCTTTTGGCAAACAATTACTTTTTATGGAGTCTGTCGCCACTTACATAAATAGTTTTGTACTGCCTTTAGTTGAACTTTTACAGATTGCAAATGCCTTTGTACAAAGCCCTTAGTTAATCTTTTTTTTTTTTTATCAAAGAGATACCCTTAAAACAAGTTTCAGATCTCACAAAACACCTTATAAAAATCAGTATATTGCCAGCTCAGAATACATAAGTGTACGTTGTAGCTTAAACAATAAATAAAAAAACATAATGAATGTGGTGTACCTATTTTACACATGTTTATACTCCCTGCTTAGTATTACACAAATATTTTCAGTAATAACCATTAAAAAATGGTGGAGAAAAGAAAAGCAGACAGTGAAAAGTGTAGCATCTCCTTACATTAGTGTTCGGTGGAGAAATGGCTCCTTGCATTGACAATCAGTGCTCTTACATTGCTCCTACATCATTGGGGTTGTCATTGGGAAAGGGCGCACCTTACATTGCTGGGAAGTGATAGAGGTGCTCTACTACTTAGATTAACCTTGGTCTTACACCACTGGCTCTGTCAAGTGAGTTTAGCGCTGGAACTGTGTATACACCATCAATCAGGATATTAATCTGCTTACTGGTAAAGGAACAGCTACTGTAGAAGCCGCTAGAGGAAATCAAAGATTACACAGAACCCTATTTAAAAAAAAAGGTTGCCCTAGACCAGGGGTCTCAAACTGGTGGCCCTCCAGATGTTGCGGAACTACAAATCCCATAATGACTCTGCTTGAGGGAGTCATGCTTGTAACTGTCATCCTTGCAATGCCTTATGGGACTTGTAGTTTCACAACAGCTGTAGGGCCGCCAGTTTGAGACCCCTGCCCTAGACAGACCAATTGTTAGAGGAGGAATCGGTACTCAAAGACCTTTCTGTTAACCTGTGGAAGTTAGCTGAGAGTTTATGTAACAATCCAATGGTTGCCATTTACCTCTGGTTTTCTGCACTCTGTTAGCCCTCGTTTGCAGTCTCTAGGTAAGGGTTAACATCTGTGGACATTTATAATATGTGTACATCAGTTTCACAATAACCCAAGTCCATTCACTAATACAGCTAAGTGAAAAAATATTTAGATGCACTTGCTTAGAGGCATTATGCAGACTGAAAGTTTACTTTCTCTCAAAAGAAAACCACATTTCTTTGACGTTTTGTCTACTTAAAATAATCATAACAGTAATAAAGTAAAAGTAATATGATTTCTGATTGGCATTAACACCATTACCCGTTTTGGCCTTGGATCTGCTTGCCAGGGCTGTTGTTAGAGCAGTTGGTTCTCAAGGTTTCTCAGGAAGACCCCCACCAGTCAGAAGGGAAAGGGGGTGATGATTGTAGAGTCTCCACTTTTTGCCTTTAGCCGGCTATAGACAATTTTTAATTTTACTTTTGTTTGATTTTCTAGTCATTTATGGGGTCAAATCGACATTTGTTTTTGACCACAGTGACATGTAAATGCAAAGGAGTAGGATGGACATTTCAGAATTTCTAATGTGGTTTTTATTCCGGAAAGTTCATTCACTTCAAAATTGAATGTTAAAAGCAAAATTGTTTTTTAAGTACTTGCAAACAGCATGTTATTGAATGTTTTAATGAGAATTTTCCTATGAATCCTCATACAAATGTTTGTTTGAAAATGTACTACTGTATTGCCAGCTTAAAGTGTTACTAAACCCAAGAAGACCCTGGATTCACTATATCTGGTCTCCCACAGTACACAGAACATGTAAATGCAATAGTTTTAGTTAATATAAACTGCTAAATACCTTTTCTCATCAGCAGTTATCAGTGTCTGGTTAAAGCTTGTAGGAGAAGCTTTCATTTCCCCCTGATCCTCTGTCTGGACAGTGCTGATTGGCCCAGTGCTGATCACATGCACTCTCCCAAGAAAAAAAAAACTCTCTAGCAATACACACCAAACTGAGCATGTGCATCCTGTGCCCTAATACTCTGTTCTATCAGGAGATGAGTTGGAGTCAGTTAAAGAGGAGGATCATAGAATGAGGATCACACAGCCTTTATACACAATGCAGATGATTAACCCCTTAGGTTAAGTGAGTATAACAAGTATGCTTTACGGCATATACAGACTGATTTTACTGTTGTGGGTTTAGTAACACTTTAACATTAGAAAACCTCTTTAACATTACCATTAGCTACAGCGTGCAATGCATATAAAAATAATATTATGGTACAGTTCTTTTTTTAAAACCAAATGCCATATTTTTTTTAGGAAAGCTGTCAGAGCCCTCTGTGTCACGTTGGAATGGACTGTGATATGTGAAGGCTATTTTAGTTGCTTACAGGCTGGTAATGTTGTCATCCTCCACAAAGATATAGCAGCAATATGCATTATATAACTGAGCTAACTAAACATATGGCATTGGTTTTTATTGAAAAGCTATATTTATGCTGAGAGTTTTTACACTGTAGGAGCTGTATTTTAGAGTCATTCCTTTCATCCAGTTTATCTGATCTATGAGCATTGTGCAAATAGTTATTACATGCAGTGCTGCAGCAGGACTGAGTTGCTTTGATACTGAGGAAACATTCAGGTTACCCACAGCCATTGCTCCTGGCCATGCTGATCATAACATTGCAGAGAAAATTGTGTTGGTTCTATTTTCCCTTATATATCATCTACAGTATATGCCACTGTTAGATAGTACATATTTAGGTACATGTTGGATTTTTATGAGCTTTAGTTTGCTAATACAACTAGCTTTTGATTTTACTCCTTATAGCTGGGATATATTTATGGTAAAATCACTGCAATGGATTGTCAAAGTCACTTCCCATTGTTTCTTGACAGAGGGGAACTCATCAACAAGTCATCTGCTCATGGACTACTTGGGGGTTATGTTTGTGTTGAGCATACAAACATTTTGTCAATAGTCTGATCATCGTTTAACTAATTAACCCTACTCAATTTTTTGGGAATAAAACAGAAATTTTAAAGTGGGTATAAAGGCAATTTTTTTCCCCCTGAAATAAAAAAGAGGTTATACTTTTCTTCTCTGTGCCGTGGTATTGCACAGGGTGACCCCGACCCTCCTTTTCTGGGGTTCCCTGCCAGTGCTCTCCACTCATTCTCTTCTGCTATTACCCTCATAGCAAGCTGGCTGTTGTGGGGGCACTCATGTGGATGTGCTCTGGAGTAGGGCTGTGTGTGTGCACAGACACACAGAGTACAGGTCAGCTCCACCCCCTTACTCTCTCCTCACATAATCTGATTTACAGAAGCAGGAGCCAATAGCTCCCACTGCAGCTTGTGTCCTGTGAGAAGAGGAAGAGGGGAGGGCGTGGCTGCATTCGGGTACAGCACTGAATCAAGAAAAAACAAGTTTTAAGTTGGAGAATGATGACATTGTACCTCAAAATATGCAACCTGTAGAATTTTTTAAACATCGCCTATGGAGATTTTTAAGGGTAAAAGTTTGTCGCCATTCCACGAGCGGGCACAACTTTCAAGCATGACATGTTGGGTATCAATTTACTCGGCATAACATCATCTTTCACAATATAAAAAAATTGACTGCTGCGCAAATACGGTGTGACAAAAAGTATTGCAATGACCGCCATTTTATTCTCTATGGTGTTAGAAAAAAAAAATATATATATATATATATATATATATAATGTTTGGGGGTTCTAAGTAATTTTCTAGCACAAAAAATTATTTCAACTTGTAAACAACAAGTTTGAAAAATAGGCCCGGTCTTAAAGTGGTTAAAGTAAACCTGTAAACCTGTGATTTTCCTGTACAGGGCAAAGCAACATGTTTATGTACCGTAACCTTCCCCTGCCCAGTAGAACATTTTGACTTTGCTTTCTCTCCCCCACCTCTTCAATCAGCTACCAGGATTGAAAAGAGGAAAACATAAATCAAGTGCATACGTTTCTGCTTCTTATAGGGTGTTTAAAGGTTCACCAAAATCCTGTTAAAAAAAAAAAAAAAAAGCCCCAGACAAAAGGAGGTCTTTCCCAAAGTTAAATATCTGTAGGTGAGCTTCAGACCCAAGGTACCCAGTCAGGAAGAGACCACCACACACACAGACATTGATTGTAGTATTTATCTGATATATTTTATACTGTATAAAGCAGGCATGTCCAAAGTCCAGCCCGCGGGCCGGTTTTATACGGCCCCCACTTGCAATTTCTTTTTGTCACTTTTGTGGCCCCCCAAGCTCTGCACAGGGTAAGGATGAGCTTGGTTTAAAAAAAAAAAGATATATATATATATTAGGGCTGTTACTGATTTAAATTTTCGTGTTCGATTAATCGTTTTTTTTTTTAATCGATCAATCGACTAATTTTGATTAATTATAACGCACATACAGATCCAACTACTTTTAGCTGATCTCCTTGCAGGCTGATTCCCAGTGCAGCTACCAACCACTGGAAAAATGGATAGCAGGATACAAAAAACACACAAAGGCAGCACTCGATGGGAATAGCATTAAAACTTTTATAGTCTTCAAGTAGGTAACAAAATAAATATTGCACTGGAGATAAAATCGATGTAGCTACATAAACTGTAAAAATGGTGCGAGTAATACCAAACGGTAGCAAAAGCAGTCATAAAAACATGTAGCTAAGTATGATACTGGTTAAAAATGTGTACACCGATACCACTGCTGAATCCAGATGAGGAGGGGTTAACATCAGTCTGTCGGCATGTAGATGTCCCATGAAGGGAACTATCACAACTCCCAGTGGATGGTTGTAGAATCCCAGGTTGATAGAGGGAAGTGATAGAGGGAAGTGTAACAGCCCTTGCGTGTGGCAGATAGTAAGGTCCCGCCGGCATGCAGATATGAAGGCACAGCAAAGGAGTCCTTAAGATGGACACGGCAAGCCCCGCCGGTGTCTGTGGCGTCACCGGTTCTCCGACGGAGCTCCCTGAAGACCCGGAATTTTGATCGATCAAAAGAATTTTGATCGATCAAAAAACGTAATTGATTAATCGAGGAACTAATAGTTAATTTCCACAGCCCTAATATATATTCTCTAATCCCTGAGCGCCTCTCAGTGATAAGCTGGGCGTGTTGTTGGGTGTTGCTGGGGCATGTTCCAAAGCCCATTGGGAAGCGCGCATCGCCAATAACAGACACTGAGTCATTTCCCGGTCCACAGCTGCAGAGCTATGTGTCTCAGTGCCTGTGATTGGCTACGGCGCTGCATGCTGTCAGCGTCCTAGCAGGCTCGCCAGAGGTCATCGAGAATTTCTCAGGGGATAAGATAAGTTTACTACTGTAACGGATATAAAGCAAATATTTCAATATATATAAGAATTTTAAAAAAGGAGCTCATCCTTGCCCTGATCAGAGCTTGGGGGCCACAGAAGAGATAAGGGCAAATAAGGGCAAATTACAAGTGGGGGCCAGAGAGAATATAAAAAATGAATAGCTCATCCTTGCCCTGAGTGGAGCTTAGGGGCCACAGAAGAGATAAAGGCCAGATTTCTCAGGGGATAGAGAAAATATATATTTTTTACAACCTGAGCTCATCCTTACCCTGAGCGGAGCTTTGGGATTTGTTGGGGACCAAAGAGGAGATATATATATTCACCACACGCAGCCACAAAGGCAGGAGAATTCTTGTTGGGCAGTGTATTAGTGCTCGGACGAACACACTTACACCAAATTTTAATGGTTCAAAGAATGTCAGGCAAAATGGTCGGCCCTCACGCACGTTCACTTTATCAAATCTGGCCCCCTTTCAAAAAAGTTTGGACACCCCTGATATAAAGGTTAGCACTAATGATGTTGACAGTTCTTGTAGGTATTGATATGAGACAATGCAACACATGGTGATTTCACAATATTATCAGGCTTGATGCCTGTAGTACCATAGGGTAGCTTCCGCTGGAGGGGTGGCAGTGTGCGGTGTGCTTGATAGCACTTTAAAGGCACATGGCTATTATGGATACTAGGATGTTCCCACTCGGCAGGCATAGTCCCTGTTCTGACCCTTCTCACCAGGAACCTTTTACTGCTCTAATCACTTTCCCCAGCCACTCGCTCCAGATGCTTTATAATGATGCAGGTTCCACACAAAGATGGCCAACGAAGATCTCGAGAGACTGCAGCATCCATATGAACAGCTAGGTTCTCTGAGAGAGTGACAGTCCCTAGGGGAACAATTCACCTAACAGACTCTACTTCAGGGGTCTCAAACTGGCGGCCCTCCAGCTGTTGCAAAACGACAAGTCCCATGAGGCATTGCAAGGCTAACAGTTACAAGCATGACTCCCACAGGCAGAGGGATGGTGGGACTTGTAGTTTCGCAACAGCTGGAGGTCCGCCAGTTTGAGACCACTGCTCTACTTTATCTGTAATAATTCCACAGTGCCACCCACAGAACAGAGGGGAAATCTGCACCTGCCTACATGCCATACCCCTAAAGTGGAACTAAACCATTTGTTTTTCAAAACAATAACATTCGATCCATGAATAAAAATTATCACAGTTGCTTGTGCTCTCAAATTACCCATCAAATGGCTAGTTTCCTAACTACGCATTTGCAGATCAAACATGCGCTAATGTAGCAGCTTCCTTGGCCATAAAATACAGAAGGGTTTAGTTCCACTTTAAAAGAGAAGTATAGCCAAAGCTTTTTTAGGCCATACTTTTCTTCTGGGTAAAAGGAGTGCACTTACTTGTGCTCTATTGTGTCTCAAAATTAGCTGACAATGGGCTAAAGCCCACTATCAGCTGACACGACAGAGCCGCTCTAGGCTCTAGAATGATCCCAACAATAATGTGTCAGTGAGTGCTGGAGGAGCAACAGAGAGCAGTGACTGACAGGCACTGCTCATTGCTTGGAGCAGACTGAGAACTGAGAGATCAGTGGTCATGTGATCACTTAGTTCATAGTATTAGAGATAGTGGGGGACAGATGTAGCATCACATTGATGCTGCAGCCATATAGGTGAGCATGTATGTTTTTTTTTTTTTTATGTAGCCCACCTTTAGGCCTCCTATGGAGGTAGCCATATTATTTTGTTTTTCTGACTTTCAGACAGAGTGCTATTTCTAGAGAAGTTCCACTGACTGTAATGAACAAAATAGTTAACTTTCAGAGCTCTGTAATTAGCATGCTTTTCAAAGACAGATCATTTTCGCTTTTACAGGAGATTTTGAAACAGGCTGTTTGTAGCACGTTTCATTTTGGTGTCTTTGACGCACAAAATCAAGAATTTTTTTATTTGTTTGTATGACCTCTAATTTGAATAAGCCCTCCCTATCCTGTATAAATAGGACAATGGAAAAAAGTACCTAAATAAGCAGTTAAGGTATGGCACCAGGCTTAGTGACTCCAGGATACAGCTGAGTCTGGCACCTTCTTATCAGTTCTTTGAATGTACGACACAATGAAGGTGACATTGCAGCTATCAATTATGGAAGTGCACACTCTACATTACACAATAGTGTTTATTTAAGTCACAAGTCTAGTAATTGTAAGGAAGTAAAGTTTACATTAACTTATTATGGCTCTCAAGGGGGCTATGCGTGGGGCGTTTTATATAATATAGTGCTAACGCCAAAGGTTAAGACGAGCCAACTCCCAGAGGTGGGAATGGACTTTTAGCAGAAGAAGGGCCCCATTTGGTCTGGTCTAGGTGTGGCTGCAGCTCACCCACAAAAGGAAAGAGGCTGTAGATGTGACTGGCTCTTTGGCAATGTCACTCTCCACCTTGGGCTCTTTAGGGCTGACTCTATCTCCTGCTCCTGCCAACAGGTTTAAACAGAACTCCTGTTGCCCCAAGACAGCAAGCTATTTCCTGAGCAAATGAATCTAAAGGTCTCTAGACTCCTCCTGTGTCCCACAGCCTGTTTGGACCTTTTATAGTTTAGAAAATCAGTGTTGTCATTACAAGGCTGCCACCTCGAACTACAACTCCCATTATTCCAGATGTCTTACACATTCTATGGGTTTGCATCTACTTACTTCTCCCGCTGCTCACCAGAGAAGAATTTTGCAGCTCTGTATAAACTACTCAGACAAGGGAGGTAAAAACTGAGAAATTGCATGAATGTATGTATTGTCGCTGCCGCCCACTATTCAGATGGCTGGCCCCCTGGCGAGCGCCGGCCATCTGAATAACAGCAGTTGGTTGGTTTTGGAAGTGTCTATCAGAGTCAGCGGCTCTGATAGGCTTCCCGATTACAGCCTGTGGGCTGTAATCGGCTTCCAAATAGTTAACCAGGGGACGCACGAGCTGTGCGTTCCCTGGTTAACACTGACACGCGTCTCAGCCAATCAGGTTCACCGGGTCTGGTTACCGGTAACCTGATTGGCTGAAGCGACATCGAGGGCGGGAGAAGACATTGAGGATGGAAGAAGACATGAGAGAGCGTGGAGGAGGACGGCGCTGACCCGAGGAAAGTAAGTGCCGGGCTGGGGACAAACTGGCTGTATTTGGGGACAAACTGGCTGCATTTGGGGACAAACTGGCTGCATTTGGGGGGGAAACTGGCTGTATTTGGGGACAAACTGGCTGCATTTGGGGGGAAACTGGCTGCATTTGGGGGGAAACTGGCTGTATTTGGGGACAAACTGGCTGCATTTGGGGACAAACTGGCTGTATTTGGGGGGAAACTGGCTGTATTTTGGGACAAACTGGCTGTATTTAGGGGAAACTGGCTGTATTTGGGCACAAACTGGCTGCATTTGGGGACAAACTGGCTGCATTTTGGGGACAAACTGGCTGCATTTGAGGGGGCAAACTGGTGGCATTTGGGTGGCGTTTGGGCACAGTGGCTGCGTTTAATGGGCACAGTGGCGGCAATTGATGTTTTTTTTTTCAGTTTGTTTTCGCCCACCCCAAAAATTTTGAGCACCAGCCGCCACTGCATCTGCACCCTCTCCATCCAAAGCTCACATGTGCACCATCTGTCCACAGTTTACCTCTTCACCTCACTGGTCACAACCTCTGCAACCCCATCCAAAGCTCACAAACTTCACCTCTGAACTCCTGTCCAAAGCTCACCTCTGCACCCCACCATCCACAGCTCACCCTTGCCTACCTACCCACAGCTCATCTCTACACTTCCTGTCCATAACTCACCTCTGCACCTCTGTCCACAACTATCCGCAGCTCACCTCTAAACCCCTGTCCACAGTTTATCACTAAACCCCTCGTCTGAAGCTCGTCTCTGCACACCCAGTCTGAAACTTACCTCTACACCCCCTGTCTGCAGCTCAAGTCTGCACCTGCCATCCACAGCTCATCAATAAACCTCCTGTCCAAAGCTCACATCTATACCCCCCTGTCTGCAGCTCACCTCTACACCCCCCATACGCAGATCTCTCTGCACTCACTGCCCAAAGCTATCCTCTGCACCCCCAGTCCGAAGCTCACCTTTACAACCTTTGTCCACAGCTCTCTCAGAATCTGCACAGATCACCACTAAACCTCTTGTCCAAAGCTCACCTCTGCACCCCTCAGTTTGAAGCTCACCTCTACACCCCCCATCCAAAGCTCACCTCTGCACCCCAAGTGTAAAGCTTATTTCTACATCCCTTGTCTGAAGCTCACCTCTTCACCCGCTGTCCGTAACTTGGCAGCTCACTTCTGCACCCTGTCAGCAACTCCTCTTTGCACCCTATCAACTTACCACTTCAACACCTGACTGCAGCTCACCTTTGCAACGCTCCCCCCTTCTCCCACTGCCCTCATCTGGTTAGTTACCTCTGCAAAAAAAAACTGTCAGCAGCCTGCCCTGCTTCATAGTACCTGCAGCAACAGGACTTATACTCACTCATTTACAGCTCCAACTCCCCCATTGGCCAACATGATAATCCAACTTGGGTGTCATTGTCCGTGTACCAAGCTGCAGCACTAGATGCCCTGCCCCCTTGCGGCCTGCCCATAAACACACTATTCCTGGCAGGCTGTTACTTCTATGTCCCACAGTGAGTACAGCGGCAGGGAGACTCTGTGGGAGCCGACAGCAGAAAGGTGCTGTCACTTTCAAACACAGAAGCCTTGCTTCTGAGTTTAATAGAGACAGTAGATATCTGTGTGCACAGGGCCAGTTCCGGAGGTTGCGGAACAGAGTTTTGCCGAATTCCATGAGAAAAAAAGCCCTGTAGAGAGTAATCTCACTAACAGCTCTGAGTCTGCTGGGGCTGGTGACATTATATCCAAGTTGGTGGCACCCAGAAGCTGTCTCAAGGCTTTTCGATATTTACACAAAAGAAGGCTTTAACAGTAGAGTAAGATGCCTAAAATAAATAAAATGTACATAAATCTTAGAAGATTGTTCTTGAAATGATTGGTCTGGAAACAGGTGTATGTTTAAAAGCATATCGATCAACTCATCGGTGTGCTGCATCTCCTTCACAGTCCAATCACAGGCTAAGGGCATGCACAAACTTATTATACAACTAAAATTCTCTGGTCACAGGTGGGCTCTTGTTATATTATACAAATTTGCATACTTGTGTCACTTTTACCTGTTAGAATACTCTCATCTATCGATGACAGGTTCAGATTCACAGTCCTCAATCCATCCCCCTGCTGCTGTCTTCTTCAAAGTGCTTCATATGGGACACACATTGCTCATTATGGCCACTGACAATGCCACTCTTGCCCATGGTCACGCGAAATACATTATTCTTGGCATTCAACTCTGTTCTAAGCATCGAACAGAGCATAAAGGAAATTCTTTTTTGGACAAAAGAGACTCCCTCTCCAAAATATATATATATTACTTTACTGCTTTTCTGATTGCAGGAACACTTAGGCTGCTTTCACATTGGGGCGTTGGGGGTGTCGGCGGTAAAGCGCCATTATTTTTTGCGGCGATTTACCGTCTTTTTTGCAGTGCTTTTCGGTTACTAGCAGGGTGCTTTTAACTGAGAGGACAGGCGCTTTGCAGGCCTTAAACTGTAGTAGAGAAAAGTTAGGCTTCTGGGTTAGTTGTCTGGCAGGGCTGCGTAAATCTCAGGAATGATTGGACAAAAATACAAATCTCTGTTTTATCTGTGTACTTAACTATATAATAGGAATAGTGAAGCACAACCTAAGTCTATCAAAAGTGCATTCAGCATAAATGTGCAAAAGTGCAATATAGTGCAGCACAATATAAATCAATCAAACAGTTCATTTAAGAATAAAGTGCAAAATAGTCCAGATAGTAAAAATCTATCTCCAAAGTCCAATATTTTTGTTCAATATTATACAGATAGATCCACCCAAGTGTCTTCAAGATAAATTGATACTGTGGTGCTCATCCTCCACCAGGTGAAAAACTGCTCACCCTAATTGCAAAATAAAACAGCATATGGTATATGATACTCCAGACTCAAGTATGCAAAGACCCGCTCCTCAATCCTCCTTCCTGCACTCCGGATGGCTGTTTCCTCCAACTCCACCACAACAGCAGACATATCCACAGCAGGTTTATAGAAGATACAAAGGCACAAACATAGTTTACTTCCGTTAAACATGTTTATTCCCACAAGCAAACACATACACTTACTAAAATGTAGATAATCAAAAACTTTTCAGTCCAATAGTCAGACATCAGATCAGCTCCTGTGGGAGAGAATGGCATGAGGTCACGGGTTAGGCTTCTCCCTATACGCGTTGCGCCGGTGTCATTGGGCTTTTTTAGTAGGCCTACTACAGTGGACTGTTTTGCACTTTATGTTTAAATGAACTGTTTGATTGATTTGTAATGTGCTGCACTATATTGCACTTTTACCCATTTATGCTGAATGCACTTTTTGATAGAGTTAAGTTGCGCTTCACTATTTATATTGTATTGTCATATGCGGTGGGTAAATCAATGAAGAGTGTTATAGCGAGCAACTTTTGCATATAATTTCAATATTTTCAGTATTTTATTTTATAATTTTCATTAGTTGGATAGCTGATTAATTTGATCACTACTGTGTATTTAACTGCTTGCCTGGAGTTCAGCTTTAGGGAAAAACACTAATGGGAGGAGTTCCTCTTCAGAATACAGTCTACTGAGCTCCTAAAAGCATCTGGTAGCAACTGAACTTTTAAAGTGTCAGTGAACTTTTTTTTCTCTTTTGTTTTCTTTTTGTTGCATTGGCTCTAAAATTAATTTATTTGACTGCATGCCTACCATTCCCTTCTAAAATATTTGCTTATGTAGTAAATACCTGATTGATCCTGTCAGTTCTCTGTATTTCCTTATTGAGCATGGCTCTTGAGTCTTCTGTGTTTACACTTGCTCTGGACATGCTCCAGTTTCCCCAGTGGAGGAAACCCTGTGCTTCTTTCTTTCTCCCCAGCTAGCTACCCCATTTGGCTTGTGGGTTGGCTCCAGCAGGGCGATTGACATCAGCTCCTTTAGGAAGCCTCTCTATCATATTTTTATTTTATAAAATTCATCATTTAACATAACAAAGAAGTGCTTTAACATGATTTATGTAAAACTTTTCATTGAAATATACTTTTTTTTGTAAATTTACCACAGCAGTTTTGTGCCACCTAAGGGGATAAAAGGAAACTTCCTGCAGTGATGTCTGCAGGTAGTGCCATAGGCTGCCTTTAAAGGAAACATTAAAAAAAAACACATCTCCATACTTACCTGATAATAGTATTGCACAGAGCGGCCGCAAACGTCCTCTTCTCGGGTCCCCCGTCGGCGCTCCTAGCCTTCCTCTATGTTCAGTACCCCCGCTGAAAGCCGCATTGCATCCATTGACACAGATATCAGGACTCGGCCCCACTGCTCGATCCCTTGTCACTGGCTTTGATTGACAGCAGCGGGAGCCAATAGCTCCTAGTGCCTCAGCAAAGCCAGTGAGACCTGGAAGTGATGTGAGAGAAGAGCTGCAGACATGCACAGCGCTGGACCAAATGAAGGCTTGGGTAAGTAAAAGAGGGGTGGTGAGGGGGGATGCTGATGCCTAAACATTTTTTACCTTAATGCAAGGAATGCATTAAGGTAAAAAATGTTTAGGCTTTAGAACCACTTTAAGCTCGACCAAGGATCACCCAGTACATGGCGAAGTATGTATAGAATATCACTTGACCATGGTACTGTATATGTTAGCTCCAAAAAGCAATTTTACCATATTATAAGAATGCTATTCATAGACCATTGTTTAACTGGTGCTATTTCCTTTTCATATGCTGGAACTGCCCAAACATACACGTTATTATCATTCATTTTACTCTTTTAATGCATGTACTCTTCTAAGTAATGTGATACCTTGTATCATATCTGTTAATAACTCTTTACAGATCTTTCCAGAATGAAATGTATTGCAAAAGCTCCAACCCTAGCTCGCAGTAGAAGATGCATATCTCAGCAAAGAAATAGATTTTTAAAGTTTGAATGTTTTCACAAATTAGGTAGCAGATACAATCTGACAACAAATTGCCTGTTAGGACTCTATTGTATTTTTCCAATTGAGAGAAATGTGTTTCTTAGGCACATAAATTAGCCACTCTTGATTTCTACTGCTATTTAAATGGGCAATAAATATATATATATATATTTTTTGTGTTTGACCATGCTTACTACAAGAATTAGTTATGCTTATAACATTTAAAATTGACAATTCGTGACACAAACATCTCTTAAGCCCTGTACACGCGATCGGATTTCCTATGGCTTTTAAACCGATGGATTTTTCCATCGGAAAGCCGATGAAGCTGACTTCCATCAGTCTTGCCTACACACCATTAGTCAAAAAACCGACCGTTCCAAACGCGGTGATGTAAAACACTCCGATGAGCCGAGAAAAATGAAGTTCAATGCTTCTGAGCATGCGTCGACTTGATTCTGAGCATGCGTGGGTTTTTTATCTGATGGAGTTCCCCACAGACAATAGTAATTTTTTTTATTTTTTATTTAATTTTTTTTATTTTTTTTTTTAATAGTAATTTGCTATCGTTTTTTTAACCATCGGATAAATTTAAAACATGTTCTATTTTTAAACACCGATGGAAAAAAGACCGATGGGGCCCATACACGATCGGTTTGTCCGATGAAAACAGTCCATCAGACTGTTTTCATCGGTAAAACCTATTGTGTGTTCACGGCTTTAGTGTTAGACAATTTAGGGAAAGTACAAATGTATCCCTGTTGTGCTCAAATTATTCTGATAAAGAAATAAGGAAATTAGATTCACATTTGGAAAATGGAATGTCACAAAATTTTTGGAATACAACAACAGCAATGATTGATTGTTACAATTAGCCAAAGTGTCTGTTCTATGATGATGCCTGATCGACTCACATCCATCAATGAAATGTCCTCATTGGTTAGGTTGGCCTGTCAGTGCTGTACTATCATGTAGTTCCTGACAGATAGTAATTTTTGTATTGTCAATAATACACTCTGAAAATTGACAGTAAAAGGCGTGCAAATAAAATTTAACCCTTTCCAGTCTCAACGGTTTAAGCAAGAAATACTTTAAGCTCCGCACTCACCCATATGCTCTTGACACTAATTTCCTTGTCTCCAGGAGTATCTGACCTGGTCCACTGGTCCAGCTGGACTCTGCATGGAGCACTCTGAAGTGATAGGAAATGAAGGCTGGTCTTGTGCCCGGTTACAAATCATGAATGGCGAGTTACCTAGGGTCCTGAGCTGGAAAGGGTTAAATTATAAGAAAATAGAGTATCAGAGGAAGTTATGCTTGACGCTACAATTATTGTGGCAATAACATGCCTTACATATCAAGGTGTTTAATTTGAAAGCTTAACACTAAAATCATCGTCCCACACACATCTTTGGGTGGGGGGGGGGAGGGTAGATTTTACCAAAGTTACTCAAAGTCCTCCATGATTGCAATGAGCACAATACAGCAAAGGTTTAAACTATTTTTTTTAAACATTGCATACTCTTTTACCCAGATACCAGTGCTGTGGCAAAAAAAATCATAAATATGATCTGCATCCCCAAGAAAGCTTTGCAACTATATACCCATTTACCTACTTGATGGCCTCAGACAATGGTTTGTCTAGATATTAATGTTTAATAATACATCCGGCCAAAAAGTTTTATTGTAAGCTTTTAATAGATTAGGGAAGGGTTAAGACTTATTTGTTTGTATTTTTATTGCTGTCCATATCCTTAATGACTTCTTCCTTCACCAGTCACATCTTAAAGAGGAGCTCCGCCATAAAAAAATATATTGAAAGGCAGCAGCTACAAATACTGCAGCTGTTGACTTTTAATAAATAGACACTTACCTGTCCTGGAGTCCAGCGACGTCGGCAGCAGAAGACGAGCCCACCGCCATCATCGGTGAGGGAATCAGGAAGTGAAGCGTTGCGGCTTCACTGCCCGGTTCCCTACTGCGCATGCGCGTGTCGCGCTGTGCCATCCTCACTATTCCCCGCTGTGTTCTGGGAGCCGTGTGTTTCCCAGAACACAACGGGGGGAGTGGCATACTGCCCGCAGGTCCACGAAGAGTCTATGCCCGGAAGTGGGTGCAAATACCTGTCTTAGACAGGTATCTGCACCCCTTCCCCCCTGAAAGGTGACAATTGTGGCACCAGAGGGGGGGAGAAATCCGATGAGCGGAAGTTCCACTTTAGGGTGGAGCTCCGCTTTAAGAAAGGGCACTGTACAACTCCTACTCTTTCCTGATTGCTTGCTGTATTTAGGAAGTTTAAAAAATGGTATCATCCGGCATCTTGCAGCCCTGCTTATCTCCTCCACCCTTTCTCTCTGCATTGACATGAACAACATTCTCGCAAAAACTATTTATGTTCATAGGGACCGCCAGCTGGTGCTTTTTCTAGATTGCAACCATCATGCTTGCAAATCAGACCATCCTCAAAGGTTAATGGTTGGCCTAGGCCTTCCCCACTCTCCCCATTGTTGGAAAGATTCTAAAACTTGCAAGGAAGTTATGGGAAACATCCCCAATAGTGATACAGACAGCAGTTAAAAATTACACAAGTTCTAATCTCTAAAAAAACTACACAAAAAGTTGTGGGTGGAGTTAGGCTAAACAAACTATAGTAGTAAAATATCCTTTAGCCCTGGTTCACACTAGAACGCAGTGAAGAAACACGTGATCCATGCACATTTGCCACGTGTTTAAATCGCACTGCCCTTACCACCTGCAGTGGTATAAGTGCAATGTTAATGACACCTTGAATGCAGGTCACAAACACTACTTTGCAGGGTTTCGGTGCAATTTGAGCCCATTCAAAATGAATTGGCGCACTTCGCACCACACTGAATGACATGTGAATTGCACAGGAATGTGGTGCAATTCCTGTGCAATTCATAGATGATTCATAGTGTGAAGCAGGGGTTAGTCCAGCTCTAATAGTACTGCTAAATTTGCGTTTTTTCCTTGGACAGAATGTCATTAGGCATAGCCTACAGAATAATGTAACATGAACGAGATGCTCAATATCTGCCATCAGTATCGCTTACACTTATTATAACCAGCACTAAGTTTCAATGTCTAGCAAATAGTAGCACATTTCAAACAACTGTTCTCACCAAAAATACTTAATCCAATATAATTGGAAACATTGGACTGTATGAACATAATTTGAGTACAAGAGTACTTAAATCGGTAGTAAAGCCCGCTTTGTGATTTTTACCTACAGGTAAGCCTATAAAAGGACATACCTGTAGGTAAAATTAATATCTTCTAAACGAGCACTGTTTAGGAGATATTCACCCTGGGTGCAGCCAGTGACATCACCGGCGCATGCGCTCTGAAGGTCCGGCATACCTTGCCGAACCTTCAGAGCTTGTGCCGGAATTGAGGGCTCTTATACGTGTAGCGCACCAACCCCAGACTTTACCTGCTTTTCTTCTGCTTGGCTCCTCCGCAGGAAAATAATGAGGCACACTGCACCACAAGCCCCTACCCTCCTGAATAGGGAGGTTGAGCGGTGTTAGTTTCTCGGGCCTGTTTGCAGCTGGTGTAAAAAAGCCTCCAGTGCTGACCTCGTTTCTGCAGTAGTCAGAAACAAGTTCTTTAATTCTCCCCAGTAAGCAACTGTCCACACCAACTGAAAGGTCCAACACTTATTTATTCTTCTCAGCACAATAAACAGTCTCTTTAAGAGCAGACGGGTTGGGACAAACACAGGTCAGATAAGGTGGGAGGAGGTCCAGGCACAAACTTGAATTTGGGTTTCTCCTGCTCTGATCAGCACGAACAGGCTTGGAGCACGGTCTCTGCCACAGACCATGAGGTTGGTCACTGCCGCTGACCGGGTGAAAAAAAAGGTGAAAGTCACTGCTACTGACCTTGGGTGCGTAGTATCACTGCCACTGTGACTTAAAGAACACGCACTTCCTTCCGTTAGTGAACTAGCCCTTATAGGACAAGAACATCCCTCTGGAGAGTTACCAGAGGCCCCATCTGTCACCACGACTCTGCGCTGGGTCTTCAGAAAGGGTCACCTCCCTGGCCTCCTCGTCCTGGATACGGGTCCCCTCGCAAGGCAGATCCCTGGGAGTCTCGGTCCCCGGCGGATCCCAGCCAAAGGCTGCTGGGCTCCAGGCCTTTCTCCAAAGTACCTCACCCCAGGCTGAAGGTGTCTGAGATGGAACAGCAGCTCCGTCTCTGGGCCTAGGGCACCCAGAGACAACCCGACAGGCCTCCGGGCCTAGGGAACCCGGAGGTGGCACACACGCACCCAGGCTTAAGGTGCCTGAGCGCGGAACCGACGACCCCTCTGGAAGATGGCCGCCCCCTTTTATATCCTCTCCCGACAGGCACAGCAGGTTCCCCGCCCCGCCGTACTGCTGCCGAGAGGGGACAAAAAGGACACAACCTCGTACTGCAGTTCAACCCGGGCCCAAGGCAACAGCGCCACCCATAGGCCCCAGTGAACTTACACACCAGTACTATCTCCCAGGGATAGAAATTGTCCATGAGACCTAACAATTGGCACATCTGAGCCTGGTTACCACTCAGATGCTTCCCCCTAAATGTAACCACCCGCTACATACGCATGCGTAGTAGTGACGCCATCGTGCCTCCAGCCAATCACACAGCCGCAAACCTGAAAGAAAGACCGGAGGAAAGATGTCAGCCCTCTCATCAGTGACAGCGCTGTGCTATAGGGATGCTTACTAGCACAATATGCCATTGTCTTACAGGTGTTTTGTATTTATTTTTAAACCAGCCGCGGTTTACAACTGCTTACATTGTAATGTACTGCTAATTTATGAATCAATGCCTAAACATAGATATAGGGACTTTTATAGAGGCTAACAATGTGTGGTTGCCCTTGACAGTTGTGCAGCCATGTTTACAGAGGCCCTGTCATCAACTTAAAAAATTGCAGGCAAAAACAGAGAATATCAGGTTTTTTTTTTTTTTTACTTGCAGTTTTTCTTTTCCATAAACACGTTTTTATTGACTTGCACTCTGCCACCAAATTTTCTAGCAAATTTGACTACTTCTGGGAAGTCTATTTCCCAGTGATCCCCCCTTCCTCCTTGCACGCCATTGCCTTCTCCTCTTCTGGGAGTATGTTATTACTGTCTGTGATGGCTTAGCTCCTCCGCACCGCTCCTCACCTCTCTACATAACCTTTTATCCTGAGGCTAAACAAGCTTTGTTTACTGTATAAGTATTGTTCTAATCCTTCTAGGTTAAACTCTTCTAGTAGGAAAAAATGTGTTATGCAGCCAGAGTTACGGTATGTTTGAACAGCATTATCAGCTAGCATGGATGAAAGTGGAAAACCAGCTGGAGTTAGCTAAAATAACAGCAATGTGAATTGTGCAGGAACAAACTGATCGGGACTTTCTGGATGTTCTATTTTGCAGGGTGCTGCCTAGGCATGCTCAAGACCACATCTGCTATTCTAGTTATAATAGACGCCAGGGTGCCGCAATATTTAGTTAGTGGTCAGGATTTGAAAGGGAACTAAAGATCCTTTAAGTTATGTGGACAGAGGACAAATTATGAATATAAAAAAACTAAACAAATTAAACATTACTCACATGGCTCGTAGCCTTAAAAAGACCCTGCCACTAGACCTTTAATTTTAACAATATTCCTCCTATACAGTGGCGTAGCGTCATGTGTACCTGGGGTCACCATGGCAACCCGGCCCCTGCTTCAGGGGGGCCCGCGTGGCCTCCCTGTCACATCAGGTTTTATGCTGGCTGCTGTGCCTGTGTGTGGGCGGCGGGGGTTACTGGAGGGTACTGCCACCATCCACCGCCCTACAGCCACCATCCACTGCTCTACTGCCACCATCCACTGCTCTACTGACTGACACCATCCACTGCCCTACTGCCACCATCCACTGCTCTTCTGCCACTATCCACTGCTCTACTGACTGACGCCATCCACTGCCCTACTGCCACTATCCACTACTCTACTGACTGACACCACCCACTGCTCCACTGCTCTACTGCCACCTTCCACTGCTCTACTGCCACCTTCCACTGCTCTACTGCCACTTTCCACTGCTCTACTGACTGACACCATCCACTGCTCTACTGACTGACACCATCCACTGCTCTACTGACTGACACCATCCACTGCTCTACTGCCACCTTCCACTGCTCTACTGACTGACACCATCCACTGCTCTACTGACTGACACCATCCACTGCTCTACTGACTGTCACCTTCCACTGCTTTACTGACTGACACCTTCCACTGCTCTACTGACTGACACCATCCACTGCTCTACTGACTGACACCATCCACTGCTCTACTGACTGTCACCTTCCACTGCTTTACTGACTGACACCTTCCACTGCTCTACTGACTGACACCTTCCACTGCTTTACTGACACCATCCACTGCTCTACTGACTGACACATTTATATTTTTACAGTGACATTTTTTAAAGTTTTCCTTACTGTTTAGTTAGGCCTTGCTGGATAATTTCTTAAAAAAAGGCGCTGAACCCCGGTGATCTTTGATCTCTTTCATGTGCAGGTATATCTGCACCTCTCAAAGGTTGTCTACCCCTACTCTATGGTATTCAAAAGATTTTGGAGAAACTGTCCACATTTTGACATACCTCTCCAATTCTTTTCAATTACCCTCTCAATATGTAAATAAAAATCTGAAAAAACTGTTTAGCCACTTGGAGTATCTTGGCGCTTGGTGGAGGCAGCAGGTGGTAGTGGGGGGGGGGGCAGGTCAACTTTTGCATCGGGGCCGACAAGCTTCAAGCTAGGCCTCTTCTCCCATATGATTATATGTGAATTTAACCTGTAAAAGCCTTTTTGTGTAGACATCCAAAAGCCCTCTTGGGTTTGGATGTGATGTCAGCAGCCCCAGCAGACTCAGTTGACACTCTTTGGTATCCATTTTTAACTCCCTCATAGCTGAGACATAAAATAAGTGAATTATTAATAGATGGTTGGTAAAATTAAGCACTGTATAATACACAGTTATCCCTTGGTCTTTTGACATTTAAAGTGGGACCCCCCTTACCCCTTTTCATAATTTTCACAAAAAATCACAGCAGCATTCAGCTCTGCACGCTGATATGGAATAATTTTACATTGATTAAAATTTTTTTTCTTTTACATACTGTTTTCCATCTCCTGGTTTCTTAAGGCACTGGTGATGTAACCCTGGCTTCCCAGCTGCATCCTGGGAATTTCATGTCACTTATTCCAGGAGGCAGACTCAGAGTTCCAGGAAGTAAAGGGAATTGGATTTATCTGCCCTTAGTAAAAATGGCCACCGTGAGAGGAAGGGGCTGGAAAAGAGAACCTTAGTGAACAAACAGCATCATGAAGGCCAAGGAACACAGCAGACAGGTCAGGGATAAAGTTGTGGAGAATTTTAAAGCAGGGCTAAGTTCTAAAAAAATATCCCAAGCTTTGAACATCTCACAGAGTACTGTTCAATCCATCATCCGAATATGGAAAGAATATGGCACAACTGCGAACCTACAAAGACATGGCCGTCCACCTAAAATCGACAGGTTGGGCAAGGAGAGCATTAATCATGCTCTTAAGCAGCCAAAAGGCCCATGCCATCTCTGGAGGAGCTGCAGAGATCCACAGCTCAGGTGGGAGATTCTGTCCACAGGACAACTATTAGTCGTGCACTCCACAAATCTGGATTTATGGAAGAGTGGCAAGAAGAAAGTCATTGTTGAAAGAAAGCCATAAGAAGTCCCATTTGCAGTTTGCGAGACACCATGTGGAGGACACAGCAAACATGTGGAAGAAGGTGCTCTGGTCAGATGAGACCAAAATGTAATATTTTGGTCTGAAAGCAAAACGCTACATGTGGCGGAAAACTAACACTGCACATCACCCTGAACACACCATCCCCACCGTGAAACATGGTGGTGGCAGCATCATGTTGTGGAGATGCTTTTCTTCAGCAGGGGCAAGGAAGCTGGTCAGTGTTGATAGGAAGATGGATGGAGCCAAATACAGGGGCAATCTTAGAAGAAACCCTGTTAGAGTCTACAAAAGACTTGGGACTAAGGAGGAGGTTCACCTTCCAGTAGGACAACAAACCAAAACATACAGCCAGAGCTACGATGAAATGGTTTAGATCAAAGCATATGTGTTAGAATGGCCCAGTCAAAGTCCAGACTTAAATCAAATTGAGAATCTGTGGCAAGACTTGAAAATTGCTGTTCACAGATGCTCTCTATCCAATCTGTCAGAGCTTCGAGCATTTTTGCAAAGAAGAATATTATTATATCAATGAAAATATTTTTATATATCATAATACTTAAAAGAAGTGTACATTGCAGCAGGTGTTGAGAAAGACAGGTACATAAACTTTAGGAGCAACATCAGAGGTACCTGAGAGCCATATATGGCCACTAAGCCACTATCTGGGATCCACAACCACAGTGAATTTTATTCTTTATTACTGATTAACCCACCTCTTGTATTTACTAAACAAGAACTAGTTAATTTTATTACACCTATTCTTTAAAAGGTTTGTGTCTTGTTTATACTCTCTATCATCTATAAAGTAGATGTGGAGGCATGGCCTGCAAAAGATGTTTTTGCTTGGAGGATCCAAAGATTGCTGTGGGCCATGGTCATTTCTGATCTGGGGTGAGGACAAAGGGATGTCTATGTCTATGAAAGTACTGCTGTCCTTTACAGTAACACTTCTTTCACCACAGGGTTACATTTACCTAATGAACATCCCCATGTAAGATAAGGTTTTTTTTTTACCTTTCCAGTGCCTCTTGCCTCAGTGCCATGCCTCTTTGGTTCTCCCATGTTGCCTCACCTGTTTTCTGTCCCCCACAAATTAGCTGTGGTTTCTACTGGTGTCTTGTATGTCCTATAATACAATGTTTCTCAACTCCAATCCTCAAGTACCACCAACAGGTCATGTTTTCAGGCTTTCCATTATTTTGCACAGGTGATTTGATCAGTTTCACTGCCTGAAATGGCTATTACCACAGCCATTTCATCTGAGGGAAATCATGAAAACATGACCTGTTGGGGGTACTAGAGCACTGGAGTTGAAAAAAAATTGCTATAGTACCATACAAGCAGGAGGGAGGAACCACAGCAAGTGGTTGGGGATCAGGTATTCTACACACCTAGAAGTTGGGAATACCTGTTTCCGCCAATAATTGAATTGAGTTAAAGAAGGGGCATTTCAATAAACTGGCCGCTGTAAAAGAAAGCATAACATCTTATCTTTTACAGGGTGTTCTTTGAGAAAAAGTGAGCTTGCAGTGGTGGGTTCAATATAAAACAGGGTCGAAAAGAAAATTGTTAAGGCTTTCTAGTTGAGGAGGCCAAATATTTTCCATGTTGCAGTTCACCCCAGCTTTAGAAACTGGGACAAAATGCTAATCAATATTATTTAGAGATTGAAACAGATGGGCTGTTACAGCTATGGAAACATTTTGTTATCATTAAATGAGTTTTTCTGTATCGCTGAGCTTTTGGCAATTGCTAACTTTTTAAACAGACCATACCCTTTACCCCAATAGCCTGGTGCTGCAATAAATGTGAAAATGATTAACTGTAAACACATATTTTGTGTTATTTCTAGCTGTTCAATTACAATGCTATAAAAATAATAATAAAAAAATGCCTTTACTCTAGTGATGTGTTGTGGCTTTCCTGAAAATAAGTTAAAATTCATGAGAATGTTCTATTCAAACAAAACAATTTTCAGTTTAATGGCATGGAGCAAAAGGATAAAATATAGTATTTTCAAGAAGATATAAAACATGCCAAGTAGAAGCAATGGAGGTTAAGCTGATGTAAATCATTACAGGTAGCTCAAACCCATTTGCAGTCTATGCCAGTGTCAGTTTGTAAGAAAAAGACTGTACACGGCTGACTGCTTTGTTTTTACAGCTGTAGGGTCATGCATATTTTTTGCTGCTATGGTTTGAACTGGGTCCAGACATTTGTGGTGCAGTAATGTACGTGCATTAAGTAATGCTTTAATGTGTGTAATGCATCAAAAAAAGGAGCATGTGCTATTTTGAAATGCAGTGCACCACAACCTATGGTAGTGCATTGGCATGTCTTGTGGTCCACTGCAATACATGTTTATTTAGCAAGGTGTGTTGGTCATTAGGAATGAATGACACCACAGCACACCAACACACAAAATGTGTGGTTTTGCATGCTTTGCTGACACGTGCATTGCTGCCAAGCAACAGTGTGAACCCAGCAACAGGGCCACTTACCACCATTGTGTTGAAGTAACACACAGTATGTGCATTGGTTCGATGTGTAGCCATCTGTTCTGAATGGCACCCCAGTGCACCTTCCCAGTGCTAACATGTGGCACTCCAGCTTCGCAGAGCTAACACATGTTGCTGTGTAATACACTGTCAAAAATGCTGCATACATGATTTTGTCTGCTCTGGTGCATTCGTTTGAATGCAATGCATGTTTTTGTTCATACATTTATTTCACCACAATGGACCAGGCTGGTGTGAATGAGTCCTATTATGGAAGTTTTATTAAAATTCAAAACATTTTTTGGGGTTTTGGATAGATTAAAGAAAGGTTAGAAGTAAGGTGTTTATTGTTGTCTGAATCACTACTAGGGAGATTCACTATTTTTATTTGTCCTGGTGATCATTCTCATAAAACTAAAGACAATTCTAATAAAGGATGAGCTTTAGGTTCAGGTTTGCTGTTCGCCAGGTCAGTGACCTCAACCATGAGCCATTCATTGCTAATGACAACCCAAGCACCAGTAGCAGGCACACGCTTGCCCCGTGGCAAATACACTATAAACACGCCATGATGTGCAGTAAAAAAAAATGCATCACACTTTAATCCAAAAAAGCTTGTGGGGCTTTCGTTGGGGCATTTGTTGCACATAGGGCAGCCCATACAATTGAATAGGCTGCCTATGGTTGACAAGCAGGAATGCTGCAAAAAGCGCATAAAAAAATCTCAGGTGGAAACCTAGCCCTTAACATGAATTAAGCACATGCCTGCATTACAAATCACATCATTTTTTGGTGAAAAAAACAACCTATTTATTTTAAACAAAATAAAAATATTTGCTAGGACTTCTGGATATTTAACATCATTAGATACTACAGATAGTCCATTGCTTTTTAAAGTGGTTGTATACCCTTTTTTTATATTTTTACCTACAGGTAAGCCTATAATAAGGCTTACCTGTAGGTAAAAAAAATATCTTTTAAACCTTTACGGTTTAAGAGATATTCCCCTCGCAATGCGCCGCTGACAGCAGCGGCGCATGCGCACGGCGGATTCTCGGGCTGAAGGCTCGGCAGACGCCGGACCTCGCCGAAACGAAGTCTCGCGCGCGCGCATGTGTGGGAGTGAGACATTGCGGCTCCAGCCACTCACAGCGCTGGAGCCGCGATACCCGGAAGACACGCCGAGGCAACATCTCATCTCCCTCGGCGTGGACCAGGTGAGTTAACGATACCTCGTTCTAAGGTAAGTATTTCATAATGAGCTAGTATGCGGTGCATACTAGCTCATTATGCCTTTCCCTTGCAGGTGACTAGAGAAAAAAAAAAAAAGTTTGACTTTACAACTGCTTTAAACACTTGCAGTGTGGCACACTGTACAGATTAAAGAAAATTTGGTGGCCTACATATATAAGAAAATTATTTATTTGGTTTATCTGTTTTTAATCCACTAATTAAAAACAAATTCTTTGACTTACTACAGTAAGCCTATTTACACACTTTCCTGTACTCTCTTCTTCTTTTTTTTTTGGATTGTATAACTCTCTGTTGCAAATCTGGAACAAACCCACTGTCTACATACTTGCCTTTCCTGTGTCATGATCTTCTGTGCTAAAGATCAACTTTCTTGTGCTGAAAGCTACCAGCATCAAAGCTTTAAAATAAATTAGTTATGCCATCTTCACCCTTCCTGGTGCAAAATGGAGCAGCTCCATAAACTATTATAGGTACTCTGTAGATAATGATGCTGACGACTTCTGCTCCCCCTTCTATTTTTTTATTGGGGGGGGGGTGAGGACTACTGGACAGTTGAGTGTCCTTTTATTAAAAGTCAACAGCTACAGTATTTGTAGGTAATTAATTCTTTTTCAGACTGAAGAACTGCTTTAACCACTTAAGGACCGCCGCACGCACTTATACGTTGACAAAATGGCATGGCTGGGCAGATGGGAGTACAGGTACGTCCCCTTTAAGATTCGGCATTGTGGGCACGTGCGCGCCCACCGCGAGCTCCGTGAGTTCGACCACGGGTCCCGCGGATTCGATGGTCGCGGGGTTACCTGCGATCGTCTCACGGAGAGGAAGAAAGAGGAATGCTGATGTAAACAAGCATTTTCCCAGTCTTCCTAGTGACAGGACACTGATCACAGCTCCCTGTAGTCGGGAGCGGTGATCAGTGTCGTGTCACACACAGCCGATCCCCCCTACAGTTAGAAGCACTCCCTTGGACACACTTAACCCCTTCAGTGCCCCCTCCTGGTTAACCATTTCACTGCCAGTGTCATTTTTACAGTAATCAGTGCATTTTTATAGCACTGATCGCTGTAAAAATTACAATGGTCTCAAAAATGTGTCAAAAGTGTCCGATGTGTCCGCCTTAATGTCGCAGTCATGATAAGAATTGCTGATCGCCGCCATTACTAGTAAAAAAAAAATATTAATAAAAATGCCATAAAACTATCCCCTATTTTGTAGACGCTATAACTTTTGCGCAAACCAATCAATAAACTCTTATTGCGATTTTTTTTACCAAAAATATGTAGAGGAATACGTATCGGCCTAAACTGAGGAAAGAAATCGTTTTTTATATATATATATTTTTTGGGGATATTTATTATAGCAAAAAGTAAAAAATATTGCTTTTTTGTTCAAAATTGTCGCTCTATTTTTGTTTATAGCGCAAAAAATAAAAACCGCAGAGGTGATCAAATACCACCAAAAGAAAGCTCTATTTGTGGAAACAAAAGGACGTCAATTTTGTTTGGGAGCCATGTCCCACGACCGCGCAATTGTCAGTTAAAGCGACGTATTGCCGAATCGCAAAAAGTGCTCTGGTCTTTGGCCAGCCAAATGGTCCAGGGCTTAAGTGGTTAAATCTGTTGTTATCCTTAATTTTAAGTCTGAACTTTATTGGTAACTTATAAACCAAATCAATTTCCTCATGTTATCTGTACTGCACACCCTCTAATCCCAAAATTAGACAATCTATGCAGTTCTTCAAATGGATTTTCTCAGTTGGCTTTTGTATACTTCCCAAATCTATTTCCATTTTAGATGTATGTCATGATCTATTATATTACCTCTTATAACATGTCAGATCTCATCTTTTTCAGTACCTAGCCCAGTAGCTTCAATCAACATTCACATCTGGCTTTTGTGCGGAAAATAATCAACTACGACACTAACACTTTACAAGCAAGACATCCACTTAAGGAAAAAGTCAGTAGATGACAAGTACACTAAAGATGAAGAAAGAACAGTGATATGGAAGAAAGCAGGCTCATAAAGTACATGACCTGCTGTATAAAAAGCTAACACTCACCCAGCATTTAAACTTCTCACTAGAGTTTTACTGTAATTCTACGCAGCTGTGCTTGGCTAAACAATGCTGCAGTATTGTATGATGATCATTTGTCAAGGTGACAGGACTGCAGCAAAGGCTAATTGTACGCAGCTTGTATTCACTGTAGGAAATGTACAAATGAAAACTGTCATTTGGATTCAATAAAAGCTTGAAAGTCCAAATCAGACTCCGATTCAAAAGTGCTAAACTTCAGAAATGATTCTGTAAGTCATTACAGAGTATTGTGCTAATTTTGTTAACATCCCTGCTGTCAGGAGGTATATTTGCCAAGCACTAATTGACAACTTAAAGTGGACCTTCCAGTAATTTTACTAAAGTCTGCATGAGTATAAATTAAGGTAATAGTACCAAAATGGTGTATTTTTCTTTATTAAAAGCATCTCTAAGCTACAATCAAGTGTATACCTAGGTAGAGATGATGCTAACTGTCTTCTTCAGGCCATGAGCAGTCTGCAACATGCAATAACTTTTCAGTAAGTCACAATGTAGTAGGGGCCCGCCTATCTCAGATTCAAAGCTAAGAGCTGCACATTCACCAGGAATTACACAATGTTGTTATCTCCGGGCCACCATTTCAGTTCATAAAGTAAATCCTACTATTAAAAATGCCTGAAACAAAATGAAACCATTTTGCTGGAGAGAAAAGTAGATGAAGGAATTGTCAGGGGAAGTATGGACGTTATGCTAACAACAAAATATACAAGAAACAGGAAATTCTCATCTTTATGCTGGCACTCCCAATGTATTAGTGGTCTGAGATTAAAAAAGGAACTTTTTCAAAATGGGAATAAACCATCAGTTTGAACTGTACAATTAGAACAGTAGAGCTGCGCTACACATCGACATGAGTATAAAACAGTGAATAAACCAACAATAGAAACTCAATATAATCCGTAGTAGATGTCAACACCGCTCGTGTAGAAAAAGATGAAAAGGTGTATATCACTTTAAAAGTCCTCCTCTTGATGCTGGTGACTCACAACACGTCAAGAAGTGTACCTCCACCACATGAAATACACGCTTACCAGATAGAAAGCGTATGAAAGCATGCGGCTAATACCCAGCCAGGGCCTTTGTCCTCAAGAGGGAAGTCAAATGGCAGCTCGTATAGTATGTGGTAGAGAAGAGCAGATGATCTAAGCCTTTCCCAAGACCCAACCATACAAGGCCACAAACCCTCAACAAAGATTCCCTGCAAGAGGGGATGTCAGTTCCCCCAAAAAATAATATAGTAGTGCATTATCAGTACATGTATAGTGTAATGCATAGTGCAAAGTGTAATGCATAGTGTATACTCCCGTTCTGGCATTCATGGCATTGTTGGGGTTAGTAGTGAATTGGGTAGTGAATTTAAGAGTATTATTGGCTAATATGGAGGGAAAATTTCTATTTTTTTTAATTTGTGTATTTATGTTCAAAACTAAAAAAAAAAAACTAAAAAAAATATATCAATAAATAAGAACTATTTTAATAAAAAAAAATATAACACTATAACAGTTTTTTTATATTTGTATATTAATTATTATGTTCACAACTTAAAAAAAAAATATTTTTAATAAAAATAAAATTAACATTTCATGTAAATATTTCATTTTTACTATTTCCAGCCAGCAAGCCTCCCGATAGCCTCCATTTACATATATTATATATTATATATATATTTTATATATATATATATATATATATATATATATATATATATTTACAATGCTATCCTCTTTTGGGGGGGAGGGGGGCATGGACAGTGTCAGTGTTCTTTTTATTTTATTTTTTATTATTTTCACAATTTAACCTTTAAATATTTACTTATTACGATTCCTTATTTTTTTAATCAGCCCTGTTGGGGGAGGGGGGGAGCTTTGGTGAGATATAATGGGTCTAAACAGACCCCTGACCTCTCCCCTTTGAGACAGGGAAAGGGAATGAGCACACAGATTCCTTAGTTCCTTTCTCAGCAGCCTCAGCTGCACTGAAGATGAATGCTATAAAAAGCAATACAGGGAGATCAGTGATTGTAACTGCCCCCCCTGCCACACCGATCACCTGTGAGGCTGCCCTCCCTTCTGCTGAGCTTGAGGACGCCTGGTCCTATACCACAAGTATCGGATCAAGCATCGGAGCATTTGCAAGAGTACTGATACTCGTGCAAATGCTTGGTATCGGTGCAACCCTAATTTTAACCAAGCGTTAGGAAAGTCTAGAACAAAACAGTGGTAAATTGTATATACTCGTAAGTTGCATATATTACAAGGTGGGTATGAGTTTTGAATCGCACAGGCTGATGTGGCCTGAATCTATAGAGAAGTCAAACTCACGGTGGTATTGACTATGGTGTGCATTGAGCTGACTACTTGAAACAGGAGGGTTGATTAGGTAAGTTTCAATTAGGTGATGAGGTTGTGGGGTTTACAGGGTGGCGAATGCCATAGGGTGTATGTTATTTGCAACTGAGGGTTCAAAGGTTTATAGTCCAGCTGGCTACCTTGATTATATCAGATAGTTGCTTGTAGGTGGGTAGGGGTAAGGGTAGGCAGGTTAGGGGTGACAAGGAGTAAGGCGTGTAGAGGTGTAAAAGATGAGAGATAGGAGGGGGATGGATCGAGACAGGAGGGGAGCTTTTCTCCTATCGGACCCTGCTCTTCGACCCGTCCATCCTCGGTTATCCCGGTAGCTTGATGGTGTAAGGTTATCAAGAGAGGAGGGTTATTGAGTCGGCTCAGTTGGTGCGTGTGGGCGTGTTGTTTGGATGTATTTGGTGGTAGTCTTAAAGTGGTACCAGTAAAGCCCATTGGGCAGTGTGTTTGGAGATGTTGTCATGGTAGATGGCTATAAGCTCCTCCGTTTTGCAGATTTTAATGATTCTCTGATACCATTCTTTAATTGAGCATGGTAAGGCTTAACTTCCTTGCTTCACTTCTCAGTATAGCTCTGTACAAATTTCAATTGGAGAGGGGCATTTTCAAAGGTAGCAGCTACTGCTGTGTTCTGTCTATTAGAATGAGTCGGAGCAGTATGGACGTTTGCCAGTCTTTGAAGGACACTGGCAAGTTGGATAACATAAAGAGGAGTGAAGGCAGAAACCATAATTCCAGCTTGTAGCTTCTGGACCCAGATATCTGAAATGTCCTGGGACCAGATGGCGCAAAGGCTAACAGATGTCCCCCACTTTGACAAGGAGGGGCACCGCCTCATTGTGAGGAGGACTTGTTCATGCGTTTTGAGGAGTTGAGAGTCCAAGACTTCCTGCAGAACTGAGTTACAGGTTTTTCTCTGGGCCTATAAGAAATTAAAGAAACTTTTCTTATTTTTAGAAGCAGAGGGCTTCCCAGATTAAGGTTTAAAATTATTTTTTCTAGGCCAAATGGGTACTTTATTTATTGTTGCTCCTCCTGATAAAGTTCCCCACCAAAGGGCAAGCAAGAGGCATTGTTTGCATTGGTGCTCTAGAGAACAACATTTATGTCAAAGGGTCCTCTGCATGTGCGCCAGAATGAGGCCCATTCTGGATGTTTGGTGAATAATATCTGCTATCTAGAGGGATCCTTTATGATAGATCCAGGATCTTTAGCCATGCCCTTGGTCCAGACACCCACAGTCTGGCAGATAGACATGGTGGCAATTGCATGTAGAAAGGCAGAGCCTGCTAGGGAGAATAAGGTAAGCTGGGAAAAACACAGCTCCAGGTAAGTAGATCCAGGTGCGGTTAGATGGGTGGGACTCCTCATGCATGCGCACGCCTCAGCTGGCCTGCCCTGAATAAGCTAATGTAAAGAGAGCACACCAACATAACAAAAGTCCATTTATTTGGCAATTTCATAAAAGTGCATGACACACACCACAAGTACATCAGCCGCTACAGAGGTTGATGCATCTCACACAACTACATTGTGCTTATTTATAACCATGAGTTATGAGTAAACACAATGTAGTTGTGTGAAATGCGTCAACCTCTGTACCGGCTAATGTACTTGTGGTGTGTGTCATGCACTTTTATGGAATTGCCAAATAAATTGACTTTTGCTATGTTGGTGTGCAGCCATTCTCTTTACAATAGGAAGAATAAGGTCTTGGAAAGGGTTTCTAACCTTTCATACAAAAAGTCTTTGAACACAGATGTCTTCTACAGGAATAATTAGAGTCTTGGTATTACAGGAAATGGTGGGGTCCACAACAGGGATGGTCCTCTTTTTTAAGAAGCCCTTCTTAATAAGGAATTGCTTGGTAATGCCTTTGGGAGGCGCACAAGCTTTATTTTGATTAGGACAATCACTATATAAAACATGGTTGCTTAAATGAATTGACTGGAAAAGTGTGTAGATTTTGGCATAGCTAAGTCTAGGCAATTATGGACTGTGTCAATACAGACTGATATAGTATGCCTAAAGTGATTGTAAAGTCTTGTTTTTTTCTATAATGGTTTTGCACAGAGCAGCCCCGATCCTCCTTTTCTTGGTTCCCTCTTTGGTGCTCCTGACACCTCCCTCCTGTTAAGTGCCCCCGCAGCAAGCAGCTTGCAATGGGGGCACCCGAGCCAAGCCGAGGCTCCGTTTATCCATTCAGACACAATCCTTTCCCCTTTCTCTCCTCATTAGCAATAACATGGCCTGGATGTCTCCCGGTGTAAGCCAAGAATACACTCCTACATTAAAATGAGAAATTGAAAATTCTAACCCGATGTAAGAATTTTAAAAAACATAGAAAGGGAAAGACAGCATATGGATGTAAAACTTATACAGGGAGATTTGTTTCATCCCTGTGTATCATCTGAAGTAGGTCACGGCACTGGGTATATGTGAGTATTTACATCCACTTTAAGATAAAAATACTTCTGCCTTTACAATCACTTTACATTTTGGAGTTATGTCTGCAGATTAAGACTATTTTTGTACCAACTCCTCCAATAAGGATAGGGTACAACCCTCCTCATCCTTGCCTGACTGTGCAAAAGCATCTGCAGCCCCCGTAAAAACAGAGAGCCGGTCTCTGGGGGGGAGGGCACAAAAGTATGCTTGTTGCCCACCCGTGTGTTCTAACAGCAAATGTGGCTACACTATTACCCTTAAACTGAGACTTAGTAGTAAAGAATTTTTCCATAGATAAACCAGAGGAGGGAGCAACTTAAGCAGAAGACCATCTTCCATGGCTTCAAGTCCCTTTGGGAGAACACTGCAAGATGTACCCACAAACCACTCCTTGAACAGAAAGGATTAATGCCAGGTCACTGTAAGGCAGCGAGGAGCCCAGGAGTATGTCCAAAGGATCACAGAAGATGGTGAGGAGGTGGCAGAAAGACAATCAGGTCCATGTGCACACTGGAAAATGGCATTCTCATCTGAGCTATTAGGAGGGGACTCGAGCAAGAGCAGTAGGATCAGAGAGCCCACTCAACCCCAGTGGAGGTCTGAGAAAACCAAAATTTAAAATATGATGCAGCTTCTTTTCCTGCTTGACAAAAGGGCAAGTAAGCACCACAGACTCTCTGCACAAAAGGGAAAAGCCCAAACTTACCTCAGTAGGGGGTTTTGAGAGGCCCTTCAGTTCCCACATAGGTACTATAGGGTTGAAGAGGCAAATTCAGAGAATGTACAGCTTCTGCTGGTCTTCACCCCTCCAGTAAGAACACTCCCTAGAGTTTTCATGGTCTGGGTTTTATCAGATGAATGCATCATGACCCTGGACCTGTAGGGCACTCACAAATTCAGTGTCCAAGAACACATTAAAGGCTAGCCCTGCTTCTTCCTCTGAGCAGGTCTGGATACAGCTTTTGTGGCAATGTCGAGGATCAACTCATTCAGTAAGATGCCAATATGAGCTTCTTCTGACTCTGCAGGAACTGAAGAAACATGCTAGAATAACGCCCGTTCTCCTAGGACACTAACAAAAATCTAAACATGATGGCATCGGGAGGGATTATACTAGATTGTATTCACAGCTTTTGCTTTCCAGGGTCTAATCTCTATAAGACAGCAGCATAATCCAGTGTATCGGAATACTTCATACGGTGTTCCTTAATGTAAGAAAAATATGTTTTATAAAATATAGAATGAAAACATTGGTGTGAAAGTATGTACCTGTAACTTGAAATAAAATATATATACCCAAAACCTTTGCAGTTTTCTTATAATAGACTATTGATGGCAGCCATTTATTACAATTGTCATTTATTAGCACTATGGTACAAATGTAGTTCTGTTGCATGCTTTATGTGCCAGGGCTAATTGTGGCTCAAATCCAGCATCGATAAGTATATTGTAAGGGTGTGCATCTTTTTCATAATATTGTTTATGTTAAAAAGATTTTGATAATATTTATGGAAAAATATGTAATGGAATACTACCACACCACCTTTGAAACATTGGTTTTCTAGAATAGATGAGATTAGGATAATGGCAAACATGACAGCATTATTCTCTTGTAGAGAGGAGAAATGTAGGGAAACCTGACGGCCATGGACGACCTTTACTTGTACATCTCAATACGTTGATTGTTTTTCTGTTTAGCTTCCAAATATTAAGGTTTATATGGGTGGGCCTGGTTGGAGGGGGTGACCCTGGGGGGGGGGTGTCTAAAGCTGACAAACTCTTAAAGCGGTTGTATACCCTATTTAGTTTTTTTAACCTACAGGTAAGCCTATAATAAGACTTACCTGTAGGTAAAAAGAATATCTCCTAAACCTGACTGCAGCGGCGCATGCGCAGCGGGGATTCTTAGCTAAAGCCCGGCAGCCGCTGGACCTTGCCGACGCGCGGGAGTGACGACATCGCTGCTCCAGCCACTCACAGCGCTGGAGCGGCGATACCCGGAAGACACACCGAGGCAAGATGACATCTCCCTCGGCGTGGACCAGGTAAGTTTCCGACGCCTCGTTCTAAGGTAAGTATTTCATAATGAGCTAGTATGCGGTGCATACTAGCTCATTATGCCTTTTGCCTTTCAGGTATGAAAAAAATAAAGTAGGAGCGGGTATACAACCGCTTTAAGTAAGATAGTTGTTGTTTTTTTTATTATTAATTTTTTGTTTGTGTTTTTTTCCTCTTTTTTCCTTTCTCTCTCTTGTGACCCCGAGGGGATGGGGTCATGGGAGAGGTTTCCCTTATCTTTAAGCAGAGAAGGGAAGGTATAATAAAGCAAGAATTTAAGCAGCGATATGAAAGAAATGCACTTCAGGTTAATAATAGTGGTAATATTCAATTCTAAGCATATTTTGTGGCTTTATATCCCTAATTTTACGAATATTATATGATATGCTGCAGGTCTATTTGTTTTTCTTTTTGTTTGGTCGGATGGTTAGATTTGCTCTTTACTGTGACATAGGTTTATTCCTTCTCTTGATAAGGTTTATATGTTTTGTTATAACTGAAAACATTTTTGAATAAAGAATTATATTTAAAAAAAAAGATTTTGATAATATTCATGGAAAAATATGTAATGGAATACATATGACATCCGTTCTACCTGACAAAAATTTGAATTTCTGTCTGTCTAATCTAGAGAGTTACACAACTTTGCCAAACAGCACAGCCCTGTCTGGAAGGGCAGAAACCTAATTATTCTTTTCATCAGGTCTTTCCCTTACTCATCTTGTGATTGTAAGTGATTGTAAAATTAAGATTTTTATTTTTTAATAACTGCTCTATGCAGTGGTTTGGCACAGTGGAGCCCCAATTCTCTTCTCCTGGGGTCCCCTGCCAGCGTTCTGGGCTCCTCCTCCTCTCTGTGTGCCTACGTAGGAAGCCACTTCCTATAGTAGCACATGTGAGGGCTCGACCCTGAACCACGTTCTCTGTGCCCATTGAGGCTCGGCATCGCCCACTGCCCTCTGTCACTGGAATTGACAGCAGCAGATGTCAATGGCTCCCAGTGCTCTCTCTCTCTCTCTCTCTCTCTCTATCCCTCCTCACTAGTCTCAGTGAGAGCAGTGGCAATTGGTTACAACGTTGGATCGAGATCAGGCTCAAGTAAGTATGGGGGGGGGGCTGACAATAGAAGGTTTTTTTTTCACCTTAATGCAGAGAAAAAAACATTCAGCCTTTAAACCCACTTTAATCTGAGACCCAGTAAAAATAATAATGTGTATCTTACCCAAGGAATCCCAGTTGCTAACAGCTGTCAGCCTCTAATGGTAGCCTAAGCTGACCATCACAGAAAATTATTTGACCACTTTGTTCAGGAGCCCATTTAGGTACCAACTGCATGACCACCCACAACTTTACTCATCACTACAAATGTACTGTATATCAGTACATCAATGACATATAGAATTGGCCCCGCTGTTAGCAGATCATGGTCACTTTGTTCCACCTAATAATGCTCCCTAAATCAAATCCAGTTCTATTTATCTAGAACTGTGGAATATGGTGGCATGCAAAAATTGAGGTAAGATTTACACTGTGTCAAGAGCTCTGATTCCTGTGGGGTTTACATTTTTTATAGCACGGTAATTATTAAAAAAAAAAATTAGGCTACTTTTTTTGTGTAAAAATGCTGTTTGGTAATTGATGCTGGAAGACTTTCTTTGTGTTGTGTAAAGATCATCTCACATACTATACAATAACAAGACGTCAGCGGCAGTCAATCTTTAGTTGTTCCTTTGAAACTACAGGTATGCTATCACGTGGAAACCTTGACCATTATCAGCCATGTTAATCTTGAGGTGACATTCCAAAGTAGTTTCTACTCAGAGTTTTTTTTCAGCTATTGATTCATTTTAACTTAAAACAATGTTTTCTGTTACTTCTATACCTACCAGGTACTATCTCTAAATGAAAGCTTTGTAATCAAGAAGCAAGATGTTTTATGTTTGAAAACACTTTGCTGTTAGCTTCAGCTTGCTTCTTTAAATTTGCTGGGGTTTTATTTGCTTTCACGTGTGGCTTCTTTGTCCTCTAACACTTGAACCCTCATTCTTTTATCATCACCCTATCTCTGGAATGCTTTATCATTTTATATACACTGCTTATATTATGTAAACAGTCTATCCAAGAAGCACAAGCAAAGTGCTCACTTTGAGAATTTTTTTTGTGCTGAAAATGCCCCCCTTGGCTAATGCCCCATACACACAATCATTTTTCATGCCGTTAAAAATGCCATTTTTAAAAATGGCCATCAAAAATGATCGTGTGTATGCTCCAGAGCATTTTTAACGACGTGAAAAACGGCCATTAAAAATTTCGAACATTTTTTCACGTCGTTTTTCATGTCGTTTTTTTTAACGATGTGAAAAACGATAGTGTGTATGCTTTAACGACGTGAAAAAAAAACGTGCATGCTCAGAATCAAGTATGAGACGGGAGCGCTCGTTCTGGTAAAACTAGCGTTCGTAATGGAGATAGCACATTCGTCACGCAGTAACGGACTGAAAAGCACGAGGCTGGCTGAAAAGCGCGAATCGTTGCTCAACAAACTTTACTAACATGAAGGGTGGCGCCATTCGAACGGAACTTCCCCTTTATAGTGCCGTCGTACGTGTTGTACGTCACTGCGCTTTGCACGAGCATTTTTTTTTAATGATGGTGTGTACGCAAGACAGGCTTGAGAGGAAACATGAAAAAAAATGACAAGAAAAACGTCGGTTTAAAAAATGGCATGAAAAATGATCGTGTGTATGGGGCATTATACTCAAGTCTGTGTCCATCTTCAACTTTGTGCGCCTGATCCCGGCCAGCGGTTGGTCCCCTGGACCCCAAACTTGGCACACATGTAGCCCCACACTTCCTATAAGTGTGCAAAGTTTGTTGCCCGGGGGACCTACGGCCGGGGAGCACCGATTTTTCAAAGCCGGCACCTCTTCCATAGACTCCCATGTTAAACGGTAATTTCTCCGGAGATTTTGGGGACCCGGTACTGGCCGGCCCTAGGTCCCCTGGACCCCAAATGTGGCACACACGTAGCCGCACTCTTCATCTACAAGTGTAAAAAGTTTGTTGTCTAGGGGACTTACGGCCGGGGAGCACCGATTTTTCAAGGCCGGGCACCCCTTCCATAGACTCCCATGTTAAACCTCAGTCTAGTCACACAGCGCCGGAGATCAGATAGGGAGATTGGACACAGTGAGGCATGGGCACAGTAAGGCATGGGCACAGTGAGGCATGGACACAGTGAGGCACAGTGAGGCACAGTGAGGCATGGACACAGTGAGGCATGGACACAGTGAGGCGTGAACACAGTGAGGCATGGGCACAGTGAGGCATGGACACAGTGAGGCAAAGTAAGGCACAGTGAGGCACACAGATGGACACCCTAGGCTTATACTCGAGTTAATACGTTTTCCCAGTTTTTTTGTGGTAAAATTATATAATTAAAATTATATTCGAGTCAGCTTATACTCAAGTATATACGGTAAATTGCTGCTTTGCATATTAAGAAAAGATCATAGAAAAAAGCTCTTTATGCTTCATAGTTAAAAAGCTGTATACAGGCATGCGCGGCTCGTGAAGATGGCGGACGCTTAGGACCAAAGCTCCGGCCTCATCTCGTCCTTCCGTGACTCCCGCTCCACTACATCTGCATCTTTCGCTCCGGGAGCAGCCTCAATAGCTCCGGGAACTACTCAGCTATCGACTGATCCCTTTTATGGCTAAAATTGGGGACGCTTTTACAGGACGACCGCGCCGCAGGCTGCATCCCATCTCTCTCTCCTCATGGATTGTTTCGCTTACAGGCCTCAATCCCTGGTCTCAGGTACCCCGACGATCGCGGAGGAGGCTCCGGACGCAACTCCGTTGGAGGATTCTTCTTCTATCCAAACTAAACAGCAGCCACAATACCCGCAAGCTTCTGAACAGCCTGCAATGATGGCATTAGTGACTGTGGAAGTTCTTGACCTCCGGCTCCAGGCCTTGCTTCAGGGCCTCACAGACAACATTACTAAGGCGGTAAGCAGACTAGCCCATGAACTCAGGGGGAGATAGATCACCTAGGGGAACGTACTGACACCCTAGAGACTAAATTCTATGATGTGATCAGTTATGTACATGATATGGAGGATGAGAATGCTTCCCTGAAAAATGCGGTGACGCAGTTACAACTACAACAAGAAGACCTCGAGAACAGAGAACGGAGACAGAACCTACGGATCCGTGGGGTCCCCGAATCAGTTAATGACAAAGACATCCGTTCATATTTGCTTGCTTTATTCATCCATCTGGCCCCTGACATACCCGATATAGACTGGCGGCTTGACAGGGCACACAGATCTCTGGCCCCTAAACCTCCCCAGGGGGCTAACCCTAGAGATATCATAGTGCGTTTCCATTTCTATGAGAGTAAGGAGGCCCTGACCATCGCCACCCGCAACAGATCGAGAATTGACTTTAAGGGAGAAAAAATTCAGCTTTTTAGTGACCTATCCCCCATCACTCTGGCTAAACGCCGCGCGTTGAAACCTGTCACAGCTCATCTACAGCGCCATCAGGTTCCCTATCGCTGGGGATTCCCCTTTCATCTCACTGTGACTATGGATGACTCACAGCATTCTCTAAGGGACATGCATGAATGTGATTCTTTCATCAGGAATCTGGGTCTTCCTCCTATACCTGAGGAGGATTTGCTGCCGCAACCAACGCTCCCCAGACCTTTATCCACCCCCGGGAAGATCTGGACCCCAGCTCGTCGAAGACCCCGTGCTGCCACCTTCACTCCCCAGAGAGCTTCCTCATCGAGAGGCCTAACTTGATTTTGCCTAGAATGATGTGTGGTTACTTCCTCTCTTCACTGGAGGCCCTGATCCATGCCTGTTCTGTTTCTTTCTTTATTTCCCCTTCATTGTTTTCAGTTTTTACAGACTGCGGCCTATGGCATTGTTGCTTTTCCCTCTGTCGGGACTGGAGTCCCTGAACTGATCTCTGCTGATAAATTCCTGTTTATTCTCTTCTTCCCATGACAAGGCTGTTTGGAATGGACTGAGGCCGGTGAGTTGGATCCTGCGGGCTTCCGTGCCCCCCATCATACATGGTCCTCTATTGTGATCATGGCCCCCTGAGGAACCCTTCCTCTTCGGGCACTATACATTTTTGGTCAATTTTTTTTTGATGTTTTTATTTTTATTTTTGTTTATGTCCTCATATTTTTCTGGTCCAGTTTTTGAATAGATCTTACATACAACCAGCTCTTTTTGTCAGACCTTTTTTGGTCAGTAACTACCTTTTACAACGTTGTTGGACTCTATTTGTAATGCTCCGATTTATACTTTTGTGTTTTTCCTGTTACCTATTTTTTTTTTGGGTCCATTTTTGACCCTTTCAAGAAACACGGCTGTGTTTCCACTAATTTTCAATGTTTCCTACTGTTTATATGTCCTACTCCAGATAATAGTTCTATTGCATCATGGTTGGTGCCCTCAATATGGTATGTAACTGTAACTTATGCTTTCTTTTTCATGTTTATGAATGGCCATCAGTATTTTATCGTATAATGTTAAGGGCCTGGGCTCCATTTCTAAGTGCTGGATGGCGCTGAAGGAGTTCAGGTCCTCTGGTGCGGATGTGGCCATGGTCCAGGAGACCCATTTCAAGGCAGATGGTTTGTTTAAATTTGCATCTAAACATTTCCCCACTACATTTGTAGCCTCTGACCCCTCTGGTAAAGCAGGGGTTGCCATCCTTTTTAGACGATCCTCTTCCATTCGAGTCAAGTCCTCATTTCTGTATCCTCATGGCCGGTTCATTCTCCTGGACTGTGACCACATGAACACATCCTTCACACTTGCAAATTTATATGCTCCTAACTCAAGACAGATTGGGTTCCTTGAAGATTTCTTTGAGGGGCTCAAGGCTTTCTCCCAACCCTTTATGATAATCGGTGGAGACTTTAACTTATGTCTGTCTCCAACCAAGGACAGGTTCTCCCCCCTCAACACAGGTACAGAAATCCTCTACCTCATTTCGTAGATTGCTTAGAACCCACAAGTTGCTTGACTCTTGGAGAGTGAAACATTCGACAGCTAAGCAATTTACTTTTTTCTCCCCTCCACACAAATTGTATACGAGGTTCTTCATCTCACCGCCACTTCTGACACACTTAGTTGACTCTAACATTTGCCCGATTACATGGTCTGATCATGCGCCTATTACCTTGGATCTTGTGTTGTTCACACCTACACCTAGGACTTGCCACTGGCGCCTTAATGAATCTCTCCTGAACACCCCTGAAATCCACTCACACCTAGAAAATCACTTGGCTGAATTTTTCCAACTTAATTTGGGCTCGGTGTCAAAGGCCTCCACCCTCTGGGAGGCTCATAAGGCGGTCTTCAGGGGTGAATGCATAGCCTCTGGATCTCGCCTTAAGAGGGATTGTGCTCTGCAGCGCTCGACCCTTCTAGCTGACCTGATGAGGGCCGAGAGAGACCTTCTGATACACCCCACGGTGGATTGTCTCTGCCGTGTGGTCTCCCTGAGAAATCGTATCAAGTCTTTAGATATGAATGCAATTACTAAATCCATGCTTTGGTCGAAGCAAAAATTTTATGAGTATGCCAATAAACCCCACAGTATACTGGTTAATCGACTAAAACCTCGTCCCTATAGTTCCCTACCTGATTTTATAACCGGATGGGAAACCTACTTACTGCCCTCGAGCTATGACCAAGGTTTTCGAGAACTATTATCAGAAACTTTATAATTGTCTCTCCTCAGAGCCAGAGTCCCAGTTCACCCAGGAAAATTTTAATTCCTTTATTGAATCTCTAGACTTACCAAAATTGTCTTCAGAAGATTGTGAAGGGCTCAATACATCTATTACGGCTGAAGAGATTTCCCTGGTCATTAAGTAGCTCCCATCCCATAAAGCACCAGGTCCTGACAGTCTCCCCTATTCTTACTACAAGAAGTTTCTTTCAATTTTGCTCCCCCATATGCTGGCCCTGTTTAAATCCCTGATGGATGGGACAGTTCCCCACTCCCAATCTTTACATGCTTACATCACGGTTATCCCGAAGCCAGACAAGGACCCTTCTTTACCAGACAACTATCGCCCAAAAGCCCTTTTAAATTCCGACTATAAAATATTCACTAAAATACTGGCAAATAGGCTGTCCCTTCTCCTCCCAACCTTGATACATAGGGATCAAGTTGGATTTGTCCCTTCTAGACATGCTGGGGATAACACCAGACGGACTGTGGACCTTGTTGACTTGTTAACCAAGACTGGTAAACCGGCCCAGGTGTTGAGCTTAGATGCATAAAAAGCGTTTGACCGTTTGAACTGGTCCTTTATGTTTGCTATCTTGTCAAGTTACGGTTTTTCAGGTCCATTTGTTAAAGCTCTTACCGCATTATACTCCACTCCCACTTCCCAGGTCCGGTTGTCTTCTTCTGTCTCTTCGCTATTCCCTCTCAGCAATGGGACCAGGCAGGGCTGCCCCATTATCCCCTTTGCTGTTTATTCTCAGCCTGGAACCTTTGGCTGCAGCCATTAGACTTCATTCTGATATACGGGGGGTGGCGTTGAGAGATAGGGAATACAAATTGTCCCTCTTTGCTGATGATATTCTGCTGACCATCACACACTTACACATTTCACTACCTTCTCTCCATAAACTTCTTGATCTATTTGGCAGCCTTTCGGGCTTTAAAGTTAACCCGTCTAAAACAGAGGCCTTACCAATAAATGTCCCGGCTGATGTTCTTACCCATCTACAAAATACTTTTAGTTATCGCTGGTGTACTCAATCCCTCAAGTACCTAGGTGTTCACATATCCCCCTTCCCCACGCTTTTTTCAGAAATACATAGACTGCTATGCTAAAGTCCTGGACAAAATTGCCCCTGTCTTTATTAGGGAGGATAAATGTCCTCAAAATGTCCATACTTCCTAAATTGTTGTATTTTTTGGAGACTCTCCCCACCCTGATCCCGATGACGCAACTAAAGACTTTACACAGACATTTTCTAAACTTTATTTGGAACAATGCTTCTCACAGGATAGCTAGCTCAGTCCTCATGGCTCCACGTTCTCGTGGAGGTTTAGGGGCACCAGATATCATAAAGTATTATTATGCCACTCATTTGAGAGCTATAACTTCTTGGACGTCTAGAAAAGCCCCAAATAGGTGGTCAGAGATTGGATGGGAATTACGGTTTCTACTCACCCATGCTCCTTGCTTTGGCCCTCCTCTGATAAATGTATTCCCCAATTGCGTAAAATCTGTTTGAACCCCATGCTTTTCACTCTTTCCATCTGGAAGCGTTGTTCTAATAAGTACTCCCTGTCATCCCCTTGCCCCCCCTTACGAATGTGCTTTTTAATCCTGACATCCCTGATAGCCTCTCCTATGACTCTATGTTGCCGTGGACTCAGGCGGGTATCTTTCAACTGTGCCACCTAGTACACCCAGTGACACGTGCTCTCCTTCTCTGAGTTACAGTCCAAACACCAGATCCCGAAATCCCTCTTTTTTTATTTTCTCCAAATTAGACATTTATTTGCCTCTAAATCTTCCAAATTGACACTGGACTCCCCCACTGATTTTGAACGGTTATGCTCTAGAGGGGCGTATGAGCTCCATCAAAAATCTACTATTTACCAAATGTTACATTCGGCCCACCCTCTCACCGAACATATGCATTTATACATGAAGAAGTGGTCTAACATACTGGACAGGCCCATATCATTGGTAGATTGGGGGAGGATATGGGTCGCGACATCTAAGGTCTCCAGATGTGTAGCCCACAAGGAAACCACTTACAAGATACTCATATTTTGGTATAGGACCCCTGAGTTCCTGGCAGCTCGAAAGTTAACCCCACATAGCCAGTGTTGGAGGTGTGGTTCCTCAATTGGCACCCATCTCCATATTTTTTGGGAGTGTTCGATATTGGCTCCCTTCTGGACGCAAGTTCATTTGTGTCTGGAGGGGATTCTTGGAGTTTCGATTCCCTTCCAGCCCCTATACATGTTGCTAGGTCTCCCCCTCTCAGGAATGCCCAAGCACCATCGTAAGTTGATGACCTTTCTCTTGTTAGCAGCCAAAAGAGTTATACCTCAACGTTGGAGAGACACTGCTCCCCCCACCTTTGCACATTTCCTAGCAACCGTAGCTGATATTAGGAGGGTGGAGCGCCTTACCGCTATAATTGAGGATGCTATACCCAAGTTTGATTGCATTTGGGACGGTTGGGACACCTCGGTATACGGTGCAGATTCTGACCCAAATTCGTGCTGATTCCAGAGTGCTGACCCCTGGTTTTCTGTTATCTTACAGTAGGATGTTTTTTTTTTTTTTCTTCTTTTAACTATGGCTTCTTTGTATAGGTGAGGTTTTAACTGGCACAACCATGACTTATTAGATACATCAGACCCCATGCTCATTCCCTGTTCTTTTAATTAGTTTCAAGATGTATTACTTCCTCTTTTTTTTCCTTGAAATATATGCCCAAAATCTCTGTTTTGTTAATCATACCTGACTACATTTACTATGTCTGATTGTATGCAATGGCCTGGATTACATGTCTATTTTGCATGTTTTGAAAAATTATAAATACACAATAAAAATAAATTAAAAAAAAGCTGTATACAACACACTATACAGTATAATTAAGACACTGAGTGTACTTCAAGCAGCCTAGGCACAACTTACAGCTCGGGTCATTAGATATTTTGATGCAAAATCAATAGCTTTGAGAGGCACACAATTCTCTGCCAGTATGTCAGCAGTGCTGGAGAGTAAGCTGTTTGTATCCATCCACATAGGTTGGAGGTAAGTTGCACCCTCTCTGAATCCACAAATGTTCGGCTAGTGGTAAAGACGGAGAAGAGTGGCAGAAAAAAGGCTTTGTGTGTTGCACATAATGTTGACCTATAATTTTCATGCTGCCACGTACCAATCTAAATAGGTCCTTCTGACTCTCGTGAATTCAGTCAATAGCACAAAAGTGGTCTCTTCCAGCTTGCTTCATAGAGGACAGATAAAAAGTATTAGCAAAACCTTACATGATGTGTAAAAGCAGAATAGCACATGTACAGCCACTTAAAAAAATTTTCAGCTTACAAATATACAGGGTTGGTACTGGCATTAATTAGGTAATGCAAACAGAGTCAGGGGTTCTGATGTAATTGCGACTATTGTGACCATTGTTGCTGTGCTGGAAAGGTAATAATAGATCTTCCCCAAGGGCTCTTACATAAAAACGCTGGATGAAAAGGGTATTTTATTGACTATGGTTGAAAAGGTAATTTTTGTGGAAAAAAATATAGCAAATAAAAAAATATTATAGCATATACAATTGCTACACAAGCCATGGTGTAATTTAAGGTTTTTAAAAAATGGCCTATTCTTTTCAATCTGAAGCGCTGTAATTTTCTGTAAAATTCAATACTACAGTATATGGCAACCTGGAGGTGTTCTGTACTTAGCTGGGGTACAGACCCCAGAAATGTTGGGTCCTGCTTGCGTGATTCATTTATTAATTTTCCAGAAGTCTACACTAAGATAAAAGTCAGATTTTAGACCCCCAGCAATAAAAATTTAGGTTTTGTTAGTTTTAGTGAGATACTCCCTATAGCCGAGTACACACTATTGTTTTTATTTTCATAAAAAAACCTGTCAGCTCCAGTCGGAGCCACTTTACTAACCATGCAGCGACCTCCCCGCTGAGCTGTTGTGTTCCGACAGGGGGATGCCCCCCCCCCACAAGAGCACTCCAATCAGTGCTCTCTGCCATTGGCTGAGAGCACTGATCGGGAGTCATTCAGGTGCTAATTTTCCAGCATGCTCAAACGGCAGAAGCCAGCCATATGGACAGACCGACATTCACATGGGCCGAATGTCACACATTTTTTTTTTAACTGCCCGTTGTTTCCTGACTTTCGGCCCATGGGCTTAAGGGTTAGTCACTTCTAAAGGGATCAAAGAACACATACACAGCGCTCAGGACCTCTAGTGGGAATTGTGGAAAATAATAGTTCTATACCAAAATCACGATAGGAATTATAGATGGAGAAACTGCCATTGAGGTATCAAAAAATACTGCATTAATGCAGGCATAAAATAAGTCATAAAATCAAAAGCCATATACGTAAAGTAAGCATTTGGTATAGAACTATTATTTACCACAATTCCCACTAGGGGTTCTGAGTACTGTGCATGTGTTCTTTGATCTGGTTGGCTACTCCTCCTATTGCTCCCACATCTTCCTGGGGCTATCAATAGTACTTTCACTCACTGAGTCATATGGATGTATGGTTTTAGCACTTGGAATGTAAAGTTTTTTTAACTTTTAATTTTTTTAACTTTTACTTGTAAAAAACTTTGAATACTGCTGGGACCTTAAAGAAGGGGACATACCATGAAAGCTTGTCCTGAAAAATTGTATGTTAGTGCAAATAAAAAAGTATCACAGACAGTACTGCATTCTTTCTGTTTACTTCTAAAGAGATGTAGACAATAGACATTAGAACACAGAAAGTGCATCAGCTGATTAATAGTGAAACATACCCTCGCACTAAGAATGAGTATGTAATCAGTCTGGAAAAACGAAAAGCTATTTCTTCACAGCAACAAAAGTCAGGAATCTGGTACAAGATTTGTTAAAATACCTATCATGTACATTGATTATCCAGAGAGGATTGTTTTTTTTTCTCAACAAATGTTGAGCTACTCTTTAAACATTGAGGTATGCCTATTAATATCACATGCCCCCGGAAGGGGGCCTTCTGGAACACTAGTTCAAGTTAAATTGGCTGCAGTGTTAAATGTTATCAAACTATGCTTGTTTAGATGTGCTTCATTGTGGTGCAAAAATTATTTTTTGCTAAGCACTTATGTGTACTGAGCCATTCAACTTGTACTATGGCTACATCATACAATGTATTCCCATGTCCTTTATATCATATGGATGGGTTTTACTGTAACTTCAATTATGATTCCTTGTTATGGATAAAAAAATATATAATATAATATAATATATAATATAATAATACAATATAAACACATATACAGAATGCCTATTTATAAAGCAGTGGATGTAACTTTCACCAAATATTCTCTGGTGGAGAATCAATAATTATCATTTAAAACACAAAGACCTTAAAGACATTTCAATAATTCAGATGTCCTGAACAAAAGGTGAATCTAAGGGGTGTATTTATAAGACTTGGAGAGCTTTTTATATGGTGAAGCTACATGTACATTTTTTCTTTGAGAATACTGGTAACAAGTCTGCTGGCAAGATTGGCATTGACCATTTTAAATTATGAGCAAGTGTGACAATAACGAGGCTTGAAAACTGTGTCTAAAGAATAGGAAAGTCATAATAAAGACAATTTATTGTGTGTTTTGTAATATATTTCCCATAAAAGGTTTTTGCAGTTTTTCTTTTCTTTCTATTAAAACACTATTTTAAAACCATTAGGGTGAATACCAGAATGCTCTAATTAGAAATTAAAAAAGAAAGAAACTTTTGCCCCGTGAAGGGCTACTGTGATTTAAAACTCTGTTACATTCTTGTCTGGGTGTGGCAGTGAGTGTCACAGTCATTTCTTAAAGGTCTGAATGGATGCTGTAAATTATGCATTTTCTGTTAAAACGTGATAGTGACTACTGTGTTATGTGTCTAAATGGTTATTTTTTCTAAAGTTTTATAAGGTTATAAGTCAACATTCTCCATTGATGGTCACTCTTAATCTAATGGTGGATAGATTCTTGTCCCAAAGCAGGAAAAGTAATGCACAGGGTGGGATCTTAAAGTGTAAATGCCACATTCTGGTTGACAGCATGGTGGTATAATTTTGTTTAGAACATTAGTGTCATAAACAGCATCAGTCCTAGCCTCTGCTGAGTTGCTATTTCGTTATTCTTTTTTTCTTTTTTTCCTAACTGCTAGACAAGCAGGGATGCTGACCTTCAACTTTGGAGAAAGAAGCCTGAAGGTAAATAGACACTAAAGCAGGCCATAGACAGTGCAAATCACAGGTTGCAAGAAAGAAATTTGCACGATTATCCCATCAACACAGACAGCGCTGACAGGGGAATCCGTCCTGCCAATCAATTGTATGCTTGACAGTGATTGCTAGAGGCTATAGCAGCCGCTAGCGATAATCGTGAGTGAATACGGCAGGCTGGTTGTACCCAATTTGATTGATCGATCAACTTGGTATATTCAGCCTGTCCATACATGGTTATATTCTTGGCTGGGTCCTGATGAAATGGCCAACTATGGCCAGCCTTAATCTCCACTGTTAGCTGGATTTTTTTTTCTTTCAATACATTTTATTGGATTTATGAAAGTATCACAAGGGGACTCCCAAATCCCCCCTATGTGAATGGGTATCGGGTACATTGTTGAGGGCATGTGGCCTAATATGGTTCGGGAGGGGGGTGCTCTCTTGTCCGACCTTTTCCTATGGTCTGCCAGGTTGCATGCTCAGATAAGGGATTGGTATGGATTTTGGGGGGACCCCCACGCTATTTTTTTAATTTGGCCTGGGACCCATGCTGTTTTTTTCAATGATTTTTATGTATATTACCGGGATCTGGCAATACATTACAGCTGTATGCAGTTTTAAATGACATTTTTTTTCTTTACTCGAACATCAGGCTCATCCCTATTAGTAAGATGGATAAAGCAGCTGGCTAGTAAATAGTGGTATAGATGATTACATACAACTAGATGACTCTCTAGTTGTACCCATAGGTTATGCTGAGACTGAGGAAACCACGCTTTCAGTTAGAGTAAGGAGTGATGCTGGATAGTAATCTTTACTTACAACATGCCCATCTCTTCCTGTGCATCTCGTAGTTGTGAGTTTGCTAATTAGCTGTATTTTTGTGAAGTGAGGGATTCAAAGCAACAATGGCCATTTTTGAATGTGGCAGTGAGTATATTATGAAAACCTTAGTATCCTAAATCAACATTCACAATCAATTGCAAAGAAACAAATATACTTAAAAGCAGTATTACAATGATAAAAAAAGAATACAGTTTCTGAAAAACCCACACAAGTTCAGCATCCAGATGGTCTTTTCTAATCACTTTAATCTGTTTCCTAAATAAATAAATTCGCTATATATGGCAAGTATCAACTGCCTGATTTAATGGAACAGCTGGTATTATTTAAAGTCTTTGATACCAAAGTGCACATTTCAGAATAGTCTGATGTGCTCTCACTAAATTTCACTATATAAATAGATTAGTTAAATGAATAATAAGTAGACATTTCAAGTTAGTAAACAGATACATTTGCCAATAATGTTCAAAACGGATATTCAAAAACAAAACCTTACTTTTTTTTTAACCAGCAGACACGTAAATAACTTCCCTGCATCTGACCAATAAAGTATACCTAAACCCATTTAATCAAAAGAGGGTGAAAGAGAGATTTTAGAAATGTGAATATAAGGAAGAGCCAAGAGTCCCTTAGTACTCATTTTTATTTTTGTCTATGTATTATCTTGGCTGTATAAATGGAAATGGAAATGTATTGGTGTAACATTACTGGAATCTTGATAAAAGAAAATAAAGAATTAAAAAAAAAGAGAGATTTGTGTTGCCTTTCACTGATATCACTGATATTGGATTGCTGACTATTATTTAATAGCAGCCTTACTGTCTATGGAAAATCACCAGTGCAAAATGTATGACATTGCCTTCAAGTTTCTGCCACAAGCACAGAATTGCTACCCTACTTGGAATTTTTCTGTCCTGGACTACAAGTGCATACCTCGCAACCGTCCATGATTCGCTGGGACGGTCCCATAAATTGATCCATGTCCCGGAGTCACTGTAAATCAGGGCTGAGTCCCAGAATGCCTGTGGCGTGTGTGTGGTGTCTTGTGCGGTGTTCCCGCATGCTGCAAGCTACACTTGTATGGCACCTGCATCTCTCCCCTCTGCCTCTGACACAGACAGTGCAGAGAAGAGTGCACGTAACTCGCCCCTCTTCCTCCTGAGATGTTCTCCTATACACAGGGAGGGAAGGAGGGGGGAGGAGGCACACCACTCTGCCTGAGTGGCATCGGATATCTAGCAGAAGATCAGACAAGTTAAAATGCAGGTAACCCTTGCACTAATGGCACCTCATCACTGCATTGATCATTTTTAAGTTCAGCTGGACAGCATTTTACATATTAGGAGAGTGTTGAGGGGTTGCCTTTCAAGTTATGTTGTGCCAGTCTTTAATTTTGCCAGGTGGTAGAATTGTTGCTGTGTGAAGGCTGGCCCTTGCATGTCTCTGATCTCAGCAATAGATTGTATTTTATTTCCTGTATAGCCGGTATCTTGGCAGTGTTGCCAGAGCTGGAGAAGAGAGCTAGCTCTTGGGGTTTTGGAAAAAGCATGTGCACTTCCCTCCAAACGTACAATGTAGTGTTTAGTGCCTGGGGCCACATGTAGCCCATAGCCACTTTTTGTGTGGCCCATTGGTCCCCTGCAGACACGTATCTGTAATATGTCATGTACTATGCCTCCAGTCTATGATTGACTGCTGAAGCATGTCCACAGTCTCCAACAAACCCTGTAGCATGTTCATAGTCTCTGACAGTCTCTTGTATCATGTCTCTAGTTTTGATCATCTCCTGTATCATATCTGCAGTCTCTGACCATCTCTTGTATCATGTCTGCAGTCTCTGACCATCTCTTGTATCATGTGTGCCGTCTCTGACCATCTCTTGTAACATGTCTGCAGTCTCTGGCCATCTTCTATATTATGTCTATACCTCTCCTATGCAGTCCCTGACTATTTTAATGAAGCTCTTTAAGTTAGGCTCAGATAAAGAAATCAAACCATATTTTATAGGTACAAGGAAGCACAGGTTTTGTTTAATCCAGTGGTTCTCAACCTGGGGGTCGGGACCCCCTCGGGGGACGAATGACGATTTGCCAGGGGTCACCAAATCCTGGGCTGTTCCTGAAGCCTGCACCGCTCTCCCAGCCTTTTCGCGGCCGCCCAGCAGGGCTGTCCCTGGAGCCTGTGGCCACCCATCTGGGCAGTTCATGGAGCCCGCGGTCACCCACTCAGCCTCTTCTCAGCCGCCCATTAAGTTCATGGCATGGGTGCCGGGCAGAGAATAGAGACACCTGCCTATCCTTCTCTCTCCAGACATATCTTGTTTCTTGCCAGACAGAGAGGACGTGTGTACCTAGCTCCTGACTTCCAGGGCTGCATTGCTTCTCCCCCCAGGACTCTCCCCCCTACTCTCCCCTATTTTCCCCCTGGCTCTCTCCCCTGCTCTCACCCTTGTCCCCCCTTGCTCTCACCCTTTTCCCCCCGGTTCTCTCCCCCCCTCCATCCAGCGGGACCCCAATCCATACGAGCCCCCCCGCCAGACACCTCCTCCCGCAGCCGCCGACGGGCAAGTCCGAGGCTGCGGCCTAACATCACTCATCCCACGGTCCCCCCCTCTGGCGCCTCCTTCACAGACCAGCTACATCCGAGCCCTCCACCCGCCACCGAGGCCATTCATCCACCGCCGGCGGAACCCCCCTCCACCCGCAGCCACTGACAGGAAAGTCCGCGGCTGCGGCCTAGCCACATTCGACCCCCTTTCCAGCATCCGGATCATCCAAGGAGCCACCCTACGGCAATCACCCACTCGCGGAGCCCCCAGAGGAGTCAGCAGGCCCCGAAGCAGCAATAGCTGCTACCTGCCCAGCAGGATAGACCGCGGCTTCGGCCTAGACCCGGCCGCGGCGGCCATCTTGGGACACCCAGCCCCAGCCCTCAAACTCCTCTCCCGGCCCCCTGGAATATTCTGACCCGGGATAACCACCGGATCGCATCCACTCACGGGTCACTTGCCTGTGGCTCCCACTGGGTCGCTCACAAAAGGCATCCGGGAGGACGAAATGGATATTCGGCCCAGTAAGTAGCGGCCATCTTGATACACCCAGAGCCTTTCCCCAACACTGACAAAAAAAAAAAATAACTTATTTTTTCTCTCTATTCCTACTAATTCCCCACCCCACCCCCATTACTATCTTCACAATACTCTTCAATAACTCTACTACTTATGACTGATCGCCCCCCCCTGACGTACTCAGGCTGCCCCAACCTACAGCATCGACCGCCGCCACTAAGCGATCTCCCCAGACCCACACACACGGCCAAGCATAACGGACGTGTGCGATAGGCCCCCGAGGCTCACCACTTCGCAGAGCAATCCGCACGCACGGTCCAGGGAAGCGGACGTGTGTGACAGGAGCCCTGACCTCATCGCTTCACAGAGCAATCCACACATACGGTCAAGCGTAACGGACGTGTGTGGCAGGAGCTCTGGCCATACAGGAACACCCTTGGACTCTGGCGTTTCGCTCCTCCAGCAAACCTTAACCTGACGACCTGCGGCTTCCACGGGACCCCACTCTCCCCAAGCTCAGATCCCCCAGCTCACCACCGCTTCACCCACAGCCGCCGACTGCCACCTGCCGCCATCCGGGCGCCCATTTCTAGACTGTTAGAACTGCAGGACAGACCGCGGCTGTGGCCTAGCTCCGGCCATCACTCTACACCCTCCCCGAGTCTCTCTCCAGCAGGCCCGCGTGTGCCGACCGGGTAAGTACATCGGGGCACCACCAACTAGTAGCGAGTTGATCCAGGGTTTACCCGATCGCCCCTCGGGGGGTCAGGAAGGAATTTTTCCCCTGCTGCAGCAATTGGCCAGACTCGGCTGGTGGTTTTTGCCTTCCTCTGGACCAACGGGAGGGCGGTTTAGGTCATTGGGCCCCATCCATCATCCCCATCACCTTTTCCTCCCATCATGTGCATCTTTAAATACTCAGCGGACACCCTCCGCAGGCTAAGGAATACCGCCCCAACACTTCCAACCGCCACCCAAAAAATCCTACAAAAAGAACAACTACTTAGGATCAATCGACAATCGACTATCAAAACCACAAAGACACCACTTCATCTACAAGATTTATCATGCGCCTTGATTAACACCAGATCGGCAGTCAAGCACAGACAGGAAATTCACGATTTCATCACGCAAAACGACATAGATTGCCTCTTTATCACGGAAAGTTGGCTAACACCGGATTGTAACACCGTCCTAACGGAACTAGTACCTGGGAACTACCGCATCCTAACTGAGCACAGAATAGGACAAAGAGGAGGAGGCCTAGCAGTTATCTTCAAATCGCACCTCTCTCTTACCAAACCAACCCTACAGAACTCATTGCCATTCATGGAAACACTCACCCTGCAACTCCAAACAACACCCCATGACACCATTCACATACTGCTATGCTACAGACCACCAGGACCGAAGACAAATCTCCTCACACCCTTCACCGAATTCTTCTCGACATACACTTTAAAAACCAAAAAGTTTTTACTACTCGGGGACTTTAACCTCTGGGCTAACGCCACTCAGGACCCCATCGCCACCGCCTGTATCAACCAATTGGAAGAACTAGGGTTGCAGCAACTGATAAATGCACCCACGCATGGATCGGGTCACATTCTTGACCTCATCTTCAAACAAAATATGGACATCAACATACTGGACAACATGCCGTTACCATGGACGGACCACCACGCTATCAAATTCAAATTTACCACCAGCACCATCTCCCAAAAACCGGAAGACTCAACAAAAACATACTGGACAAGATCTCAGAATAAACTACACTCAAAACTTTTCAAAACCACTCTATAAAAAAAAATAGGAACGCTAAAGCATAACCGCTCAACGGAACAAACACTCAACTCCTTAAACAAAATATTACTACAAACAGCGGACACAGTCGCTCCGAGACGCAGAGCACACATCCGTAAAAACAACTCGGGCTGGTTTAGTGACACTCTTACGCTACTGAAGCAAGAACGCAGAAGAGCTGAAGGAGCCTGGAGAAGAAACCCAACGGAGGAAAACCACACAAACTACAAAGCACTCACTAAGAAATATCACAAAGCAATTTTTAAAGCAAAAAAGGAACATTTCTCAAACACCATTAAAAAAGCCCTAAACCGGCCTCGTGAACTCTTCAAACTAGTCACTCGGACCATGAATCCTACCTGTCTAGAGCCTCCAGCAAACGAAACCCAAGAGTTCTGCAATGAGCTATCGGATTTTTTTATCGACAAAATCGAAAATATTCGGGAAATAATTCAACAGAAAAAAACAACCAACTTCACACAGCCAAAGCAAACAGAGAAAATCAATACGAACATTATACAACTAGCAAAATTTTCGTTGGTCCCGATCACCATTGACACCACCAAAAACATCATCAGAAGCCTCAGAGACACTACATCGTCAAATGACATAATTCCCACAAAACTCCTGAAAGAATGTACCGACATTTTAGCTCCTACCATTACACACATCGTAAATCTATCATTCAAAGAAGGTTTGGTTCCGAACTCCCTCAAGCAAGGTATAATCAAACCCCTCCTAAAGAAACCCAATCTTGACCCTAAGGACCCAAATTACCGCAGACCGGTAACAAGCCTCAACACCATTTCCAAGATCATGGAGAAAGCGGTAGTACAACAGCTACAAGGCCATTTGGACACTTACAAACTCTTGGATCCACTACAATCAGGCTCCCGCCCAGGCCATGGCACAGAAACGGCACTTCTCAAAATATGGGATGACGTCCTCGAAGCCGCAGATGACGGAGAATCATGTCTCCTGGTGCTGCTGGACCTCAGTGCAGCGTTCGACACAGTAGACCACAAAACTCTACTCATTCGGCTTAAAGAAGTAGCAGGAGTCGCAGACCCTGACCTTCCTTGGTCCGCTTCCTTTCTTGAGAATCGTTCTCAGACAGTGAAATTAGGTGCCTTCACCTCTGAAACTCACGCAATTTCTTGCGGAGTCCCTCAAGGATCACCACTGTCACCCCTTCTCTTTAACATCTACCTCCGCCCACTCCTAAAAATCATTAGCAAACAGGACTTATGCTACCACTCATATGCGGACGACACCCAACTCTACTTTCGTATCACTGGAAAAAAAGACCAATATCACGGATTGGAAAAGTGCCTCATATTGATCGATGATTGGATGACTGAGAGTTCACTTAAACTCAACGGATCCAAAACAGAACTGCTTCTCCTCCACGCTAACCGAAAGACAAAAACTAAAACCTCTTGGACACCACCCACCATTCTCGGACAGACCATCACCCCGAGCACCAAAGTCAAAAGTCTCGGAGTCATCTTTGACTCGGAGATGTCGATGGACGCTCAAATAGGATCAGTAATCAGCGGATCTCATTATCTCCTCCGCCTGCTGCGTAGACTCATTCCCTTCATCCCAGAAGAGGACACAGCAGTAGTAGTTGGATCAATTATCAACTCCCAGCTCGACTACGCAAACTCCCTCTACCTCGGACTACCCAAATACCAAATGTCACGCCTACAAGTCATCCAAAACACGGCAGCCAGACTGATAACAGGAAAAAAACCCTGGGAATCCATCACCCCTGCACTGAGGACCCTTCATTGGTTAGCCGTAAAGGATCGGGTCACATTCAAGACCCTCTGCCTCACCCACAATTGCACACAAGGAATCGCTCCGCAATATTTATGCGAGAAGATAAAGCATTACAACCCCAAACGCAGTCTCCGATCAACAAACCAAAACCTCCTTCACATCCCCAAATTTCGCTACAAATCAAAGGGAGAACGAAGATTTGCAGTCCAAGGACCACGGCTATGGAACGCGCTACCCACGGATATCCGTATGGAAGAAAACCATCGGGCCTTTAGGAAAAAACTTAAGACCCACCTCGTCTGATGGATCATGAAGCTACTGGATGCTAAGCGCCTTGAGGCGATTTAGTTCGCATTTGTTAGCGCTATACAAGTTTTTCACTCACTCACTCACTCACTCACTCACTAGAGGTCAGCTGACTGGTAAGGAACGTGAAGTGGGAGGGGCTTGAAGAGACCCTATCTCCTGATTTCGGCATACAGTAGGTGTCACTGCTGCGAGACACCACAGAGCTGGAGACACAGTAAAGTCGGAGACACAGTGAGTAACACTACCTGTGATTAGAGTTGCAATTAAAAGTCCCCACTACAGTTCTCAGATCAGCAGATGACCTTGATCAAGAGCACCTAAGTTGGCTGATCAGAACTCCCCCAGCACTGCCACTCATTCCACCCCCCACCAGCACTGCCACTAATCCCATTCTCCCCCACCCCCCCTCCAAAGAGTAAGAGAAGGAATAAAATTAGAGAATACATGGAACAGAGAGGAAAAGAGGGGGTGGAACAAAGAAAAAGGAGAGAAAGAGGAAGAGAACAAGAAAGATGGCTAGAGAGAGGGATGGGGGAAAAAACAAGAAATTAGGATAGAGAGAGATAAAAGGCAAAGAAAATAGAACAAATAAATAGTGGTACATCCTAAAATGTACCATAAGGGGTTTTAATACTGTACGAGTGGAAGGGACTCAGGGAGAGCTAAATGTCCATGGGTTAGAGGCGCAAATACTTGCCTTGCCTTGGGTGCTGACAACCCACGCTGCAAAAATTTTACTGTTAGGGGTCCCCACAACTTGGGATATTTTATTAAGGGGTCATGGCACTAGAAAGGTTGAGAAACACTGATTTAACCACAACAATTAAGCCCCTCCCACTTCTAGGTGCTTGACCACACCCATAATTTATCACAACGTAGCACGCCGCAGGTCTTTTCACTCCTCCAGTGTCCCTCATTCTGAAGTTCAAAAGTTGGGAGGTATGCAAGTATATGTGCCAACTCGAACAAACTCCTCTGCTGATGTGCACAAGCTGCATCTCCCATAGTACCACTCATCACCCCAAAAGCTCTAACCAAAGTTATTTTTGAAAACAGAAATATGCATTAGAATAACAAGCCATATGAATGGGTAATTAATTAAGCATTTTGTTAAAAATTACTGTACATATTTAACAATTATTTTCCTGACATTTTTAAAAGCTCTATCTTACAAGGACAATATATTTTTACTTAAACAACCTAGCCTATATATAACTAAAGTGTCTTTGTTTTAATTTTTCTGTTTTCATTGGTTAAAGTAGGGAAGGCTCAAAATCCCTGTCAGTTTTTTTTTGGGCTGGGTGGAGACTGCTCATGTCACCTTCAAGAGATGTTATTTCAATTCACTTTCTAACATGGTCACGCAACAAGATCTGAGAAGATTTTTTTCACTTATAAAGGCCTGTTTACTCTAGCCTGCACAAGTTATACTCTATTTGACATGCATGCACTAGTGGGCATTTTGTAGGGGCGGTGTATTACGTACTTTTTTAAATTTAATATATAGAAAAAAAAGACTTAATTGAACTTTATGCATGCCGTATTTTTACGCAGCCTACACCAATACACATGTATACCAGGACCATGGGACATAGAGACCAAATGCTTTCTATGTGCCCTTGCATTGAGCCTGCATTGATCAGTTCAGATAAATGTAGCTCAATGCACCTTGTGTAAATGAGCCCTAAGGCAGCTGTCCCCAAAACAGGAATCTCTTGTTCTGTAAAAGCTTGGCTTTTAAATAATTTTCTGTCTCAGTGATGATGGGCACTAGCACTGCAATAAAAACTTAAGAGGGGTTCTAATCCTTCCCTATGCTATTCAAATTGAGAGTTTTTCAAGAACACAGTTCTCCTAACAAGAGTCTATTTCAGAGCTTGCTTTTATCCATCCACACATCAAATGATGGCCCCTTTTACATGGGCTTTCCATTCAGAACCAACAGTCAGTCTGCACATGCCTACCTTCAAGTCTGTCCAGGTCCAAAAAAATAGAAAAGGACTGTATACCATTGCAATTTTCCAAAATTAAACTTGATGGATCTGATGTCGCTTGATGCAAACAGATGTAAGTCTGTGTTTATCCGGCCACCCATAGAGCCATCACAGGTCTGCCAATGTCGGATGTCAAATAAAGTGATATCCATCCTGTTTCAACTCTGATTTGTCTGATCCCTTTCAGCTCCTATCCATCTGTATCCTTCAGTCATCAGATTGGACGAACTGTCTTCTCACATACATACTACCACTTGCTGGGCTCAGAGAGACTAGTCTGTTTGGATGCTAACAACCACTGTCCCTTTACAATCTCTCAGATGTGAGTCTGCCTCAGCAACATTTTCCGGTAGTCAAGACAGAACTGGACATGCACTATCCACATGTCAGGGTTCAAGCTGTTTCCACAGCACATAGGAGCAAAGCCTGGCTACTCTCTTTTGTGGGAAACACCCACCTGTCTCCAATCAGTTCCACACCTATACAGGGACACTTTTCTTGCTGAAACAGACACTGTCTGCATCTTTACACAATGACAGACCATCAGTCTGGCACAACCGTTCATCCACTTTTAAGCAACATCTCTCACAAGCGTAGTAGATGCTGTACTGAGACACTTGCATACCTGTCCTATCTTCCATAAAAATCGTCTCAAACATAATTATTTTTTGGTTTGGTGGTAAATATTATGTACAATTAAGTGGAGTAGCAATTGGCACCAAATTTATATTTAGTCTTGCAATTTTTTATGTCTCTTTGTAGTATCTTTGTAAATGTTCCAGATCAACTTACTTGTTGGCAAAGATACATAGATGATGCTTTTTCATTTGGAAGGGAACTGGGAATGATTTGGGTATTTTCTTGTTTTCTTGAGAGATATTAATATTAATGATCACATAATGGAATTTACCTTTCAATAGAACAGAAAAAATCTTTTTGATTTGGAGATATCAGATGGTACAATATGCACGCGTACACATTTTAAAGAAACTGCCCCTAATACCTGTGCATAGTTTACACGACCCCAATTGGATTAGTAATGTTCCTAGGAGGCAGTTTATAAGAATCAACAGGAACTGTACTCATGTATGATATTATAATGCACAAGTCAATCAACTAAAGCTGCAGTTTATATATATATATATATATATATATATATATATATATATAAATGCTCTAATCTGGCCTCATAGATTTACCCACTTTGGGCAGAGTTGGCTTATTTTCATATGGAAGATGTCAACCCTAGCAACATAATCCACAATAAGGCTTCATGCACACTGCTGCTTGTAAACTCATGTTTAAGAGCTTTTGCTATATTTTTTCCAAAGCCCCTGAACTTAACTCAATAAAAGCCTTAGAATGTCTCTGTGGCAAACAATATATGTACCAAACAACCCAGAAATTAAGAACGAGATTAATTAGGATTAACAATTTATAATCGTTGTAACATTTTAGACATTTTCATAAGACAGACCTTAAGGGTCTAACATTTTGTGGAATTGATACAGTATTTAGACACTGGAGGGGTGATACCCTAACTAGAAAGATATCTAGCAGTGAAACATTTTAGATTTATGCAATCAACACCTTGGGTCCCACAGGCTTAATGTATTATTAGATGCTGCTAAAAAAGACTATGAGAGACACATAGCGGAGGAGAGTAAAAATTAGGGATGTCCCGATACCGATACTAGTATCGGTATCGGTACCGATACCAGGCATTTCCCGAGTACTTGTACTCGGGGAAAATGCTCCGATGCTTCAGCCGATACTTGGGCAGTCAGTCATGATCGGTGCGGCGGGGGGAGTTACAAGCACTGATCACCGCGGTATAGATTTCAATACAGCCCGACAGCTTCTCCCGACCCCCCCTTCTTTTCAGCTGTTTTAGTGAAATCTATACAGCGGTGATCGGTGCTTGTAACTCCCTCCAAAGCCGCACCGATCACCGCTGACTGTCCCTGTATCCTCCTCCAGTTCCCCCATCCGTGCTGCTCTCCCCCTTCACGCTCCGTGTCCGCCCCTCCATTCTGCTGATGTCCTTCGTCTTTCTGCTCTCCCCCCCCGCGCTCCGTGTCCCCCCTCCATGCTGCTGCTGTCCTCTGTTATTTTGCTCTCCCCCTCCGCGCTGCTGCTGTCCTCAGCTCTGTGCCACCCTCCATATCCTCCTCCGCTTCCCTCTGTCAGGATGGAGAGTGGAGGTAGGAGCCGCTAAACCCGGCTCCTACCTTTTCCGAATGTACAGAGTCAGTGACTGACTCTGTCCATTCATATAACTGAAACATCGTAACCTGTGTTTACGATGCTTCAGTTTATGAATGGAGAGGAGCCGTTGTCTCCTCTCCATTCATTTTCAGTGCAGCTGAGAAAGGGACTGGGGAATCTGTTTCCCTAGTCCCTTTCTCTGTCTCAAACGGGAGATGTCAGAGGTCTGTTAAGACCCCTGATATCTCACCAAAGCCCTCCAACAGGGCTAGAAATAAAAAAATAAATTGCAATAAATAATAAAAAAATAAATTGTAAAAAATAAAAAATAAATACACTGAGATCATCCCCCCCCCACCCACTCCAACAAAGCATTGTAAAAAAACATGACAAAAAATTGTAAAAAAAAAAAAATTGTAAAAAAAAAAAAAAAAAAAAAAATTGTAAAAAAAAAATAATAATAATAATACTGACACATAAAAAAAAGGATCGGTATTCGGTATCGGCGAGTACTTGAAAAAAAGTATCGGTACTTGTACTCGGTCTTAAAAAAGTGGTATCGGGACAACCCTAGTAAAAATAATCCCTAAAAGTTTTTTAAATATCTTAAGATTAAAAAGGTGAGGGCGGAACACATAGGCCCCATTAAGGATGAGGAAGGGAAGGTGGTTACAGCTGTGCTAAAAGCATTCTTCTCCTCAGTCTTCACACAGGAAATGAAGGGCTATACCGACCACTACAATAATGTTGGCAGCATGCCACCAAATCTACACTTGTGGCTAACAGAGGCCAGAATCTGGAAAGGAATAGAGAAGCTTAACATAAATAAATCAGTGGGACCAGATGGCTTACACCTGAGAGTCCTTAAAGAACTCAGTCAGGTTATAGCCGGACCTCTATTCCTAATTTTCATGGACAGCATACTAACAGGATTGGTACCAGCTGATTGGCGAAAAGCCTACGTGGTACCAATATTCAAAAAAGGACAGAGATCTATTCCATGGAACTATAGGCCTGTCAGTCTAACGTTGGTAGTTTGTAAACTATTTTAGGGGATAATAAGGGACCATATACAAGAATTTGCTGATGAAAATATTATCATTAGCAGTAATCAGCACAGGTTTACAAAGGGTTACTCTTGCCAAACTAACCTATTAACATGCTACGAGGAAGTGAGCTGCCCTCTGGACAAAGGTAGGTCAGTAGATGTAGTGTATTTCGCAAAAGCATTTGATACAGTCCCCCACAAACACTTATCTACAAGCTGAGGTCTGTAGGCATGGACGATAGGTTATGTACCTGGATAGAAAACTGGCTATGGGGGCACCTCCAAAGGGTTGTGATAAATAACATATGCTCAGAATGGTCTAGAGTGGTTAGTGGGGTACCCCAGGGCTCTGTCCTGGGACCAATTCTGTTTAATCAATTTATAAATGATATAGAGAATGGGATAACTAGCTCAATCTCAGTGTTTTCTGATGACACAGAAATATGCAGGGCAATAACAACACAGCAGGATTAAGACATTTTACAAGAGGACCTGAATAAATTAATGGTGTGTGCTACTACATGGCAAATTAAGTTTAATACTGGTACATGTAATGTAATTCACTTGGGAGTAAAAATATAAATGCAAGTTACACTTTTATTGGGATTGTCGGGAGGGCATACACAGACTTCCTCCTGTGCTCGCGCTGCCCGCGCCCCCTGCAGTACGTGGGCGGCACACTCTGTAACCCCCCAATCTCCTCCCCCCTCTCCCCCCTCTCTCCCCCCCACCCCCCCCCTCCCCTCTCCCTTCCTGCCCTCTACTAACACATTATCCTATTAACAAACCCCTTCCTTCACCCCCCTCCTCCCACCCCCTTCCCCTTCTCTACTAACATATTAATAAACCCCTCTCCCCTCCCCCCTTCCTTTTGTCCCTCTTCCCTCTCCCAACCCTTTCCCCCCCAACCCCTTCCCCCTCCCTGTTTCCTTCCTGCCCTCTACTAACACATTAACAAACCCCTTCCTTCACACCTCACCCCACCCAACTCAAACCTCCCCTTCTCCCACCCCCTTTCCCCTCTTTATTAACATATTATCCTACTAATAAAACCCCTTCTACCTAACCCCCCCCTTTTTTTTCTTTCCCCCCCCCCCCCGCCCTGCCTTCCAGCCCTCCACTAACACATTATCCTACTAATAAACCCCTTCCCTTCTCCCCATCTTCTCCCCTCCCCCCCTTTTTCTATTAACATATTACCCTACTAATTAACCCCGTTTTCTTCCCTTATTCCCCCTCCCCCCTGACCAATAACCCTTCCCATTCCCCCATTCCCTTTACCTTTAAACCCCCTTCCTTTTGTTTATCACTCTATTTATTTTCATTCCTTTTTTTTTTATATTATCACTTTCACTGATACCTTATTACACCTTGATTAGATGTCTGAATCTATATATTATAAAAGGTTGTTTTGGTTCAGTGTGCTGGGGTCTAGATGTATAGGATTTTCTCTCAAACACCCTTACATCCTAATATATTATTCCAATGTGTCGCCCCTATTCAATACCATCGCAGTATCATATACCTAGGATACTTTTTATGTCGCAATATTTTAACATAAAATACATTCTATTTATGTTTATATATGTAATTTTATACTCCTATATGATTTCATATATTTTGTAAAATATTTGAGATCTATGCATATTATTGCATTTTAGATAAGAGCTTAGAATCCGAGTCTGAGCCGTATATTTTAACATTTTAATATTTTAATTATGCATCATTTTTCCTTTGCTTTTCCGTGTTAATGAGCTACCTATCTTGTCGTTTCTCTCGCCACTTCCAGTCTTATTGGTGTATATTGCAGCCTAGATCATTGGTTGTCCAGCCTATGATTTTGGTAACATTAAGGTAGAGGGATGTGAGCGATGACGGGATGTGTACATATTTAACTCCCCCTGTCATATGTGTCTCTAGTGATGCAGCCGACCCATATTACCTGCCTGTATAGCCAGCGAAATAAACAGATTGCAAATTATGACATTTATGTCAGACTGACTAGCATCAGCCTAGATATAATGACATCCTCTGATCCGCCGGAATAACTATCATGAGCCACAATAAAATGGCGGCTGCGGACCAATGGCTGAGCTACGTGTATTAACACACACAATACAGGCTTAACACTCCGGAACGTCCTAGGCAAAATGGCGCCGGTTTTTTTACAACTTAGGACCGCAACAAAATGGCGGCCGCATATTTTCTGTATGCTCCATTAAGAGACTATAAATTGTCAGCAGCCCTATACTCTAGTATCCCCTGATGAAGTCACGTGACACGTGACGATACGCTTGGGAGAGGAGATTCGCTGACACACCAGGATTAGAACAGGCAGACGAGTGAGGTACTCGTAGGATACTCTGCCTCCTTTTTTCCACATATCATGTGAGTGTTGTATACTGTGTTTTCTTTAATAAACTACCCTTTTTATATGGGATTATGCAATGTCTGCCATATCTTTTTTATTGCATTGATTGCCACGACCTACTGAGATCCCCTGCTGTTTGGAGAGCCACACAGAGCCACTGACACTTTGAGGGACGACGAGTTCAGTGCTCGTGGAGACGGTCCCATACTGTTTCTCTTTCAAAGGATTACAACTATAGGAAGGAGATCAGCACTGCCATAACCTCTGCTTACCAGTCCTCAATGCCTCAACGCCCTGTGACCTGTCCATGCTAAGCTTTATTAGCAACAAGGTAAGCTGCTTGCAGGCACAGAGGTGGAGCACTGAAGAGAGATCAGTATTTGGAATATCATACTGATGTGTATGCCATTTTTTCAGTTTATGTACTGGTTCACTTTGGCGATGGGAATCACTGTATATTCACTTTGAAATTGTATGGTGTAAACTGAACTTTTTTTAGATTTTTATACACATATATTTCTTTGATAATTGTATTGTGTATTTTTTGTGGACTGTTTTATGTACTTTTTTGGATGACTCACTATTAATATATTTTTTTGGATTATTCACAATTGGCTAGGATGGATGGATGTGGATAGTAGAGGATTGGGGTTCTTTTACTTACCTAGCCAATTTATTCGTATTAAGGTCACATTATATATATGTTTTTTGATTGAGTGTGTTATCAGTCACACTATTCCCACTTCTCCCTCCATTCTTTGTTTAAACACAGCGCTTAACACCATCACTGTTTTATATTGCTTTTAGTTTCCCTGAATTGGATTCACAGGTGTTCAGCAGCAGTACCCCCCCCCCCCCCTTTCCTAGTCACATATTTATTTCACGTTTGGGCAGCGCGGGAGTTCCCCCCATTTTTTTCATATGCTCTGTAATTACCTAGTCTTTGGGACTCGGCTGATTAAAGATCGGAGTAAAGGGCCGATCCCAGCCCTTTACCACTTGATCACATGATGTAAATGGAAGCCGGTGATCAGATTGTTTTTCCCGCACGCTGACAGCATGAGGAGGAAAAAATAAGCCGATTACTGGCTTGTATAAATGGGACATCAGCCCCACACACTGACTGCCACTGCCACCTACCAGTGCCCATCAGTACTGCTGAGCAGAGCCCACCAGTGCCACCTACCAGTGCCACATATCAGTGCCCATCAGTGCTGCCAATCAGTGCCCCATCATCAGTGCCACCTATCAATGTTCCCTATCAGTGCCACCCATTAGTGTCAATCAGTGCTGCCCATCAGTGCTACCTATTAGTGCCTCCTATCTGTGCCCTTCAGTGCCACCTATCAGTGCCCATCAGTGTCACCTGATCAGTGCCCACCAGTGCTGCCTCATCAGTGCCCATCAGTGCCACCTATCAGTGCACATCAGTGTCACCTATCAGTGCCCATTAGTGCCACCTTATCAGTGCCCATCAGTGCAGCCTATCAGTGCCCAACAGTGCAGCCTATCAGTGTCCATTAGTGCAGCATCATCAGCGAACATCAGTGAAGGAGAAAAATTACCTGTTTGCCAAATTTTTAACAAACTATGAAAATGTTTTATTTTATTTTTTTCAAAATTTTCTGTCTTTTTTTGTTTAGCAAAAAATTAAAAATCCAGTAGTGATTAAACACCACCAAAAGAAAGCTCTATTTGAGTGAAAAATAAAAATGTAATATGGGTACAATGTAGCATGACCGCGCAATTGTCATTCAATGTGCGACAGCGTTGAAAGCTGAAAATTGGCCCGGGCAGGACGGGGCTATAAGTGCCCAGTAAGCAAGTGATTAAGATGGTTATTTATTTTATTTTTGTAATACAAAGTTCATAATATGGAGGATGTTTAGAAGCTTTACAATTTTATAAATATTGGAGGCTATTCGTCTTAGATGGTTGACCTGCGTGTTTGATGCTCAGTCTGTTACGCTATATGGCAACCCTTCTCTATTCTTTAAATCTTATTTGTAGTTGGGGATCTTACCACCAGATGTCACCATGCTCTTTATTAACTTTTAGTGATTGGAATGGGCCATCCTTTGTTCTAATGGGATATCTGTAGAAAGTATTTAATGGAGGCATGACATCAGACACTCCTGACTAATGCTGGTCATACACTATACGAAAAATCGGGCGAAAATCGGTCGTTCAGACAGTTCTTTCGTTTTTCGGACAGTTAATGGTCACAAAATCGATCATCTTTGGGATGTTTTTGAGCCAAAGAAACGAAGGACAAGTTTGGAAATTTTCTGCCGAACGAACGATAAATCGGAAGGTTAATGTGTTTCCTGAACTTTCTGCACTAGGTATATGTGAAAAAAAAAAAAAAAAAAATTATTTATGTCCACTGAACGATTTATCGGTCATTACATGATGGCACTATCGTTTGCGCTCACGAATGAACTTTCGTTTTTCGAAAGTTCGTTCGGACGATTTTTCGTATAGTGTATGGCCAGCATAAGGCATTTTCCACAAAATGCATCAAGCAGTGACCGCATGCTGGCCAAGGAGGTTTACAGGCATTTTTCGCATAGCGATTGGTAAAGAATTTTGATTGTTTTTCCTCCCAAATGGACACCTATCCAATGGCCACCCAATAACTATATTTTGATGTTTGTGAGAGTTTAGTTCTTTAGGTGCACTTTTAAAATGTGAGAAGTTCTCCTATGGTTTTTGAATCTTTTAATAAAACATTACTACTCTATAGGAAGCTTTCTTTTTTTCTTTTTGGGCAAGTCATTGAACTTTTGAGCTAAGACAATTATTTATGTTCCGTGAAATGAAGATCTAATGGCTTAGACATACATAATCATTCTGATGAATCAGAAGGTATATGGGAATTGCTGAGAGTCTGACTTGCACCATACGCACAGTTTGACCTTCCTTTAGTTTGGCGCTCATAATATTTGGTGAATGTGATTCCAAATGTTAGTGGCACATGCAGTGATCAGCATTCTGAATATTTTAAGAATTCTACAATACAGTCATTAATACAGATTATTTCATATATTTTCTCACTGCCTATAAAATACCCTCTGATGAGCAAACAATTATGGTTTACTCTTCAGAGGACCAACACACATGTAAACAACCCCTTTAAATTGTAGGTTCCTTAAGGGCAGGGACTGATATAAATGTAACATATTCAAAGCATTATTTAAAGTGTAAATTGACAGTGCAATATAAATATTTGTAATAAATAAAATAATTATTATGATGATACCTTTAACATGCTAATCATTCATTGTTGTAAGTCTGAAGCCTCGTTTTATAGAACAAATGTTTTTTAAGCTTTATTTTCTGGCAATTTAGGACAAATGTGTTGGTGGATTACAATCTGCAGAAAAAATATGAATGTCACAAATAGCATATTATTTTCTATGCTCAAGGGAGCACAAAGACAGCGTGGGCTCCAGGACAGACAATCTTGTTTCAAAACTGTAATAAAAGGGAAAGTTACTACCTAATCTTTTATCACAGGGCCACTTTGTTCTTTAAAATGCTTTCCTCGACTTTTAATGCCAGTTAGCAGACTGCTGACACTGCTGCTACACGCTCTCCAAGCTTTTCTATATAATTGATGGTTTCTGAATGCTTTTAAAATAAGAACGCATTTCAGCATGGCTTCTAATCCTGTTCTGTATCGTGAGAGTACTGCATCTAGTTAAGAACTCACAAATAACTGTTGTTAATGTAAAACATTTGCTGTCTGCAGGTTGCAGCCACAGTTACTTTGTGAGTTAATTTGCAGTCTGGTCATTTTCCCTGCAAACAAAGTTTAGGCCCTGGGATCATTGCATTCACACCCTTGAGCAGCCATTCAATGTCTCTGCCTAGACCCAGATTGTCATCACTGGAGCCTGTAGGTATACATTTTTGTTGCCTTAAGCAGTGCTGGGACAAGGTCACCCAATGCCCAGGGAAAAGATGGGAAACTGCACCCCCTCCTGGTGGATAATGAGAAGGGCATCAGGCCAATAGAGGCAGGTTCCGAACTGTATGTTTAGGCTTGTATGATTAGGAGATGTGGGGACTTACCCTTTGATTATTCTATTTGCATAGGGGTTAGTGCCTGTTTTTTGGTTACAGCCCCCCCCCCACCCCCCACCTAATTATCCAACTGTATCTAATGTTTGTGGCAGGCATTGAAAGTAGGATTTTTAAAACAGCTTACCTGTAAAATCCTTTTCTTGGAGTACATCACGGGACACAGAGCAGCATAGTCATTACTATGTGGGTTATATAGATTACCTTCAGGTGCTGGCACTGGCAACTTCCAAAACAGGAAGTACCCTCCCCTATATAAGCCCCTCCCATCCGGGAGTACCTCAGTTTTGTAGCAAAGCAATACGTGTCCCCAAAAGAGGGGTGGGAGCTCTGTGTCCCGTGATGTACTCCAAGAAAAGGATTTTACAGGTAAGCTGTTTTAAAAATCCTACTTTCTTGTTCATACATCACGGGACACAGAGCAGCATAGTCATTACTATGTGGGACGTCCCAAAGCAATGCCACATGAGGGGGGGGATACACCATACATAAGCTGGGCGCCATCAGGCATGAGGATCTTTTGCGGCCTGCAACACACTGCGCCCAAAGGCGACATCCTCCTGACTTCTAACGTCCACCTGGTAGAACCTAGTAAACGTGTGTACTGAAGACCATGTTGCGGCCTTACAAATTTGCGCCAGGGAGGCCTGGTGATGCACTGCCCATGAAGTTCCAACTGCTCTCGTGGAGTGCGCCCTAACTTTGAACGGAGGCGGTCTACTTCTCAAGCCATAGGCTTGTATTATGACCTGTCAAATCCACTTGGCTAAAGTAGATTTTGATGCTGCCTGACCCTTTCTGGGGCCTTCCGGCAGAACAAACAAAGAATCCGTTCTACGAATCTGAGCAGTGGCTTCTAGATAAGCTTTAACTGCTCTTACTACATCCAAAGAATGCAATAACTTTTCCTCTACCGAGCTTGGTTTGGGGAAAAAAGAAGGAAGAACCACATCCTGGTTCAAGTGAAACCTCGATACCACCTTAGGAAGAAAGGCTGGGTGAGGACGTAATACTACTCTGTCCTTATGGATAACCAGATATGGCTCTTTACAGGACATGGCGGCTAATTCCGACACTCTTCTAGCCGAGCATATGGCTACTAAAAATATCAATTTCCTGGTGAGTAGAACCAAGGAAATGTGCCGCAAAGGTTCAAATGGCTGCTTCTGCAGAACCGACAGAACCAAATTTAGATCCCATGGGCATATGGGAGCCTTAATCGGTGGAATAATACGAGTCACACCTTGCATAAAGGATTTGACAAGTGAATGCATAGCCAGGGGCCTTTGAAATAGTATTGACAAGGCCGAAACCTGGCCCTTGATAGTACTTAAGGCAAACTTCCTGTCTACAGCCCACTGCAGGAAGTCCAGAATTCTGCCTATAACGTACTTACGTGGATGCCATTTTCTGGCCTCGTACCAAGTGATGTACGCCTTCCAAACTCTATAGTAGATCTGCCTGGATACAGGCTTCCTGGCATTGATTATAGTTGATACCACAGAGTTAGAGAGACCTCTCTTCTTTAGGATGTGGGATTCAATAGCCAGGCCGTTAAACTTAGAGTTAGTAAGGAAGGGTGGTATATCGGTCCTTGCGAAAGCAGGTCCGGACGACGTGGAAGGGTCCAAGGACTCCCCACAGACATTTTGATGATCTCCGCGTACCAGGCCCTTCGGGGCCACGCTGGAGCCACCAGGATCACCGGCTTCTTCTCCAACCTGACTCTGCGAAGGAGTCGAGGCAACAATTGTAGCGGAGGGAATGCATATATCAGTCTGAACTGATCCCAAGGGAACACCAGAGCATCCGAGCCGCAAGCGAGGGGATCCCTTGTCCGGGAGACAAATCTGTCCACCTTTGCGTTGAATCTGGATGCTAGCAGATCTACATCCGGTGTTCCCCACCGCTGACATATTGCTCGGAAGACCTCGGGATGAAGGGACCATTCCCCTGGGCATAACTGTTGGCGACTCAGAAAGACCGCCTTCCAATTCTCCACCCCTGGAATGAAGACAGCTGATATACATGGGACATGCTTTTCTGCCCATTCCAGGATGTGACTTACTTCCCTCTGGGCTGCACGACTCCTGGTGCCTCCCTGATGATTGATATATGCCACTGCTGTGGCATTGTCTGATTGAATTCTGACAGGGGACCCTTGGAGTCTGGATGTCCAGGCTACTAGGGCGTACCGGGCTGCTCGTATCTCTAAGAGATTGATGGGCAGGGTTTTTACTACATTTGACCATCTGCCCTGGAGAGACCATTGCTCCAGTACTGCCCCCCAGCCTATAAGGCTGGCATCTGTAGTGACCACCTTCCAAGATATCGGGCTGAAGGGTTTTCCCTTCTGGAGATTCTGGGGGATCAACCACCAGCAGAGACTCTTCCGAACGGAAGGGGACAAAGCCATCGGGAAGTCTAGAGCCTGAACTTTTCCGTTCCAGGCTGACAATATGGCCCTTTGTAAATTCCTTGAGTGGAATTGGGCGTATGGTACAGCTTCGAATGATGCTACCATCTTTCCTAGCAGCCTCATGCACAGGCGTATGGACGGCTGTCTTTTTGCACAAAGCAGACGGACCAAGGCCCTCAAAGAGGATACCTTGTCTAGAGGTAAGAAAATCTTCCTCTGGTCTGAATCCAGCCGTAGCCCTAGATATACCAGGTTTTTCACTGGCTGTAGGGCTGACTTGTCCAGGTTGATGACCCAACCGTGAGACTCTAGATACTTGATTGTATCGACAATTACCACTTCTAGCTTGGCAACTGAGTGGTCCATCAACAACAGGTCGTCTAGGTATGCCATTATCGTTACACCCCGTGTTCTTAGATCGGCCAACAGTGGGGCCAGAATTTTTGTGAACACTCGTGGTGCTGTGGCCAGACCGAATGGTAAGGCTCTGAACTGAAAATGGCGCCCTTCTACTGCAAAGCGTAGGAATTTTTGATGACCTGGAAAGATGGGAACATGCAAGTAAGCATCTTTGATGTCGATCGAGGCTAACCATTCCTCCCCTTGTAGGGCAGCGGTGACCGATCGGATCGACTCCATCCGGAAAGACCGGACGTTTAGAAATTTGTTTAGACTCTTTAGGTCCAATATGGGTCTTATGTCCCCGTTTGGCTTCGGGACTGTGAAAAGGTTTGAGTAGAAACCCAACCCCCACTCTTCCATAGGAACCTCCATAATTACTCCTTGGAGCAATAGTTGTTCTAACGCCAATAGGAGAGACCCTCTTTTTAGAGGGTCTCTTGGCATGCCTGACCACATAAAATGGGACGGAGGAGACTCTTTTAACTCCAACTTGTATCCCAGAGTTACTGCGGAGAGCACCCATCTGTCTTTGATCGTCTCCCGCCAGGTCTCTGCGAACAACTGAAGTCTTCCCCCCACCCGTTTGAGTGGGGGCAGCCCTTCATAGGCTTGACTTGGAGGCTGGTTTAGTACCTCTTCGGATCCAGGGCTTTTTATTACCCTGTGGCTGTCCCTGATTTTTACCTCCTGAGTTTGACCGAGGAGGCCGTCGGAACTGCTTAGTAGCAGACGTCGCAGGGATAGGAGAGGTAGTCCTCTTAAAAGATGGACCCCTAGACCTCTTTTTACTCGGTAAGAGAGTACTTTTACCACTGGAAATCTTCTGGATATACTTATCCAGGTCTTCGCCAAAAAGGCGTTCCCCATGAAATGGGAAGCTAACTAAGAGCTTCTTACAGGGAGCTTCAGCAGACCAGTTTTTGAGCCACAGAAGCCTACGCATATGTACCAAAGACAGCGTGAGGCGGGAGGCCTGATGGATAGAATCCTTGATGGCGTCAACCGCAAAGCATAATGCTCTAGGCAGATCAGCCAGAGCCTGGGCCTGCTGGTCTGGCAAATCCCTCAGGACCATTTTCATTTGATCCTTTAAAGCTTGGCAGACCCCAATAGCTGCCACTGCTGGCTGTGTAACAGCCCCTGCTGTGGAAAAAGCAGATTTTAATAAAGATTCCAATTTTTTATCCACTGGATCTTTGAACATTTGAACATTATCTACTGGACATGTCAGTGATTTGTTCACAGAAGAGATGGCTGCATCCACCGTAGGAACATTCCATCTCTGGGTGAACTTTTCCTCCATGGGATAGATCACCGGAAACCTTTTAGGCGGAACAAATAGTTTATCAGGATGTTCCCAGTCCTGGTATATAAGTCCTTCCAATAATGGATGTATTGGAAAGGAGCAATTAACCTGGGGAGCTTTTAGCGACCCCAATGAGGAGACAGCAGTAGTTGATGGTTCAACAAGAGGCATTTTAAATGCAGATCGAACCATGTCAGTTAGGGTCTGGACCCACAATCTTTCAGTCTGCGATGCTGAAAATGGTTCATCTACTGTCGATTCCTCAAAAACAGAGCTAACCTCCTCCTGATCCCCTTCAGGTAGGTCGGTCCCTTCCTGGGACTGTTGCTCTGCCAACAGGCACTCTAATGGAGGTGATGGAGATCTGGCGCGCTTTCTTTCCTGTAGAGAAGAAGCGATCAATGCTGCCAATCTCTGCTCCAATCCCTCCAGAGTTGAGGAAAAAACCTCCTCTGTTATATATGCAGGAGCAGGTGGACTGAGGACAGCCGCAGTACCTGGCACTCCCGGGGGTTCCTTATGGGTATTAACCTCTGATTTCTCAGGGGAGGAGGGTGCAGATGACTGCTCCAGATCCTCAGAGCCCGATGGAGACCCCCTACACTTCCTGAGAGGTATATCTCGGAGTTTTTTAGGCGGCATATTCCTTAGTTCAAAGCTGAGGTATTCCAGCCGCAATACACCCCTTACTGAAATAGTCTAATGCAATTTGCTGCTATGTACATCAGTGGGTGTCTACTAATGCGTCTTTCTGGGGATGCCTGTATCAACCGCCCGCTGTAAGCCCCTATACCATGCTACCAGCTCCTTTTCATGCTCTGTGTCCATAGCAAGCAGCGTGGACTGAGTCCTTTTATCTTGCTGGGACGCCCGCACATGCGCAGAAGCGCTGGGCGCACAGAGCGCGTCATCCGCCAGGCTCCGCCCCCTTTTTTTAAGCTAAACCTTATAAAAGGAAAGCATGTGTGCGCGCGCGCGCGCGTGCACGTGTGCGCTCTTGGCGCCATGTAGGGAGAGAAGCCAGGGTCCCTGTTTCACCAGGACTCGGGGATGGAAGGAAACTACTTGGCAGCATGACAGAGGAATGCAGCTTCCCTGATAGAGAGCTCACTCATCTGCCTGGACTTTCACCATGGAAGGAATAGTCCCAAGAAAAAAGACGTTCCACAGCGGCCTCTAGTGGACAAACACAGGTACCGCACCTTTGTCTTTTTTTTTTTTTTTTAAAACCTCCTTTATGAAAAAACATTTCCAGGTTTACAGTTTTTTTAAAACTTCCCTTATGAAAAAACATTTCTAGGATTTCTTAGGCATATACAGCTATTAGCGGGAATACCCTTTAGGTAACAGGCAGAAAGACATATTAGGCTTGGGGGTCCCCTCAATAGAACCAAGTTCCTGAGGGGCCCCCACTTACCTTTTCCCCGCCGCAGGACTTTGTTTGGTCCACAGAAGCCCAAACTTCACCTCTCACGGCAGGCATTGTACTAGACCTTCAGGGACCGGGTTCCCAAGGATTCCACTCCCCTGGACCTGTATAGCACCCTGCACAGATAGCCTCTTGGTTTTGGGTATGACCAGAGCTCTGGATCCCAGGGTCCAGCCCTCCTAAGAGAGGCATTACAGGCAAAACCCTGCTCTTCTCTGCAAGGCCCGGGTACCGACCGTTTAGCTATGAAGCTTTTTTGGTCGGATCCGGAATAGCTTGCTAAGGCCCAGAGAACCTGTACACAAGCCCAGATGAATACATGTTAACCTTGGCCAACACCTTAGACACTGGCAAAAAAACTGAGGTACTCCCGGATGGGAGGGGCTTATATAGGGGAGGGTACTTCCTGTTTTGGAAGTTGCCAGTGCCAGCACCTGAAGGTAATCTATATAACCCACATAGTAATGACTATGCTGCTCTGTGTCCCGTGATGTATGAACAAGAAATTGTGCCAATGATTGTGATGTGCTGCAGAGAACAGAAAAGCTTAAAACTGGAGCACAAATATGGGGCTAACAGTGATAAAGGAACAAATGCCCCTGAGTGGGTGGTGTCACTGAAAGGAAAAAATATCCATTACGTCTTTGGAGTGACTGGAAGGAAAAATTGGCCCTATATCAGTGGCGTCACTGGGAGAACAATGCCTGCATCAGTGGTGTTGCTAAAAAGAAAAATGGTGGGAAAAAAATATCCCTGCGCCCATGGTGTCAGTCTGCAGAGAGCTCAAGACTGCACATCATGCAAGGCACAGGGTTCATAAATGCAAATCACACAGGACACAGAGCTTATCAATGAATGTATTGCAGGACACAGGTGCACGGAGTCATATTATGCAGGACTCAGGAGAGCATATTGTGCAGGGTTAGATATTGCTTAGTAACACACCAGTACAGAGCTCTATTCACAACCCTCCCATAGAGAGCTTATCCCTTTTTCTGGCCCTGGCCATAAGTAAAACATTTGCGTTATATAAAATTACTTTTATTTCTACAGCTACTACCGGCTGCCGAGTCCTGTTATGATATAGCAACCAGTGAGGAACATGACACCCAGTGAGGAAAATGCTGTCTGATGCACCTAGAAGTGTTGCATAGCAGTGGTGCTACTAGCTCTGCAAGAGAGCTGAGAATTGATTTGCCATTCAGTGTAATGGTAAATACGCATCCTCTTGTATTACAAGGCAAAGGTATTTGTATTTTTTTTAAAGGTGTTAGGGTTGCTTTAATTTGCATATACTGTAGCGAGGACAGGAAACTCACGCTAGTAAAAAGCTGTAAAAAATGTACAGTCCGATAATTAGGAACCTTTAAATGTTCCAACAAAACAATACATCTCCATAGCTTCCAACTTTAAGAACCCATATTCCCCTGTGCTTCTTATAGGACGGATATATAAACATAAAAAAAAAAAACTGATGTTACTATTCACCAACCAAAGTAAGTCCTAAAAAGGCCCAGTGGGTGTTGCTTATTTTTAGTTACTTGTATAAAAGAAAAGTGAGCGTAGCTGCTAACAGTCATTTTGCTTCTTTAACCACTTAACGACCGCTCACTGTATATATACGTCGGCAAAATGTCACGGACAGGCACAATCACGTACCTGTACGTGACTACCTTCGTATGGGTGGGGGGTCCGATCGGACCCCCCTCCGGTACAGTGAGCGGTCGGTATCACTCCGGGAGTGATCGGTGATGAGGGGGCGGCCATTGGTTTCTGGCCACCCCCTCACGATCGCTCCCGGCGAATGAAATGCTTCCTCTGCCTGTGTAATGTAAACACAGGCAGAGGAAGTGATGTCATCTCTCCTGCGGCGCTCACATACACCGAGCGCCGTGGAGAGAAGATGTCAGGTTAGTGCACAAACACTACACTGACACATAGGCACACATAGGAACACGACCCCCCCCCCAGTCACCCCCAGATCACCCCCCAGATCACCCACCAGACCCCAGTCACATTTATTTACTGATCACTGCAAACAGTGACATTTGTAACTGTAAAAGTGTCAGGGCAGTTAGTGTAGGTCCCTTTAGGTCCAGGGTAGCCCCCTAACCCCCCCTAATAAAGGTTTAACCCCTTGATCACCCCCCAGGTAACCCTTTCACCCCCTAGCACCACTGTCACTAAGCGATCGTTTTTCTGATCACTGTATAAGCGTCGGTGATGCCGCTAGGTAGTCAGTTATTTTTTTAGGTTCGCCGCCAGGTTTTTATAGCGTCAGGTACCCCCATATAGTACCTAATAAAGGTTTAACCCCTTGATCGCCCCCCAGGTAACCCTTTCACCCCTTTTGCCAGTGTCACTAAGCAATAGTTTTTCTGATCGCTGTATTAGGTATGCTGGTGCCGCTAGGTAGTCAGTTATTTTTTGAGGTTCGCTGCCAGGTTTTTATAGCGTCAGGTACCCCCATATATTACCTAATAAAGGTTTAACCCCTTGATCGCCCCCCAGGTAACTCTTTAACCCCCTTTTTCCAGTGTCACTAAGCGATCGTTTTTCTGATCGCTGTATTAGGTATGCTGGTGCCGCTAGGTAGTCTGTTATTTTTTTAGGTTCGCCGCCAGGTTTTTATAGCGTCAGGTACCCCCATATATTACCTAATAAAGGTTTAACCCCTTGATCGCCCCCCAGGTAACTCTTTAACCCCCTTTTTCCAGTGTCACTAAGCGATCGTTTTTCTGATCGCTGTATTAGGTATGCTGGTGCCGCTAGGTAGTCTGTTATTTTTTTAGGTTCGCCGCCAGGTTTTTATAGCGTCAGGTACCCCCAAATATTATCTAATAAAGGTTTTAACCCCCTGATTGCCCCTAGAGTTAACCCTTTCACCAGTGATCACCGTATAAGTGTCACTGGTGACACTGGTTAGCCAGTTAGTTATTTAGTTATTTAGGTTCCCCGTCAGGTTTTTATATAGCGTCAGGTACCCCCATATATTACCTAACAAAGGTTTTAACCCCCTGATTGCCCCTAGTTAACCCTTTCACCAGAAATCACCGTATAAGTGTTACGGGTGACGCTGGTTAGTTAGTTTGCTTTTTATAGTGTCAGGGCACCCGCCGTATATAACCCAATAAAGGTTTAACCCTCTGATCGCCTGGCGGGTGATATCAATTAGGTTTTAGCATCAGAGAGGGTCTGCGTCACACCCCAGGCAGCGTCAGGTTAGTGCCAGTAGCGCTAACACCCACGCGTGAAGCATACACCTCCCTTAGTGGCATAGTATCTGAACAGATCAATATCTGATCTGATCAGATCTATACTAGCGTCCCCAGCAGTTTAGGGTTCCCAAAAACGCAGTGTTAGCGGGATCAGCCCAGATACCTGCTAGCACTTGCATTTTGCCCCCCCGTCCAGCCCAGGCCACCCAAGTGCAGTATCGATCGATCACTGTCACTTACAAAACACAACACACATAGCTGCAGCGTTCGCAGAGACAGGCCTGATCCCTGCGACTCCAGTGCTGTAGGAGGTGATTTCACCACCACAGTTAAAAAAAGAGCATATATGCCGAAGCATGGGGGCAGCAGAGGCAGAGGAGCGATTTTGCTCCTAATGCCTCATACATATGGTCGAAATTCCGATGGAGGTTTCCCCATGGAAAAGTCAGACCGTGTGTACGCGGCATAACTTTTGCGGGAGGATGCCCCCATGCTTCGGCATATATAAATGGTGCATGTATGCCCATCATTAGAAGTGGGTAATTGAAGGGAGGTATTCTAATGGTGGGCATACCCACCGATTAATCTCTTTTTTTCGTTCAGCCAACAGGCTTCATGAAAAAAAAAGATTACAATACATGTCCAACAAGGACCAGCAACGTACTGGTATGTTGCTGGACTTTGAATGGTTACACCAGAATGATGCCTGCGGGTTTAGGTATCATCTTGGTATCATTCTTTTCAGCCAGTGGCCGGCTTTCACGTAAAAGCAATTCTAGCGGCTAATTAGCCTTTGGACTGCTTTTACAAGCAGTGGGAGGGAATGTCCCCCTCCGGATATAAAAAGCGCCATTGGGAAGTTGGGAAAGCATTTTATCACACCGATCGTGGCGTGGTCAGATGCTTTGAGGGCAGAGGAAAGATCTAGGGTCTAATAGACCCCAGTTTTTTTTTAAAAAAAGAGTACCTGTCACTACCTATTGCTATCATAGGGAATATTTACATTCCCTGAGATAACAATAAAAATGGTAAAAAAAATAAATATGGAAGGAACAGTTTAAAAATAAAATAAAAAGCAAAATTATTAATTAAAAAAAAACACCCCTGCTCTTGCGCAAAGGCAAACGCAAGTGTCGGTCTGGCGTCATATGTAAACAGCAATTGCATCATGCATGTGAGGTATCACCGCGAAGGTCAGATCGAGGGCAGTAATTTTAGCAGTAGACCTCCTCTATAAATCTAATGTGGTAACCTGTAAAGGCTTTTAAAGGCTTTTAAAAATGTATGTAGTTTGTCGCCACTGCGCGTTTGTGCGAAATTTTAAAGCATGTCGCGTTTAGTATCCATGTACTCGGCCTAAGATCATCTTTTTTATTTCATCAAACATTTGGGCAATATAGTGTGCTTTAGTGCATTAAAATTTAAAAAAGTGTATTTTTTCCCCCAAAAAAATGCGTTTGAAAAATCGCTGCACAAATACTGTGTGAAAAAAAAATGCAACACCCACCATTTTAATCTGTAGGGCCTTTGCGTTAAAAAAATATATAATGTTTGGGGGTTCAACGTAATTTTCTTGAAAAAAAATAATATGTTTTCATGTAAACAAAAAGTGTCAGAAAGGGCTGTGTCTTCAAGTGGTTAGAAGAGTGGATGATGTGTGACATAAGCTTCCTAATGTTGTGCATAAAATGCCAGGACAGCTCAACCCCCCCCCCCAAATGACCCCATTTTGGAAAGTAGACACCCCAAGCTATTTGCTGAGAGGCATGTCGAGTCCATGGAATATTTTATATGTTGACAGAAGTTGCGGAAAAAAGTTGCAAAAAGTTGCAAAAAGTTGTCACTAAATGATATATTGCTCAAACATGCCATGGGCATATGTGGAATTACACCCAAAAATACATTCTGTTGCTTCTCCTGAGTACAGGGATACCACATGTGTAACACTTTTTGGGAGCCTAGCCGCGTACAGGACCCCAAAAACCAAGCACCGCCTTCAGGCTTTCTAAGGGTGTAAATTTTTAATTTACTCCTCACTGCCTATCACAGTTTTGGAGGCCATGGAATGCCCAGATGGCACAACCCCCCCCCCCCCCAAATGACCCCATTTTGGAAAGAAGACACCCCAAGCTATTTGCTGAGAGGTATGGTGAGTATTTTGCAGATCTCGCTTTTTGTCACAAAGTTTTGAAAATTGAAAAAAAAAAATAATAATTGACTTTCTTCATTTTCAAAAACAAATGAGAGCTGTAAAATACTCACCAACTTCCTTTACTGTGTAATTCATGTATAGACCTGCCCGTTCTCGCGTTCCGCATCTGGTCCGCTGAGCGGACCTGATGGGGAACTTTAGAAGGGGCGGGTCTATACATTTAAAACACTGCAGAGGAAGTTCCCCATCAGGTCCGCTCAGGCACAACCAATGACGGACAGCGCTGGACATCGGGATTGCCGCGGGACACTGGATTTCATCGCTGGAATGTTTTTGTTTTTTTTTAATAAAGGACTTTTTCCAAGGTGTTTGTGTGTTTTTATTTACATTTTTTTACACTTTCTTTGTGAAATGGTAGGGGTAATTTGTACCCCTCACCAATTCACATAGGGGGGGGCCGGGATCTGGGGGTCCCCTTTGTTAAAGGGGTCTTCCAGATTCCGATAAGCCCCCCGCCCGCAGACCCCCACAACCACCGGGCAAGGGTTGCGGGGATGAGGCCCTTGTCCCCATCAACATGGGGACATCCTCCCCATGTTGAGGGCATGTGGCCTGGTACGGTTCAGGAGGGAGGGGGGCCACTCTCTCGTCCCCCCCTCTTCCCCTGTGGCCGGCCAGGTTGCGTGCTCGGATAAGGGTCTGGTATGGATTTTTGGGGGGACTCCACACCATTTTTTTTTTATTTGGGGTGGAGTTCCCCTTAAAATCCATGCCAGATCTGAAGGGCCTGATATGGATATTTAGGGGGAACCCCACGCCATTTTTTTTTTAAATTTGCGGTGGGGTTCCCCTTAATATCCATTCCAGACCTGAAGGGCCTGGTAATTGAATTTGGGGGAATCCCCACGCTTTTTTTTTTTTTATCAATGACTTTTGTATGTATTGATAAAAGCCGACAATTCATTAATAGCCGCGAGTGAGTTTTAAATGACTTTTTTTCCTTCAAAAATTACATTTTATGCAGGGACAGTTCTAAGCACGGGAAACATGCGCCACTTTACATGCATATCATACACACCCCCTAGGTACGAAATTTAAAGGAATATTTCACTTTTATTTTTTCATTTTAAGCATTATTAAAATCACTGCTCCCGTAAAAACGTCTATTTTTTAAACTTTTTTTTGCATTGATACATGTCCCCTGGGGCAGGACCCGGGTCCCCAAACACTTTTTAGGACAATAAATTGCATATTAGCCTTTATAATTAGCACTTTAGATTTCGAATGTTCGAGTCCATTGTATTTAATAGGGTTCTAAAGTTCACGCGAACATTCTGTCTGTTCGCAGGTTCTGGTGCGAACCGAACAAGGGGGTGTTCGGCTCATCCCTGATAAGGATTTTCTACTGTTCACCCTGACTGCTGTACGAATTTGGAAAAAAAAGTCCCTGATGTTAAAGCAAAATGGACCATTCTTTATAAGGATTGTTTTCTTTGGTTCATCTAGGATTTCTGGGGATACAAAGGAAAGCAAAAACCCTTAAAAAGAATGGTCCATTTTGCTTTACCACTTTTATTTTTATTATAGATATGTAACCATGTCTTACACTGCATTGTAGCTGGGCCATTGGTGATATGCAGCTAAAGAGTGTGCAACCTTCAAACGTGGATTCATATGTCACACACAATGTTTAGTGCAGGGGTGCCCAACCAGTGGCCCGCGGAGCCCTCTGATGTAGCCCACGACCTCCTGCTCTGGGATATAGAGAAGAAAATAAAAAATATGGACAGCCGCACTCCAAAAAACCTTTGACGGTCGCCTTTATTGTAAAAAATGGAAGATCACACCAAAAATCATCACAGCATAGCCGGTTTATTTTTACAATAAAGGCGACCGTCAAAGGTTTTTTGGAGTGCGGCTGTCCATATTTTTTATTTTCTTCTCTATATGCTACGTGCATTGCTGGCACCCACGGTAGTCCTGATACTACAAATTGCTGGAGCGTGTCCACCTGGAGCGGTAAAAATCTCTTTCTCTCTACTCCTGCACTGGGATGGAATAAAATAGAATAGAATGCTGTTATTAAAGGTAAGTTTATTACTAAACTTACAGTGTATATATGGGCATATCTGTTCGGCAGTGGTTACTGGGCTGCATTTAAACTGATCCGCAGGTGCAGAGCAGTGCACCTGCGGGTTGCCTGTACTGAGCCATAGACTTCTATTACCTGCATGTTTGGTGTGCTTTCTGAAAGTGCACAACACCTACAGGATATAATAGAAGTCTATGGCAAAGTGCAGCTAACTTGCAGGTTTTCCACAGGTGAACTGTGCTGCACCCACAGTGCAGGTAAACAACAGTGATCAGTGTGAAAGCAGCCTTTGGCCCATTTCACACGGTCAGTCCGACCCAATCAGACACTCTATTCACCTCTAAGGAGTGGCAGATGTAAATGGACTTGTATTCGTTTACAAACGCCTACCACCTATACAATCTGCAAAAAAAAAGTGGAGTAGGCTCTATAGAGCAGAGTGGGCTGCCATCCACCCGCTCCACTCATTGTGGCCCGCGACCGGTTACCAAATCGCTTAAGTGGCCCTCGCTCTTCAAAAGGTTGGGCATCCCTGGTTTAGTGTGTATACTGTATAAAACAGACAACTATTATTTGCAAGAAGAATCTTGGGAGGTTTCTTTTGTAGGTTATAGCTGGCCTGTGCCCTTTGAAAACGTTCTCTTGAAACTAAACTAGTCAGGGCGGTGCTACGTACTGACGTCACTATTCCCACGTGACCCCAGAAGCATGGGCGAACGCCAGGACCTTTTATGCCGGCAATTTTAAATCTGTTTTATGAATTTCTGTAGTCCTTTTTACCTTGATGATCGGAAAAAATATTTGCGGTAATATACTATCCAAGTCCCCCCCTTCTTTTTTTCTCCGTTGTTATTAATACCGGAGGTCTGTTGGGTCCCTATAAAAGTCTGATTACACCAGCCTCCAGCGAAGGGAACAGCAGAATTAGAAGCAGAGGGAGTATCTGGATCCCGGAGCTGAGATACCCACAGGATCAGCATCAAGACCCCGCAGAGGGTGATATCTGCAGGCTCATCTGACCTTGCCACATTGGAGGTCCACTTTTTGCGGTAAGGTACCCATCTCTTGACTTCATATTCACCGTAGTGGATGCAGCTTTCCTATGGTATTTGTGGATCTATCCTGGGCACTACTCCTCTCAACGTTCTTCTACAAACTCTTTTTTTCTTTCATTTGAAGCAATTTTGTATTGGAACTCTTCTAAGGAATGGACTTCCTCACTGCTATTATATATTATTTAGCAATAATTTAGAGCACTAGTTTGGTAATATTTTGTAGTAGTATTCAGTTGCTTTTGTTTGATTCAACACCTTACACATATGAGTATTGATTTGGCAGGCTCTGCATCCATTTAATTGAAGTAGGGGTGCAGACCTTGTACCTGCACGTGCACTTTTCTCTTTTTTTGGATATTTAATTTTATAGTTTACTCATTATAGGGTTTACTTACCTTCATTATTTATATGAACTCTCATTATAGCTCTATTTTTCACATGTTTGTGTGCGACATACCTTCTTGATTTTATAGGTTATAGCTGTTACCTCATTGTAAGAAAATTAGGAAAAAGTATTAGCCGGCTGTATGAGAAATGTTTTCAGTAGCTCTCTTTTCTACAACAATGTCTTGATTTTTAATTAGACCTGATTGTATGAACTTATAATCAGGCTCTTGCTATCAATTTTCTGTGCATCTTAGAAATTAAAATCATAAATCAAATTGTTGGATGTTGATGGAACAAGCATTTATTTTTCTCTTTCTTCATATTTCACTTTTATGTACCATAAGTCTTGTTAGTGCAAAACGGGTCATATCAATAGGACTTTTAATGCGGAACTTTCAGCCCAATTTTTTTTTAGCTTTTGTATAGAGTCAGTGAGAGTTAGAACTTCACATTTCTTGTGTCACTGGGACAAGTTAAGGAACAACAAAATAAACTAGACCAAGGCTCTAACATTTACCATAGCCTATTAAAAAGTTCTTCTTTTCGAGTATTAAAATATTGCCTAATCGGAGGGCGCATGCGCGACGCGATGCAGGAAGGACGTGCCTGAGCCGTGCTCCGTGAGACCCGGTCCTTCCAGGCCAGCTACCCAGGGCAATTTGCGCTTAATCCCGGCTATTTCACCCAGCACCCCTGTGGGAAAGCTCTGTGCATGCCAATCGGCAAAAAACAGCGATATCGCCGCTCTCAAAAGTGCCTCACAAACCTTCTCCTGAACATGGAACAGAGAACCTGCAAGACTCCTCAAGATGGCGGTGGCAGCAGCACCGAGACACATGCGTCTCATGTTAACCACATCCCGGCAGCTTCTCAGGGGAACAGTGAGTACAATCCTCCCCTCACTAAAGCAGACCTAGATGCTAGCCTCACCACTATTTTTGAGAAGCTAGTGGAAAAAATTGAAAAGGAAGTACATAATTCTACTGCGGCCCTCTCACTTGAGATAGCCAGCATAGGCAACCGCACAGACAAACTTGAGGCCAAACATGATGAGCTCTCCCTGGCCCACAATGATTTGAGAAAAGACCATGAGAATCTTGCAGATAACTTTGCCTTTATGCAGGCCCAAGTCGAAGAGTTAGACAATAGAAACAGACGCCATAATATAAGACTGCGTGGAGTTCCTGAAACCGTCACAGACTTGGTGCCTGCAGTCACAAAAATCTTTCAGGACCTCCTGCCTGGCAAATCCTCCACAGAGTTTCTGTGTGACAGGATACACAGAGCTCTCCGTCCCAAACCCACACCAGACAAGCCCCCCAGAGACATAATTATGTGTATGCATGACTTTCTCGTTAAGGAGGAAATAATGCACGCTTCCAGAAACACACCTAATATCACTTTTGAGGGTAAAAGACTGCAGATATACCCTGATATTTCCCCAGCCACGCTGGACAGGAGGCGTAGGATGAAAGAAGTTACTAATATACTACAAGCAGCAAGAATCAAATATCGATGGGGTTTTCCATTTAAACTCTCTATCCCTCATAATGGTACGACTTACACAGTATATAATATTATAGAGGGTAAGGAGCTGCTAGTGAAACTGGGCCTTCTTCAACAAGACCCCCCAAATCGCCCCCCACCGACTCCCAGACCTTCTCCTATCTGGTCTACCCCTTCCACTAGAAGAAATCAGAGAGACCAAAGAAGACTTTTTCAAGCTTACTAGAAGCAGAAACAGGATCTGGAATTTTCTCAGCCCTCTACAGCCCACTACACACCACTTTGAACCTCATCCTTTCCGAGGCCAAGGGAACACCATCAAGTAAGATTGGACCGATACATTGAGGGATGAAGGAAGGCCCATTTTTTTTTTTTTTTTCTTTTCATAATACTTTTACCATCCCTGTGCTATTATAAGGTACTGTACTTCAGCATGGATATCTCCTGGCAAAGTCCCCACTTATGGCGACTCCCTCTTCATGCAGGCAGCTGTCTGCTCTTCTTCCCATTCGACACCTGAACGAACATTATTGCTCAGTTTTTTTGTTTTTTTTTTCTTTTCTTTTTTCTTCACAAAAAGACAGAATTTGCATGGCCCTTTATACTCATATGTTCTTAGACATGTCTATTAACTTCTTATGATATCCACATAATCCATGCTGCTTGCCTGGGTTTGAAAGAAATTGTTTTTTTTTTTTTCCCTTCCCAGAATATGTTCACACTAATCTCTTGAAAATGCTCTCAGTTTCTAACTGGCTGGTTCAGCCGCTAGGAGAAAGGAGTAAGGAATAGATAGAAAAAGGACAGAAAAAAAAAGAATATATTGTTTTTCAATAGGCCTGGAGCTTCCGTCGTCGCTAGATTGACCCCCACTCCTGCTGGCAGGTCAGGTGATCTCTCCATTATATGGTGGGACCCCAGGCTTGTATAGCGGGATTAGGACTTTTAGTCCTACCAATTTTTCAATTGACTGTTTTTGTGACAGAACTTCTTCTGTCCCCACGTTTATACATGTTATCTTTGTATTCTCAGTTCTAACGGCCCTTAGGGCACACTTTAGAAAAATCTCAAAATTTGGAAATGTTAAGGCTTTAATATCTTCTTGGTACAGTATTCTTATGTCTGAAACTATAGTTTACTTTCTTACAGCATCCGGAACATTTGATTTATGCTCACTTCCATATATTCTTAACGTATTGCAGTACAAACGTTGGTTTAACTCCATTCACCTTACAAGGTACTCACACGAGATCAATATACAGTGGTTTCTTTCTCCCCATATCCATACAGAGGGGGTCCCCCTTAATCATAGCTACACTATTCTAATATATAATGGGTCTTAAAATATTATCCCATAACGTCCAGGGTTTCAACTCTCCCCATAAAAGGAAAAAGGCTTTTCTCGATTACAAAAGATTGGGCGCAGACATCCTTCTCTTACAAGAGACGCATTTTGCGGACTCTAACTGCCCTAAGTACTTTAATAAATCCTACAATCAATTCCACTACACTACTTTTGAAAACAAAACACGAGGAGTGGCGATATTTATACGCAACTCAATCATTTTTGACATTCAGTCAGTTCACAAAGACGACAATAGCAGATTTATCATTCTTAAAGGCACTATAAACAACCGTGAAGTTACGATTGCATCTGTTTATGCTCCTAACACCTCCCAATCAACATTTTTCACTCATTTTTTTGAAACCCTGGACCGTTATAGCTCCCCTCATCTTATTGTGGGCGGAGATTTCAACCTCTCCGCCCACCCAGCATTGGACAGAAGTAAGATCTCTCCCTCTTCACAGGCCTTTTTGAAATCTATGAACAGATCCATTAATAAACTTCAACTAGTGGACTCATGGCGTGCTCATAATGTAGGAGTAAAATCCTACACACACTACTCCCATCCCCACGATAGTTACGCCAGACTTGACTACATCTTTTGCACCCCCATCATCTTAGCCAATTCCTCTCAAGCTCTTATTCATCCCTGCCCATGGTCTGACCACAATATCACATCCCTGGAAACTTCATGCATAGGCCTCTCCACCTCACCTTTCAACTGGCGATTAAATGATTCCTTTCTTACTAATGCCTCTAACACACAGGCAGTGACCACCCATATTGAAAATTACTTCAATGAAAACATAAATGACGAAACCTCTCCTACAACCCTGTGGGTTGCCCATAAGGCTGTCATCCGCGGTCACTTGATTAACCTAACAGCTACTAGAAATCGAGAGAGACTCGCAGATATTAGATCCCTCACCAAAGATCTAGAGCATCTATATAATAAACTACAAATCTCCCCCTCTCAGGATATCACTTTACAGATACAATCTAAAAGGAAAGCTCTAGACCTAATTCTCTCATCTAATACAGAAAGATCCCTCAGGTTTTCCAAAGCAAAATTCCTATTACATAGTAACTCAACCTCGACCATGTTTGCTAGAAAACTTAAACAGGACTGCAGACCCACACACAATTATAAACTCCGAGACACGAAGGGTAACATAGTCACACACCCAAAAGAGGTCTTGAAGATATTCACCAACTACTACAAAAACTTACTCTCAAATCCCAGTGGCCCCCCTGATCCAAACTCGGAAACCTGGTTAGAAAATATACAACTCCCCTCCCTAAACCAAGCACAAGCCGACTCTCTTAAAATACCATGTACTGATGCTGAAATAACCAATATTATCAAATCACTCAAAAACTCCACAGCCCCAGGCCCAGACGGCTACACATCTTCTTACTACAAAAAATTCTCCTCCCTCATATCCCCTCACCTTACTAATCTCTTTAATTTCATCTTAGAAGGAAATCACTTCCCTGATGAGATGCTACTTGCCAACATGTCCCTCATCCCCAAACCCCACAAAGACCACACCCTCCCCCAAAACTTCCGTCCCATTTCTGTTCTAAATAACGATATAAAAATCTTCGGTAGGCTACTCGCAGATAGACTAGCTAAGGTTATTTCCCCCCTAGTCCACCCCGACCAAACTGGATTTATTCCAGGTCGTCAGATTGTAGATAACATAAGACTTGCCACCAATATAATTCAAGACGCCAATCTACATTCTAGCCGAGTCTGCCTCCTTAGCCTGGACATCCATAAGGCCTTTGATAGCATCAGTTGGCCATACCTCAACACCCTTCTCCCTAAATTTGGTATCCCACACGAATTCCTTCAGGGCTTTAATGCCCTCTATCATTCCCCACAAACACGTATAAAAATCCCAGGAAACAATTCAGACTTTTTCCCATTAGGCAGAGGCACAAGACAGGGCTGCCCCCTATCCCCATTATTATTTGCCTTAGCCTTAGAACCCTTAGCTCTATCCATTAGATACAATAACGATATCAAAGGCTACCCCAAACTACAGGATGAATACAAAATTAGTCTTTATGCAGACGATGCCCTAGTGTTTCTTACAGAACCTCTCACATCCATCCCCATACTCTTAAAAACACTCGACCAATTCCACAAAATTTCAGGTCTTAAAATTAATACCAATAAATGCTCAGCCCTCCCAATTAATATTCCTCAAGATCTCCAAACTCTGCTACAAAATAACTTCCATTTCACTTGGTGCCCAAAGTCATTTAAATATTTAGGAGTCCATATCTCACACTCCCACAACCTTCTATATAAATTTAACTATATTCCCCTCTTGAATCACATCTCCTCCCTACTTAAAACTTGGTCCTCTTACCACATCTCTTTTCTCGGAAGAATATGCGCAGTTAAAATGTCTATAATACCCAAACTTTTATACTACTTTAGAGCTCTCCCCATAAACATCCCCAAATCTAAAATAACTTGTATTCAGAGACAAATAAACAAGTTTATCTGGGCAGATAAAAAACCCAGACATAGGGGGGCGTGGCCTGACCGGGGTCTGAACAGGACGTTCTGTGACAGAGCTCCTGCCATCCTTGTGCGGAATCACAAGCATCCACCCTTCAGCGAGTTCATCCTGCTCCCCACAAGGCACCCAACGCGAACCAGACCACCAGACTGCCGCCTGAAGGTAAAATTTCCAGTGTCTGGGGCCGTCTGGAGGAAAGTCCGCGGCTCCGGCCTAACTCCCGGAGCGGCGGCCATCTTGCTACACCCGGCCGCGGCTCCAGCCCTCAATCCTGGCTTCCCGGACCCCCTGTGGCTCAGCTTTTCCCCCACACGGCACCCGGAGCCCACCCTCCATCAGGGACTCCCATCTGCGCACCTGCACGGGGGCCTGCAGACAAAAAAACGGCTCTGGCCCTGTGATCGGCGGCCATCTTGCTATACCCGGCCGTGGCTCCAGCGCTTAGTACTGGCATACCAGACCCCCCGTGGCTCGGCTTTTCACCCACACAGCAACCGGAGCCCACCCTCCATCAGGGGCTATCATCTACCCCCCCCACAGCGGCCGACAGGAGGAAGAGCGGCTCCGGCCCTGTGAACGGCGGCCATCTTGCTTCACCCGGCGGCCACCTTGCCCACCATTCTGCCCCCCTGAGACTGGTGAACCGCCCCTGGAAGCTGGAGCACTCTGGCCGGCCGGGTTGTGACCCCCAGGGATGGATAGCTTGACTTTACTCCCTGACTGATGATAAAATCACAATCCGGGAGGCACGGCTTAGCAATGGCCGAGTAGAGACGGGCACCGACAGAGTCCCCGGCCTAACCCGATACACCATGGCCATTACCTGCCATTTAACTCATGTGGGCACGGCATGAGCACCCCAAATCAATACAGGACACGCTCGACCTCAAGAGGGACCAGATCCCAGAACTCGCAGACCAGTATTCATAATTTTTTCGAAGGTACACCGAGGCAAGCAACAGGCGCCATAGTAGCCGCTCCACGGGGGCCGCACACGGAACGGAACCCGGGCCTGCCCCAAAGCAATCCGCCAACACCACCGGAGGACCCGTACTACCTTGCAGAGACACCGGCAGCATTCCGTACAGAGATGTCGGACACATCGCAAGGCCGAATAGACGACGACCTCCGCGCCATGCTGCGGGCCCTCCCCACCAGAGCCGACATTGAGGCCTTACCGACAAGGGCCGACATAGAAACGCTGATCCTAAGGATAGAGGAGGCGCACAGCAGGGACATCCAGGAGGTGAAAGCAGAGCTGCTTACAGTGTCGGACCGTGTGACATCTGGAGAGTCACGGGTGTCGGCACTGGAGACACGCATGCAGGCCCTGGAGCAGGCGCAGGTATCACACACGATGAACTCCCAAGACATGCAATTACACCTAGAGGAAATGGAAGACCGCAGCCGCCGCAACAACCTGCGGCTGCGGGGGATACCTGAAGCCACGGGCCCGGAAGACCTGGCGGAGACAGTGACCGCAATATTCCACAGACTGCTGGAGACCCCCCCGCCGACGCTTGAAATCGACAGGGTGCACCGCACACTGAGTCCCAGATCCACCGACCCAGCCAGGCCACGCGATGTACTGTGCCGCCTCCACCGCTTTACAATTAAAGAAAACATACTACGAAAGGCTTGGGAGGCAGGCGCTGTCGACTTTGATGGGGCCAATATCCAGATCTTACCGGACTTATCCAGGGCAACCCTGCAGCGCCGGGCCATGTTAAAGCCAGTATTGGAAAAGGCGAGAAGTAGAGGATGCACCTACCGCTGGGGATACCCCCTGGCGGTAATCTTCCGAACGGAGCAGACCTCCTTCACCCTGAGAACGCCCGCGGACCTGCCGGGATTCTTCTCCTTCATAGGCACAGAACCAGTCCAGGTGCCCAATTGGCTAATGAGGCTACCGAAGGCACCAGGTCGCTCGGGTCCAGCAACGGGCAGATACAACCAACCACCGCGCTCGCAGAGGAACCGAGGCCGATCCCGCTCCAGCACCGCCGCCGCCACAGTCGATGGTACACGTGAGTCCTGATTACTGCAGAGCTGCCTATACCTGTACCCATTGTTTGTAATGCATAGGCCACTGAACTTACCTTGATGCTGCCCCCCGTTTTCTGCCCCCTCCCCCCCCCTCGCTTGCTGCGGAAGACCCGCCGAGGGTCCAGTTCTATGCCCAGGCCACCCCCACGCCTCAGAGTTTGAAGGGGGAGAATGGTCCGCCATGGTGCAGAGATACACACCTACCCCCCTTTTTCCCCAACACTTTGCATACTACAAATCGAGACTCCCACTAAGAGAGAGGCCCTCCACACGGCAGACCCCCCACAGAACTGAACACAAGGGTTACTCCCCCCGGAGTCCTTGCCCTTTTTGCCTTTTTGTTGTCTGGAGGACTGGGGTCACAAAGGGAGAGAAGGACAGTGCGTCCCCCGCGCCCCCCCCCCCCCGGGGACACATGCAGGAGAACATACTCTTGCAGCACTGTCCCGGGTGGACTACCGAACCCCAATTTACCTGACCACCAAACTGGAGCACCACCCCTACAGGCATCATCCTTTGCTCCACAAGCGGAGAACTACACATGTACTTACCTGGCTCCCCCGTCATGTCAACTGGGTCATAACCACCTACCCAGAAAGGAGCTAACAGATGACAGGTGTCAAGATACTTTCTAGGTAACAAGACCCACGCCCACAGATGTGGCCCGTGGGGGACCACGGGGAGGCAGAACATATACTGGGTGGTTGCTTGGGAGGAATGGGGGTTTGGACCCCATCAGGGGACAAGATGCAGCCTTGGAGGGTGTTCGGGGGTGGGGGGGGTGCGGTGCCAGACGGAAAGGGGAGTCATAAATGGGGGGGGGGACAATGAAACCGCACCAAACTGCTCAGGACCATAAATTATTGTGGGGAATTTCTCTGGCGCGGGTTGGGGGGGGGGGGGGTTGGATTATGTGGGGGAATAATTCGTTGACAGATGTAACCTATGCATTTAAGTTAATGTTGTTTCGTTGATACCGTCTTTCTGGTTAAAGTTTTTTCTTTTTGATAACTAGAAAATGAGTAAGTATTGAATTTCCATGTCCTTGTGTTGTTTTTATATATTATAGCCTGAAACGTACAAACCACTATACGATACACCATTGAGCACGTATGCCCACACACTCTTATACAAGCAGAGGCCGGGTGGTCGGGGAGGGACCGGGAGACTCGCAGGGACCCCTGCTGACCTCACCCCCACATAGGACGACGCACGATACCCAGGACACCTGGAGAGCGTCTTTGCAAAAATTTTGCACGCACATTAGAGCACCAGCTAAATTGGTAGGCAACCGCTAGAGGCACTAGGCTTCTGGCGGGCGCATTTCATACCCTTTTAGTACTGGTTGTATATACCTATCTTTCTCTGCTACATTCTTATCTCTATTCTATACCTCTCTCTAACTCTTTACTGTACTTCCCTACCCCCCTCCCTACACCCCCCCCCCCCACGAACATGGATGACATTACTATTGTCACTTTAAATGCGAAGGGACTCAACATCCCAGAGAAAAGGAGAATGTTACTTAATGATATGCGACGCCTAAAGGCAGACATTGTTCTCTTGCAAGAGACACACTTCCGAGAAAACACACTCCCGATCCTCAGGAATAGATACTTTCCGACGGTGTATCACTCGACCTACAAGGAATCCAAATCGCGAGGAGTTTCAATATTAATTTCAGCCAAAATCCCATGGTCCCTGACAGACATACTGACAGATCCGATGGGAAGATTTCTATTCCTCAAGGGCCAAATTGGGGGCATCAAAATAACACTCGCAAACCTTTACGCCCCAAACACCCAACAAGATACGTTTCTAACAAGACACTTGATCAAACTACAAAACTTTACTGAAGGACAACTAATAGTGGGAGGAGACCTGAATATCCCCCTAATACCCGAGGAGGATACCTCAACAGGGAGTTCATCAACCCCGAGAAACACACGCAAGACCATCCATATAGCACTTCAGAGATCACAGTTAATAGACACGTGGCGCCTCTTTCACCCTGGCGAACGAGACTATACGTACTACTCGCGTCCCCACAACACATATTCGCGAATTGATTACCTGTTGATACCACACAACCAACTTCACGCCGTTAGAAACACCTCACTAGGATCAATCACTTGGTCCGATCACGCCCCAGCTATCCTGAGTTATGCCCTAACAGACTTCCAAAAAAATCAAAGGAAACCGTGGAGGCTTAATGAAAGCCTTCTGAAAGACCCAGACACACTGGCAGAGGTGACAAGGGAAATAACCAACTATTTTCAAACCAATAGCGACTCAGAAAGTGACGAAGGCCTAGTATGGGAAGCACACAAAGCGGTGATTCGCGGAATACTTATAAAACACGGCGCAAGACTAAAAAAACAAAGGACAGCCCAATTGACTTCTCTCCTCAGCAGACTTCACGCCCTAGAAATCAGACACAAGCAAACCCCGACTGACCAGATAGGGAACGAACTGGACGCATTACGCACGCAAGTCACTGACCTGTTAAATTTTAAAGCAAAGACGGCACTACAAATATCACGGAAAAGGATTTACGAGTCAGGCAACAAATGCGGCAGACTACTAGCACAGTCATTACGGGACCAGAGAACAGCGTCATACATACCCTCCATACGCTCGCCATCGGGACAGAAAAGAACCTTACCACAACATATAACACAGGAATTTAAATCCTACTATGAATCGCTCTACAACATATCCAACACGCCACCATCGGTAGAACACCTAACAGATTATATTACTACCTCCCGTATGCCCACCCTCTCCGCTGACACCCGAGATCTGTTAGAAGCCCCTATCACATTATCGGAGGTCCAACTTGCGCTGAAAAGCACTAAAATCGGAAAAGCCCCAGGGCCGGACCGACTCACGCCACACTACTACAAGACACTACTACCAGTATTAGGAGGACGCCTAGTTAATGTGCTTAACGGCCTTACTAAAGGAGGGAAACTACACGCCACCACATTACAAGCACAAATATCCGTCATCCCGAAAGAAGGCAAAGACCTGACCAACTGTGGAAGCTATAGGCCTATCTCCCTACTTAATTCGGACCTCAAACTATTCACCAAAATAATAGCGACCAGAATACAGACTCACCTGCCCCACCTAATACACTTAGACCAGGTGGGATTTGTCCCCACAAGAGAGGCAAGGGACAATACTACTAAGGTCTTGAATCTACTACATACGGTCACCCGCACCCAAACGCCCAGTGTTTTTATGAGCACGGACGCTGAGAAAGCGTTTGATCGGGTTAGTTGGGCCTTTATGTTTGCCACGTTGCGGCATGTGGGACTGGGAGACAACATGCTAAAATGGATAGCCGCAACCTATGAAAAACCATCTGCCAGAGTGAGGGCTAATGGAGTGCTCTCAGACCCTTTCCTGATTACAAACGGGACAAGGCAGGGGTGCCCGTTGTCCCCCCTTCTATTTGCCCTCACTCTGGAACCATTCCTATGCCACGTAAGACAAAACCCCAACATCTCAGGAGTGAAAGTACAACAAGCACAACATGAGGTATCGGCGTACGCCGACGACCTCATGTTTACACTTACTACCCCCTCAATCTCCCTCCCCAACCTCTTACAAGAATTTAAGATATATGGAGCCCTCTCCAACCTAAAAATTAATTTTACTAAATCCGAGGCGATGGGAGTAGGAATACAACCAGCACAACTTGCACATTTACAATCAGGTTTCCAGTTGAAATGGACGCAGACAGCCCTAAAATATTTAGGTACTTACATCCCTCGCACTCTCCCACGGTTATATGAGCTGAACTTCCCACCACTTTTGAAAACAATCAAAATATTACTTAAAAAATGGCACACCGGTCTACATTCATGGATAGGTCGCTGCAACATCCTCAAAATGATGATACTCCCAAAATTCCTCTATCTTATGCAGGCGATACCTATTCACATTCCCACACTCTACTTCAAACAAATACAAACCATGTTTACAGACTTTGTATGGGCTAAGAAAAGGCCACGACTCTCTTATAAACTCTTGGTTCTACCTAAACAACACGGGGGACTCGCGTTGCCGAACATTCGTACATACTACCAGGCAGTACACCTGGGCAGGCTTATAGACTGGTGCAGGCACCAGGAGACTAAGCTCTGGACACAACTGGAGCAACATCAAAGCGAGACTCCACTTGGAAGGGCTCCCTGGTGCTACCCGTCCCTGCCAGCGGAAATCAAGCGACACCCGCTAATAGGAACCACAACACAGGTCTGCGCACGTCTCTTCTTGACGACCCGCATATCATCCCCCAATTCACCCCTCTTCCCCATCTTGGGAAACCCCGAATTTGCACCAGGAATACAGGACGCGGAATTTAAAAGACTGAGAGACGAGGGCACTCACCAGGCCTCCCACTTTAGTACCAATGGTCGTTGGCCCACGTTAACAGAACTTTCAGACGCCACAGGCCCATTTCGGCTGGACTTTTTGAGAGCCAGCCAACTAAGCCACTTCTTACACTCACTGACAACCCACCCGACAACATCCCGTCCCCTCACAACATTAGAAGAACTCTGCAACACATCGGGTACCATAACGCACACGCTCTCACAAACCTACAGCCTGCTAAACGTACCACAAACAGACTTTACCCCACCAGGGCTGACCAAATGGGAAACGGAACTGAATTGCAACTTCAGCACAACTAAGAAACAACGAATAATTAAATACACCCACAAATCCTCGATATGCGCCAAAATCCAGGAGACTAACTATAAGCTACTGTCAAGATGGTACAGAACTCCAGACCTGCTCCACAGATTCTTCCCGACAACGCCGGACCTTTGCTGGCGGTGTCGAGCAGAAAAGGGAACACTGCTGCACATATTCTGGTCCTGTCCTTTACTACATCACTTTTGGAAAGTGGTTCGAGAAGTTATACAAAAATTTACAGACAGCCCCATACCAGTAGACCCCGCTTTCTTCCTACTCCACGCATCAGACACTCCGGAAAAAACATACAAAAAATCGGTAATCAGACACTTGCTAGATGCAGCCAAGGCCTGCATACCGATAATGTGGAAATCCACAAGCCCACCTACCATAGCATCATGGATAGCGAGAGTGGAGGAAATAAGATATATGGAGGACCTCGTCCTCACAGCCCAGCATAGACAAGAGACATTCTCCAACACCTGGCAGTTGTGGATTATCTTCATCTACTCGGCAGAGGGCCAGGCGCTGAAGGGAACCTCAACAGACACACAGAGTTGCACCCCGCCACCGCCAATCCCATCCGATACACAGGACTGAATTACTGATGTCCCATGTTCGTGGGCCCCAGTACCCCCATACCCCCCCACCTATCCACCACCCAACCCATCTTCCCACAACAACTCCCCCTCCCCTCTTCTTTTTCTCTTTTTCATATCTTTCTCTATTCTAATATTCTACCTTTAACCCATCCCATCCTAAACTGGGGGGATTTGCTTTACACTCTATTTTCCACCTTTTCTCTAATATAAACAGGAAAAACCAAGGAACTGGGCCCATGTCCCCAGTACTACACAACACGACAACCTCAAGCACAAATACCCTAACGGAGCAAAGGGAACCAACAGGCAGAACTAGACACCTAGGAAGGAACAAGTCGCTGAAACAAAATTAAAGACATCAGAGGTCACGAATAAAACTAACAATAGCTCAGACATACTAAGTGACAATACACCAGGGAGCGTAATCTCCACCAATTTGTTCACACTCATATGTTTGAACCCTGCTTTTCTTTTCCTTCCTACATCAAGACTATGTGATGTAATGTATTCTGACTGTTTTTGAATAAGTTGTTTGTCTTGATACCCGTACTACTTTGTAATGTATCGACCCGACAGGGTCCCTTTCCTTGTTATAAATAAAAAAAAATAAATAAAAAAAAACCCAGACATAGTTATATCCTTGCACATAGACCTCAGCCAAAAGGTGGTTTGGGCCTCCCAAACGTCTGGCTTTATTTTATCGCAACAAAGCTTTCTCAAATGAGCCAGTGGTATACTCAGAACTCAGACATTCCATGGCTCAGATTTGAATCCTCTTCCATATTACCATATCACCTGCAGGGTATCCAGTGGTCCAATTCATTCCTATATCGAAACCTCACTAAACACAATATCATAGTTGCACACCTTTACCAACTCTGGCTTAAAATCAAAGATACATTCACTCTTTCCTCCTCTCCCCCACCCCTGGCATCATATGTAGGTGATGCTAGACTTGGTACTGCCTTTAGAGACAGATCTCCTCTCTCACCTTGGTTAATGAATAACTTGACCACACTAAAATCCCTACAATCCAAATGGAAATTCATTTCATTTCCAACCTTACAGGAAAAATGTAACTTACCCTTATCCGAACGGGTACAATATGAACTAATTAAATCCTTCTTTCTTAAGTATTATGCGCTCTCAAAAGATACCTCTAACACCCTTTTTGAAAAAATATGTATCTCTTCCCCCAGAGACAGAGGTCTCATCTCCAGTTTCTACCAATACCTCAACAACTCTACACTACAAGACAAATCCAACCCAATGCTCAGTTGGGAATCTGACCTTGATATCTCCATCTCAGTTGAGGAGTGGAACACCATGTCGAATAACCTTCGCTTAAGCAATAAAGCAATTGCTTTTAGAGAAACTCCTTTAAAACTCTTCACTAGATGGTACCTTTCTCCTACCAAGCTACATTCCTTCTACCCCTCTATCTCCCCCTTCTGTTTTAGAGGCTGCCCTGAACAAGGAACGATCCTTCATATTTTCTGGAGCTGCCCGCAAGTGAACAGGATTTGGCTCACAGCTCTGGATAGGTTTAGAGATTCCTCTGGTCACACTATCTCCCCCTCTGCTCAATTATGTCTCTTTTATGGTAAACACCCTAACATCCCCAAACCCTGCCTAAGACTGCTCCACTCTCTATGTAGCTCCATTCAATGGATGGTAGCCCTTAATTGGAAATCACAAACACTACTCTGGTCCCAAGTACTCGACAGAATGGAGTTGCTCAAACTCTCAGAAAAAATCTTCCATACCCTAAATGACTCGTTACACATATACGTACTAAAATGGTCCTATTGGGATATCCCTATCATAGACCAGATCCCCATCGGATAACCCAAAAAAGGAAGAAGAAAGAAAAAAAAAAAGGAAAAAAGAAGGGAAAAAAAGAAAAAAGAAAAAAACACACTTGTCCCCTTCTGCCCCCCCCCCCCCCTAATCATTACACCTTCCTCTCCTCTTCCTGCATCTCACATCCACATACATAGAGAATATCTTCTATATGCTGTATCTATACAATCAACGCTGTATCCTACAATATCTACTGCCTTATATTTGTCATAACCTTACATGCACTATTTTTTTGTAACTGCCTTATCTATTTCCAATAAACTTTTGTAAACAAAAAAAAATATTGCCTAATCATTACTGCAAAGAAAGCATTAGAATTACAAATTGAAACTTTTATTCCCTGTATTTCAGTGCTCAAAAAAAAATGTCTTAATAAAACATTCATTCTATCAAGTCCCGGCCATAGCAATAGGCAAACATTCAGGGTTGTAAGTACTATATTGGCACATGTGAGCCTGTTCCTAGGGCAGCAGGGTAAGAGTGGACAACATTAAGCGACAAAAAACTAGATTTCCTATGGCTCCCTGAGCGAAATAGAGAGGAGAGTATGTTCTGCTGAGGCAGAAGGGAATAAAAACAAAATATGTTGCTTTGCCCTGAATTGGTAAAGCAGAGGTTATACACTTTTACCACTGCACCACTTAAAACTTCACTAACAGGTATGTACATCATCGGACCCCCAAATTTAAATTTTCACACCTATGCTTCCTACAGAAAATGAACAGGGATGTAATTCATTTGTGCATGTAGAGGGACTCTAAACTCGAACACACTGGCCTAATGTTTATCCTCAAGTTCTATGAGATTTGAGTGCAGGCATACTTGAATATAGCAAATTCAGTTGATTTTAAAGGCATTTTTGTGTTTTTTTCCCACAAATTTTTGGAGTGATATTGCGTACCAGAGCTTCTTTGGAGCAGAATTGCATGCTTTAGGACCCATAGACATTCATCATTTGAGTGCCTAAAAAGAGAGCACCACATGAGGTTTAATGCCTTGTACACACGATCGGATTTCCGATGGAATAAAATCAGATGGAATTTTCCGACGGAATTCTGATGAAGCTGACTTCCATCAGTCTTGCATACACACTGTCAGACTAAATTCCGGCTGTCCAAAACGCGGTGACGTAAAACACTACGACGTGCCGAGAAAAATTAAGTTCAATGCTTCTGAGCATGCGTCGACTTGATTCTGAGCATGCATGGATTTTTCATCGGAAAAATTTAAAACATGTTCTATTTTTTTACTCTGATGGAAAGAAGTCAGATGGGGACCACACACGTTCGGAATTTCCGATGAAACAAGTCCATTTGATTTTTTTCCATCGGAAATCCTATCGTGTGTACAAGGCATAACAGTTTTTTTAAGGCACTCCCATTGAAGTCTATGTAACCAATAATACCCAAATCTGCCTAAAAAGAAGGTGCTGTATTTTTTCAATTGACGGGAGTCTAGCAACAGATGCCCGAGTGCTCAGGTGTGAACAGCTTATAGCTACAAAATGCTCAGGTGTGCTTTAATGTTCATATCTATTATAAGGGCTGGTTCACACCAGAACGCGGTGCTGGAAAGGTGCAGTCGGTGTGCATTTCCCACACAGCTAGTGCCCTTGTGATCTGCCGATGTATTGTTAAAGATACTTCCTGCAATGAACCGGTCCTAAGAGGCGCTAATATCCTGGGCTTTTCCTCAATTCAACAACACTTCTACTTTTAAGCAAGTGTGTCACCCTCAGCTTACTTTCTCAATGTATCTAAATAAATAACATCCCCACCTGAGCTGAGTAATAGAATACCCTCCAATAAAAAAATTAAGTAAATATATGCTAAACAAAGTGCCTGTTATCCAACATGTTTTGCCTCAACCAAAGGCTTCATCAGGGGGATTGCTGTGCCAACATAGTGTTTGGGTGCTAAACATTGTATAACAATGACCATTATTATTTTAATGATCTGAAATAAAAGTGAAGTTTTATGTCCAAGTAGGTTAGATGCACAATAGTAAAATGCGATGATGAGCCGAATGAACCTGGGTTTGGTTTGAGCAGAGTTTGGTGAGTCAAGCGGTCATTGGCAATATAACAAAGAAGAAGGGATAGTGATGACATAATTTCCCAAACATGGCCATGTCCATGTGGCCATATTTAGGAAATTATGTCATCCCTGATGTGAATGGGCCACATGACATTAGTGGTTGGTAAGGACATGGCAGCTAAAGGCACCTGTTGATTCCTTAGCAACCATTGACAGCAGGAAACTGTCACATTTGACCATGCTGAGCCTTCTAAATGCTCAGTGTTTGGATGAATGTCCATCATTCAATCATCAATCAATCATTTGATACACACTTACGCTCAGACTGAAAACTCAGCTCATCCTTAAACGCCTCAGCAGATTTGTATTTAATATTCTGGCTTTTGTAATTTTCAATGAATTGGCAAAGCACATATTTGCTTTAAAAGGAAGCTTCCAAAAAATATGGCATGCATATAATTTTATGAAGCCCCTGCTGGCTCTTTGAGATTGACAGAGGTAGGCTTAAATAGAATGAGATTATCAGGGTATACTTTCATTTTACATAAAACTTATTTTTTTAAATTAATGGCAATTACAACATTAAGGTATTATGTACTTCAATTATAGTTTCTTACTTATTGAGTTAACACCCTGCACCCTGTTTATTACATTCAATAAATGGCTTCCTTATAAGATTATTAAAACATTCTGATTGTTTTATATATATATATATATATATATATATTGGATATCCAGTAAAACTAAAAATAGAGAATTGATGCTTTGTCAAGAAAGAGCTTTTTACAGTGTATCTTTAATTTGAATTCTTTGCAAGTGTTGGCACTTGGAAAAAAATGTATATCTTTTTGAATGTCTTATTATTTTTAACAGTGCAGGAATGTTGCATTTCATTTTTATGCTTACATAATGTGTGAAGTATGTGTATTTATTCACTACTGATTATTCCACATAGGGTTCAGTCTAGGTGCTCAGAGAATTATTATATGCTATTAATTCAAACTTTTTGCATATACTGTTTCTGCTTAGATCTCATATAATTCCTCAAACCCCTATGACACTGAAACAGAAATGTTGGCAGCCTGAAATCTTGAAAATAATAATTTTATGATATCAAACAGGGAATTCTTACCCTCTTCTCTGATAAGAACAGGATGGAAGACTTTCCAATGCAATAATCTAACTTTATTTAGATTTAATTTTATATTCTTCTACAATTGAGAATAAGTAAGACATACTGTATTTAGCCCATATTAGCAGCAGAATGATACCAAACTGACTTTTCATTTGAAAAATTATGATAGTATGAATGATGCTTGATGGAGCAGGGAGAAGTAAAAATGTACAACAGTAAAATAATGTAAATTAACTGAATGGTTGGTAGCTTTAGATGTAGACAATGTCATAAAAATAAAGCTTGTAGCGAAGAAGCGTCTCATTACTTACAGTCATTAAAAAAGTAATTATTTCGTTTAGCATCAGTCTAGTGTGTGTGTGGCATTTATTTATTTTTTATTTTTTTGCTGTACTTTGAATTTATACCATAATGTTTATCAAGTAGAAACAGCTAACGTCATTCAATATGGAAATATAAAATTTCTTGAATCTGAAAGCTGTATAGTAATGCTAGCAATACGCTTGCAATTTATTCTGCCAACAGTCTAATGGACAACTAAAAAGTGCATATCTTAATGCTGTGTTATGTTTTTTCATGGATGAAGAAAGACTGCTGTGTAGGGATGAGCCAAACACCCCCCTGGTTTGGTTCGCACCAGAACATGCGAACAGACAAAAAATGTGTGTGAACACCATTAAAGTATATGGGACACGAACGTGAAAAATCGTTGAATCGTTGAAGTGTTGAATTTTGAATATATGCGAGTTATTGCCATAAAAAGTGTATGGGAAAAAGTTTTTAAAATGGCAGTTTTTTCAGGAGTAGCGATTTTAATAATGCTTAAAGTGAAACAATAAAAATGAAATATTCCTTTAAATATCATTCCTGGGGGTCCATTGAAGATGGATGGACAATTGTCAAAAACTGTCTCCTGTCGTTTTTTCTTTTTTGACACTTTTTTGGTGAATGGGTAGGGGTACAATGTATGCCCCCTTGTTAAAGGGTGCTTCCAGACTCCAATAAGCCCCCTGCCGGAAGACCCCCACAACCACCGGTCAAGGTTTATGGGGATGAGGCCCTTGTCCCCATCAACATAGGGACAAGGTGCTTTGGGGGGGACCCTCCCATGTTGGGGGCATGTGACCTGTTACAATTCAGGGGGGCACACTTTCATATACAGGCAGTCCCCGAGTTACATACATCCGACTTACATATTATAACTCATACTTACAAACGGAGTGAGACAACAGGAAGTGAGATGAAATCTACTCCTAAGAAGGGAAATTCACTCCTTTTTCCCATGAGTTATCATCGGAAAAAGATGTCTCCACTGAAGCTTTATCACCAATACTTGTTTCCAGGACAACCCAGAATTTTCAGAATCAAATTGTCACAGGGACGGAAAGTAAGGGTGAAATCATCTGAACAGGGACAGACAGCAAAACAAATGTTACAGGGGTGTTAACCCTTCCCTATGCTATCCAAAAAAAATGTAAAAATTATTTTATTTTGAGTTCTACTTAAAAAATTTACCTGTTCCAACTTACATACAAATTCAACTTAAGAATAAACCTACAGACCTATCTTATTTGTATCCAATCAGGAGATTGGAAAAAGAGGAGGCTCATGAACAGTTTGTGCAAACTTATCAAAATAGATTTATTGAGAAATGTTACATGGTAACATGGTAACGTGGACTATATGAAGGTACAGGTGACACTGAAAGTAGAGACGATGAGATCCTACAGATCCTAACCTCTCTACTAGAGGAAAATGAAGATCTTGATGACCCTTCTACTGTCCAGAAGAGACATGTCCCACTTAAAATTAGGTCTAATAAAATGCCACCTTTATACAAAAACAAGTGGCTTAGTTTATTTTTGGACTTAGTCCAAACTGACCTTAAAAGCATTGACTGGGAAAAAAGAGGACAGGACAATTTATCCCCGGAGGAGCGACGTGCTATAAGAGAGTTGTTGTCTGCCAAAAGGCTGATCATAAAGAGAAGCGATAAAGGGGGTAATGTTGTCCTGTTGGATGAGGACAACTACCTCAAAGAGGTCAACCGCCTATTAAGAGATGGAGATACCTATAAAAAGATTGACGGTGACCCCTTCCCAAAATTGGCCAATGAGATTAACATTAAACTCCAACTGGCCATGGAAGACGGCTTACTCAGCGTCGGGAATTTGAGCATCTCAAGGTGAGAGATTACAACATTCCTATTTTTTATATAATCCCTAAAGTCCATAAATCTATACAGGACCCTCCCGGTAGACCTATTGTCTCCGCCATTAGGGGGCCATCAGAAAGAATAGGAAAGTACCTTGACCTCATGCTTAAAGATATGGTAGTTAGCCTTAAATCCTATGTTAAAGACACTCGGGATGTTCTTGCCCAAATTCAGGACATCAGGCTGGAGGAAGAGATCCTGCTGGTGGGAATTGATGTGGAGTCTCTATACACCTCCATACCCCATATTTGGGGTATGGAGGCTATCGTGTCCTTTCTGGACAGACAATACCCCGATTGTGGGGCTCAAAATGAATTTGTGGCAGACCTACTTGCATTGGCCCTTAATAACAACTTCTTCCAGTTCGAAACCAAATTCTACCAGCAGATCAAGGGTACCTCCATGGGAGCCCCATGGGCACCGGCATATGCGTGCCTACATTTGGGCCTGTGGGAGGAGGACTTGGTCTATAGTTCGTGTATGTACCTGAGCCATGTTCACACCTGGCTCAGGTACATAGATGATGTTTTGATGGTCTGGAGAGGGGATGCTGCTTCACTCGAGATCTTTATGTGTGCATTGAACAATAACAATCGCAACATCCGATTGACATATACATTTGATCGACAAAAAATTCCGTTCCTGGACCTCTGTATCCGGGTGGAGGACCTGACCCTCACCACTACCACCTTCCGGAAGGAAACTGCGGCCAACACTCTATTAAGAGCCGATAGCCATCATCCAAGATGGCTGAAAGATGGTATACCTATTGGGCAGTTCCTGCGGATCAAGAGGAACTGTTCCAGTAGGTTGGACTACAGACGGGAGAGTGATGCCCTCTACCTTAGATTAGGAGAGGGGGTACTCCCACAAACAATCGAGACGAGCTAAGTCCAAAGCAGCAAGCCGTGATCGAAAAGATCTACTGTCCAACATCCCCAAACAGGAAAAATTAGAACTGGGACCAGTCAGAATTATAACCCAGTTTGGTTCCCAATGGGATACAGTAAGAAACATCCTCAAGAAACATTGGGATGTCCTCACAAACACCCCGGGAATAGCCAAGATAGTGGGCCCAGCCCCTTTGATGGTGGCAAAAAGAGCCAGAAATCTAGGGGTCTCGTTGATTCATTCCGAATTCACGAGAATAACTGAACCCAACTGGCTTTCTGAATATCCACGCAGTAAAGGCATGTTCCCCTGTGGACATTGCCAGGTATGTCCCTTTGTGGAAAGGACTGATACTTTCTCTGACTCCACTAATACATGTAGTTATTATATTAAGAACACCATTAATTGTGCGACATCCAGGATTATCTACATGTTGACGTGCCCGTGCAAAAAGATTTACATCGGTAAAACTAAACGCCAACTAAGGGTGCGCTTGGGGGAACACATGAGGGAAATCAGGGAAAAGAACCCTGAAAAACCGTTGGCTAGACACTTTGCTCAATATCATGATGGGAATCTGAATGGCATGAAAGTCAAGGGCATTTACTCACTTAATCTACCCCCGAGAAGGGGGGACTTTGATCAAATACTCCTGCAAAAGGAGAAAATTAGGATTTTCCGCCTGGGGTCTCTCACACCACTGGGCCTCAACAACGAGTTAAATTTACAGCCCTTCCTAACAATTTAGTGCATGTCTGAAGTACCTACATATTTGCCACATTCGGGTTTTTTCCTATTCTGTGTTCTCTCTATTCCTTTTTCCCTATTCTGTGTTCTCTCTATTTCTTTATTTCTTTGTTTCTTTATTTATTTCCTTGTCTCTTTTTTGCCTTATCGTGTACATTACTTCCAGTCATCCGGGCAATATAATATATGGTACCGGATGGTACTTCGGTTCTATCTTCTGTTTGGCACAATTTAGACAACTATTATGCCCTCAATGGGCAGGGTGCCCTTTATAGATTAATAATGATTGTACAATCATTACAACGGGTGTCCGTTTGAGTCTCCTATCATGTGGACTTGAGTAGTGTCTCTACTCCACTTACTGACCATTATAATTTGTGCTGATTATATTGCAATAATGTACCATCTACCACAAACATGTATTGAACTACTGCGTGTTATGGCGGTTATGGGTCTGCCATGACACCTGCTTTACTTCTCCCAAAAAACTCCCCAAGCTACAAACCCCGCTCCCCTGTCCTAGACAATGGGGGGGGGGGATTTGTTTGTACTTGTATTTATGTGGGTTTACATTTGGATATATTTGGCCCCATGTCTGTCTATTAGCTGTCTGTGGTCCGCCATGTGTGTTTTTTCCTATCACCCACTCCCATACATATCCAAGCCATCTTTTACAACCACTACCACTAACATTGTTCATTGTTTTCAGATATTGGTACTTGTTCATTAACGCATCAAAATATAAACTATCATGTATTGGCCCCTTTAATGAAGTTTGGAGATATATGCACGCAATGCTTTCTGCCCTCTGACATGATATGGAATTAATATATTCTACTTATATTCAGGGGGGACCTGGCCTATAGCCAAACACTATCTATGTTTGCGCACATACACCGCAATGTTCCTTCTTTTTCTCTTTTAAAATACATGTACTGGGCGGAGTGAGATGAGGGAGGGACGCTATAAGAAGGACCCCTCGCCCTCCGTCTCTTATACGTCCAGATGAAGCTACGCATACATCATATGCGAAACTAGTCGACGTCACTTCCGCCCGGACGCCACACTGCGACGCGGCTCCATGCCCGCACAGTGACGACGAGCCCCGGAGGGAGGGGAAGGAAGAGGAGGAGGAGGAAAGCCAAGCAGTCGTGAGTATCAGCTGTGGGACATGAAAAGGACTTAACAAATCCCTCTACACGTACCGCAAAACACAGCAGTATCCTGACACAATTCATGTAAGCCAGGAAGGAGCAGCAAAGTGACTCTATGCAGACGTGGCAGTGTATCCGAGCATCGGAGAAGGGGTAACTTCACTGACAGCCACTATACTTAACTACGTGCAGGTCCACACGTCTTTACCCCTGGTTACTGGCTACTCCAGTATGCTTTACCATCACTAGCAGTGAGGACTGTTCTTATTTGCATTTCATCTGTCCCCAGCTGTACTTCACATATGTTTCTCTGCTTGCCTCCAGGAAGATATTATCTCATGGACACAGCACCCCAACGCTTAGACTATTTTCATTTGTATTTTTCTTTCCCCTTATGACATTATAGTTGGTGAAACGGGACTGCAGCCATCTCCTTACGGATCCATCCAGCTGGCCTTCACCCCCTCCTTCCTCCCACCCCCCCCCTCCCCATCCTTCCATCCATTAGGGCTCGAGCTCCCAGGGCCTTTTAGGGAGTGGTCTCTTGGCTTACATACAGCTTTGCTGTTGCCATCATTTTTGATTGTATTGCAATCATCACTTAGACCTCTCCCTGAAACTACCTGGCGTCCGGACGTGTCTTATATGTTTAGGTCACTTTATGTCTGTCCTGTTGTGTATGTGCATTATGTGTTGATCAGTCAATCTTGACTATCATCGTTTTTTATATACACGTTGTCCAGTATCCTGGATATAGTCCACGTTACCATGTAACATTTCTCAATAAATCTATTTTGATAAGTTTGCACAAACTGTTCATGAGCCTCCTCTTTTTCCAGTCTCCTGATTGGATAGTTTTTTGTTTATGCAGATAGGGGCTGAACAGTGGTTACTTTACATATTTTGTGCTCTCACATGGTATACCACAATTTAGCCTAGTTTACATATTTATACTATATGCTTTTTCAGGATCACAGGTGATCCATTCTTTAGGCATATGTGTGGACTATTGGTATACTGGACGTTGTCCATAGATTAGGTTCTTTTGGCTTATACCTCTTTCCCCTTCGGTCTTCTGACCACCTTTATAATCTGTGTTAATTATTGTTGGGTTATGGCATTTATGTTGGGGGATGATATTGACCTTGAAATACAACAAGCCCTCAGACCCGATAGTACTATCACTTTAAGTCAGGATGAGGAGACAAAAACAAGATTTAAAGAACACAAAAGTCTTCTAATTAAGCACCTTAATAGGAAATGGGATGTATCTTTCCTTGAGACATATATCGAGCAGAAGATAGTACCTAGGGGCCTCAGAGACAAAGTTATACCGGCAGAACATCTTCACAATGACAGATTTTTAGAGAAATTGAAGATACTATGTATTGAGCATGGTATTTCCGTAATGAAACTCATTGTTGAAGAAGAAAAATTACAACTAGTAGAGTTATCCACTTTAATCTCAGATAGCTCTCTAGGCTTAGAACCATTCAAGGATACAGAAGAATTCAATATACAGAATGAGATAGTCAAAAGAGAAGTAGAGAAAACACAGCATAATCTTAAAGTGACAAAACAATCAAAACTTAAAAGAGACCTCAATGATTGGGAGAAGGGGGAGATCTTCGATCTAACCATAAGAAGAAATAGAAGTAGGACAAGACGTGGTAGGTCTAACTCTAGAGGGAACAGATCCCCAAGTCAAAGTGAGGATAACAACTTTCCCAGATCGGTTACTTTTTTAGAGAAAGAGGGGGCGGTAGGGGAAGACAATACAGATCATCTGAGATCGGACAATCCGACTATATGGAAACCTTCAGCCCCCAGACACCAGAGACAACCCGACAGAGGACTGAACTCAGACAAGGGCAGCCCCAACACAAGGAGCCAGAGGAGCCAGAGAGGCCACCAATAGAACAATTAGAAACAATAACCGACATGAAAATAATTAACCTCTCAAGCTTTTCTTTAGCACCAAGACATATAAAATTGTTACAAAAAGGTATGTCCTTCTCGCCCACCAATGTTATGGACGAGTTGAATGTCTACAAAGACGTAGCGTTATTTTTACGCAAAGTATTTTTGCGTTATCTACACACGCATAGGACAGCCTCCAATGAAGGTACAGGTGACACTGAAAGTAGAGACGATGAGATCCTACAGATCCTAACCTCTCTACTAGAGGAAAATGAAGATCTTGATGACCCTTCTACTGTCCAGAAGAGACATGTCCCACTTAAAATTAGGTCTAATAAAATGCCACCTTTATACAAAAACAAGTGGCTTAGTTTATTTTTGGACTTAGTCCAAACTGACCTTAAAAGCATTGACTGGGAAAAAAGAGGACAGGACAATTTATCCCCGGAGGAGCGACGTGCTATAAGAGAGTTGTTGTCTGCCAAAAGGCTGATCATAAAGAGAAGCGATAAAGGGGGTAATGTTGTCCTGTTGGATGAGGACAACTACCTCAAAGAGGTCAACCGCCTATTAAGAGATGGAGATACCTATAAAAAGATTGACGGTGACCCCTTCCCAAAATTGGCCAATGAGATTAACATTAAACTCCAACTAGCCATGGAAGACGGCTTACTCAGCCGTCGGGAATTTGAGCATCTCAAGGTGAGAGATTACAACATTCCTATTTTTTATATAATCCCTAAAGTCCATAAATCTATACAGGACCCTCCCGGTAGACCTATTGTCTCCGCCATTAGGGGGCCATTAGAAAGAATAGGAAAGTACCTTGACCTCATGCTTAAAGATATGGTAGTTAGTCTTAAATCCTATGTTAAAGACACTCTGGATACACCTCCATACCCCATATTTGGGGTATGGAGCCTATCGTGTCCTTTCTGGACAGACAATACCCCGATTGTGGGGCTCAAAATGAATTTGTGGCAGACCTACTTGCATTGGCCCTTAATAACAACTTCTTCCAGTTCGAAACCAAATTCTACCAGCAGATCAAGGGTACCTCCATGGGAGCCCCATGGGCACCAGCATATGCGTGCCTACATTTGGGCCTGTGGGAGGAGGACTTGGTCTATAGTTCGTGTATGTACCTGAGCCATGTTCACACCTGGCTCAGGTACATAGATGATGTTTTGATGGTCTGGAGAGGGGATGCTGCTTCACTCGAGATCTTTATGTGTGCATTGAACAATAACAATCGCAACATCCGATTGACATATACATTTGTTCGCCAAAAAATTCCGTTCCTGGACCTCTGTATCCGGGTGGAGGACCTGACCCTCACCACTACCACCTTCCGGAAGGAAACTGCGGCCAACACTCTATTAAGAGCCGATAGCCATCATCCAAGATGGCTGAAATATGGTATACCTATTGGGCAGTTCCTGCGGATCAAGAGGAACTGTTCCAGTAGGTTGGACTACAGACGGGAGAGTGATGCCCTCTACCTTAGATTTAGGGAGAGGGGGTACTCCCACAAACAATTGAGACGAGCTAAGTCCAAAGCAGCAAGCCGTGATCGAAAAGATCTACTGTCCAACATCCCCAAACAGGAAAAATTTGAACTGGGACCAGTCAGAATTATAACCCAGTTTGGTTCCCAATGGGATACAGTAAGAAACATCCTCAAGAAACATTGGGATGTCCTCACAAACACCCCGGGAATAGCCAAGATAGTGGGCCCAGCCCCTTTGATGGTGGCAAAAAGAGCCAGAAATCTAGGGGACTCGTTGATTCATTCCGAATTCACGAGAATAACTGAACCCAACTGGCTTTCTGAATATCCACGCAGTAAAGGCATGTTCCGCTGTGGACATTGCCAGGTATGTCCCTTTGTGGAAAGGACTGATACTTTCTCTGACTCCACTAATACATGTAGTTATTATATTAAGAACACCATTAATTGTGCGACATCCAGGATTATCTACATGTTGATGTGCCCGTGCAAAAAGATTTACATCTGTAAAACTAAACGCCAACTAAGGGTGCGCTTGGGCGAACACATGAGGGAAATCAGGGAAAAGAACCCTGAAAAACCGTTGGCTAGACACTTTGCTCAATATCATGATGGGAATCTGAATGGCATGAAAGTCAAGGGCATTTATTCACTTAATCTACCCCCGAGAAGGGGGGACTTTGATCAAATACTCCTGCAAAAGGAGAAAATGTGGATTTTCCGCCTGGGGTCTCTCACACCACTGGGCCTCAACAACGAGTTAAATTTACAGCCCTTCCTAACAATTTAGTGCATGTCTGAAGTACCTACATATTTGCCACATTCGGTTTTTTCATATTCTGTGTTCTCTCTATTCCTTTTTCCCTATTCTGTGTTCTCTCTATTTCTTTATTTCTTTGTTTCTTTATTTATTTCCTTGTCTCTTTTTTGCCTTATCGTGTACATTACTTCCAGTCATCCGGGCAATATAATATATGGTACCGGATGGTACTTCGGTTCTATCTTCTGTTTGGCACAATTTAGACAACTATTATGCCCTCAATGGGCAGGGTGCCCTTTATAGATTCATAATGATTGTACAATCATTACAACGGGTGTCCGTTTGAGCCTCCTATCATGTGGACTTGAGTAGTGTCTCTACTCCACTTACTGACCGTTATAATTTGTGCTGATTATATTGCAATAATGTACCATCTACCACAAACATGTATTGAACTACTGCGTGTTATGGCGGTTATGGGTCTGCCATGGCACCTGCTTTATTTCTCCCAAAAAACTCCCCAAGCTACAAACCCTGCTCCCCTGTCCTAGACAATGGAGGGGGGGTTTGTTTGTACTTGTATTTATGTGGGTTTACATTTGCATATATTTGGCCCCATGTCTGTCTATTAGCTGTCTGTGGTCCGCTATGTGTGTTTTTTCCTATCACCCACTCCCATACATATCCAAGCCATCTTTTACAACCACTACCACTAACATTGTTCATTGTTTTCAGATATTGGTACTTGTTCATTAACGCATCAAAATATAAACTATCATGTATTGGCCCCTTTAATGAAGTTTGGAGATATATGCACTCAATGCTTTCTGCCCTCTGACATGATATGGAATTAATATATTCTACTTATATTCAGGGGGGACCTGGCCTATAGCCAAACACTATCTATGTTTGCGCACATACACCGCAATGTTCCTTCTTTTTCTCTTTTAAAATACATGTACTGGGCGGAGTGAGACGAGGGAGGGACGCTATAAGAAGGACCCCTCGCCCTCCGTCTCTTATACGTCCAGATGAAGCTACGCATACATCATATGCGAAACTAGTCGACGTCACTTCCGCCCGGACGCCACACTGCGACGCGGCTCCATGCCCGCACAGTGACGATGAGCCCCGGAGGGAGGGGAAGGAAGAGGAGGAGGAGGAAAGCCAAGCAGTCGTGAGTATCAGCTGTGGGACATGAAAAGGACTTAACAAATCCCTCTACACGTACCGCAAAACACAGCAGTATCCTGACACAATTCATGTAAGCCAGGAAGGAGCAGCAAAGTGACTCTATGCAGACGTGGCAGTGTATCCGAGCATCGGAGAAGGGGTAACTTCACTGACAGCCACTATACTTAACTACGTGCAGGTCCACACGTCTTTACCCCTGGTTACTGGCTACTCCAGTATGCTTTACCATCACTAGCAGTGAGGACTGTTCTTATTTGCATTTCATCTGTCCCCAGCTGTACTTCACATATGTTTCTCTGCTTGCCTCCAGGAAGATATTATCTCATGGACACAGCACCCCAACGCTTAGACTATTTTCATTTGTATTTTTCTTTCCCCTTATGACATTATAGTTGGTGAAACGGGACTGCAGCCATCTCCTTACGGATCCATCTAGCTGGCCTTCACCCCCTCCTTCCTCCCACCCCCCCCATCCTTCCATCCATTAGGGCTCGAGCTCCCAGGGCCTTTTAGGGAGTGGTCTCTTGGCTTACATACAGCTTTGCTGTTGCCATCATTTTTGATTGTATTGCAATCATCACTTAGACCTCTCCCTGAAACTACCTGGCGTCCGGACGTGTCTTATATGTTTAGGTCACTTTATGTCTGTCCTGTTGTGTATGTGCATTATGTGTTGATCAGTCAATCTTGACTATCATCGTTTTTTATATACACGTTGTCCAGTATCCTGGATATAGTCCACGTTACCATGTAACATTTCTCAATAAATCTATTTTGATAAGTTTGCACAAACTGTTCATGAGCCTCCTCTTTTTCCAATCTCCTGATTGGATAGTTTTTTGTTTATGCAGATAGGGGCTGAACAGTGGTTACTTTACATATTTTGTGCTCTCACATGGTATACCACAATTTAGCCTAGTTTACATATTTATACTCTATCTTATTTGTAACCTGGGTACTGCCTATATAGAGCTCCTTACCTAAAGCAGGTCAACAAACGCTTGTAGATAAAAGGGACTATGCTCCACCACCCCTCCTCAGGTACAACTCACAGGCATGGAAGGATTAAAGTTCACCACCTTTTCCTCTATATCCAGAATAGCTCAAAGAAGAGAGATACAAATCTTAGTGTTCACTGTAATCTTAAAAAAACACTCACACATAAAAATCCACTAACATATAGTTTAAAAATAGTATTCCAAACATTAGTGCAATTGACCAAATTCCTGCACAGTAATCCCAAATGCTCCTTACCACATAGACTTCTTAGTGGCAAGAGGTCCAACAACACTTTATAGATATAATAAGCAGTTGTCCTCTCCAGCAAGTCATTTCATCCAGCATATAGCAATACAGGTGTTACGAATCCTCCATATAAGCAGCAAAACTTGAAAAAGAGAAAAAAGGATCCATAGTGCTCACTGCTGTATTTTTTTTAAATGTTCACAATAATGAGTTGTGCCTGATGAGTAGTGGTGGAACATAATTTGTTTTTATCTGTGAGTTTTTGTAGACCCGCTTTAATTAAAGAGGGCTATATATGAAGATTAGCTGAATAGATACACAGGGTGTGCAGTGTACACAGTGAAGACATTGTTGGAGTGCCTATATAATTTATCACTGAATATTGGGATTGCACTTGTTTATGGAGTTTGGACTGTTATTTTGAACTTTTTTTTAATTGAAGGACATTTATTATCTATTATTATTCAATTTTTGTTTCTGAAATTTTTGTGGGAGGCCTCAATAGTCTCGACGGCCTCAATGGTCACCAGGATGAATAGAGAGGGTGTATCTCAACAGTATGGGCAGCAAAATGTTGCTGGGGAAAAGTATTATTACAACAAAGTATTTTTTATATTTTACCATTCTATAGGTAAAGATTATCATAGCAGGGTTAAGGAAGCTGAATAGCAAGTTTCCAGATAAAATATTTTCTATCTATATTCTATATACATAGACAAATGTTATTAAAATATATTACCTTTCTGTTACATTTTTGATGAAGGGACTAAATTCTTTTCCATTGCTTTCTTGATTATTGTGTGCCTTGTCCCCCTGCAAGTTTTCCATGACCTGTAGAGTCCTTTCTTCTGGGCGGCGTATATGGAGCAGGGTTAGAGGGGTCTCATGGCTCAAGGGGCCCACACGTCTACAGTGGAGAAGACGTTGGTAGGCTGTACGGAAGTCTCTATTCAAAGCAGCATACAAAATTGGATTGAGAGCAGAGTTTGCATAGCCTAACCACAGAACTATTAAGAAAGCGGTTTCATCTACTTCAATATCATTTACTCCTTCATAAGTGAAAACAGTGAAATAAGGAAACCAGCAGATGATGAATGCACCCATCACAGCTGCAAGTGTCACAGTAGCTTTATGCTCTCGAACTGTAGGTAGTGTAGGACTGACGGCATTGCAGCAGCTGGCATGGTTAATTCTTTTAGCTTGCTCTCTGGCAATCTTGAAGATTCTATAGTACATAAGACACATGATAACCAATGGTAGGTAGAAAGTCAGTACACCATCCACTAATACATACTCCTTATTCAGCTCCAATTTGCATTCTTTGCTATCATCACCTCTGGAGTTTTGGATAGTTTTATCTTTCGTATTCCATCCAAGATGTATAGGAAGGAATGAAACCATCAAGGAAACTACCCATATCAAACCCATAGCTATGCCAACACGACATGGGGTGACAAGCATGGAGTAGCGCAGAGGTGCTGTGACCCCATAGTAGCGGTCCAAACTAATCATGAAGAGGTTTAGAATGGAAGCTGTACACAACATGACATCCAAACTGGTATAAATATTGCAAAAGGTAGATCCAAAAGGCCATTCTTCATGTAACAAGTTCAAGGCTGAAAATGGTAGTACCAAAATACCCAACAAGAGGTCTGTTATAGCCAGGGAGACAATAAAGCAGTTTGTCAAACTACGGAGTCTTCGGTCAAATCCCACAGCCAAACAAACCACCACATTGCCACATATAGTGATGATGATGATTAGAACAAGAACTACTCCAATCAGAACATTGTATAGTACTGTCTTCCAGCATGTAGCAACTGAATCATTAAGGTCATCACCCATGACAGAACACATCGCTTTGGTACAGTTACTTTTTACATTTAGCTGGTATGTTTTATTTTCCAGTTTTCTTTGAAATATATCAGTTATGAACAATCATAATTATTGAAATTGTATGTACATGGGGCCCAGCAGTGCAATAGTGTGCTCTGCATTGCTGGACCCCTGAATCCAGGAACAATGTCTTAACTTTTAATACTACGGGTTTTTATTGATGTTTGCCTGTGTTTTGGCACTTTAGTCTTGCTTTCTCTCTAAAGTGTAATTTAAAAGGCTTTGTTTTGTCATGAGGTTTCTCTGTTATATACAGATAAAGTATTGCTGACTATTTGTATTGTCATTCCAGCACTAGGCTCTGTCTTTCAATAGATTATCCGTAGCTTGCGGTAACAGCTCTGTCTTGTGCCATAAGGTATTTTGGATTGCAGCACACTTGTTCATTTGCAATGCAGGTTTTCAGTGCCTTTCACAACCTGAAAAATGGTAAGAATGAATATTAGAAGTGTGAAAAAATATATCAATCTGTCTTATTCATTTGCCTTTTATCAATTATTTTCTCCAAAGTAATTAAAATTCAATGACCTTGTTACAGTTGCACAGACACATGCACATTATTTTTAAATGTGAGCAGATTTTTTTAAATATTTTTTTGGGATTGTGGAAGAAAAAAAAGTAACCGGACGAAACTCACATAAACACTGTACAAACCTACATACTATAGAGGACCAACAGAGCCTTAAAGCAAAACTTACATTGAAATTATCTACTTTCCATAAGACGTAACCGTACGCCCTTGGGTTGAAGTGGTTTTACTGGGATGATGCCTGTGGCTACAAGCATCGTCCCCATATTTTTTTTTTTCAGCCAGAGATTCTCTTTAATTTAAAAGCCATACTAGTGGCTAATTAGCTGCTGGATTACTTTTACAGGCAGCAGGAGGTATCTTCCCCCTCTCCCAACGCTCTCCATTGCCTGAAGCCAGCAGTTGCCCTGGCTTACCATAGAGATTTTCAGAGAGCAGATTGTCTCCGATCACGTTTATGGTGTTAGGAATCGGAAGTGACCTGTATTTTTCCACTTCTGGTTTTGGTCTTTCAGTTACAAGCTATTACGAGCTTGTACAAGCATTCGATCAGACCGATCTTAGTCTTATCTGATGCATTTAATGACAGAGGAAGCATCTTGTGTCTGATAGACCCCAGATGTCTCAGTAAACAGGACCTGTCACTGATGATTGTTGTCACAAGGGATGTTTACAATATTTTTTTTAAAGAGACAGTGTAAAAATAAAAATAAATCAAATTAAAAAAGTAAAGCATCCCTATCCTCCCATGCTTGCTCACAAAGGTGAACGCACGCATCGGTCCTGCATACATACATAAAAGACAATCACACTATACATGTAAGGTATCATAGCGGACATCAGAGCGAGAGCAATAATTCTATCCCCAGTTTAATTCTAAACTGGTAACCTGTAAAGGCATTTAAAGGACCGTCTATATAGATTTTTAAGTACCGTAGTTTGGAGCCGTTCCACAGGTATACGCAACGTTATAGCATGACATGGTAGGTATCTATTTACTCTGCATAACATAATCTTTTATATTTGATCAAGAATGGGTATTATATTGTGGTTTTGTACACTAAAATTCATTAAAGTGTATTTTGTTCCCCAAAAAATCGCTTTAAAAAAAAGCTGCGAAAATACTGTGGCATAAAAAAATGCAACATCGACCATTTTATGCTCTAGGGCCTCTAGAAAAAAGTGTCAGAATAGGCCTGGGAAGCAGATGGTTAGGTCATGTTTGGTCTCTGTTCCCAATTACACTCTGTACAGACTCCATGCAGATAGTGTCCCTGAAGAAGTTGGAACTTAAGGGATGCCCTCATAGAGAAACAGGTAGGCAAGTAGGATAGGTAGAACATTTCCACATAAATCAGGAGCCCTTTTTTAGTAACTAGCTGTTACTAAGCACTAAGCTCTGTTTGCATATAAAATGGTCACATAATACAAAAACGTAATGCTGGTATAAAAAAATCAATCCTTTTTTATGAAAACATATTTACCATATAAGATACAATTGCCATGCTCCTGATGATGTGCATGGCGTGAAGCGGCCGTAAAGCTTGACTTATATGCCAGAGGTCCTGCTGCAATTCTGAACTCTTCTGAACTCATTATGAGCGGCATACTATGTAAGTTTATGTGCCTCATGTCTTCTTATGCACTTTATATGAACTGCTTGCACCGTTAGTTGTCGAGTCCAAAACACCATTCCCTGCTGTTTGTGGTTTGGTGGTGTTTTTAATTCGTTTTTTACATATTTTAATAAATACTATACTATGAGCAATTTTTTCTGGTGTTGGTGATTCTTCTGTCTAGCTTGATTAGATTGAGCAGTTTCCCTGATGACTTCAGCTGTGAGGTTGGAAGATCTACCACATCCATAGAGTATCAGATGTTTCTTCAAAAGGAAGACCCATGAATACTGAATGTGCTTTTTTCTGTCCTATAACTTAGACAGCAACTGGTTCTGGTGAGTGTGCACTTCTTATATTTGGTGGAGGCAACACACAGAGGGTGATTCCCTGAAATTGTGAAGTAATAACACTGGAACTATTTCATTTACCCTCATGGACTTTTATTTACTTTATTATGATCTATTTTATTTAATTTAAAACTCAGTTTTGTTTAGTCATGTGTATACTTGTTGAAGAGTATTACTATTTTTCATTACAGCACAGCTTTTTTATTTTTTATGTACCATATTTTCCAGCATATAAGATGACTTTTTAACCCATAAAAATCTTCTCAAAAGTCGGGGGTTGTCTTATACGCCGGTACCCGACATGTAGAATCTCAGTCAGACCACGGCTGTCCATTTTTCAAAAGCCGCGCCTCCTCCTTGTGCTGTTCCGTGATAGGCGGAACACTCAGCTTCCCAGCAGAGCCTCTGTTCAATGTTCTGCCTATCACGGATGCCCTCTCGTCCTCGGCCTCGGATGAGAGGGAATCTGTGATAGGCGGAACACTGAACACAGTGTCTGCTGGGAAGCTGAGTGTTCCGCCTATCACAGAACAGCACGAGGAGGAGGCGCGGCTTTTGAAAAATGGACGGCCGCGGTCTGACTGAGATTCTACATGTCAGGGATAAGGTATGTGATCGTCGAGGCATGCAATGGCACAGTGAGGTATGCAATGGCACAGTGAGGTGAGGTGAGGTATGGCTAGTCAGAAGGGGGTCGTCTTATACGGCGAGTACATCCCAAAACCCACATTTTAGCTGGAAAATTAGGGGGTCGTCTTATACGCCCAGTCGCCTTATACGCCGGCAAATACGGTACGTTTTGTGTTTGTATATTTACACATATTGCATGCTGCTTTTTCCAGACCACTCAAGTGCTGACAGTTGACTTTTTAGATGTCTATGCATCTAACTGGCAGCCACATGCAGAGGTGTTGAAATATTTGAAATGTGCACAAATGTTAGTTACTCCACATATTTTGAATGATGGAGTGGATATCAGCCATAAATAAAAATGTTTTACAATAAAAAAGCAAGCTCTTAATTTTTTGCTGTTGTTAGCAGCACAGTCAAAAAAACACGTTTTTTTGTGGGCAAAGATATGTTTTTTCTATCAAGTATTGGACTTTTTACTAGTCGTTCTCTCTAGCAAAGTGGATAAAAAGGTCAATAATAGATATTTCTGAATTGTGCAGACTGTTCGGTAAAGCAGGATTTTTCTAAGTTGGATTTTTTGACAGTGCAAGTATCACTAGCTTCATGTGGAAAATGTCACCTAGTGGCTTAAAAGCAGTTGCCCAGCTGTATTACTATGCCACATATGATTGGTATTAACAAATAGTGGATGGGGAAGTTGATTTACTAAAGACAAATAGATTGCCACTTTTCAAGTTGCTCCAGAACTTAGTAAACAAGATAAAGTTTCACTTTGCAAAGAATACCCTATCTCATGCTAGGAAAATAAGAAAAACAGCATTTTTGCTTGCACATGATTGGATGATAGAAGTCAGAAGAGCTTCCCCACATATTCTAAAATCTGCAGCAGCTGTACTTGCAGAGTGCACAGTCTATTTGACTTGAGCAAATCAACCCCAATTTGTACACAGTGCTGTGGGGAAACCTGGAGACATGAATATAACAAAGAGATGTGGACCAGGGATGAGCCGAACACCCCCCTGTTCGGTTCGCACCAGAACCTGCGAACAGACAAAATGTTTGTGTGAACTTTAGAACCCTATTAAATACAATGGACTCGAACGTTCGAAATCTAAAGTGCTAATTATAAAGGCTTATATGCAAGTTATTGTCCTAAAAAGTGTTTGGGGACCCGGGTCCTGCCCCAGGGGACATGTATCAATGCAAAAAGAAGTTTTAAAAACGGACGTTGTTTCAGGAGCAGTGATTTTAATAATGCCTAAAATGAAAAAATAAAAGTGAAATATTCCTTTAAATTTCATACCTGGGGGGTGTGTATGATATGCATGTGAAGTGGCGCATGTTTCCCGTGCTTAGAACTGTCCCTGCAAAAAATGTCATTTTTGAAGGAAAAAAAGTCATTTAAAACTCACTCGCGGCTATTAATGAATTGTCGGCTTTTATCAATACATAGAAAAGTCATTGATAAAAAAAAAAAAGTGTGGGGGTCCCCCAGAATTCAATTACCAGGCCCTTCCAGTCTGGAATGGATATTAAGGGGAACCCCGCCGCAAAAAAAAAATGGCGTGGGGTTCCCCCAAATATCCATACCAGGCCCTTCAGATCTGGCATGGATTTTAAGGGGAACTCCACCCCAAATTAAAAAAAAAATGGCGTGGGATCTCCCCAAAAATCCATACCAGACCCTTATCTGAGCACGCAACCTGGCCGGCCGCAGGGGAAGAGGGGGGGACGAGAGAGCTGCCCCCCCTCCCTTCTGAACCGTACCAGGCCACATGCCCTCAACATGGGGAGGATGTCCCCATGTTGATGGGGACAAGGGCCTCATCCCCACAACTAGTGATGAGCCGAACACCCCCGGGTTCGGTTCGCACCAGAACCCGCGAACGGACCGAAAGTTCGAACGAACATTAGAACCCTATTAAATACAATGGATGCAAACGTTCGAATTCTAAAGTGCTAATTATAACAACTATTATGCATGTTATTGTCCTAAAAAGGGTTTGGGAACCCGGGTTCTGCACCAGGGGACATGTATCAATGCAAAAAGAAGTTTTAAAAACGGTCGTTTTTCGGGAGCAGTCATTTTAATGATGCATAAAGTGAAAAAAAAAAGTCAAATATTCCTTTAAATATCGTACCTGGGGGGTGTCTAAAGTATGCCTGTGAAGTGCCACGTGTTTCCCGTGTTTATAACTGTCCCTGCACAAAATGACACTTCTAAAGGAAAAAAAAGCCATTTAAAACTGCTTGCGGCTTTAATGTAATGTCTGGTCCCGGTAATATGGATGAAATTCTTTAAGAAAAATGGCATAGCTACCCCATGACCCCCCCCCCCTACCCCAGCCCATTACCAGCCCCTTTGGGTCTTGTATGGATATTAAGGGGAACCCCGCACATAAAATAAAAAAGGCCCTATATACTCTGAACAGCCCTATACAGGCGGTGCATACAAGACAGGGACTGTAGGTTTGTTCTTATGTAGAATCTGTTTGTAATTTTGAACAGGTACATTGTTGAAGTGTAGCTCCAGACCAAAAATCTATTTTTAAACTTTTTGGAAAACATAGGTAAGGGTTATCACCCCTGTAACATTTGTTTTGCTGTCTGTGCCCCTGTTCAGAACATTTCACCTCACTTTCCGTCCCAATGACAACTGTTTTTGAAATGTGGTGTTTTTCTTGAAACAAGGATTGCTGATAAAGCATCAGTACAGAGGAGACACCTTTCTCCCATATTTATTCTTACAGGAGAGAATTTTCCTTCCTAGTGGTAGATTTCCTCTCACTTCCTGTTGTCTTCTTGCGTTTGCAAGTAGGAGTCGTTTGTAAGTTGTATGTTTGAAAGTAGGGACCTGCCGTATATACTCTGCAGAAATAGGCCCCTTAGTTGTTGGTGTTGGCACAACACTGTAAGCACTCACAGTTACTCTTGGTTGGTGCTGGAACGCCCTGCTGTCAACTATTATATCAGGAATTTTAATTACATATAATTGTTGAACAGTGGTAGTAAAAATTGGGCCTTTGATGGTGGTGCTGGTGCCACAACACTGTAAGCCCTGACAGTTACTCTTGGTGGGTGCAGCAATGGGCCCTGCTGTGAATTATTAGATCAAGAATTGTAATTACATGCCCCTGTTGAACAGGGGCTGAAAAATTGGGCCTTAGGCACTGGTGGCACAACACTGCAACCCCTCACAGATACTGTACTTGGAGCACAGCAATGAGCCCTGTTGCAAAGTATTGCTTCAAAAATTGTAATGACACGCCCCTGTTAAACAGGGGCTGAAAAATTGGGCCTTAGGCACTGGTGGCACAACACTGCAACTCCTCACAGATACTGTACTTGGAGCACAGCAATGAGCCCTGTTGCAAAGTATTGCTTCAAAAATTGTAATTACACGCCCCTGTTAAACAGGGGCTGAAAAATTGGGCGTTAGGCACTGGTGGCGGCACCCATAAACAAAAATGATCTTACAAGCTATCATCATCAATCGTATCATTGAGGACTCGGAGGAGGAGGATAGCCAGTCAACATAACAGCACAGGCACTCAGCATCAGCATCAGTCTTGAAGGGATGTGACATGTTAAAATCAATTAGTCTGTTATATCAGCATCAGGTGTGTGGTAGCTGGTGGTGATCCAAGACTGGTTCATCTTGATGAAAGTCAGTCGATCAACCGAGTCGGTGGACAGGCGCACCCTGTGATCCGTGACAAATCCTCCAGCAGCACTGAATGTGCGTTCCGAAAGAACGCTGGATGCAGGACAGGCCAGTAGCTCAATTGCATACTGTGCAAGCTCTGGCCAGTGATCCATCCTCAAGACCCAGTAAGCCAGAGGATTTTCGGTGGGGAAGGTGTCCAAGTCTGACCTTGCCCCTAGATATTCCTGCACCATGTTTATCAGACGCTGGCGATGGTTGCTGGAACCGATCATACTTTGGGGCTGCGGACTAAAGAATTGTCTGAACGCATCGGTCAGACGGCCACCTTCCCCACCGCTCCTTCTTTGACTGGCCGAAGCCTCAGCAACTCGTTGTCCAGGACCAGGAGTTTGCAACCTCCCAGTCTCTGGGAACGCGTTGCACAGACCTTTCTGCAAGGCCTCCCGGAGTTGTCTCATCCTCTGCTCCCTCTGCGACGGTAACATAAGGTCCGCAACCTTACCCTTGTACCGTGGATCAAGGAGAGTGGCCAGCCAGTAATGGTCCCTCTCCTTGATCCGAAGAATACGAGGATCCTTCCGCAGACTTTGCAGGATCAGGGAGGCCATGCAGCGTAGGTTTGCTGAGGCATTCGCTCCGGAGTCCTCTGGGTCACTAAGGACGACATGATCCGCAGCCACCTCCTCCCAGCCACGTACAAGTCCACTGGTTTCTTGGGACTGTAAATCATCCCTAAAAGACTGCTGCTGATGATGCTGAGTGCCAGCCTCCACCTCCATGCTGACACAATCCTCCTCCTCCTCCTCCTCCTCCTCCTCCTCTTCCTGTGCGATGGGTGGGACAGAAGGAACACTGTCTGGGTAAAGGGGGCCTTGAGAGGCAAGGAAGTCCTCCTCTTCCTGCCTCTGTTCTGCCTCAAGTGCCCTGTCCATTATTCCACGCAGCGTGTGCTCCAACAGGTGGACAAGAGGTACAGTGTCACTGATGCATGCACTGTCACTGCTCACCATCCTCGTGGCCTCCTCAAATGGTGCCAGGACAGTGCATGCATCCCTGATCATGCCCCACTGGCGTGGAGAAAAAAAACCAAGCTCCCCTGACCCTGTCCTGGTGCCGTAGTCGCACAGGTACTCATTGATGGCCCTCTGCTGCGTGTGCAGCCGCTGCAGCATGGCCAACGTTGAGTTCCACCTGGTGGGCATGTCACATATAAGGCGGTTCTTGGGCAGGTTCAACTCCTTTTGCAGCTCAGCCAGGCAAGCACTGGCATTATAAGATCTGCGGAAATGCACACAGACTTTCCTGGCCTGCCTCAGGACATCCTGTAAGCCCGGGTACCTGCCCAAGAAGCGCTGCACCACCAGGTTAAGGACGTGAGCCACACAGGGCACATGGGTCAGTTGTCCCTGTCGGAGGGCGGAGAGGAGGTTGGTGCCATTGTCGCAAACCACCATTCCTGGCTTAAGCTGGCGTGGCGTCAACCACCTCTCGGCCTGGCCCTGCAGAGCAGACAGGACCTCTGCCCCAGTGTGGCTTCTGTCCCCCAAACACACCAGCGCAAGCACGGCATGGCATCTTTTTGCCTGCGTACTTGCGTAGCCCCGTGAACGGCTACGGAGCACCGCTGGTTCATAGGACAAACCACAGGAAGAGGCCATGGAGGAAGAAGAAGAGGAGGGGGTGGAGGAGAGAGGTGTGTCACAACCAGTAGTAGCATTTTGGAGGCGTGGCGGTGGGACAACCTCCAACACTACTGCACCTTGTCCTGAATCCTTCCCAGCTGCCAAAAGAGTGACCCAATGGGCCGTGAAAGAAAGGTAACGTCCCTGTCCATGCCTGCTGGACCATGAGTCAGCGGTAATATGCACCTTACCGCTGACCGCCCTGTCCAGCGAGGCCAAGACATTGCCTTCCACATGCCGGTAGAGAGCCGGAATAGCCTTCCGTGAGAAAAAGTGGCGTTTGGGAACCTGCCACTGAGGAACCGCACATTGCACAAACTCACGGAAGGGGGCCGAGTCTACCAACTGAAAAGGCAGCAGTTGAAGCGCTAGCAATTTAGCCAAGCTAGCATTCAACCGCTGGGCATGTGGATGGCTGGGAGTGAACTTCTTTCGACGGTCCAGCAGCTGGGGCAGGGAAATTTGCCTGCTAGAATCGGACGTCGGTGTACTGCTAGCAGAGTGGGCGCAAGTACTTGGCTGTGACACACCTAATTCTACACCTTCATTCCTCTCAGTGCATGTTTCAGAGAGGACTGAAGTTATAGTGGGGTTGGAGATCCCAGCTGATGCGGTGCAAGGAGAGGTCCGCTTTGTTCTTTGGTGTGGGTCTTTGAGGTAGGCTTGCCAACGAGCTGCATGGCAGGTCAACATATGTCTGGTCAGGCATGTGGTACCCAAGCGGCTGATGTTTTGGCCACGCGATATACGCTTGAGACATATGTTGCAAACAGCAGCTGTGCGATCTGATGCACTAGCCTCAAAAAAGGCCCACACCAAAGAACTTTTTGAATGACGGGCAGAGGCAGCGCCCTGCACAGGCGGAGCTCTGCGGTGTGATTCCGTCGGTGTACTGCCCTTACGCTGGCCACCAAAGGGCATCCTGCCTCGTTGGAGATGTGCCTCCTCCTCATCCTCCTCCTCCTCCTCTCTCCTATTAGGCACCCACGTGGAGTCAGTGACCTCATCATCCCCTCCCTCCTCATCACTGGAGCCAATCTGGCAGTATGCTGCAGCTGCTGGAACATGACTGCCAGATTGGTGTCCTTCTTGAGCATCCCCTCTGTCTGCTCTCACGCTACTGCCTTCCTCTAGCTGGGTTTCATCATCAGACCCTTCGAAACGCTGGGCATCCTCCTGGAGCATGTACCCAACACTGTGCTGAAACAGTTCGGGGGACTCCTCAGGAGGAGGACATGGTGGGTCTAGGGAAGGAGTGACTGATGATTTGTCTGACATTGATACCAGGGAAGACGACGCTTTGGCAGCTGCTTTTCCAGTACCCTGAGCCTGGGTGAGAGAGGATGAGGAGGAGGAGGAGGGCTTGGTCATCCACTCTACCAAGTCTTCGGCATGATGTGGCTCAACATGTCCAGCTGCCGAAAAGAAGGACAAGCTTGTCCCATGGCCATGTGCTGATGACAATGCACCGCGTCCACGACCAGCACTGTTGCCCCCAGACACAGAGCCTGCTTGCCCTCTTTTATTGCCTCCTGACTGTCTGCCTCTCCTTGTTTGCCTTCCAGACATTCTAATAGATGGCCTGCAGGGAGATGGGAAAAAAGCAATAAGGGCTACCTTCAGGTGTCCTTCTCTGTCCCTTGAAACAAGGACTTTCACAGTGAAAGAAACTGACACTCTCCCTACCTACAGTTTTCTGTCCCTAGAAAAAATATTTTTTTTAAGCACAATATAGCACAAGGACAATTCACTCACTGTCCTTACAGGTCCCTGGAAACAAGGACTTGCAGAGTGAAAGAAAAAAAACACTCTCCCTACCTACAGTTTTCTGTCCCTAGAAAAAATGTTTTTTTTAATCACAATATAGCACAAGGACAATTCACTCACTGTCCTTACAGGTCCCTGGAAACAAGGACTTGCAGAGTGAAATAAACTGACACTCTCCCTACCTACAGTTTTCTGTCCCTAGAATAAATGTTTTTTTTAAGCACAATATAGCACAAGGACAATTCACTCACTGTCCTTACAGGTCCCTGGAAACAAGGACTTGCAGAGTGAAAGAAAAAAAACACTCTCCCTACCTACAGTTTTCTGTCCCTAGAAAAAATGTTTTTTTTAATCACAATATAGCACAAGAACAATTCACTCACTGTCCTTACAGGTCCCTGGAAACAAGGACTTGCAGAGTGAAAGAAAAAAAACACTCTCACTACCTACAGTTTTCTGTCCCTAGAAAAAATGTTTTTTTTAATCACAATATAGCACAAGGACAATTCACTCACTGTCCTTACAGGTCCCTGGAAACAAGGACTTGCAGAGTGAAAGAAAAAAAACACTCTCCCTACCTACAGTTTTCTGTCCCTAGAATAAATATTTTTTTTAATCACAATATAGCACAAGGACAATTCACTCACTGTCCTTACAGGTCCCTGGAAACAAGGACTTGCAGAGTGAAATAAACTGACACTCTCCCTACCTACAGTTTTCTGTCCCTAGAATAAATGTTTTTTTTAAGCACAATATAGCACAAGGACAATTCACTCACTGTCCTTACAGGTCCCTGGAAACAAGGACTTGCAGAGTGAAAGAAAAAAAACACTCTCCCTACCTACAGTTTTCTGTCCCTAGAAAAAATGTTTTTTTTAATCACAATATAGCACAAGGACAATTCACTCACTGTCCTTACAGGTCCCTGGAAACAAGGACTTGCAGAGTGAAATAAACTGACACTCTCCCTACCTACAGTTTTCTGTCCCTAGAATAAATGTTTTTTTTAAGCACAATATAGCACAAGGACAATTCACTCACTGTCCTTACAGGTCCCTGGAAACAAGGACTTGCAGAGTGAAAGAAAAAAAACACTCTCCCTACCTACAGTTTTCTGTCCCTAGAAAAAATGTTTTTTTTAATCACAATATAGCACAAGGACAATTCACTCACTGTCCTTACAGGTCCCTGGAAACAAGGACTTGCAGAGTGAAATAAACTGACACTCTCCCTACCTACAGTTTTCTGTCCCTAGAATAAATGTTTTTTTAAGCACAATATAGCACAAGGACAATTCACTCACTGTCCTTACAGGTCCCTGGAAACAAGGACTTGCAGAGTGAAAGAAAAAAAACACTCTCCCTACCTACAGTTTTCTGTCCCTAGAAAAAATGTTTTTTTTAATCACAATATAGCACAAGGACAATTCACTCACTGTCCTTACAGGTCCCTGGAAACAAGGACTTGCAGAGTGAAATAAACTGACACTCTCCCTACCTACAGTTTTCTGTCCCTAGAATAAATGTTTTTTTTAAGCACAATATAGCACAAGGACAATTCACTCACTGTCCTTACAGGTCCCTGGAAACAAGGACTTGCAGAGTGAAAGAAAAAAAACACTCTCCCTACCTACAGTTTTCTGTCCCTAGAAAAAATGTTTTTTTTAATCACAATATAGCACAAGGACAATTCACTCACTGTCCTTACAGGTCCCTGGAAACAAGGACTTGCAGAGTGAAATAAACTGACACTCTCCCTACCTACAGTTTTCTGTCCCTAGAATAAATGTTTTTTTTAAGCACAATATAGCACAAGGAGAATTCACTCACTGTCCTTCCAGGTCCCTGGAAACAAGGACTTGCAGAGTGAAAGAAAAAAAACACTCTCCCTACCTACAGTTTTCTGTCCCTAGAAAAAATGTTTTTTTTAATCACAATATAGCACAAGGACAATTCACTCACTGTCCTTACAGGTCCCTGGAAACAAGGACTTGCAGAGTGAAATAAACTGACACTCTCCCTACCTACAGTTTTCTGTCCCTAGAATAAATGTTTTTTTTAAGCACAATATAGCACAAGGAGAATTCACTCACTGTCCTTCCAGGTCCCTGGAAACAAGGACTTGCAGAGTGAAAGAAAAAAAACACTCTCCCTACCTACAGTTTTCTGTCCCTAGAAAAAATGTTTTTTTTAATCACAATATAGCACAAGGACAATTCACTCACTGTCCTTACAGGTCCCTGGAAACAAGGACTTGCAGAGTGAAATAAACTGACACTCTCCCTACCTACAGTTTTCTGTCCCTAGAATAAATGTTTTTTTAAGCACAATATAGCACAAGGACAATTCACTCACTGTCCTTCCAGGTCCCTGGAAACAAGGACTTGCAGAGTGAAAGAAACTGACACTGTCCCTACCTACAGTTTTCTGTCCCTAGAATAAATGTTTTTTTTAAGCACACTATAGCACAAGCACAAAACACACTGACACTCTCCCTACCTATCCTTCTCTTTCCCTAAACTAAAGGAATCCAGGTTAAGCAAGAAAGAAATAACAGTCACTGTCCCTGCCTATGCTGCTCTATCCCTGCTCCGGAACACACTACACTAGGCCGCCGTGCTGGCGGCCTTTTATAGTGTGGGGCGTGTACTAAACACCCTCAGCAATAATTGGCCACAGGCATCCTGCCTGTGGCCAATCATTGCTCTCCTCGCTGCCGGCGCTGTGATTGGCCAAGCATGCGGGGTCACAGTGCATGCTTGGCCAATCACAGCGCCTGGATGACACTGCGATGGCGTAGTGCATTGTGGGCCGTTCGCGTCACTCGAATTTGGCGCGAACGGCCCAAATCGTTCGATCTTCGTCGAACGATCGAACAGCCGATGTTCGAGTCGAACGTATGTTCGACTCGAACACGAAGCTCATCCCTACCCACAACCCTTGCCTGGTGGTTGTGGGGGTCTGCGGGCGGGGGGCTCAGCGGACCAGATGCGGAACATGACAAGGGGCGGGTCTATACATGTATTACCAAAGTGAGAGAAGTTCCCCATCAGGTCCGGCCCCTCGGTATGTCGGACCCGCCTACGTCATTGGCCTGAGCGGGGAACTTCCTTCACTGTGTAATTTAAATTTACACAGTGAAGGAAGTTTCCCCGCTCAGGCCAATGACGTAGGCGGGGTCTGACATACCGAGGGGGCGGACCTGATGGGGAACTTCCTTCACTGCGTAATACATGTATAGAGTCTATACATGTATTACACAGTGAAGGAAGTTCCCCATCAGGTCAGCCCCCTCGGTATGTCAGACCCCGCCTACGTCATTGGCCTGAGCGGGAAACTTCCTTCACTGTGTAAATTAAAATTACACAGTGAAGGAAGTTCCCCACTCAGGCCAATGACGTAGGCGGGTCCGACAAACCGAGGGGGCGGACCTGATGGGGAACTTCTCTCACTTTGGTAATACATGTATAGACCCGCCCCTTGTCATGTTCCGCATCTGGTCCGCTGAGCGGACCTGATGGGGAACTTTAGAAGGGGCGGGTCTATACATTTAAAACACTGAGGAGGAAGTTCCCCATCAGGTCCGCTCAGGCACAACCAATGTTTTTTTTTAATAAAGGACTTTTTCAAGGTGTTTGTGTGTTTTTTTTACATTTTTTTACACTTTCTTCGTGAAATGGTAGGGGTACAATGTACCCCTTACCAATTCACATAGGGGGGGGCCGGGATCTGGGGGTCCCCTTTGTTAAAGGGGTCTTCCAGATTCCGATAAACCCCCCGCCCGCAGACCCCCACAACTACCGGGCAAGGGTTGTGGGGATGAGGCCCTTGTCCCCATCAACATGGGGACATCCTCCCCATGTTGAGGGCATGTGGCCTGGTACGGTTCAGGAGGGAGGGGGTGCCGCTCTCTCGTCCCCCCCTCTTCCCCTGCGGCCGGTCAGGTTGCGTGCTCGGATAAGGGTCTGGTATGGATTTTTGGGGGGACTCCACGCCATTTTTTTAAACATTTGGGGTGGAGTTCCCCTTAAAATCCATGCCAGATCTGAAGGGCCTGGTATGGATATTTGGGGGAACCCCACGCCATTTTTTTTATTTGCGGCGGGGTTCCCCTTAATATCCATTCCAGACCTGAAGGGCCTGGTAATTGAATTCTGGGGGACCCCCACGCTTTTTTTTATTTTTATCAATGACTTTTCTATGTATTGATAAAAGCCGACAATTCATTAATAGCCGCGAGTGAGTTTTAAATGACTTTTTTTCCTTCAGAAATGACACTTTGTGCAGAGACAGTTCTAAGCACGGGAAACATGTGCCACTTCACATGCATATCATACACACCCCCCAGGTCTGAAATTTAAAGGAATATTTCACTTTTATTGTTTCACTTTAAGCATTATTAAAATCACTGCTCCCGAAAAAACGGCCATTTAAAAAAAGAAAATTTGCATTGATACATGTCCCCTGGGGCAGGACCCGGGTCCCCAAACACTTTTTATGACAATAACTTGCATATAAGCCTTTATAATTAGCACTTTAGATTTCTCCCATAGACTTTTCGAATTTCCCGCGAACACCCCAATTTGTTCGCTGTTCGGCGAACGGGCGAACAGGCAATGTTCGAGTCGAACATGAGTTTGACTCGAACTCGAAGCTCATCCCTAATGTGGACTACCAAAAGGGGACATGGCCCTAAATATTTGAGCAAGACCTATATTGTTTGTGTTTTAGGTGGATTAACAAAGCCTACTTCAATTGAAAGTTCATCCTATATAATGTTGCACAATCAGTTATGCCGCGTACACACGATCGGAATTTCCGACAACAAAACCGTGGATTTTTTTCCGACTGATTTTCGCTCAAACTTGTCTTGCATACACACGGTCACACAAATGTTGCTCGGAAATTCCGATCGCCAAGAACGCGGTGTCGTACAACACTACAGCGAGCCGAGAAAAATTAAGTTCAATGATTCCGAGCATGCGTAGGATTTTTGTGCGTCGGAATTGGATACATGCGGTCGGAATTTCCGACAAGAACTTTTGCTGTTGGAAAAATTGAGAACCAGCTCTCAATCATTTGTTGCCGGAAACTCTAACAGCAAAAGACCGATAGAGCCTACACACGGTCGGAATATCCAACCAAAAGCTCACATCGAACATTTGTTGTCGAAATTCCCATTGTGTGTACGCGGCATTATTCTTGTTTATCTATGGAAATGAACCCTTGTTTATTCAAATTATTACTGAAGAACATGAATTCCATGAATAGGAAAAAAAATGCTAAAATCACAAAATGTACTGATGCATACAGGTGGACTTTGAGGAATAGGGCAATCTGTTCTTTCTGAATGACAGTTACCTATATAATTTTAATGCTGTTTGAGTTTTCAATCAGGGGAGTGCACTAATTTTAAACTATTCTCTCATGCTATTTCACCACTGTGAATTTCGCTCTTTTCTCAAATGCAATTATATGGATCCTGATCCCTGAAATTTGATCAAGCTATCTATGGTCTGCTGAAGGAAGCAACGTGAGACCTTCTGATCAGGGGGTCAAATATGATGGTGAGCTGCTGTCTTTAGGGTATGCACGCAAGGTGTTTATTGAAATTTAAAACTCTGGACACATCTCTTGGGCAATGGATAAAGAATGTATTTATTTATTTATTTAATCTGATTTCTTCACATGGAATGGACTTTAATTATTACACTAAGAACTTTCACATGAATTGTTTTATATTGTATGCACGTTTTTGTAATTATGATCAGATAAAATTGTTTAATCGATTATTTTAAATTTCACATTAGTGGCGATAGTATTGAGCCCTTTTCTTTCTTAATTATGTAAGGAATTCTCTGAATACTGAATATTTTTTTGAAGAGAAACTAAACTCGGGAAGCTGTGACCAAAAAAGGCAGTCAGAGGGCTATGGACTTGCCACCAGCATAAGTCCTGTCCGCTTACTGACTTACAATGCCTTGTTCTGCACTGTGTTTCTTTGTGTAGGTGGCCATCTTTGTAGAGCCAGGGTTTTTCTTTTCTCATGTCAGAGCCTTTAGCAAGGAGAATAGATACACCACCGAATTTCACTACAAATCTCCTGAGATTAGCAGTAAAACTGGGTACTCACTGAGTGTTTTGTCCGCTCAACCAGTGGGCTCAACAAAAAAAAAGTCTCAACAATTCCTGCATCCACACAAGTGATGTGGATGCAGGGATCTCCCCTACTGCACAATTGTATTCTAACAGCAGGGACACCCCACATCAGGATTCACTGATCAAGGCTAATTGAATTTTGGCTTTCCAGCAGGACCATTCGACAGAAGCCAGTCTAACAAAACTCGGCTGATCCCTTCTAAACTTCGATAGGTGTATATCCAGATTTAGAGACAGCAGTGTTTTATTTCTCATTTTGCAGATATACAGCTATGGTTTTGTAGGCAAAGGCGTTCCTAGGCACTCTTCCATAACAGAAAGTGAACTGCTATTTTTGGGAGGAATTCATGGTATGGCTTGGGCACAATTAACATTTCGACATTTTCTCTGAAATATAACAAACAGTGGCAGACCGTCCATTAGGGGTGCATGGGTGCCGCCCCCCTATCCATGTGTCCGTTCTAATAGGCTTTAAAAAAGGGTGGGCTTGGGGCACAGAGCACTGATCTCCGAGCCCATCCAGTTGTGTGACAATAGCAAATGAACATTCGTTATTGCCACACTGATCTTCCTCCTGGTCAATCAGGAAGTGGGGGGGTTGCGGGTGACCCGATCGACCAACCTAGAGCAGGCGGGGGGGTTCTGCCGGCCACCACAGATAGCAAGCCTCCTTTTTGAGGCCAGCTACACTTTTTATATATTCAGTTTTATACAATACAGGGCTACTATCTAGTGTGAATTATATGCATATACTAATGATGCTTGCCTAGAAATGACTGTCAGAAGAGGTAAGCTATGAGATGGAAGAAATTAAAATAATTTAAAAAAAGGATCCATGTTAACCATAAGCATGTATTGTGTCATGACTAGCACAACATCATTCTCTTTCAGTCAGTAGACATTGAGTCAATGTTAAAACAGAGAGAAGAAAAGGAATAGAACTGTAATTAGCTTATTTTCAAACACTTCACGAATGAAACTGAACTCCTTAATCATGTGTGTCTGGAACACAATGTCATTCTTAGCAACAATGATGTAGATTGAGATCATGCCAAACACCTTATTTTGGAAGCCTTGGGAGTTCTGCTTTGGCCAAATCACAATTCCATCAGCATATGTCCATTAGCATAGAGGTTAAGGTCTGCCTCATTTTATTTTTCATATTAGTTCAACACTCTAAAAAAGCACATACATATGGCACTAGAAATGAGAATAATCAAAATGTTCCTCTACTTTTGGAACATAATTCAATTGAATTGATTTAATGGGTAATAAACCTTCAAGTCCAATTGCAGTTTAGTTGTAAACCTAATTCTCTAAAGGAGGCAAGTACAGGAAGTAGACGCCATCCTTGGTTCTTTTATTTGTGACAGTTAAGTGACAGTTAAGTGTATCTTTGAAGTGCTACATTTCAAACTACTAGTCAAGCGTGCCTTCATGTTTATTTATTTTTTTACCATGTCAGCAGGAGTAAAAGCAAGGAAAACCTTCATGCTATTCTTCTTAAACCATATAGTTTGCTTTTAAGATTTTAAGATTAAGAAACCTGTCAAAAATATAAAGATAAAAAGCAACATACAGTACTGTCTTGAAAACAGCTACTCTAAGATCCCTTTTCATAAATGTTGTCCTCTAAATCATTTGCCAGCTGCCAAGTCTGTAAAGTATTCAGCATGCAAAAGCTTTAAAGTGTACCTCCCCTTTCATGTGAAAAAGATGCAAATAAATAAAAAAATTATAATATAAGCGTATATAATTGCGGTTCAAGTCATAGTATAACTGAATGTGTTTAAAATGTACATTTGCTTTACAATCTACGGCACTATCAGTTTCTGTTAAATGCAGAGCAATATGGCTACCTGGAGGCATTCTGTGCACAGATCAGTGCCGGCCGAAGACATTGTGCTGCCTGGTACCAAGAATTAAATGCTGCCCCCCCCCAAAAAAAAAAAAAAAAAATCACTCCCACCAAAATGCCCCCACATCCATCATTTTATATCATGATAACTAAAGTGGACCTGTCATGGCTCTATAAAAAGGACCTGTTATGGCTCTATTCATGTATATAGGAGTATAAAGAGGACCTGCCATGGCTCTATACATGTATATAGAAGTATAATGAGGACCTGTCATGGCTCTATACATGTACCGTATTTTCCCCGTCTATAAGACGCCCCCATGTACAAGACGCCCCCCACTTTTCCAACCCAAAATTAAGAAATCAATATTTTACACATAGGTAAAACAGAACACATTTTTATTTAGTAATTACCACAGGTAACGTTTAAATACTAGTATATTATGCAGGGGTTGTTCTTCCTGTTTTCTCCACTGTCTATCATATACTCTGCGGAGGCAAGTCCAAACTGTTTCTCTGCAGCTCTATTCCCACGCTCTTTTTTGCATAGCTGGCTACATTTGGTTTGATTTGGCAGAGTAAGACAATCACTTACTTTTATTATTTTCTGACATCTTGGTCCCAGAACACTCCGGTCCCTGTTGCATCTGTGCATCTCCACTTCCAACAGGATCGCATCTGCTCACTCTCCACCTCCACCCCCAGCTCTAGCTGACGTCAGTAACATACGGCTCGTGATTGGAGAAAGCCACTTGACAAGCTATGGGCCGCGACGCACCTTCGCGGATGTCTCCCAGGCTGACCAACCGTGTATAAGACGCTGTTCGATTTACAGGCTATTATTTTAGGAAAAAATAGCGTCTTATCCACGGAAAAATATGGTTTATAGAAATATAAAGAGGACCTGTCATGGCTCTATACATGTATGTAGGAGTATAAAGAGGACCTGTCATGGCTCTATACATGTATGTAGGAGTATAAAGAGGACCTGTCATGGCTATATACATGTATATAGAAGTATAAAGAGGACCTGCCATGGCTCTATACATGTATGTAGGAGTATAAAGAGGACCTGTCATGGCTCTATACATGTATATAGGAGTATAAAAGGACCTGTGCGTAGCCGGCGGCCGCGATGTCACCGGCCACACATAGTGGATTGTCACTTGTCACAACGTCACCTGCCACACGTTGCAGATTGTCACTTGCCACAACGTCACCTGCCACACATTGCGGATTGTCACTTGCCACAACGTCACCTGCCACACGTTGCAGATTGTCACTTGCTGTGTCCCAGAGTAAAGGCAGGCAGCAGAGAGCTAATGTAATCTCTCTGCTGCCCGCACAGTGGGGGCGGAACTGCAGTGATGCAGGGCGGGCAGTGAGAGATGATGTCATCTCTCTGCTCCCCCGCCCGCTGTTTGGCCAGCAAGCCCGCTCACTTGCTGACTGTCCCGCCCGCTGACTGTTCCTCTGTTCTGCCCGCATGCTCCATTCACCTGGGCCCAACGCCCAGGTGAATGGAGCGCGTGGGGAGCGGAGCGGGCTGGCTGGCGGGCGGGCGTCAATTTGCCTCACAGCGGAGCGGGCGGAACGGGTTAGCGACAATTTGCCTCACAGTGCAGAGTAGGGTTGCCACCTTTTCGTCAAGCCAAACCCGAACACATTAGCAGCACACGCCAATATATATATTTTTTTGTAGTACATTAAATTCATTACCTCTGTACAAAGCAATGCACAGCTATTTTTTTTTTATTTAGTATACCCTGTACATATATTTTTGTGATTAAATAAAATTTCTAATCATATGGAGTTAATCACAAGAGTCCCCCTTTATATCAGAGTCAACAGAGTTCTCCTTTAGATCTGAATCTGCAGAGTTCCCCTTTACATCTGAATGCACAGGGTTCTGCAGAAGAGGAGTGCAGAGGGTAAGATGGGGGCAGTATGTACAGGAGAGGAGTGCAGAGGGTATAATGGGGGCAGTATGCATAAGAGAGAAGTGTGGAGGGTATGATGGAGCAGTATGTATAGAAGAGGAGTTGAGAGGGTATGAGGGGGGCGGTTTGTACAGGAGAGGAGTGTGGAGGGTATGATGGGGGCAGTATGTACAGGAGAGGAGTGTGAAGGGTATGATAGGTGCAGTTAGTACAGGAGAGGAGTTCGGAGGGCATGATGGGTGCAGTTAGTACAGTACAGGAGAGGAGTTCGGAGGGTATGATGGGTGCAGTTAGTACAGGGGAGGAGTTCGGAGGGTATGATGGGTGCAGTTAGTACAGGGGAGGAGTTCGGAGGGTATGATGGGTGCAGTTAGTACAGGGGAGGAGTTCGGAGGGTATGATGGGTGCAGTTAGTACAGGGGAGGAGTTCAGAGGGTATGATGGGTGCAGTTAGTACAGGAGAGGAGTTCGGAGGGTATGATGGGTGCAGTTGGTACAGGGGAGGAGTTCGGAGGGTATGATGGGTGCAGTTGGTACAGGAGAGGAGTTCGGAGGGTATGATGGGTGCAGTTAGTACAGGGGAGGAGTTCGGAGGGTATGATGGGTGCAGTTAGTACAGGAGAGGAGTTCGGAGGGTATGATGGGTGCAGTTGGTACAGGAGAGGACTTCGGAGGGTATGATGGGTGCAGTTAGTACAGGGGAGGAGTTCGGAGGGTATGATGGGTGCAGTTAGTACAGGAGAGGAGTTCGGAGGGTATGATGGGTGCAGTTGGTACAGGAGAGGACTTCGGAGGGTATGGCGGTGGCAGAATGGGGAGGGATTTCTTGCTGTGTCTGTGGGGTGACCAGGGAGTGATGTTGGGAAGATAGGGGAAGGAAAGTGACCATGAAATGATGGGGGGGTAGGAAGCAGCTCTGAGTGACGTCTGTATGAAGTGGTCTGGGGGGGTGATGCAAGCTGGGGGGAGTTGGGGGCTGAGAAGTGGTCAGATAGCGATGTATATAATAAAAAAAAAACTCATCCACTAAAAACATACAACAATAAATCATACAACAGTACTACAGATCTATGTAATGGAGCTCCCAGCACTCTGTATACCCAGATAATGTGAAGGTAATTGATGACTATTCATATAACCCTGTGATATCCAGGCTCTGAGTCTGTACAATCAGAGGTGTGAACTCACTACATATATACAGGTTACATGAATGGTTATAAATGACTTCACATTATCTTGTCTGAACAATTGGATTGGAGGATGTTTGCACAGACTGTTCATGCTTAGAAGTGATCTGTCAAATGTGATCGGGCTGCTGCAGACCCCCCCCCCCCCCCCCACACTCAAACTCACTATCTCCTCCGATTCTTCTGTCAACTTCTGTTAACCCTTCACTGCATCTCCTGAAGAAAAAACCCCCTTGAAAGCAACTACTATCCACCCTAGAAAACTTCTCCCAGAAAAAGTCAGCTCACCTCCTCCCTTCCTCTGGCCAGCCTGACAGGAGACAGTGAGCTCCGCCCCCCAGTTCTCACAACACTCCGCACTGGTGATTGGGGGGGGGAGGTTGATGTCGGAGATAACAGGGACCCCGCACTGCACGGGACTGGAGGGAGGGGGAAGAGACAGAATGGAGTTTTTTAAATCCAGAACACACACCGCAGCCGCAGGCACAGTGTATTCTTTACAATGCCGCTGCTGCTGTTTCACAGTGAAAGGTGGAGTGGGGGAGAGGAACGGGCGGAATGGGATGGCGGGCAGGCGGCAATTTGCCGCCCCCCTAAAAGTGCCGCCTGGTACAATGGTACCATCTGGTCCCATGGTAGGGCCGGCCCTGGCACAGATGGTGTACAGAACGGCCCCCCACCAAAAAAATGTATAACTTCTTGTTTGTGTGATGGCTCACTGATTTTCCCAGAAGTCTGCACTAAGATACAAGTCAGATTTTTGGCATCCCCTGAAGCAGAATTTTTTTTTTTGGTGAACTATTCGTCTAAAGGGATGCAGACCAGCGTTCCTCATCAGATCCCTGCAGGTGCAGCAGCTGCTGACTGATAATTTTAAAATCACTCCCATACAAATTCACACACAGCTATTTCTTCAGAATAACACAAGGTAGGAATCTGCAACAAGGTTTGTTAAAATCTTCTGCAATGTACATACTGTACATCCACCCAGAGGGGAATGTTTTTTTCTCAACAAAAGTGGGGTTACTCTTTAAAGAATTTAGTGAACTACTTACACTATCCAGTTTAACAACTATGCTAAATTTGAAAATGTATCTTAAAGATGGAGAAACATTAAATATATGTTTCATTTTAAAGTGGTTGTAAACCCACTTTTTAAACAAAGACCTACAGGTAAGCCTAGATTAAGGCTTACCTGTAGGTGCATGAAATATCTCCTTAACCTACACGGTTAAGGAGATATTTGTATGTAAATGCGGCGACGCTGACGTCACCCCATTCACAAATTCGGCTAGGTCGCAACATTCGACGACGTAGCCGAATTCGACAGCTCACGCGCGCATGCGCGGAGTCACGTCTTCGCCGCTCCGGCCAATCACAGCGCCGGAGCGGCGCTGTGATTGGCTGCAGCGGCGATACCCGGAAGTAACATTCCGGCTATCGCCGCAGCGATGGATGTGGCTAGAGGAGGGACACGGACGACTTCGGGGGCCCCGATCGAAGGTAAGTGGTACATAATGAGCTAGTATGCTAGTCATACTAGCTCATTATAGCTTTGTCTTGCAGGTAAGTAAAAAAAAAAAAAATTGTCTACAGGGTTTACAACCACTTTAAGTACATGCATGCTAAATATTGTGTAAGGTTAACACTTTATTTGCTCTGACAAAGACTAGGGTATTCTTTCTGATAACACCATCATCTGTTTTTGTTTCCAGAAGGATTGGGCATGCTTTGTTTAATTCCTGGACTCAGATACACAGCTCAGAAATGACACAATCAAGTAAATCCTTGTGTCTGCACAGATCTCACATGTGTTCACAAATGACAAATCAGCCTCTGGTTACAGCCTCTCACTTCTGCGAGTGATGATTTATGAAGAAGAGACTAAAGAAATAGTTTTGCCTGCCTGCAGCAGACTGGGGATATAATAAAAGCCCTTGCAAAGTCACCAGACCAGATTAATTTAGAGAAGGCAAATGTTTGTGTGCCATCAATTTAGAGGCTTAGCAGAGACAGAAGGGCTGATTTACTAGATGTCAATACATTGGAATTGATTTATTAAAACTGGAAAGTGCAACATCTGGTGCAGCTCTGCCAAGAAACCAATCAGATTCCAGTTTTTTTTGTGAAAGCTTAATTGAACAACCTGAAGTTAGAAGCTTATTGGCTATCATGCAAAGTTGCGTCAAATTTTGCACTCTCCAGTTTTAGTAAATCTACTCCAATGTGTGAAAGTTCCCTTAAATTACCGATCATTTAAAAAGTAAATTCTTGTTCACTTTGAATACACATTCACCTGCAGATGAAATATGTAAAAATGTATTTATATTTTTATATGATTAGATAATTGAAGTGGGCACTTACAGAATTTGAGCAATGACTTCCAAAACCTTTAGTAAATCAGCCTCAGTCCTTCCATTAATCTTTTGCTGCCTTTGGGTAGACTGCAGTACCTCTTGTGTAGGTTGTCTTTCAATATATACCTATTTTTTCATTTGAAATTGCTTTTCAACAGTGAAAGCTATGTTACTCAAATCTGACTTGTCTCCACCCCCCCCTCCCCATGCAAATTGTCACATGCAAGTAATCCATCTGAAAATATAGGTAGCAGAGGTAACAAGTTTTCTATTAGACAAAGAAAGGCCTGAAGCTAAAGGCAAAGCCAATGTATAAGGCCAGCTTGACTAGGGCTTACTGGGGAGGCTGGGACACACGAAGGGTGAATAGCTAATATGTTGTGGAGTAAGTAGGGAAGCAACTTACCTAATTGGAAGATAGGGGTCACCAGGGGAGGGTCTTTGGATGCTTGCAGCAAGGAAGTGTTCTGTTTGCAATTAGGAATGAGCTTCATGTTTGGGCCAATCATAAGTTTGACCCAAACTCAGCTAATTCACACTTCAGTGAATGGGTGAACTATTTGGCCAGATTTGGCAAGTTCACCCACCCACTTCTATGTCATTAATCTTCCAACAAAGATGTAGATTAAAATATAGTCCCATATAGTGTCCACTCTTCACTATGCAAGCTGTGCAAATTTCAATCTACGCGGTGACTCCTCCACCCAGCTGTTCAGAAAACTCACCAGCATGTAAGACCCTAAATGAAAATGGATCATTAGCATTTATTTCTATCTAACTCCAGGAAACACATTCATCACTGAAGGATGTGAATTACATTGGATTTACAACTACTCAATCATATAGAGGTTTCTGTTTCTAAAAGGGGCTTTTAGATTCTGATAAGTTTCCCCACACTCAGATCCCCCACATCCACCAGAATGAGTTCCTTGTCCTTATCCTCATAGGGACAGGGTGCATTGCCAGGGTTATATACCCCTTGCTCATTCACATAGGATTGGGGCTAAATATCTAGGGTCCTCTTATTCTAAAGTCCCCCTACCATAGACTTAGGACAAGGACAAGGTGCCTTGGGGAGGAGCTTCCAGGGTTTATGGCATATGATCAGGTACGGGGGAAGGGAGTGTACACTCACTGCCTCCCTTTCCTGGCTAGCTAGCTGTTGGGGGGAACCAACACCCTTTTTTCCTTAAAGGGACAGTACACATTTTTGGTAAATCATGTGGACTGTCCCTTTAGAAATAAAAAAAAGGGGGGGGCTTAAAATCCATACCAAATCCATAACAAGTGGTTATAGGTCTGGAATAGATTTTGGGGGTACTTCATGTAGCTTTTTATGAACAGAATAAATTCTGTCAAACAGCAATAGCTTTTTTTATTACACTTGTGCAGATTTACCTTGTACTGGTGCACAACATCACATGCAGTTTTGAGATATACCACAAGCATGTTACTTAAAGGGTTTTTTGTATTGTCAGTGTTCCCCTTAGAGCTGCATTACTAGACCTTCTCCCAGCTAAAACGTATTCTTTTTTTTGGATATGTACATGACCCCTATAGCAGTACCCAGCTACTCGTATCCTTTTTTTTAACAATAACTTGCAAACTAGCTTTGAAAAAGGCCAAACAAATACAAGATTCAGCTCCTATAGACTTGGTATTTCAGGGTCTTTGAAGAAACATTTATTAGAAAGAAAGCAAATCTGAAAAATGGCTTCAGGGCCTATCTCAGGTTTGAGTGTCCTTTTCTAAAATGGGTTACAATGTGGCAGTCTAATAATGGTTATAAGGCTGTATGTGTCTATAATGACTTTAGATCTATAAATAAGTCCATTTGTACTCTGTTTTTTATTGTTCTCTGTTATTTATATTGTTTATTCCAATTTGTATTTTTGATAATAAAAAAGGCTGCTATGCTATTTGAGTCCAAAAATAACAAAGTCATCTTGTCATGCCAAAGATGATAAGGGTCAATGTCAGGTGAAGGTGGGAGGTTAAAATGTATAGAAAGCTACATTGTGTATATTTTAGTCAAACGTTTCATTTCACATGATGGTCACAAACACTATATGGCTTAACAAAGATAATGTTTTTTTAATCTGTTACTATTATCTGCATGACTCAAGCAGGGAGTAGACTGTAACATACACATCCAGCTTGACTGGATAAATACAGTCTACAAGCCTTTGATTCTTCTGCTAGCTCTCTATTCACTGATTCATCATGGATGTAAAGGATTGACTATTTGAAAAAGATCCTGTTGTTGCAAATGTAACTAAGGCTGATAGAAAGAATGCAGTGTTGCTAAATCTAGCCGGGAAAAAAAAGAGTATACTATTTATAACACTTTCACAGTACCTGCTGACACATACATTAATGTGAAGGAAAACTCACAGCTTTTGTCTACCCTAAAAGGAGTGCGCAATATGAAATCTACATATCTAGACAAAATAATTGCAGAACAAAGTAGGGGACTTTTAAGGTACTGGAAAGAGTCAAAAACTGCATGCAGTATAATAAAAATAATAGTTTTTAATTTAGTCAATCATTAAATAGTACATACTCACATCCAATAGCAAGGCTCACACATAGTAAAACACTATACCTCCCTGCTCATATTCCCTATACTACCTAACAATTTTTTCTAAATAATGAGAACACTGTCTTCTAAAGATCCATTTATAGCATAATCACAACATTATTGGAGAAAAATTAGCAATTGACTTTACGTGTTTCATTGGTTTACAACTTCTTCAGGAGTTATTGGTTAATAATGGTGACAAGACATTTGTACTTACTGTAGTCTGTATTTTTGTAGATATTATTGTCAATTATAGTTTCTTTTTGTATTGTATATTTTGTATTGTTTACCAACAATTACTCACCATTAACTCTTGGAGTTGGAAATCAACTCCAATAATGTTATGATTATGCTATAAATGGATCTTTAGAAGACAGTGTTCTTTAGAACAATAAACAGGCAACATGGGGGATATGAGCATGAAGGTGTAGTATTGTACAATGTGTGAGTCTTGCTATTGGACTTGAGTATGTACTGTTTTATGATTCTCTAAATAAAAAATTATTGCTTCTCCTTGGGATGTTGGTATCATTAGACACATTGAATAGTCTGAGGTCCACATCCACTTTTTTTTTAGTCTATGCATTTAGACAGACAAACTTACTGGTCAAGAACTGTGAATCTTTATAACAGGACAGATACTAACATGTTGTAGATCCATTAATTTAGGAGAAATGCATTCACACAGTCTGAGTTCATCTAAAACAGTTCACCAAAGCAGTGTTTCTCTATTCCAGTCCTCAAGGCACCCCAACAGGTCATGTCTTCAGGCTTCCCATTATTTTGCACAGGTGAGTTGATCAGTTTCACTGCCTTAGTAATTACCACAACCGTTTCATCTGAGGGAAATCCTGAAAACAGGACCTGTTGGGGCGTTTTGAGGACTGGAGTTAAGAAACACTGCACTAAGGCTCTATAAACTTTTGACACAAAAATACTAGGATGGCATGATGTTGCAGTTGTGGGTGGGGCTTAGGGACCCTAGTGCGGCACACTAAGAACTATGCTTGCTAATTGCCTGAGTTTGTGGTCATGCAAAATCAACATTAAAGCACAACTCCAGACTTAGAAGCAAGCCACAATGAACACAGTTAACTCTTTAGCAACCCAAAGCTAACTTGCTGTACTGTTAAGCACTTCAGACACCACTACAGTTAGAGGACACCAACTTCCAGGTGCGCAGAATTTAGAAACTGGTTCCACAGAGCCTGCACAGTGTATCAATTATAATACACTGTTGAACTGGAGGGTGATCCAAGAGTCCTGACCTGAAGTGAAGATTGTGGGTGGTTTTGTTGTGGAAACCTGGCCATATAACAAGCTTGTTTTGACTGCTCTGTAATAGGGGGTCAAAGGGTTCTGTAGGCAAGAGCCATTTAGTGTTTGATTGAGGTACACATTGGTTTATAAATATATGGACGCTTGCTGAAGATTTCACACCCTTCACAATTGACACTTTATTTTTTTTTTCACTTTGACCTGACTTTATATATACTGTAACCATATTTTTTGCACCATAAGACGCACCTGACCATAAGACGCACCTAGGTTTTAGAGGAGGAAAAACAAGAAAATAAATTATGAACCAAATGGTGTACTCAAATATATTCCAGTGCCCATAGAAAATGCAGAGTGCCCACTGCTCATAGAAAATGCAGAGTGACCATTGCCCATAGAAAATGCAGAGTGACTATTGCTACAAACACAGCCTTACCTGATGTTATCACTTCCGCTTTCCTCTGTCTCAGGAACCAGCCGGAAGATCGCCCGGCGCCCATGGGGGGTTTGGAAGTCTGTCCCCCGCTCTCCTCTCTTCCGGTGGTGGCGGCGGGAGGCGATGCGAGCGGCGGCGTCAGCGGTGGCATGGGGCGGTGCCAGCGGGCACAGCCATACTGCATGCTATATAAATAAATTGCCCAGAGTTCTGCATTAACAGTCCGTAGTTGTCATAAATATGATTGTCGTATGGTATCTGATTTAGATTGCCCATGGCCAGCCATATGCCTTGACCCTGAGGCCTATAAGACGCACTTTTTTCCCCCTCTTTCTGTCCAAAACCAAAGCAAACGTTTATCCTTGAGTTTACGTGCTGCAGCTGAGCAGAGCCCACACAGGCCCCACCCCACCACCCACCACTGTGCTGTGTGGGCTCTGTTCTGCACATAGACCTGTGTGGGCTCTGCTCATTAGACCTGTGTGGGCTCTGCAGCTGGCCAATCATGATGATTGCTGGCACTGGTCGGTATGAGCAGCTCGTCCACGTGTCCCCTCACAGCCATCTTCCGCATGCTGCTGAGCGAACTTCCCGCCACGGATGCCACTCCGCACAGCCCACACCGAGCTCCGCTCACCTCAGCCCGCATTACCGTCCATCCAGTCCTGAAGCTGATTGAGTGGGAACGTGAGATCAGCGTGACATCTGGATGGCCACAAGCGATGTGAGAAGATCGGCCGGTGTACACTGTACAGAGTTCGAGAAGAGGATGGCGGAGGTGAGTGCGGGGCAGTGAGAGGACACAGCCTGTCATTATGTGCTATCTGTTCTCAGCAGTCATGTGATCTGACATGGTCTCCTGGGTGACATCCTCTGTACATGTATGTTGTCTGTATGGCAGGTCCTCCTCACTGTACTCCATGTGGAGTGTGTATGACAGGGGGCGGTGCGGGGGGGGGGGGCGGTGCCAGCGGTGGCAGGGGGCGGTGCTGGCGGTGGCGGGGGCGGTGCCTGTCATCTATTCTCACCATAAGACGCAGGGACATTTTTGCCCATGTTTCTGGGGGGAAAAAGTGTGTCTTATAGTCCGAAAAATACGGTAGATATCATTTAATTGTTTAGTTTTGTTTGTTATTTATAATTTGCACTATATTGTATATATGCTCTGCACTTTTGTATATTAGTTGCTGTGACCAATTTATATCTGTTGGTGTGCTTGCTGTTATAGTCTTGTTACGTTTTCACTTTTAGCGCAGTTGAAAGGTTTTCTGTAATCTGCTCCTATCACTTACACCAAATTACATCCCCTCAGGCCCCACCACTAAAATTTTAAAAGGGGTTTGGTCTTCTGGTTGATGTCATTGATCAAGTATGGACAGGATCATACAGTATTTGGTCATAGATGTCATGGGGATCCCAGAGAGGAGTCATCAGTTTACCTGCACCACATTGAACATCGATGATATCCTGATGCTTTGGTCAGCTCCATATAAAATATTTATTGATTTTTTTGTACTTTTAAAATAGGAATTTAATTTAAAATTCATAATGACATATGATATGAATACTCTATCTTCCTTGGATCTTTATATTTTTATAGGACATGGTCATTTCATTAGGACAACATTATTAGGAAACCTATGGCTAGCTACACATATACTGTATTACGCATATATGCGTATTAGATGCAATCACACAAATTAAAATTATTTTGAAATAGAAGCTAAATGTCTACTCCCTTGTGACTTTTTGGTGGAGATAAGTCATCAGGGGCCCCTAAAATCAAATTATACAATTCAACAATCAGTCAGAGAAAATTGGACAGATACTGCAAAAATGTTAGTCTATTCTCTCGGGTGATCAAACTATTAAACATACTATTGATAGAAAACCATGTATCACCTTAAAAAAAAATACTCATCCGTGTGCAACATACTGGCTACTCGTCATTTTTAGACCTCAGAGTGAAGTGACCCTTGTCCACCTTTGCCTCAAGATACATTCAAATGTGGAAAATGCTCATTTTTAGATACACAAAAAAAATTGATTTTACCTAATGGGCAGAGGCTCATATCCAGACAGTCGGTTTTCTACTTAAGTGTGACTAAGGCCTTTTATATTGGCAAAAAGAAACATTAGGAAGTGTATGTATTATCACGTACGTGTATGATACGTTTGTGTATTGGGAATTATTGTAGTCCAATAGCTTTGCATTTTTCACCTTTTTACAAATATCAAACCGAGAGTCTTTCATTCTTAGCTTTTTTTTTTTATATCAGGAAGAAACTTTTTTGAGCAATAAGCAAGTTTCTAGAGTATTCAAAATCACATGTTAAAGTATACAAAAACAATAGTCGTGTCAAAATTTTACATTTGAAATAGTGCAAAGTCTTCTATGTACAAAAAAGCACAATTTTAATAATATTTATAGTAGCGATGCTTGTTAGTGTTTAAAAGGAGATTCAGTGCTCATAGCCAAGTAGTTCCACAACCCCATCGACCTGTAAGTCATTATAGAAGTCTAGAAATCACGAATTCCACGGGGCTCAGGCTCGGTGTATCCAACCAGTTTGCCCATAATTAAAAACAAAACCTGACCTAATCACTCACCTTTGCACCTTTTCTTTAACTGTAGGTACAATTATTATATAAGAATGAGATTATAACCTGTTAGTTTAATGTCCTCATTAATAGAGTTGGGCCGAACACCACCAGTTCAGTTCACGCAAGAAGTTTGGAACATTGCAAAAGTTTGGACCCAAACTTAAGGGGGGATATGATCAACATGTACAAATATATAAGGAGTCCATTTAGTGAACTTGGTGTTGAGTTATTCACTTCACGGTCAACACAGAGGACAAGGGGGAGCTCTTTACGTCTAGAGGAAAAGAGATTTCATCTCCAAATACAGAAAGGTTTCTTCACAGTAAGAGCTGTGAAAATGTGGAATAGACTCCCTGCAGAGGTGGTTCTGGCTAGCTCAGTAGATTGCTTTAAGAAAGGCCTGGATACTTTCCTAAATGTACATAATATAACTGGGTACTAACATTTATAGGTAAAGTTGATCCGGGGAAAATCCGATTGCCTCTCGGGGGACCAGGAAGGAATTTTTTCCCCTGCTGTAGCAAATTGGATCATGCTCTGCTGGGGTTTTTCGCCTTCCTCTGGATCAACTGTGGGTATAGAATTGGGTATATGGGATTGTATGATATTATATATATATATATTTTTATGGTTGAACTGGATGGACTTGTGTCTTTTTTCATCATCTGGGTTTCAAAGTAAGGGTTAGGTGGAAAGGTGGAAAGTAGATGGGCGATACTTAGTTCAATATAGTAATGTTTCAAAGTGTCTTCATATACTATTTAGTCCATCGCGTCTTCTCTGTATTTTGGAGGGGAATCCAGGCGACTTCTTTTGGGAGAGTGGGGATGATTTCCATTGTTTCCAGAAAGTTTTGAGGATTTTTGTGAAGAAGATGACGCAGGTATTCTGCGTGTCGAATTGAGACCAGGTCCAGGTTCCACCAAATGTAGATTTTGTAGGGTATGCTGTAGTTCTTCCTCTGATCTACAGATGAATTTAGAGCCTTGGTGTGCAAAACGGATAGAAAAAGGGAAATCCCATTGGTAATTTATGTGGTGATTTTGTAGTATCTGAAGTTGGGGTTTCATTGCTCGGCGTTTGGTAATGGTCAGTTGAGAAAGGTCAGCAAAAAGTTGGTATTTATGTCCCTGGAACAATAAGTAATTTCTTTCTCTTGCTGCTGCTAGCAGGTTCTCCTTTGTGCGTTAAAAATGAAATTTTGCGATTATATCGCGTGGTGGACCCTCTTTCTTTTTGGGTGCAAGAGTGCGATGAATTCTATCCATTTCTAAACGTTCTGCTGGCAGTGTAGGCAGAAGTTCCTGAAATAAGGCAGTAATGGTATCTTGTAGGTTTGTCACTGACTCTGGTATACCTCTGATGTGAATGTTGGAGTGTCTGGCACTATTCTCAAAATCTTCCAGTTTAGATTGTAAAGTTACATTTTCCTCCTTAAGATTTTCCAGTTCAGCCATGTAGTCCTGTGCTGAATTTTCTATCTCATCTACTCTGGTTTCCAGCACTTCTGTGCGGCTACCCAGCTCCCTTATCTCTTTTGTGAGGCTCTTTGTGATATGTTCTGAGGTTTGCCTCAGAGCTTTGTTAAGCATTTTTTCAAACTGCCTTAATAAAGCTGGAGAGGCTGGGGAGTCTTGTGAAATACACTGTATGTCATTTGTTTCTGAGTCTGACTCGCCAGGGGAGTCTGTATGTATAGGTTGGTGTTTCTGTGAGAGCACTGAGGCTTTTGAGGAGGAAGGCACCGGCGCCATTTTAGCTGCGGCCCGCACTTTGGGTTCCTTAATAGAGGGTTTTTGGTGCGGGTGCGGGTGCCTCCCAGCACCATAGTTTTGCCCAAAACGGTACCTCTGTATTCCAGGAGGTGTCCGGTGTGTTTCTATGTGACTGGAACCGGCGGGCTCTGGTTATTTTGTAGCTGTTCTCCTCACACAGAGCGGAGCTCTAACAGTGCATGACCATTCCTGGAGGTGTGTGGACTTGTGTCTTTTTTTCAACCTGACTAACTATGTCACTATGTAAAACTCCAAACACTATTAAAGTCTATAGGACCCAAACAGTAAAAACGAAAAGTGCACATTTATTTTGAAGGCTTATATGCAAGGTATTGGCCATAAAAGTGTATTTGGCTCGGGTACTGCCTTGGGGGGCATTTATCAATGCAAAATGTTATTTTTCTTTAAAGATTTTTTTAAAAGAGCAGTAATTTTAATGATGTTTAAAGTAAAACAATAAAAATAAAAAAATCCTATAAATTAAGTGCCTGGGGCATTCCCTTAGGCTGCCTGTAAAATGGCACACCTGTACCATGTATAGAATATGCTGCAGCAAAACTGACATATATAAAGAAAGAAAATTACATTAGAATAGGTTTTCCCTGCAAGCTTTCGTTGTTTTGTAAACAGCGGGTTGGGGAGCCAGTCTATATGATGAAGCCACAATTTAGTGCACTCGGAATAAGATTAGAGATTTTTTGGATACATTCTGGTGACTCTTTGGCAGACTTTGGTTGGGAATGACAAAGTTTTGCAAGCCTTATGTAAAGAAGCCAAATTATAGTACACTCAGGCCAAAATTACCATTTTTTTTTTGTTAAAAAGTTTTGGATGCCGTAACCCTATAGACATAGGCGGCTCTAGGCTTTTGTGAGGCCTTAGGCAAATCTTGGACATGAGTCCCCACTCACGGAAAAAAAATGAAAGCGATAGAAATTAACTGCATAAATTGCATATATTACAGTAAGAGCCTTAAATCATATGAACTATGTATTCACAGTTTCTAGAATTTTCTCTAACCAATTACTCTTCAATCAAATATCATTAAACATAGGGTATATTAGCAATGTGTTTAAGTCATAGCAAATGTGTCAAAAACCATGTTTCTTCATTTAACATCAAGGTCAGGTTAATATAACCCAGCCAGCACAGAGTTCCCCCTTACATCAGCATCTTCAGGAGAACCCCTTACAGTGCAGGGGGAAATTTGATGTAAAGGGGAATGCTGCAGAATTTGGTGTAAGGGGGAACTCTGATGTAAGGGTTGGGGTTACTGATATAAGGGGTAACTTTTATTTCAGTGCCCCCTTACCTTACTGTATTCACTACCCCCTTACATCAGTGAACCCCCCTCAGACTGGCCTGGTGGTGCTGTCACTGACCTCCCTCTCAGGTGCACTGTGCAGACATTTCTCTCTGAGCTCCAGCATGGCGGCTTTGGTCAAATCCTATAGTCTCCTCTCCACAGTCAACACACACCTGTCTCCTCCAATGACACCCATCCTAGCAGCGCTCCCACTCTTGACTCCTCTGTAGGCTCCCCCCCCCCAAAAAAAGACTTTAGACATGATACAAGAGATGGTCAGAGACTGTGCGGCTATAATACAGGAGATGGTCAGAGACTGCAGACATGATACAAGAGATGGTCTTTTTTTTTCCAAAATATTTTATTAGTAAATAAAATAAGGTTTACAATGCATTTAAACAAGGAGTCTAAAGCAATACAAAAGGTTCTACAGCAGCGATGGTCAGAACTAGCATGCAATAACATTTGCAGAGAATTTTCAGTTTAAGTCGACAGAGCGAGCATTGCTTGAAACATGACGTACAGTTATGATTAGTCTGCTAAATAACCATGCTTACCACAGTAATATTACTTCTGTCTTGTGTCAAATCATGTTTGGGTGTGTTTTGTGGATAAAGCTGGGGATTTGCTAGTTCATGAGGTAACAACCAACTTTGAGTAATTAATTTCTTCCTACAACCAAGCATCTGAAGTTGGTTAACTATTGTTTTTTGGTGAAAAAGAGCTCTGCTGGATAAAAGGATTGGCTCAGGGTGTAAACCAAAAAAAAAAAAAAAAAGGGAAGGAAAAGAGAGGAGGGGAAGGGGAAGAATGGGAGGGGGGAAGAAGAGAAAAGGGAGAGAGAGAAAAAAAAAAAAAAGAAAAAAAGGGAAAGAGGGGGGAGGGGTGGGTTGGGTCCGGGATACCCCACAGTCTCCGCCACCAATTCCGAAGGATTGGAGTAAGGTGGGTAAAGAAGCTTGGTCTGAGGTTATTTGGGTGTTGGTTTAGATATATTGAAAAGGCTCCTCCCTCAATCTTCCCTTGTTTAGGGGAGGGAGGCCAATTGTCTCATGTTTTGATGAGGATAGTTTATGAAATGTAGGAGTAGAGTCATTAAGGGTTGCAGTCGTCTTGGGGTGGGTGGTTCGTAATAGTTTGGTTCGTTAATAGTTTGTACTTGGCTGTGGTACGGAAGTGGGTCCAACAAGCCCATGTGTGTGAGAATTTGGTTGGACAGTCTTTGGCTATGGAGATTAGTTCTTCCATTTCCGCAATTTTTTCCACTCGTTTGAGCCATTCAGGGATGGTCGGAACATGGGACGTTCCCCAATGAAGAGGGATACATAGTTTAGCCGCATTTATTAGGGGCGGTATCAGTGTTCTGCAGTATTGGTGAGTCGGCAGGTCCGAATGGTGAAGGAGGAACTGCGTTGGGGTGTGTTCTAGAGTGTATGTAGAGATCTGTGATGTCAGTTCCCGGATTTGGGTCCAGAACGGCTGGATTAGGGGGCAGGACCACCATATATGTTCTAAAGTACCTGTATCCCTGGAACATCGCCAGCATTTATCAGAAAGGGCAGAATTATATTTGTTGAGGAGTACTGGGGTTCTGTACCAGCGCATTAGGATTTTATAGTTGTTTTCCTGGATCGAGACATTGAGGGAACCCTTGTGCGTTATCGTAGATATGCGTTCCCATTGTGCCTCTGTCATCACTATTTGTAGGTCTCTTTCCCAGCTTAAACAAGCTTTGTTAGTTTTCATTGAGCTATCTGAGGAGAGAATGTTGTAAATCTTAGAGATCACATGCTGCTGGGGTGCAGAGTGAGTGCATAGCTGTTCAAATGGTGTGAGCATACGAGAGACAGAGGGTGTATGGTCAGTGTCTTTTAGGAAATGTCTGATCTGGAAATATGTCCAGAGAGGAAATGCAATGTTGTCTGTGTTAGCTGGTAGGGAAGAACGTTCCAGAAATATACCTAATCGGAAGAAGTGGTGGGCTAGAACCTCTGTGTGTTGCCAGGTGTCTGCCAAAAAATTTGTAGACATACCAGGTGGGAATGCTGGATTGAGTTTTATCGAAGTAAGAGGTCCAGGGTTAGAGGAGATGCGTAGCTTTCGGCAGGTTTCCTTGAAACTGCGGAGTGTCGGGGCAATGAGAGGATGATCATTCAGATTCCTCGGCGTGTGCTTGGGTAAGGTCCAAGGCAGAGATCGTAGTGGTAGGGGGGAAAATGAGTGTTCAAGAGCGACCCAGTCTTTACAGTGGCTATGTACTGACCAGTCCACAATTCTAGAGAGGTGGCAAGCCCAATAATATTTCTTGAGGTCTGGGAGACCAATGCCCCCTATTGTTTTCGGTTTCGTCAGTTGTTCGTAAGCTATCCTAGGTCTTTTCTGATTCCATAGAAACCTGCTACACAGTCATTTATATGATTGAAAGAAGGTTGGCGGGAGCTTAATAGGTAAGGTTTGTAAGATATATAGAATGCGTGGAAGTATATTCATCTTTAGAATTGCTGCCCTTCCAAACCAGGAAAAATGGGGTTTGTTCCATTTACTTAGGTCGTTTGTGATGGCTTTGAGGATGGGTTGATAATTTTTGGAGAATATGTCTGAAAGATTTGCCGTTAGGTGTATCCCAAGATATTTAATCTGATCACGTTTCCATTGAAAGGGGAAGTTGTTTTCACATTGTGTTACTATTTCCTGTGGGAGGGAAATGTTCAGGGCCTGGGATTTCGTAAAATTAATCTTGAAATTGGAAATATTATAAAAGAGATTAAATTCTTTTAGAAGATTTGGGATTGATATGTGTGGTTCCTTCAGGAATAGTAAAATGTCATCAGCGAAGGCAGCTATCTTATAAGTGCGATTGGCGATGAGAAAGCCTTTGATATTATCGTTGGATCTGAGACATTGGAGGAAGGGTTCAAGGGTTAGGACGAATAAAATTGGGGAAAGTGGACATCCCTGTCTTGTTCCATTACTAATGGAGAAGGCGTTCGACAGGTGGGCGTTCACACGAACCCTGGCAGTTGGGGCCGTATAAAGGGACATAATGGCATTAAACATCCGGTCCCGGAGACCAATATGTCTCAGGACTGCTCCCAGGTAGTCCCATGCCAGCCTGTCGAACGCCTAGAGATGGTCTTTTTATTGGACTCTGGGCAAACATTTTCCTGGGCCCCCCACCCCTAGCAATTTCACTCTCCACCCCAACATCCCAAAAAACAAACACACACATAGACTTATCTAAAAACAACTTTAATAATGTAATACTTAAATATCTGGTTCACACTCACTGATTGCTCAAGGCTCACTAATTGGTTGCTAGGTTACTGCACATCATACCCACTCACTGATTGGTTGCTAGAAGTTACTGCACAATACTACCACTCAATGTTTGGTTGCTAGAGGTTACTGCACGTCATAACAGCTCACTGATTGGGTGCTAGATGTTACTGCACATTATTACTGCTCATTGATTGGTTGCTATGGGTTACTGCTCATTACCCAGGAGGTGGGGTAGTAGGAAGCTGGCAGAGGGGTACAGGTGGGATGAAGATGACAGGGGGGTGTTAGGAAGCTGGCAGAGGGGTACAGGTGGTATGAAGATGACAGGGGGGATGGTGAGAAGCTGGCAGAGGGGTACAGGTGGGATGAAGATGACAGACAGGGTGGTAGGAAGCTGGCAGAGGGGTACAGGTGGGATGAAGATAACAGGGGGGGTGGATGGAAGCTGGCAGAGGGGTACAGGTGGGATCAAGATGACAGGCGGGGTGGTAGGAAGCTGGCAGAGGGGTACAGGTGGGCTGAAGATGACAGACGCGGTAGTAGGAAGCTGGCAGAGGGGTACATGTGGGATGAAGGTGACAGGCGGGGTGGTAGTAATCTGGCAGAGGGGTACAGATGGGATGAAGATGACAGACAGGGTGGTAGGAAGCTGGCAGAGGGGTACAGGTGGGATGAAGATAACAGGGGGGGGGTGGATGGAAGCTGGCAGAGGGGTACAGGTGGGATGAAGATGACAGTGGGGGTGGTAGGAAGGTAGCAGAGGGGTACAGGTGGGATGAAGATGACAGTGGGGGTGGTAGGAAGCTGGCAGAGGGGTACTGGTGGGATGCAGATGACAGACAGGATGGTAGGAAGCTGGCAGAGGGGTACAGGTGGGCTGAAGATGACAGACGGGGTAGTAGGAAGCTGGCAAAGGGGTACAGGTGGGATGAAGGTGACAGGCGGGTGGTAGTAATCTGGCAGAGGGGTACAGGCGGGATGAAGATGACAGGTGGGGTGGTAGGAAGCTGGCAGAGGGGTACAGGTGGGATGAAGATGACAGGTGGGGTGGTAGGAAGTTGGCAGAGGGGTACAGGTGGGATCAAGATGACAGGCGGGGTGGTAGAAAGCTGACAGAGGGGTACAGGTGGGCTGAAGATGACAGACGGGGTAGTAGGAAGCTGGCAGAGGGGTACATGTGGGATGAAGGTGACAGGCGGGGTGGTAGTAATCTGGCAGAGGGGTGCAGGCGGGATGAAGATGACAGGCGGGGTGGTAGGAAGCTGGCAGAGGGGTACAGGTGGGATGAAGATGACAGGCGGGGTGGTAGGAAGTTGGCAGAGGGGTACAGGTGGGATGAAGATGACAGTGGGGGTGGTAGGAAGGTGGCAGAGGGGTACAGGTGGGATGAAGATGACAGTGGGGGTGGTAGGAAGCTGGCAGAGGGGTACTGGTGGGATGCAGATGACAGACAGGTTTGTAGGAAGCTCGCAGAGGGACACTGGTGGAATGAAGGTGACAGGCGGTGTGGTAGGAAGCTGGCAGAGCACTGGTGGGATGAAGATGACGGGGGGTAGTAGGAAGATGGCAGAGGGATACTGGTGGGATGAAGATGACAGTGGGGGTGGTAAGAAGCTGGCAGAGGGGTACTGGTGGGATGCAGATGACAGACGGGGTGGTAGGAAGCTGGCAGCGGTGTGTTCTGTGGTGTCACAAGAATGGTGTCTGCATAAAGCAGGTCTTGAGAGCAAAGGAAGTCCTCTTCCTCCCACTGCTCTGCCTCAAGTGCCCTATCCATAAATGCCACGCAGAGCATGCTTCAGCAGGAACACAAGAGGGATAGTGTCACTGATGTGTGCATTGTCACGGCTCACCATCCCTGTCGTCTCCTCAAATGGTGACAGTACAGTGCATGCATCCTTTATCAGCAGCCATTGGCGTGGGGGGAAAAAATACAAACTTCTCTGAGCCTGTCCTTGGGCCATACTCACACAGATACTCGTTGATGGCCCTCTGCAGCAAGCTGAGTTCCACCTGGTGGGCATGTCATAAATCAAGCGGTTTACGGGTGGTTTACGGGCAGGTGGAATTCCTGCTGAATTTCAGCCAACCGAACACTGGCTGTGTAGGACTGCCTGAAATGGCTTTAGACTCTTCTGGCCTGCTTTAGCTGATCTTCCAATCCTGGGTACCTACTTAAGAAATTCTGCACTACCAAATTAAGGACATGTGCCAGGTATGGCACATGTGTCAACTTTCCCTGTCTAAGGGCGGACAGAAGGCTTTTATTGCACACCATTATTCCTGGCTCCATATGGCATGGCGTGAACCACCTCTGGACCCGCCCATGCAGAGCTGCAAGAATCTCTGCTCCTGATGTTCCCTAGACAGACCAACTGAAGCACTGCATGGCACCTTTCAACCTGACTTATTGAATAGTCCTTTGCAGCTGACTGCCTTGACCAACGATGTCACATTGCCTTCCACGTGATGGTACAGAGCTGGAATGGCCTTATGTGGAAAGAAATAGTGACTGTGAACCCACCATTTTGTTACAGCACATTCTGCAAGATCACAGAAGGGAGCAGAATCCACCATATGGAAAAGCAAGAGTTGTAAAGCCAGCAGCTTTGACAGGCTTGAATTTAAACACTGGGCATATGGGTGGCAGTGACTGTGTTTTTTTGGGGGGTTTTTTCGCAGCAGCAGATGGGGCAGAGAAATTTGTCTGCTGTAGTCTATAGCAGGTGGTGTGCTACTGGCAGATGTGCTGCAAGGACCTGAAACACCCTGCCGCTATACCATCATTCCTGTCAGTGGGGGTTGCTGGTCTACCCCCGATAAGGTATAGCGGGGGTAGACCAGAAAGGTGAGGAGGAGCAGAATTGCGTCCCTTTTGTGTGGCTTTCAGGTGCTCTTGCCAACGAGTGATGGGAGGTTAAATGCCTTGTCAAGCATGTGGTACCCAAACGGCCAAATGGCTGGTGTTTTTGCCACGCTTGATGTGCTTGGGGTAAAGTTTGCAAATTGCAAAAGCGTGATCGGCTGCACATGTGCTAAATAAGGCCCAAACAGCTGAGCTGTGGAAAGTGGGCTGGGAGATATCAGCTCCACAATCTGGTAGAATAGGGTTGCTGCTCTCTACTCTTCCATGATGGCTGCCTCATTGGGGTTGTGCCTCACCCTCACTTTCCTCCTCTGCTCTATCTGGCACCCAAGTCGCATCAGTGACCTCATCATCATCATCATTACCCCCTCCATCCTCATTATCACTGGAGACAACTTGGCAATACGCTGTGGCTGGGGGAAAGTGACTGCCAATTTGTTGTTTACCTGTGTTCTCCCCTCTCTGTAGACTCATGTTCCTACATTCCTCAACCAGAGTAGCTGTGGACAAGGAGGCAGAATAAGCCACTTTGGCAGCTACAGTGGACTTCACACTAGTCTCTGCTTGGGTGATGGAGGATGAGGAGGATGGTTTAGTAAGTCAGTCCACCAGCTATTCTGCATGATGTGGTTGGATAGCATGTGCAACATCACTAAACAGAGAAAATTATGCCCTGCTTGAGGACAGACTATGTCCACATTACAGTGCCATGGAAACGTCTGTCTCTCTGTTGGCCTCCCAGACATGATGGGGGGGGGGGGGGCGCTTATTAAAAAAATGTAATAAAGATGTGGAAATGTGTACATGGATGCACTTTAATCAATGGTGTTTAGTGCACTTTAGTGGTGTTTAGTGCACTTGAGTACTCACTACACAGACACACTCCACTGACACACTACAATATACTGCAGTAAAACTGCACTGACTCACTGCAATATACTGTGGTAAATGTGCACTAATGCACTGAAATATACTGCACTGATATATACTGCGTTAAACGTTCAGTAACGCACGGAAATATACAGCTTTAAATGTGCACTAATGCACTGAAATATGCTCCGTTAAATGTGTAGTAATGCACTGAAATATACAGTGTTAAACATACAGTAATGCACTGAAATATACTGCATTAAACGTGTAGTTAAAACACTGAAATATACTGCATTAAACGTGCAGTAACGCACTGAAATATACAGCGATAAACGTGCAGTAACGCACAGAAATCTACATAGTTAAACATGCACAAATGCACTGAACTATACTACATTAAATGTGCAGTAATGCACTGAAATATGCTGCGTTAAACGTGCAGTAACACACTGAAATATACAGCGTTGAATGTGCAGTAACGCACTGAAATATTCTTCGTTAAACGCGCACTAACACACTGAACTATACTGCATTAACCATACAGTAATGCACTGAACTATAACTATATTTGGCAAGTACAGAATCACAGTATATGTAAGTGTAGCACACCCCCGTAGGAGCTGCTGGTTTTTATTTGGGCCTTGCACGTTACCTCAGTATTCGTTGTCTAGGGGAAGAAAGTCTGTAAAAACTTCAATGTCCACACAAGATGTAAAACCTTAAGCTGTTAGGTTTTATTTTCCTTTGCATAAAACATTTGAAGAATACTAGAAGGGTGAAGGGAAGGGGTAGGTTCAGGTACGCAGTACAGATCACTGAAAAAAAAATCCTCAACTATACAGTCATTCACCACTCTTCCTGGAGTGGGTATTGCTCACCCGGAGAGGCCCCTCTCACCTGGCCTAGCAGCCGGAATGATGCTCGGACAATGTTCAGGACCAGTCTCTGCCACAGACTGGTTGTGCACAAAATGGATAATCCGGGATCCTCTGCCACAGGACTTAACACCCGAACTTCTAGCCAAACAGTCAAGAGCCTTTAAGCCGACCCGGCAGATTGCAAGGTGAATTTTAGCTATGGTGCATCCTCCAATAGAATCACCAGGCCCTCCTCAAGACACCAGCCTTCCGTTCGGTCTTTTCCAGAATAGGTCCTCCCCTGGTTTCCTCCATTGAGTAGCTTCCTCCCACAGGATCACCTTCAAGGTGTAGGCCCAGTCAGCATAACTGGGCCTACTTGGTAGGGTTGCGACCTCGGACCAACATGGTCCTGAGGCCAAAATCACACAACACACTCCCCGCGCCAGGAGGGCCACGAGGGGACAAAGAACCCCAAAAGATGGCGTCTGCCCCTTAAGTACCCTTTCCCGGCATGCTCAGCGGGTAGACCACGCCCACTGAACTGTTCCAGAGGAAAGATACCTAATACACTTTGACCTATCAGTCTTTCACATTGGCCTGAGGTGGTAACCTACAGGCAAACAGTGGGAAGTCTTCCCGACACAGCCATAGCCGGAACAGAGGCTGATTTAGCATAATAACTTAAATCTGAGCATAACTATTTTCTCAGATACCCACTAAATTTGACATAGCGCCCAGTCATTGGGAGCAGGGCGCTACATAAGATAATATGCAAAGTGGTTGGAGGGAAGCTTCAGAATGGAAATAAAGTTTTTATTACAAACTATGTGAGCAGATCGCAGTTCCCCTTTAAGGAAGATTAAAAGACTTTCAAGTCTTGTGTATGTATGTGAATACAGTTATGCAAATGCATAATATAATTTTGTTTCGCCAAAGGCTAAATATTTCTATAGAATTGAAACATCTTGAAGCACAAAATACAGTTGTATACAGTACATGTTTGGCCTACTTCATTGGTATCCCCTATTGTTTTCGCTGAAAGACTTGGATAATGTAAGCATAGATAGGCAAAAACCATCACTTGTCAGGAAGCCTTATTTCACACCAAATATTATTTGTGCCAAATATATGTTTTAATGTTAGACATATAAACAAGTTATAATCATGGATTCAAAGTTTCTTTCAACTGAACTGTGACAAGGCTGAAGTCATGCTAATTGCCTCCCATTACCTTTGTAAAGCCAGTCTTTTAATTTTACCCCTTGACTGTACTATACTTGAGTTTAAGTCTAAATTGAAAAATATGGGAGTGATTTTTGATGCTAGCAACATTTGATTCGCATGTATCACCAGAAAATCTGTTTTCCACTTGAGAACTGCACCCTATGTTATTATACTCTGACTGCAAAAGATGATTGATGATTATATTTGTATTCTCACAATCTGACTACTTGAATGTTGTACTTGCCGAGGTACCTAGTTCCTCACTAAAAACATCACAGTATGCAAGAATCCTGACTAGGTCCAGTGTAAGTGAACATATCACTTCTATCTTCGAGCCCTTACCATGGCTACATGTTAGGTTTCATATTGACTTTAAAACTCTCATGCTTATGATCTATAAGGCGCTGCACCCCTTTATCTGTTTGAACTTATATCACCCTTCACATCTTTCGCTCCTCTAATTCTGGTCTTCCATGTGTCCCTCAAAGTCATCTACACTCTATTAGGAACAGGGTCTTCTTCTGGTATGCCCCAAAGCTCTGGGATTCTCTTCCAATAACATCAGATAGTCACCTTCTTTAAAGCGGAGATCCACACAAAAAGTGAACGTCCGCTTTTCGGAACCCTCCCCCCCCTCTGGTGTCACATTTGGCACCTTTCAGGGGGGAGGGGGTGCAGATACCTTATCAAATTCGGGTATTTGCACCCACTTCCGGGAATAGACTCCCGCAGGAGTCACGCCCCTTCGCGTCACCCCCCGCTGTCTTCTGGGAAACACACTGGTCCCAGGAGACAGCGGGGACCTGTGAGGATGTGCCACACTACTCGCGCATGCGCAGTAGGGAACTGGGCAGTGAAGCCGCAACGATTCACTTCCTGATTCCCTCACCGTGGATGGCGGCGGGGGCAGCCGAGAGATGACCGATTGCTCGGCTTCGGCTGCCCTCATCGTTGGCACCCTGGACAGGTAAGTGTCCACTTATTAAAAGTCAGCAGCTGCAGTATTTGTAGCTGCTGGATTTTAATTTTTTTTTTTCGTGGGACCTCCGCTTTAAACTCTTTCAAATCAAAACTGAAAATATTCTTGTATAGAAAAGCCTTTACCTAACTGCTCATTTTTTGTTATTTTCTTGTGTACCACTTGTTCTTGTTTCTTTTGTAAAGTGTTTTGAGAAAGTACCTTTAAAGGTGCTATATAAAATAAAGTGTATTAGTATTATTATTATTATAGTAATTATTATCATTATTTATATTATTATTTACTACTTCCAGAAAGCAGATACGGTACATAATAAGTTCATTTTCCCATAATGGAATACAATGTAACAACCCTAGACTGAACAGCTGTTAAAGCTGGTCAGTTTATAAAAATAAGGATTGGATGCTCCTCAGCTATGTATAGTAAGAGACTAAATTTCGTTTAGTCTATGGGGCTTGAAAGGTTAGCCATACATGCTTTATTTTTCTCCCATTAAGGGTGGAGGCGGAACGAGAGAAAAACATGTAATTTTCTACCCTGCCAATTGTATTCAACTGCTGCAGCTGACTGATCAGCATAGTGACGGCATCTGAGAGGATGCAGTCACTGTTTGGCTGTGAATTTTCCACCATCATGCCAGTCCAAAAGCCCTTGGAACCATTTTGATACAAAAGCACAATAGCAACATAACATTATTGCATTTGGTATTGGTTCCTGACCTAAAAAAACAAAACACAATTTTTTTTTGTTCAAAATAAATTTAAAGTGTTTCACTTATGTGGCATGAGTAACTTAATTTATATTTGTATGCCAGCTTTTTTTCTAAACAGTCACAGATCAAACAACAACAATAAAACTGTGATAAAGTGAAAAAGAGTCCTGCTGAATAAGTGTCATATAGCTTTATAGTAGCTAGAAGCCCCAAAAAAGTGATACTGCAAAGTGTCACCACAGTAAAATCGAATAAAGCAACCTGGAACTGAATACCGTGGCACCTCAGTAACATTTTATTTTGACGATAACTCATCTGTAAGATGGCTATGGGTAATGTGATATCTCTGTAAACTCAATTACATATTTATAGCAACCTGACACTGTTGAAAAACATCATCTGATTAACATGCTGTATGGCAACCTGAAACTATAGGGTGTATTAATAAAATAAAAAAAATTGCATAGAAATTAATTCTGTGCAAATGGTGTGAAACTGCATTATGGTTACTGGATGAAGTTGAGGAGCAGGGATGAGCCGAACACCCCCCTGTTCGGTTCGCACCAGAACCTGCGAACAGACAGAATGATTGTGTGAACTTTAGAACCCTATTAAATACAATGGACTCGAACGTTCGAAATGTAAAGTGCTAATTATAAAGGCTAATATTCAATTTATTGTCCTAAAAAGTGTTTGGGGACCCGGGTCCTGCCCCAGGGGACATGTATAAATGCAAAAAAAGGTTTAAAAAATAGACGTTTTTTCGGGAGCGGTGATTTTAATAATGCTTAAAATGAAAAAATAAAAGTGAAATATTCCTTTAAATTTCGTACCTGGGGGGTGTGTATGATATGCATGTAAAGTGGTGCATGTTTCCCGTGCTTAGAATTGTCCCTGCACAAAGTGTCATTTTTGAAGGAAAAAAAGTCATTTAAAACTCACTCGCGGCTATTAATGAATTGTCGGCTTTTATCAATACATAGAAAAGTCATTGATAAAAAAAAAAAAAAAAAAAGCGTGGGGGTTCCCCCAAATTCAATTACCAGGCCCTTTAGGTCTGGAATGGATATTAAGGGGAACCCCGCCACAAAAAAAAATGGCGTGGGGTTCCCCCTAAATATCCATACCAGGCCCTTGAGATCTGGCATGGATTTTAAGGGGAACTCCACCCCAAATTTAAAAAAAAATGGCGTGTAGTCCCCCCAAAAGTCCATACCAGACCCTTATCTGAGCACGCAACCTGGCCGGCCGCAGGGGAAGAGGGGGGGGGGACTTTTCCAAGGTGTGTGTGTTTTTATTTACATTTTTTGACACTTTCTTCGTGAAATGGTAGGGGTACAATGTACCCCTTACCAATTCACATAGGGGGGGGGCGTTATCTGGGGGTCCCCTTTGTTAAAGGGGTCTTCCAGATTCCGATAAACCCCCCGCCCGCAGACCCCCACAACCACCGGGCAAGGGTTGTGGGGATGAGGCCCTTGTCCCCATCAACATGGGGACATCCTCCCCATGTTGAGGGCATGTGGCCTGGTACGGTTCAGGAGGGAGGGGGGGCCGCTCTTGTCCCCCCCTCTTCCCCTGCGGCCGGCCAGGTTGCGTGCTCGGATAAGGGTCTGGTATGGATTTTTGGGGGGACTCCACGCCATTTTTTTTTATTTGGGGTGGAGTTCCCCTTAAAATCCGTGCCAGATCTCAAGGGCCTGGTATGGATATTTAGGGGAACCCCACGCCATTTTTTTTTTATTTGTGGCGGGGTTCCCCTTAATATCCATTCCAGACCTAAAGGGCCTGGTAATTGAATTTGGGGGAACCCCCACGCTTTTTTTTTTTTTTTTATCAATGACTTTTCTATGTATTGATAAAAACCAACAATTCATTAATAGCCGCGAGTGAGTTTTAAATGACTTTTTTTCCTTCAAAAATGACACTTTGTGCAGGGACAGTTCTAAGCACGGGAAACATGCGCCACTTTACATGCATATCATACACACCCCCCAGGTACGAAATTTAAAGGAATATTTCACTTTTATTGTTTCATTTTAAGCATTATTAAAATCACTGCTCCTAAAAAAACGGCCGTTTTTAAAACTTTTTTTTGCATTGATACATGTCCCCTGGGGCAGGACCCAGGTCCCCAAATACTTTTTTAGGACAATAACTTGCATATAAGCCTTTATAATTAGCACTTTAGATTTCTCCCATAGACTTTTCGAATTTGCCGCGAACACCCCAAATTGTTCGTTGTTCGGCGAACGGGCGAACAGGCAATGTTCGAGTCGAACATGAGTTTGACTCGAACTCGAAGCTCATCCCTATTGAGGAGCATACTTGTTTCTTATGACACTCGACGCCATCCAGTGGCCATAATGCGGTATTTTATGCATTCAGTTTTTTCTATGAATGACATTCATCTGCAGAGAATATAGTCTGAGAACTATTGATTTTGCATCTGTACAGAATGAATTTACTTTCAGTTTTGGAGGATGAGCAACATTTTTAGAAATACATGCATGGAACTTCACTAACTGCAGTATGGCAATCTATAATTGTATTTATTTTATATTTTATGCTATCATTTACCTTTTAAGCAGAGTATTTTGAAGCCACACTGACAACACGGCTATGCAGAAAGTAGCAATTTCAATGATAAAACTTTTCACCATGCTAAAAATAATTTATTGCAATCAGTAGAAGTATTGTTTAGCTAATTTCATAGATATAAAAAAAAAAAAACATGGATCAATTGAGAAAAGGAATAAGAATAAGAGGTTTCAATACAACAAACACAATTGCATCTTTGCTTGATGTAGATAATAATATTTTCCATTTGAATGAACTTAATCATTGATTTTATGCTTGAAACCTGTTCTTTCCTGCTTTTACAATAAGGATTTATACTGAGCGGTATTAGACAAATACCCAGTCCCGTCCAACTAATAACCTAGCGCACCATAAAACTCCAGGTTTATCACAGAAATCTGGGGGAAAAAATGTTTTACTGAAGTTATGTTACCACAGAATTCTAGCAAGGAATGATGGAGCGCAGACAGGTGTCTATTTCTTCTTCCCCATGCACCTAGACAATATTATCTCTGAAACAGAATCTGGAAGGTGTATCAGACACTTAATAAAGTTGCTGCTGGTATGTGACAGTTCAATGTCCTCGTGGAAAGAAGCAATAATGTTTACAAGAATAGCCCTAAGTCTGTGTCCTAACTGATAACGTATTTTCATATATGTGTCACTTTCTGTAGATAGTATAAAAGGCATTGAAAAGGCTATTTTTAGATACCATTGCAAAGTATGTTCCCTATACTGAAATGTAAAAAAAAGAAGTACATTCCTATAGAGATGGCAGATAAGTGCATTCCATTCCCCATGATGCAAGAAGAAAAACAGAAGCATAAAGTAGAACTATGGCTTCTCATTAAAATAAAAACATGTGCTGAAGCACTTAAAATGTATCCAAAAACAAAAATGTAATATATTGCAGCTTATCATTTCTTAAATGTGGTGGCTGCATTTGTTTTCTTGTAGCTTAAGTTTTCTTAAAGCGTTCCACTTTTTTCCTTTATTTTCACCCAGTGATCCAGCCAGTAACACACTGTCATGACCTTGCAGTAATACTTTCATGACCTGTCTGTCTCTTACCTGGTCTGTGTATCAGCCTTAGGGCTTGCTCTCTCACACCCTCAGTGTGACTCCACCCTAGCCTCAACAGGAACCCCTATTTAACACTGTGTCCTCCAAGCCTGCCTTGCCGTGCAATATTGTGTGTTTGGTTTCTTGTTTCCTGCTTGCCGTGTGCTCTACGTTTGTCTCTGTTACCGATCTTGGCATGTTCCCAACCATCCCCGCCTGCTTGTGACCCTGACCTTTGGCTCGTTTCTCGACCATCCCTGCCTGCTTGTGACCCTTGACCTTTGGCTTGTTCACCGTTTATCCTTGTCTGCTAGTCGCCCCGTCCTGTAGCTTCCTCCTATAGCCTACCGTGAGCTGGGAGACCCTGGGGGCCGCGACCTGGAGTCAGCTGCAGCGTAGTCCATCCTCACCACTAGAGGCTCTGGTGAACACCTGCTGGCTCTTAGACCCTGCGCCCTGGGGAATCTTATGTTCTAGCTCCCTGTGGGATCCGTGTTGGTGCCCCAGTGGACCTGCCTTCCTGTACCACCCAGGGTTCCATCCGCAGCAGTCAGCCATAAGGTCCACTATCATAGAGGTGCACTCCTGATCCCAATGGTGTGCATCTGTCACCTGGCCTCAGGTGACCTGAAACACACTTCCTGTTCTAGGTTGTCTTCACTCTGGAAAGAAGAGCAACAGAGACACTTCTGGACAGCAGTCCAATGAAGAGGAAACACTGCTAAAGGTGTAAGTGTCCTGCAAGTCTATTGTTGCTTCCAAAGCAGAGGTGTGCCCACCTGGCTTGCCTTCGAGATCAACAGGGAAAAATGGATGAATTGCTGCACCCGCCAATAATCTTTATTGTAGTGATCAACAAATAAAAGCATATACAGCACAGTGAGCACCTAGAGATGAAAATCTTCTGGACAGAAGCATTACTAATCTGTATTAGATACACATTTAGTGTTAGATACACATTTAAATGAACTTGACTAACAAATGAAAGCTGAATTTCTGGTATGGATGTTATAGAATGGTTACATGTGTCCTGTTTTGAACAATATAAGTATGCATATTCCATACCTGTGGGATCCCTGTGGAAGTTGGAAATCTTTGTACTAATCTATGCTATCTACTGCATGCTGAGTAACTGCCCTGCTGAGTAGTAACCTGAGGGGGTTGCCTGTTCGGCACAGGGGCCATTTACAGAATGCCCGGAATTGTAGTACTAAATGCAAGGCGCTCATTGTTTGGACCAGGTGGAGAGGAAGAGTGGTGACACCACAATCGCTAGCTGGCCCAAACAAAGAATACCTTGCATTCTTTGATAAAAATGCAAGTGGTGTTTGTGCTCATGTTGGCTATGCCTGCTTGTACTACTGGGGGATGAAAAAATAATTGCAGGGGGCATTGCTTTTAGCATTGTCATTGCTAGATTACAAGCCTGTAGCTTGTCAAAAAGCACCTGCCCACATCTAGTCTTGCCCACTGCTTTCTGAATTGAAAACGCTGCCTCTGTTGCTGAAACCCTCCATCTGTAATTTGCAGTGCTTGGGAAAAACAATGTGTGAGACACAAATAAAGGATTGGCTCAGTCAAGGAAGCTTAACCACTTAACGACCGCCCACTGTAAATATACGTCAGCAGAATGGCACCGACAGGCAGAATCACGTATATGTACGTGATTGCCTTTGTATAGTTGGGGGGTCCGATCGGACCCCCCTTCTTTACAGTGGGTGGTCGTTTTACCTTCGGGAGCGATCCGGCATGAGGGGACGGCCGTTCGATTCCGGCCACCCCCTCTCGATCGCTCCCGGCGAATGAGAGAGCTTCCCCTGCCTGCCAGGAAGGAGGAAGTGATGTCATCTCTCCTGGGGCGCTCACATATACCGAGCGCCGTACAGGAGAAGATGCCAGGTTAGTACACAAAACAGCACACTGACACCAGGACACATAGGCACATAAATCGCCCCCCAGGCCCCCCCAGACACCCCCAGATCACCCCCCAGCCCCCCCCCCAGCCCCCCCAGCCCCCAGTCACAGTGTCACTGATTGCAGTGACCATTTATTTAGTGATCACTGCAATCAGTGACATTTGTGACTGTAAAAGTGTCACTACATTTAGTTTTAGGTCCAGTGTAGCCCCCTAACCCCCCCTAATAAAGGTTTAACCCCCTGATCACCCCCCAGATAACCCTTTCACCCCCATCACCACTGTCACTAAGCAATCATTTTTCTGATCGATGTCTTAGCGTCGGTGATGCTGATCGGTAGCCAGTAATTTTTTTTAGGTTCGCCGCAGGTTTTTATAGCGTCGGGTACCCCCATATATTACCTAATGAAGGTTTAACCCCCTTGATCGCCCCCCAGGTAACCCTTTCACCCCCTATCACCACTGTCACTAAGTTATAATTTTTCTGATCGATGTCTTAGCGTCGGCGATGCTGATCGGTAGCCAGTAATTTTTTTTAGGTTCGCCGCAGGTTTTTATAGTGTCGGGTACCCCCATATATTACCTAATAAAGGTTTAACCCCCTTGATCACCCCCCAGGTAACCCTTTCACCCCCTAGCACCGCCGTGGCTATGCGATCATTTTTCTGATCGATGTCTTAGCGTCGGTGATGCTGATCGGTAGCCAGTAATTTTTTTTAGGTTCGCCGCAGGTTTTTATAGCGTCGGGTACCCCCATATATTACCTAATAAAGGTTTAACCCCCTTGATCGCCCCCCCCAGGTAACCCTTTCACCCCCTATCACCACTGTCACTAAGCGATAATTTTTCTGATCGATGTCTTAGCGTCGGCGATGCTGATCGATAGCCAGTAATTTTTTTTAGGTTTGCCGCAGGTTTTTATAGCGTTGGGTACCCCCATATATTACCTAATAAAGCTGTAACCCCCTTGATCACCCCCAGGTAACCCTTTCACCCCCTAGCACCGCCGTCACTATGCGATCATTTTTCTGATCGATGTCTTAGCGTCGGTGATGCTGATCGGTAGCCAGTAATTTTTTTTAGGTTCGCCGCAGGTTTTTATAGCGTCAGGTACCCCCCATATATTATCTAATAAAGGTTTAACCCCCTGATCGCCCCCCAGGTAACCCTTTCACCCCCTATCACCACTGTCGCTAAGCAATCGTTTTTATGATCGTTGTCTTAGTGTCGGTGATGCCGATAGGTAGCCAGTAATTTTTTTTTAGGTTCGCCGTCAGGTTTTTATATAGCGTCAGGTACCCCCATATATTACCTAATAAAGGTTTTAACCCCCTAATTGTCCCTAGTTAACCCTTTCACCAGTGATCATCATATAAGTGTTACGGGTGACGCTGGTTAGTTAGTTTGCTTTTTTTAGTGTCAGGGCACCCGCCGTATATAACCCAATAAAGGTTTAACCCCCTGATCGCCCGGCGGGTGATATCAGTTAGGTTTTAGCGTCAGAGAGGGTCTGCGTCACACCCCAGGCAGCGTCAGGTTAGTGCCAGTAGCGCTAACACCCACACGTGAAGCATACACCCCCCTTAGTGGTATAGTATCTGATCAGCTCAATATCTGATCTGATCAGATCTATACTAGCGTCCCCAGCAGTTTAGGGTTCCCAAAAACGCAGTGTTAGCGGGATCAGCCCAGATACCTGCTAGCACCTGCGTTTTGCCCCTCCGTCCAGCCCAGGCCACCGAAGTGCAGTATCGATCGATCACTGTCACTTACAAAACACAACACACATAACTGCAGCGTTCACAGAGACAGGCCTGATCCCTGCGACTCCAGTGCTGTAGGAGGTAATTTCACCACCACAGTTAAAAAAAAAAAGCATATATGCCGAAGCATTGGGGCAGCAGGAGCGGAGGAGCGATTTTGCTCCTAATGCCGCGTATATACGGTCGAAATTCCGACGGACGCTTGCCCGTGGAAAAGTCTGACCATGTGTACGCGGCATAACTTTTGCGAGAAGATGCCCCCATGCTTTGGCATATATAAATGGTGCATGTATGCCCATCATTAGAAGTGGGTGGATGAAGGGCGGTATTCTAATGGTGGGCATACCCACCGATCAATCTTTTTTTTTCGTTCAGCCAACAGGCTGCATGAAAAAAAAGATTACAATACATGTCCAACAAGGACCAGCAACGTACTGGTATGTTGCTGGACTTTGAATGTTTATACCAGAATGATGCCTGCGGGTTTAGGTATCATCTTGGTATCATTCTTTTCAGCCAGCGGCCGGCTTTCATGTAAAAGCAATCCTAGTGGCTAATTAGCCTCTGGACTGCTTTTACAAGCAGTGGGAGGGAATGTCCCCCCCGGATATAAAAAGCGCCATTGGGAAATTGGGAAAGCATTTTATCACACCGATCTTGGTGTGGTCAGATGCTTTGAGGGCAGAGGAAAGATCTAGGGTCCAATAGACCCCAGTTTTTTCAAAAAAGAGTACCTGTCATTACCTATTGCTATCATAGGGGATATTTACATTCCCTGAGATAACAATAAAAGTGATAAAAATAAATAAATATGGAAGCAACAGTTTAAAAATAAAATAAAAAAGCAAAATTAATAATAAAAAAAAAAAAAAAAAAAAAAAAGCACCCCTGTCCTGCCCTGCTCTTGCCCAATGGCGAACGCAAGCGTCGGTCTGGCGTCATATGTAAACAGCAATTGCACCATGCATGTGAGGTATCACCGCGAAGGTCAGATCGAGGGCAGTAATTTTAGCAGTAGACCTCCTCTGTAAATCTAACGGGGTAACCTGTAAATGCTTTTAAAGGCTTTTAAAAATGTATGTAGTTTGTCGCCACTGCGCGTTTGTGCGAAATTTTAAAGCATGTCGTGTTTGGTATCTATGTACTCGGCCTAAGATCATCTTTTTTATTTCATCAAACATTTGGGCAATATAGTGTGTTTTAGTGCATTAAAATTAAAAAAAGTGTATTTTTTCCCCAAAAAATGCGTTTGAAAAATCGCTGCGCAAATACTGTGTAGAAAAAAAAAATGCAACACCCACCATTTTATTCTGTAGGGCCTTTGCTTTAAAAATATATATAATGTTTGGGGGTTCAACATAATTTTCTTGCAAAAAAAAATATGTTTTCATGTAAACAAAAAGTGTCAAAAAAGGGATTTTTATAACAGCTTACCTGTAAAATCCTTTTCTTTTTCGTACATCACGGGACACAGAGCGACTTAGTCATTACTAATGGGTTATATAGATTACCTTCAGGTGTTGGCACTGGCCAATTCCAAACCGGAAGTACCCTCCCCTATATAAGCCCCTCCCATCCGGGAGCACCTCAGTTTTGTAGCCAAGCAATAAGTGTCCCAAAAAGAGGGGTGGGAGCTCTGTGTCCCGTGATGTACTCCAAGAAAAGGATTTTACAGGTAAGCTGTTATAAAAATCCCTTTTTCTTTTTCGTACATCACGGGACACAGAGCGACTTTGTCATTACTAATGGGACGTCCCAAAGCAATGCCAAATGAGGGGAGGGATACATAAGCTGGGCGCCATCAGGCATGAGGATCTTTTGCGGCCTGCAACACACTGCGCCCAAAGGCGACATCCTCCTGACTTCTAACGTCTACCTGGTAGAATCTAGTAAACGTGTGTACCGAAGACCATGTTGCGGCCTTACATACTTGAGCCAGGGAGGCCTGGTAATGCACTGCCCATGAAGTTCCAACTGCTCTTGTGGAGTGCGCCCTAACTTTGAACGGAGGCGGTCTCTTTCTCAAGCCATAGGCTTGTATTATGACCTGTCGAATCCACTTGGCTAAAGTGGATTTTGATGCTGCCTGACCCTTTTTAGGGCCTTCCGGCAGAATAAACAAAGTATCCGTTCTGCGAATCTGAGCAGTGGCTTTTAGATAAGCTTTAACTGCTCTTACTACATCCAAGGAATGTAATAACTTTTCCTCTACCGAGCTTGGTTTGGGGAAAAAAGAAGGAAGAACCACATCTTGGTTCAAATGAAACCTCGATACCAGGCTGGATGAGGACGTAATACTACTCTGTCCTTATGGACAACCAGATATGGCTCCTTACAGGACAAGGCGGCTAATTCCGATACTCTTTTAGCCGAACAAACGGCTACTAAGAAAATCAATCTCCTGGTGAGAAGAACCAAGGAAATGTGTTGCAATGGTTCAAACGGTTGTTTCTGTAGAACTGACAGAACCAGGTTTAAGTCCCAAGGACATATGGGAATACTAACCGGAGGGCTAATACGCATCACTCCTTGTATGAAAGCTTTGACTAGTGAATGCGAAGCCAAGGGCCTTTGAAAAAATATTGACAAGGCCGAAATCTGACCCTTGATAGTACTCAAGGCCAGCTTCCTATCTACAGCCCACTGTAGGAAGTCCAAAATCCTCCCTATCACGTACTTACGTGGATGCCATTTCTTGGCCTCACACCACTTAATGTACGCTTTCCAGATCCTATAATAGATCTGCCTGGATACCGGCTTCCTGGCATTGATCATGGTAGATACCACAGAATTAGAGAGCCCTCTCTTTTTCAGAATGTGGGCTTCAATAGCCAGGCCGTCAAACCTAGGGCTGGTAAGGAAGGGTGATATATCGGTCCCTGCGACAGCAGGTCCGGACGATGTGGGAGGGTCCAAGGACTCCTCACTGACATTTTTACAATCTCCGCGTACCATGCCCTTCGGGGCCACGCTGGAGCCACCAGAATCACTGGTTTCTTTTCTACCCTGATTCTGCGGAGTAATCGCGGTAACAATTGTGGCGGTGGGAATGCATATATCAGCTTGAACTGATCCCAAGGGAACACTAGGGCATCCGAGCCGCAAGCTAGAGGATCCCTTGTGCGAGACACAAATCTGTCCACCTTTGCGTTGAATCTGGATGCTAGCAGATCTACATCCGGTGTTCCCCACCGCTGGCATATTGCCTGGAAAACCTCGGGGTGAAGAGACCATTCCCCCGGGCATAATTGTTGGCGACTTAAAAAGTCCGCTCTCCAATTTTCCACTCCTGGGATGAAAACCGCGGATATGGCTGGGACATATTTTTCTGCCCACTCCAGGATGCAATTTGCTTCCTTCTGGGCTGCACGACTCCTGGTGCCACCCTGGTGATTGATATATGCCACTGCTGTGGCATTGTCTGATTGAATTCTGACAGGGGACCCTTGGAGTTTGGATGTCCATGCTACTAGGGCATACCGGGCTGCTCGTATCTCTAAGAGATTGATGGGCAGGGCCTTTTCTGCTTCTGACCACTTGCCCTGGAGAGACCATTGCTCCAGTACTGCCCCCCAGCCTATGAGGCTGGCATCTGTAGTGACTACCTTCCAAGAAACCGGACTGAAGGGTTTCCCTTTTTCCAGATTCTGGGGCACCAACCACCAATGGAGGCTCTTGCGAACGGAAGGGGACAGGGACATTGGTAAGTCTAAAGCCTGAACTTTTTTGTTCCAGGCTGACAGTATGGCCCTTTGCAAATTCCTTGAATGGAATTGACCGTAGGGTACCGCTTCGAATGAAGCCACCATTTTTCCCAGCAGCCTCATGCAGAGGCGTATGGATGGTTTTCTTTTTGTACCCACTAAGTGGGTCAAATCTTTTAAAGACGACACCTTCTCTGGAGGTAAGAAAATCTTTCTCTGATTTGAATCCAGCCTTAGCCCTAAGTATTCCAGACTTTTGACTGGTCTTAGAGCTGACTTGTCCCGGTTGATAATCCAACCGTGATATTCCAGATACTTGATTGTCTTGTGAATAGCTACTTCCAGCTTTTCCACTGAGTGGTCTATTAGTAGCAGGTCGTCTAGATATGCCATTATCGTTACACCCTGTGTTCTTAGATTGGCCAATAATGGGGCCAGAATTTTTGTGAACACTCGTGGTGCTGTGGCCAGACCGAAAGGTAAGGCTCTGAACTGAAAATGGCGCCCTTCTACTGCAAAGCGTAGAAATTTCTGGTGGGCCGGAAAGATGGGAATATGCAGATAAGCATCCTTTATGTCGATCAAGACTAACCATTCCTGCCCTTGTAGGGCGGTGGCCACCGATCGGATCGACTCCATCCGAAAAGTCCTGATATTTAGGAACTTGTTTAGCCCTTTTAGATTTAATATGGGCCTCACGTCCCCATTTGGTTTGGGGACTGTGAAAAGGTTCGAGTAAAACCCGAATCTGCTTTCTTCCAGGGGAACCTTCATGATTACACCTTGGAGCAATAGTTGTTCTAGTGCCAGAAGGAGGGATCCTCTCGTCTGGGGATCTCTTGGCACGTTTGACCTCATAAATTGGGCAGGAGGAGTGCCTTTTAACTCCAGCTTGTATCCCAGACTTACTGCGGAGAGCACCCATCTGTCTCTGATGGTGTCCCGCCAGGTCTCTGTGAACAACTGAAGTCTTCCCCCCACCCGATTGAGTGGGGGCAACGCTTCATGCCTTGGGGGGAGGTTTTGTACCTCTCTTGATCCAGGGCTTCTTGTTACCCTGTGATTGTCCCTGATTTCTGCCCCCTGAATTTGACCGCGGAGGCCGTCGGAACTGCTTCACAGCCGATGTGCCCGGGACTGGAGAAGTAGGCCTCTTAAAAGAAGGACTTCTACCCTTGTTCTTAACCGGTAAGAGTGAACTTTTACCGGCAGAAATTTTCTGGATATATTTGTCCAGATCTTCTCCAAATAAGCGTTCTCCATGAAATGGGAAGCTAACCAGCAGTTTTTTACAGGGAGCTTCAGCAGACCAGTTTTTGAGCCACAGAAGCCTACGCATATGTACTATAGACAGCGTAAAGCGGGAGGCCTGTTGGATTGTATCCTTTATGGCGTCCACCGCAAAACACAAGGCTCTAGGCAGGTCAGCTAGGGCAAGAGCCTGCTGATCTGGTAAGTCCCTTAAGACTTGTTTCAACTGATCTTTCACTGCTTGGCAGACTCCAATCGCTGCTACCGCAGGTTGTGTCCCCATGCTTGCTGTAGAGAAAGCAGATTTTAGTAAAGACTCCAATTTTTTATCTATTGGGTCTTTGAACATTATCTACTGGACATGTCAGTGATTTGTTAACAGAAGAGATGGCTGCGTCCACTGTAGGGACCCTCCATGTTTTTATGAACTTATCCTCCATGGGATAGATCACCGAAAATCTCTTGGGGGGAGCAAATATTTTATCAGGATGCTCCCAATCCTGGTAAATAAGCCCCTCTAATAAAGGGTGGATTGGGAAGGAACAGACAGCCTGGGGAGCTTTTAGCGACCCCAGCGAGGAAACCGTAGTGGATGGTGGTTCCGCCAGAGGCATTTTAAATGCTGATCGGACCATGTTAGTCAGAGACTGAACCCATAATCTTTCAGCCTGAGATGCTGAGAAAGGTTCTTCCACTGTTGATTCCTCCATAACTGAATCAACCTCATCCTGATCCCCTTCAGGTAGGTCGATCTCTGTGTGGGGCTGTTCCTCCACTAACAGGCACTCTGAAGGAGGAGACGGAGATCGGACGCGCTTTTCCTGTGACAGGGAAGCAGCGATCAATGCTGTTAATCTCTCTTCCAATCCTCCCAGAGTTGAGGATAAAACCTCCTCTGTTATATATACAGGAGCAGTTGGACTGGGGACAGCCGCAGCACCAGGCATTCCTGCGGGGTTTCTACGGCTACTGACCTCTGAATTCTCAGGGGAGATTGGTGCAGTACAAGCATGCCCAATATCCTCAGAGCCCGATGGAGACCCCTTTGGCTTCCTGGAAGACCTATTTCCTGAGCGTCTGGATGACATATCCTTTAAGCACAAAGCTGAGGTATTCCCGTCGTCATACACCAATTTTTGCTGGTAATAGTCTAACACAGTTGCTGCTATATACCAGCTGGTGTCCACTAAAGTGCCTTTCTATGGGGATGCCTGCATCAACCGCCTCTGTGTGCCACTGTTTGTTGCTAGCTCTGTTTGCATCCAGCTGACACTTGTACTGTGTCTTTTAACCATGCTGGGACGCCTGCACATGCGCAGAAGCGCCGCGGCGCGCATCGAGCGTCATCCACCCGCCCCGCCCCTTTTTTTCATAGGAGGCGCGTGCACGCGCCCGCGCGCGCGCCCGTGCGCCATTGGCGCCCTTTTCGAAATCAAACAGGGACTAGGAGCCAGGGCCCTTTTTGCCGGAGGGCCTGTGCGGTGGATGAGCACAGCAACAGGGCAGAGGAAGTGGATTCCCACAGAGAAACTTACCAACTGCCTGGATCTTTTGACTTGAAAAAACCAAAGATCCACATGACAAGAAAAATGGACTACAGCAGCCTCTAGTGGTTTAACACAGGTACCGCGGTCCCCTTTTTTTTTTTTTTTTTCTTGACTACTATTAAAATTTTACATTTTCAGTAGTTACAGGCAAACACAGATATTTAGCGGGAATACCGTTAGGTAACAGACAGAAAGACAAATTAGGCTTGGGGGTCCCCCAATAGAACCAAGTTCCTGGGGGCCCCCACTTACCTGATACCCGCCGCAGGACTTTGTTTGGTCCACAGAAGTCCAAACTTCACCTATCACGGCAGGCATTGTAATTAAACCTTCAGGGACCGGGTTCCCAAGGATTCCACTCCCCTGGACCTGTATAGCACCCTGCACAGACAACATCTTGGTCATGGGTATGACCAGAGCTCTGGATCCCAGGGTCCAGCCCTCCTAAGAGAGGCATTACAGGCAAAACCTTGCTCTTCTGCTGCAAGGCCCGGGTACCGACCGTTTTGCTATGAAGCTTTTTTGGTGGGATCCGGAACAGCTTACTAAGGCCCAAAAGAACCTGTACGCAAGCCCAGTGAAAACACATGTTACTCTTTGGCCAACACCTTAGACACTGGCAAAAAACTGAGGTGCTCCCGGATGGGAGGGGCTTATATAGGGGAGGGTACTTCCGGTTTGGAATTGGCCAGTGCCAACACCTGAAGGTAATCTATATAACCCATTAGTAATGACTAAGTCGCTCTGTGTCCCGTGATCAGGGATGAGCCGAACACCCCCCTGTTCGGTTCGCACCAGAACCTGCGAACAGACAAAATGTTCGTGTAAACTTTAGAACCCTATTAAATACAATGGACTCGAACGTTCGAAATCTAAAGTGTTAATTATAAAGGCTTATATGCAAGTTATTGTCCTAAAAAGGGTTTGGGGACCCGGGTCCTGCCCCAGGGGACATGTATCAATGCAAAAAGAAGTTTTAAAAACGGCCGTTTTTTCGGGAGCAGTGATTTTAATAATGCTTAAAATGAAAAAATAAAAGTGAAATATTCCTTTAAATTTCGTACCTGGGGGGTGTGTATGATATGCATGTGAAGTGGCGCATGTTTCCCGTGCTTAGAACTGTCCCTGCACAAAGTGTCATTTTTGAAAGAAAAAAAGTCTTTTAAAACTGACTCGCGGCTATTAATGAATTGTCGGCTCCCGGCAATACATACAAAAGTCATTGATAAAAATAAAAAAAAAGCGTGGGGGTTCCCCAGAATTCAATTACCAGGCCCTTCAGGTCTGGAATGGATATTAAGGGGAACCCCGCCGCAAATTTAAAAAAAAATTGACGTGGGGTTCCCCCAAATATCCATTCCAGGCCCTTCAGATCTGGCATGGATTTTAAGGGGAACTCCACCCCAAATTTAAAAAAAAATGGCGTGGAGTCCCCCTAAAAATCCATACCAGACCCCTTATCCGAGCACGCAACCTGGCCGGCCGCAGGGGAAAAGGGGGGGACGAGAGAGCGGCCCCCCCTCCCTCCTGAACCGTACCAAGCCACATGCCCTCAACATGGGGAGGATGTCCCCATGTTGATGGGGACAAGGGCCTCATCCCCACAACCCTTGCCCGGTGGTTGTGGGGGTCTGCGGGCAGGGGGCTTATCGGAATCTGGAAGACCCCTTTAACAAAGGGGACCCCCAGATCCCGCCCCCCCCCTATGTGAATTGGTAAGGGGTACATTGTACCCCTACCATTTCACGAAGAAAGCGTAAAAAAATGTTTAAAAAAACACACAAACACCTTGAAAAAGTCCTTTATTTAAAAAAAAAAAAAAAAAAAAAACAGCGGTGAAATCCAGTGTCCCGCGGCGATCCCGATGTCCAGCGCTGTCCTTCATTGGTTGTGCCTGAGCGGACCTGATGGGGAACTCCCTCTCAGTATTTTAAATGTATAGACCCGCCCCTTCTAAAGTTCCCCATCAGGTCCGCCAGCGGACCAGATGCGGAACATGAGAAGGGGCGGGTCTATACATGTATTACCAAAGTGAGAGCAGTTCCCCATCAGGTCCGCCCCCTCGGTATGTCGGACCCGCCTACGTCATTGGCTTGAGCGGGGAACTTCCTTCACTATGTAAATTTAAATTACACAGTGAAGGAAGTTCCCCGCTCAAGCCAATGACGTAGGCGGGTCCGACATACCGAGGAGGCGGACCTGATGGGGAACTTCTCTCACTGTGGTAATACATGTATAGACCCGCCCCTTCTCATGTTCCGCATCTGGTCCGCTGGCGGACCTGATGGGGAACTTTAGAAGGGGCGGGTCTATACATTTAAAATACTGAGAGGGAGTTCCCCATCAGGTCCGCTCAGGCACAACCAATGAAGGACAGCGCTGGACATCGGGATCGCCGCGGGACACTGGATTTCACCGCTGTTTTTTTTTTTTTTTAAATAAAGGACTTTTTCAAGGTGTTTGTGTGTTTTTTTTTTACAATTTTTTACACTTTCTTCGTGAAATGGTAGGGGTACAATGTACCCCTTACCAATTCACATAGGGGGGGGGCGGGATCTGGGGGTCCCCTTTGTTAAAGGGGTCTTCCAGATTCCGATAAGCCCCCTGCCCGCAGACCCCCACAACCACCGGGCAAGGGTTGTGGGGATGAGGCCCTTGTCCCCATCAACATGGGGACATCCTCCCCATGTTGAGGGCATGTGGCTTGGTACGGTTCAGGAGGGAGGGGGGGCCGCTCTCTCGTCCCCCCCTTTTCCCCTGCGGCCGGCCAGGTTGCGTGCTCGGATAAGGGGTCTGGTATGGATTTTTAGGGGGACTCCACGCCATTTTTTTTTAAATTTGGGGTGGAGTTCCCCTTAAAATCCATGCCAGATCTGAAGGGCCTGGAATGGATATTTGGGGGAACCCCACGTCAATTTTTTTTTTAATTTGCGGCGGGGTTCCCCTTAATATCCATTCCAGACCTGAAGGGCCTGGTAATTGAATTCTGGGGAACCCCCACGCTTTTTTTTTATTTTTATCAATGACTTTTGTATGTATTGCCGGGAGCCGACAATTCATTAATAGCCGCGAGTGAGTTTTAAATGCATTTTTTTCTTTCAAAAATGACACTTTTTGCAGGGACAGTTCTAAGCACGGGAAACATGCGCCACTTCACATGCATATCATACACACCCCCCAGGTACGAAATTTAAAGGAATATTTCACTTTTATTGTTTCACTTTAAGCATTATTAAAATCACTGCTCCCGAAAAAATGTCCGTTTTTAAAACTTCTTTTTGCATTGATACATGTCCCCTGGGGCAGGACCCCGGTCCCCAAACACTTTTTAGGACAATAACTTGCATATAAGCCTTTATAATTAGCACTTTAGATTTCTCCCATAGATTTTTCGAATTTGCCGCGAACACCCCAATTTGTTCGCTGTTCGGCGAACGGGCGAACAAGCAATGTTCGAGTCGAACATGAGTTCGACTCGAACTCGAAGCTCATCCCTACCCGTGATGTACGAAAAAGAAAAGGGCTTTGTCTTCAAGTGGTTAGAAGAGTGGATGTAAGCTTCCTAATGTTGTGTATAAAATGCCAGAACAGTTCAACCCCCCCCAAATGACCCCATTTTGGAAAGTAGACACCCCAAGCTATATACTGAGAGGCATGTCGAGTCCATGGAATATTTTATATGTTGACACAAGTTGCGGAAAAAAAAAATTCTTTTTTTTTTTTTTGCACAAAGTTGTCACTAAATGATATATTGCTCAAACATGCCATGGGCATATGTGGAATTACACCCCAAAATACATTCTGTTGCTTCTCCTGAGTACGGGGATACCACATGTGTGAGACTTTTTGGGAGCCTAGCCGCGTACGGGACCCCAAAAACCAAGCACCGCCTTCAGGCTTTCTAAGGGTGTCAATTTTTGATTTCACTTCTCACTGCTTTGGAGGCCATGGAATGCCCAGATGGCACAAAACCCCCCCAAATGACCCCATTTTGGAAAGTAGACACCCCAAGCTATTTGCTGAGAGGTATTGTTAGTATTTTGCAGATCTCGCTTTTTGTCACAAAGTTTTGAAAATTGAAAAAAAAAAGAAAAAAAAAAAAAATGTTCTTTCTTCATTTTCAAAAACAAATGAGAGCTGTAAAATACTCACCATGCCTCTCAGCAAACAGCTTGGGGTGTCTACTTTCCAAAATGGGGTCATTTGGGGGGGGTTTTGTGCTATTTTGGCATTTTATGGCCTTCAAAACTGTGATAGGTAGTGAGGAGTGAAATCAAAATTTGCGCCCTTAGAAATCCTGGAGGCGGTGCTTGGTTTCCGGGGTCCCGTACGTGGCTAGGCTCCTAAAAAGTCCCACACATGTGGTATCCCGTACTCAGGAGAAGCAGCAGAATGTATTTTGGGGTGCAATTCCACATATAACCATGGCATGTGTGAGCAATATATCATTTAGTGACAACTTTTTGTAATTTTTTTTTTTTGTCATTATTCAATCACTTGGGACAAAAAAAAAATATTCAATGGGCTCAACAGGCCTCTCAGCAATTTCCTTGGGGTGTCTACTTTCTAAAATGGGGTCATTTGGGGGGTTTTGTGCTATTTTGGCATTTTATGGCCTTCAAAACTGTGATAGGTAGTGAGGAGTGAAATCAAAAATTTGCGCCCTTAGAAATCCTGAAGGCGGTGCTTGGTTTCCGGGGTCCCGTACGTGGCTAGGCTCCTAAAAAGTCCCACACATGTGGTATCCCCATACTCAGGAGAAGCAGCAGAATGGATTTTGGGGTGCAATTCCACATATAACCATGGCATGTGTGAGCAATATATCATTTAGTGACAACTTTTTGTAATTTTTTTTTTTTGTCATTATTCAATCACTTGGGACAAAAAAAAAAAAATTCAATGGGCTCAACATGCCTCTCAGCAATTTCCTTGGGGTGTCTACTTTCTAAAATGGGGTCATTTGGGGGGGTTTTGTATTGCCCTGTCATTTTAGCACCTCAAGAAATGAGATAGGCAGTCATAAATTAAAAGCTGTGTAAATTCCAGAAAATGTACCCTAGTTTGTAAACGCTATAACTTTTGCGCAAACCGATAAATATACGCTTATTGAAATTTTTCTTACTAAAGACATGTGGCTGAATACATTTTGGCCTAAATGTATGACTAAAATTGAGTTTATTCGATTTTTCTTATAACAAAAAGTAGAAAATATCTTTTTTTTTCAAAATTTTTGGTCTTTTTCCATTTATATCGCAAAAAATAAAAATCGCAGAGGCAATCAAATACCATTAAAAGAAAGCTCTATTTGTGGGAAGAAAAGGACGCAAATTTCGTTTGGGTACAACTGTGCATGTCCGCACAATTTACAGTTAAAGCAGCGCAGTGCAAAATTCTGAATTCACCTCTGGTCCTTTAGCTACCAAATGGTCCGGGGCTTAAGTGGTTAAAGGGGTTGTAAAGGTTCATTTTTTATTTTCTAAATAGGTTCCTTTAAGCTAGTGCATTGTTGGTTCACTTACCTTTTCCTTTGATTTCCCATCTAAACTTTTTTTTTCTTTGTTTTCTTTGTCTGAATTTCTCACTTCCTGTTCCTCCTCAGTAAGCTGTTCTGGCTGACTAAACACCACTCGGATGATGGTGTGAAGTTTAGTGAGGAGAAACAGGAAGTGAGAACTTCAGACAAAGAAAAAAAACATTTAGAAGGTAAATCAAAGGAAAAGGTAAGTGAACCAACAATGCACTAGCTTAAAGGAACCTATTTAGAAAATAAAAAAACGAACCTTTACAACCCCTTTAAAGAAGTTTTTTTGTTTACTTTATGAGGTGCACACCACAGTATATGGATTTGGGACTTCTTTCGACTGTCATATTGGAGCCTTTATTTGTACTTTAACCTCCCTAGCGGTAATCCCGAGCGTGACTCGGGGTTGTTTTTTTATGCTAGGATCGGTAACCCCGAGTCACGCTCGGGGTAGACATTGCAGAGCCCGCAGCGGAGTTTCCCTACCTTCTCCTGGCGATCCAGCGATGATGTCCTCTGCTGTGATCGCCAGCGAGATCTCCGGCGAGTGTCGGCACTTTCGTCCCCATCTGACTTCCTAGTTCCGTTCCCTGCGAGCCGCAGCGTCGCAAGGGAGCGGAACTGGGCGCCAAATTCAAAAAGTGAAACACATAGTATACATACAGTATACTGTAATCTTACAGATTACAGTACTGTATGTAATAATTACACACCCCCTTGGTCCCTAGTGGTCTGTCCAGTGTCCTGCATGCACTTTTATATAATAAAAATCGTTCTTTCTGCCTGGAAAATGGAGATTGTCCATAGCAACCAAAAAGTGTCCCTTTATGTCAAAAGTGGTTTTAGACCAACTAGAAAGCAGCGATAATAAATTAGAATCACTCGCAGAATTGAGCAATAGCGATTTGTGGGGAAATTCGTCATCAAACACTAAATCTAATGACAGCGACAATTCTGCAACTGAGCAAATTTCAGTGTTTTTGATTTGATTACATTATTGAATAATTTTTATTATAATTAGATTACTATTTTTTATAATTATTTATAGTTATTTATTATATTATAATTTATAATTTTGTGTTTCATATTTATCATACCCGGGATGTCTACTAGACTCTGGTTTGCTTAGGTTTAAGTAAGTAATTACTAAGAATCGCAGGCCTATAATACATAACACCAAATTTTCATGCAAAATAATTGTACCGCTTTTGGTACATAATTCCAGAAAGAATCATACCGCCAGGGAGGTTAATTACCCAGATGTGAAGGTGTTTACAGGAGGCTAATGCCAAGGCAATTCCAAGGCAAATTAATGTACTTTTACATGCTGTATTTAAATTTTTTTGAATAACCCATTCTTTAAATTCAGCTTTAATTAAGCTGAACGCCAAAACAAAGATGATATATGATAATATGCATATCTAGTTGCAATATTAATTGCAATAAATGAGTCCTTCTTAGTTAAAAGCAGACACACTACTGCAAAGTCCCGAAGCAAATAGTCTCCTGAAAGACACAATCCAAACACTGAAAAATTAATTGTAAAAGCAGCTTACCAGATAGTAAGACCTCATTCAAAATAAGAGGTCCAGTAGCACAGTTAAGCAAATTAGGAAAGTTGGGTATCACTCTGCTTTCCTACTCTGATTGAGATCACCCTCATATAGTTAATGCAACTGCCAAGATGAGTCAAAGATCTCCACAATTGACAGAAATTCTCCCATCAGAGGGCATATACAAGAAAGTTAAATGATTACAACAGTGTCAATTGCCCTGACATTTATTGAAAAAAAAAAATAATACAGACAATTATGAAAGACAATTCTAGAATACAGTCCCTTGAAAAAGTATTCATACCCCTTGAAATGTTCCACATTTTCTCATGGTACACCTAAAAACATAAAATTTATTTTATTGGGATTTCATGTAATAGACCAACACAAAGTGGCACACCATTTTGAAGTGGAAGAAAAATGCTAAATGATTTTCATTTTTTTTTACAAATAAATATGTGAAAAGTGTGGCATGCATTTGTATTCAGCCCCCCTTTACTCTGTGACCCTCTAACTAAAATCTAGTGGCACCAATTGCCTTCAGAAGTCACCTAATAAGTAAATAGAGTCCACCTGTGTGTAATTTAATCTCAGTATAAATACAGCTGTTCTGTGAAGCCCTTAGAGGTTTGTTAGAGGACATTCATGAACAAACAGCATCATGAAGGCCAAGGAACACACCAGACAGGTCATGGATAAAGTAGGGGAGAATTTTAAAGCAGGGTTAGGTTATAAAAACATATCCCAAGCTTTGAACATCCCACGGAGCACTGTTCAATCCATCATCCGAAAATGGAAAGAGTATAGCACAACTGCAAACCTACCAAGACATGGCTGTCCACCTAAACTGACAGGCCAGACAAGGAGAGCATTAATCAGATAAGCAGCCAAGAGGCCCATGGTACCTCTGGAGGAGATGCAGAGATCCACAGCTCAGGTGGGAGAATCTGTCCACAGGACAACTATTAGTGGTGCACTCCACAAATCTGGCCTTTATGGAAAAGTGGCAAAAAGAAAGCCATTGTTGAAAGAAAGCCATAGGAATTTCCGTTTTCAGTTTGCAAGAAGCCATGTGGGGACACAGCAAACATACGAATGAAGGTGCTCTGGTCAGATTAGGCCAAAATTTTACTACAACCTACAACATTTTTGTGCTACTTTCCAAAGGGGCTGAGAGTTCCTAGTCCTTAAGGTGCTTTTTATTTTCCTATCACAGTCTGTTTAGGAAGAAAGACAGTCCTGGAATGTGTACATAGGGAGGAAGTTGTTCCTGGTTGTTGTTGCTATCAAGTTGGGCATCCCATAATTCCTATTCCCCATCCAAGTTATTACCCCTAATAAAACATAAAAACCAAGCTCAAAGACTGTTCCTTGTGTCTGGAGGAAGTGTGGAGAATACTTGTTGCCTGGCTGTGAAGGAATGGGGAACCCAATCACCAGCGGCTCCTTCAGGGCTGAACATTACATTAGTATATTAAGAGTTCACATCAGCAATAACCAGTATATACTGAAACTCTTAAAACCCACACTCTGGATTATATTATTAGTTTGTTTTACGTCTCTCAAATAAGAGGGCGTTCTAGTTACAACAGGTTGCTAAACCCAATTTTGAGGTGGAAGAATCATAGCACTTATATTGGATCTCCTCTGAGACTTTAGGTAAATATTAGATTGCTGAGATCCATAAGACTCATGGTGTTAGATATTATTTTTCCTTCTAATTCCAAATACCACTTTTATATCCCAATATTTACTAAACATTTCAACTCTTTATTGTATCTCACCATATGGCTCCTCTTTAAACATTGACAGGGTTCACTATCCAAGAGTAATTTATACATTTCTGAGACGTAGCCTTTCTTGTCCAGAAGAATAATTAGAAATAAATTCCCATCAATAAGTGTATTTATTAAAGATGCAGTAGAAAGATTGGAAGTAAAAACTCACAATTACCGATATTTTTTTTATATACCGTATACGTAGCTAGGGGAAAAAAATCAGAATCATTTTTCTAATAAACTTATGACTATCCATATACAGTACATACTAAAGTTTTCTGAGCATATTATAATCCTTTTTCTAAAACTTTTAGTTTGCTCATTAAGTTGAACAAACTTATATAATTTTACCTTTTCCTACCAATCTTTCCTCCTTTTTGGTTTCCTCTTACCCCCTCTTACCCCCTCTTACCCCCTGTGCTCGCTTGTTTGTTCCACCCATACATCTTCCTGAACCGCACCCTTTATGAAAATCATTATCGTATTGCCTTTAGTCTGGCTGGTTAATAACCCACATTTAACCTCCCTGGCGGTATGATTATGTCAGATTTTTGATGCTGAAAGTACAATGTTTTGCATGGAAATTTGGCGTTTTATATTGCAGACCTGTAATTCTTAGAAATAACTCACTTAAATCTGTCCAAACAAGAGTCTAGTAGACATCCCGGGTATAATAAAGTTTGAAACACAAAATCATAAATTATAATATAATAAATAACTATAAATAATTATAACAAATAATAATATAATAATAATAATAATAAAAATTGTTTATTAATGCAATCAAATCAAAAACACTGAAATTTGCTCAGTTGCAGGAATGTCGCTGTCATTACTTTCAGCGTTTGATGACGAATTTCCCTACAAATTGCTATCGCTCAAAGTGATTCTAATTTATTATCGCTGTTTTCTAGCTGGTCTAAAACCACTTTTGATGTAAACGGACACTTTTTGGTTGCTATGGACAATCTCCAGTTTCCAGACAGAAAGAACAGTATTTATAGTATACAACTGGATGCAGGGTACTAGACAAACCACTAGGGACAAAGGGGATGTGTAATTATTTGATACAGTACTGTAATCTGTAAGATTACAGTGTACTGTATGTATGCTGTGTTTTTCACTTTTTGAATTTGGCCCTGAGCTCCGTCCCCGTGCATCACAACGCTCGCGGTGAACGGAGCTTGGCACTGTGAATCGAGCGGAGGAGGAGACAGCTCGCAGACACAGCGGGGAGACATCACAGGATCCAGGGGACAAGGTTAAGTAAGCTGTACATGGATCCTGCGATGCAATCCCGAGTGTGGCTCGGGGTTACCGCTTTTGTTACTGAAAATTCACCCCGAGCCACACTCGGGAATACCGCCAGGGAGGTTAAAGGTGATTCCCCATTGTTTGCTTCAATATTCACCATCATAATCATTTTCATATGGTCTTCCAACCAAGGGTGAAAATGTATTATAAGTTTTAAATGGGGTTACTGACTTCTTTATCCAATGTTGATTAGATCTTCCTTTCTTAAAGGGGTTGTAAAGGTTCATTTTTTATTTTCTAAGTAGGTTCATTTAAGCTAGTGCATTGTTGGTTCACTTACCTTTTCCTTAGATTTCCCTTCTAAATATTTTTTTTCTTTGTTTTCTTTGTCTGAATTTCTCACTTCCTGTTCCTCCTCAGTAAGCTGTTCAGTAAGCTGTTCTGGCTGACTCAACGCCACTCGGATGATGGTGTGAAGTTTAGTGAGGAGAAACAGGAAGTGAGAAATTCAGACAAAGAAAAAAAATATTTAGAAGGGAAATCAAAGGAAAAGGTAAGTGAACCAACAATGCACTAGCTTAAAGGAACCTATTTAGAAAATAAAAAACAAACCTTTACAACCCCTTTAGCAAAATGATTTCTGTTAGGACCTACCTTCTGATTAAAGAATTATTATTATTATAAACCCTTCTTCAATTATCCTTCATACTTATTTGGTCCACTATTCATTTTATCCTTTCTCTTCCCATTTCCTCTGATTCTGTAATGTAATATAGATTTTTCGATACATTTAAATACATGGGCATCTTTTGCCATTTAAAAACATTTAATTTATCTAAGCAGTCTTTATTGTCCTTAAGCTCTTTAAAAGGGAGATTTTTTTTTCCAACATTAAATTTTATTATCAAGCTAATTACATTTTCCATAAAAAAAATCCAATTTGTGAGACTTAATCCACATTGATCAAATCATAATTTCAATAAGCTCCTGTATCAGCCTCTTGTGTCACTATGCCCCATCTTAGCCTCTGTGGAACCATCTATTTATTAATGTAATATAGCATCTATATAAAATCAATTTTTGATGTTTTCAATTTATCCGTATCTGGACTAATTTATTTTGAAATATTTGCTTGCAGTTCAGCTTTAACGAGTGATTCAAAGTTGTGGGTAGATTACTGCAATTCTCCATCTACACTTTTTCAGCTATTAGCTAAGTTTATATTACAGGAGTTCAGAGATAGTTTTGATTCACAAAAACACTAAAATGTAATAGTCATACATTTTTAGAGGTTAAACGTGTCCAAATATTACTAAAGTCAAACCACATTCCTCTCTCACTAAAGAATACACAATGAATACAGAGATAGCCGTTGCCATAATTGCTTCACACAGAAACCATTATCATGTTTCAAAATCGAGGAAAGTGGATTTTTGAGTGGACAAAACTAAACCTTTAAGCTTCAAATTTTAAAGTACATTCTGAGTTCAAATATAACTCTGAAATAAATGTAAGAATAAGGTGCATTATTTATTAATCTGTTTTCTTATTTTGATTTTTCCATAAAGCAGGATAATAAAACTTCACCTAGCACACACATACATTATCAGTGCGTGTCAAATAAACTTCATAGCAATATGTTTTGTACTTGAAACCAAGTAAAAATGTTCAGCCATTAAAAATGTGTCCACTGATGTTCCAAGGTTAACCATTGAAATTGTTTCTACCTCATACACTGCTCATGCATGCAAAGCTATCAAACAAAATTCACCAGAATAGCATGAGTTGTGGAAGGATTTAAATGAATGTATATACCCTTTAGTGTAAAGTAAAAATATGTTTTCTTTGTTTGAGACAGAGTATGGAAGAATAGAATATTTGCAATGCATGTGTCCCCAATGGAAATATTTACCTTCACTACTGGACCATTGTCTCTGGTTCATAAAGTTATGGCAAATCCAAGATTTTTGAGTTGTCACTAGGGTTGAGCGAACCCGAACTGTAAAGTTCGGGTCCTTACCGAACTTTAGCTTTTTCCCGAACCCGAACCCGGACTTTGCGCAAAAGTCCGGGTTTGGGTTCGGGTTCGGCAATCTAATTACGCAGTTAGAAATGCTTCAGGGGCCAGCCAATCACCTTTTGATTACCTGGTGTGCCCTTAGAAGCCATCATAGCCATGCCTACTAATGGCATGGCTGTGATTGGTCAGTGCAACATGTGACCCAGCTTCTATATAAGCTAGAGGCACATAGCACACATGTCACTCTGCTTCAGAATAGATAGGGAGAGGATCTTGTCTGCTGCTGCTGCTTTTAGGGAGAGATTGAAAAATACATGAGTTAGTCCTGATTCTGGAATCTTAGGGAAAAGATAGAGAGACAGTGCAGTGTAGGGCCAGGTTCCTGTTGGTGCTTTCAGGGAGAGAGATATATTATATAGGAATAGGAGTCCAGATTCAGATTCAGAGATATGCATAGGTTTACCTGTTTGTGTTGCAGTGCAGTCTTTTTACACTGCCATGAGCCCAGTGTCAGAGAAAATCTACCTTTTATCTGCAAGCACAGTGCACCAGCACTGCATATATTACGTTGAGAGATACACCGTTTCCATACTGTGGGTGTATTCTGCTCTTGGAAAAAGATCCATTTAGGGCAAAAAAAAAGGCACTTTATTGTGCTCTTTTCCAAAAGACCCATTAAGGGCAAAAAAAATAAAAAAATTGCATTTTATTTTGCTCGTGCAAAAAAAGACCAGTTTAGGGCAAAAAAATAAATAAAAAAATTTGCACTTTAATGTACGCTTGCAAAAAGACCCATTCAGGGCCACAAAAAATATTTTGCAGTGTGTTATACATATGTGGAGGCGTGTGAAATAAACCATTTCTATATATTTGTCTTCTACTGTGCTATACTAAAAAAAAAATTTTTTTTTGAATAGCATTTTCTGCAGTTCTGTAGCTGTGCGATTCAGCGGTTACGTACTGTGGGTGTGTTGTGGTCTTCAAAAAAACGCCATTTAGGGCCACAAAAAATATTTTGCAGTGTGTTATACATATGTGGAGGCGTGTGAAATAAACCATTTCTATATATTTGTCTTCTACTGTGCTATACTAAAAAAAAAAACATTTTTGAATAGCATTTTCTGCAGTTCTGTAGCTGTGCGATTCAGCGGTTACGTACTGTGGGTGTGTTGTGGTCTTCCAAAAAATGCCATTTAGGGCCACAAAAAATATTTTGCAGTGTGTTATACATATGTGGAGGCGTGTGAAATAAACCATTTCTATATATTTGTCTTCTACTGTGCTATACTAAAAAAACAACATTTTTTTTGAATAGCATTTTCTGCAGTTCTGTAGCTGTGCGATTCAGCGGTTACGTACTGTGGGTGTGTTGTGGTCTTACAAAAAACGCCATTTAGGGCCACAAAAAATATTTTGCAGTGTGTTATACATATGTGGAGGCGTGTGAAATAAACCATTTCTATATATTTGTCTTCTACTGTGCTATACTAAAAAAACAAATTTTTTTTTTGAATAGCATTTTCTGCAGATCTGTAGCTGTGCGATTCAGCGGTTACGTACTGTGGGTGTGTTGTGGTCTTCCAAAAAACGCCATTTAGGGCCACAAAAAATATTTTGCAGTGTGTCATACATATGTGGAGGTGTGTGAAATAAACAATTTCTATATAGTTTTCTTCTACTGTGCTATACTAAAAAAACAACATTTTTTTTGATTAGCATTTTCTGCAGTTCTGTAGCTGTGCGATTCAGCGGTTACGTACTGTGGGTGTGTTGTGGTCTTCCAAAAAACGCCATTTAGGGCCACAAAAAATATTTCTCTTTCGTCCATGGACCGACACAGCTTCTCTATTGACAAAGTGGGTATTATCCGTTAATTAGGAGTGACTAGGCAGAAAAACTTGTAAAAAGTGTTGCATCACACCTTCTACAGTACCACCCAGGGGGCGGACCCTCTGGGTATACCCTCTCAGTCTGCACATCGCAGATCAGTTTTTTTCTGTCTAGCAAGGAGTAGGACATGGCTCCCTTCGGGCTCATTGGTCCGGGGGAAAAAAGATATATATATTTTTAATTTTTTTGCTACATTTGTTGTTTCCTGCGATCTTCGATCAACTGCCGACTGGGTGACAGGCTGGATCCTCGATCCTTGTAGTCTCCCCAGTTTCGGCCATCGAGCGTGTGCCGACCCTAGCTACGCGCTGGGTTTTCCACGACATGCCCGTCGCTCCACGGGTGGCCGGTGAGCCTACGCTCCAGGGCCTGCATCGGACCGCTCAGCTTCGGCTGACCTTACGGCCGAGTCGCAGCAGCCTGGCCGGTGAGCTTACGCTCCAAGGCTTGCATCGGACCGCTCAGCTTCGGCTGACCTTACGGCCGAGTCGCAGCAGCCTGTCCGGTGAGCGTCATGCTCCAGGGCATACATATGATCGTCCCTTCTGGGTCCAATCACAGCATGCCTGGCCAACAGTCACCTTCCGTGCGCGGACGATGATCTGTTTGGAATGTCTTCCAGCAGAATACATGCAGGATAGGTAAGTAAAACTCCCCTGCCTCGGCTGGGTGATTTAGCTGGACATTCCTGGAGAGATCAAGTAAGTGGTTGTGGCCCCTTTCTTCCCTCTCTCCCTGCCTTTCCCTCCTCCCTGGGCTTCTAGCTAAAGGTTGCTGGGTGCTGGGGGTCACCTAGGGGGTCCCACTGGAGCGGGGCTGGCTGTAACTAACATTTAAAAGAAATGTCATTTTTGCTTACCTGTGTTTCTGTGTCTCCATGCTGTCGGCGGCCATTTTGAGGTGGTCCATGCCAAGTTTGGCCTCTTGTAACTGCCTGGCGGCCATCTTCCTGTAGTTCGGCCACACCCACTGGCCCCTATCAGGTGATCGGCGGCCATGTTTGTCCACCCTGTATGCAGATATTGCCGTTCGGCGGCCATCTTTTTTGTGGGCTATGGCTGCCTGACCTCTATCTTCTGTCGGCGGCCATTTTCTTAGAGCCCACATTATCTTCCATACAGACGGTTTTGGCAACCATTTTGCGAGAGCCTCCGGCCTCTAGGGTGCATTACACTGGCGCGAAAATTCACACAGGAAGTGCTGATAAAAGAAGCAGACTGACACAGCAGCAAGGGGACAGCATCATAGGCGCAGCATAGCAGTACCTATCCAGGGTGGTGAGTCCTCTGGGTAACCCAGCATCTCTGCAGCGCAGGAGGGTGGCCTATTGATATCTTGCCTGGAGCCCTGTGAGTGTCAGCGTGTGGTCAGCATGGCATCTGAGCCAGATGTCTTCTCCCCTGAAACACCAGATTTAGCAGCTGGTGTCCCTGAGGTGTCTATGGACGCTATGTCGGCAATCCTAGAGGCGTTTGCTGCCAGGGTGGAAGCAGCACACGGGAATACAGGGGGTAATAAACGCCCCCGTCCCCTGCAATCTTCTGGGGATATTTCTGATGCAGAACCAGGTCCAGCTACGGCTCATGGCCCAGATTCTGATGCATCAGAGACTGCAGACCGTGACCGATCGGACAGTGAGGAGGACTCCAAGTCCAGGTCAGTACGCGAGACGGCTTTGGTATCTGACCTTATTACTGCAGTGCGGGATACGCTAAAGTTGGAAAGGACTGAAGAAGTAGCAGATACTCCAGTCCCCTTTGGGTTTCGTAAACCTGCCCGCACTGCTAAGGTGTTCCCTTGTGTGTCTTATTTTGACAAACTCTTATACAAGGAATGGGAGAACCCACTGAGGGTCTTTACAGCCCCAAAGAGGTTTGCAGTACGGTACCCCTTTGAGGAGAGTTTTCTGAAGATATGGACCTCTCCCCCTATAGTGGACCCTTCGGTGTCCAGACTTAATAGAGCCACCACTATTCCAGTAGAAGGGGCTCCTGTTTTCAAGGACCCTGTGGATAAGAAGGCTGAAGCACTCGCTCGCTACCTATACTCAGTGGTAGGCTCAGCAGTACGCCCGGCATTGGCGGGGGCCCTAGTGTCTCAGACACTTACTGAATGGGCAAAATTGCTACTCCAGGGGTTAAAGGAGCGAGATGCTCCTCCTAATGAGATAACTTTGGCCGACCAGTTGGTCCAGGGCCTTAAGTTTGTCTGCGAGTCAGACATGGATACTATTCCCCTGCTGTCAAGAGCTTCGGTTTATACAGTAGCAATACGCCGCCTGATCTGGCTAAAGGGCTGGTCTGCGGACCAGACTTCCAAGAAAGCCCTATTGGATCTGCCTTTTAAGGGCGACAGACTTTTTGGGGCTTCTCTGGATGACATCATCAAGGATGCTACAGGAGGTAAAAGCACTTTGCTTCCCCAAACTAGCAAGGGTAGGGGACCACGCCAAGGGCAAGGGCCCTCCTTTACTGCACGTAAGCGGTTTTTTCGCCCTCTTAAGGCGACAGGGAAAAGACCCCAGGCCGATAAAGCGCCTGCCCAAGGACAAAAGCGTCCTTGGTCCCGCAGACCCAACAAGCCTGTGGACAAATCTGCGTCCACATGAAGGTCCGCCCCCACCCAGCTCTCGGGTGGGGGGACGTCTTCGCAAATTCGCGACTCAGTGGACTGCTCTAGTCTCCGACAGGTGGGTTTGCGAAGTAATCTCCTCAGGCTACAAGATAGAATTTCTCTCTTGTCCACCAGACAGATTCATCACCTCCAATCTCCAGCTACTACCGACCCGTCGGGAGGCCCTGTATGGGGCGGTCCAGGGTCTACTGGAACGCGGGGTAGTTATTCCAGTTCCAGAACAGGAACGGGGTCAGGGTTTTTACTCAAATCTGTTCATTGTGCCAAAGAAGGAGGGGGTTCGTCCAATCTTGGATCTCAGAGCCCTCAATTGCTTTGTGAAGGTACAAAGATTTCGGATGGAGTCGGTTCGATCCGTAGTCACGGCTCTCCATCCGGGGGACTTTCTGGCCTCCTTGGACATCAAGGACGCATACCTGCATGTCCCCATATACTCCAGACACCAGAGGTTTCTGCGATTTGCTATCGGGAAGAACCACTACCAGTTTGTGGCCCTCCCGTTTGGCCTTGCCTCAGCACCCAGGACGTTCACCAAGGTGCTCGCTCCGATTCTGGCACTTCTAAGACAGCGGGGTATCGCTATCACAGGTTACTTGGACGACCTTCTGCTGAAGGGCCCTTCAAGCTCAGAATTAGAGGTAAGCGTGTCCATTACCTGTCAGACTCTTCGAGACTGTGGTTGGATACTAAACACGCAAAAGTCAGTATTGGTGCCCACTCAACGCCTAGTGTACCTGGGGTTGATTCTGGATTCCTCAGAGGCAAAGGTATTCCTCCCTGTGGAGAAGTTGCAGACCCTCCGGGCTGCAGTACGGCAGCTGACTTCCAGGAATTGGTCGTCACTCCGTTTTTGCATGCGAGTGTTGGGCCTCATGGTAGCCTCCTTCGAGGCGGTCCCATATGCTCAATACCACACTCGAGTGTTACAGAGGGAAGTTCTGTCCAGATGGAACAGATGCCCTTCATCTCTGGATTATCAAATCCGAGTGAGCCACCTAGTCAGGAGATCCCTGGTATGGTGGCTGACAGCACCGGCTCTAATGGCCGGGAAGTCATTTCTTCCGGTTTACTGGATAGTGATCACGACGGACGCCAGCCTTACAGGTTGGGGGGGAGTCTGGGGTGTCCAGTCGGCGCAAGGTCGCTGGACCCCAGAGGAAGCCCTCCTGCCGATCAATGTCCTGGAGATCCGGGCGATCAAGCTGTGCCTCTTCAAATGGTCTCAGAGACTGCAAGGGCGTCCAGTCAGGATCCAGTCAGACAACGCCACAGCAGTGGCATATGTCAATCATCAAGGAGGAACAAGAAGCTCAGCTGCAGCATCGGAGATCGCTCGCATCCTGAAGTGGGCAGAGAGGAGCGTACCGGCACTGTCGGCCGTGTACATTCCGGGTGTGGAAAACTGGCAGGCGGACTACCTGAGCCGCCAGATGCTGGACCAGGGAGAATGGTCCTTACACCCGGAGGTGTTCCAACTCCTCTGCCAAAGATGGGGCACACCAGACGTAGATCTTCTGGCTTCCCGACTCAATCGGAAGGTATTGAGGTTTGTGGCCCGGTCAAGAGACCCATGGGCAGACGCAACGGACGCGTTGGTAGCATCGTGGGGCCAGTATCGGCTAATCTATGCCTTCCCTCCCTTAAGGCTTCTTCCTCTTCTGCTCCGCAGAGTGGAGGCAGAGGGAATTCCAATGATCCTAATCGCTCCAGATTGGCCTCAGCGTCCTTGGTACGCCGATCTAGTACGTCTGGTAGCAGACGTCCCCTGGCGCCTACCACTACGGAAGGACCTGCTGTCGCAAGGTCCCATATTCCATCCTGCTTTACAGTCATTGGCTTTAACGGCATGGCTGTTGAGAACCAGGTACTGAGAGACCGGGGCCTGTCAGACTCAGTAATTTCTACTATGAGAAGTGCTCGGAAACCGTCCTCTAGGAAGGTCTATCACCGCACTTGGAGGGCCTACATCTCCATGTGTGAGGAAATGAAATGGCATCCGCGTACCTATTTGGTTTCCAGAATCCTGCTGTTTTTACAGCATGGGGTAGACCAAAGGCTTGCCCTAAGTACGATTAAGGGACAGATATCTGCCCTGGCTGTCTTTTTTCAGCGACCCCTGGCGACTCACTCTCTCGTGAGTACATTTGTGCAGGGGGTTCGACATGTGGCCCCTCCGGTCCGCCCCCCGTTACCTCCGTGGGACTTGAACCTGGTCCTCTCGGTGCTTCAGAAGGCACCGTTTGAGAATATTAGAGATATTCCCCTGTTGACACTTTCTCAGAAGGTGGTCTTTTTGGTGGCTGTTACGTCAGTTAGACGAGTCTCTGAGCTGGCAGCCTTGTCCTGCAAGGCTCCCTATTTGATTTTCCACAAGGATAAGGTGGTGCTGCGGCCGCAGCCTTCCTTTCTTCCGAAGGTCGTTTCGGCTTTTCATCTCAACAAAGACATTGTACTTCCATCCTTGTGTCCTCAGCCGTCGAATCCTAAGGAGTCGGCGTTGCATTCCTTGGACGTTGTCCGAGCTTTGAGAGTATACATATCTGCTACTTCCCTGTTCCGGAAGTCAGACTCACTGTTTGTTTCGGTGGCTGGTCCCAAGAAGGGCCAAGCAGTCTCATCGGCCACCATCTCTAGGTGGATCCGACAGATAGTAATCCAGGCTTACGCCTTAAAGGGTCAGGCGCCCCCCTTTCCTGTCACGGCGCATTCGACCAGGGCAATAGGTGCCTCTTGGGCTTTCCGACATCAAGCGTCTGTTTCCCAACTATGTAAAGCGGCGACTTGGTCGTCCGCTCACACTTTCACAAAATTCTACAAAGTTGATGTAGGTGCATCTTCGGATGCCTCTTTCGGCCGCAAGGTTTTGCAGGCGGCTGTTTAGAGTTGCAACTCCTCCGTTGGAGGAGTGCTGTTTTGTGTTTTGGGGTGAAGTTTGTTTTTATGCTGTTACCACCCCTCGTTTTTTCTCTGACACTGCTTTGGGACGTCCCACTTTGTCAATAGAGAAGCTGTGTCGGTCCATGGACGAAAGAGTAAATAGGATTTTTTACTCACCGTAAAATCCTTTTCTCTGAGTCCATGGACCGACACAGCACCCACCCCTCCTTTTAAGTTTGTACTGCTTTTTGACGAACTGATCTGCGATGTGCAGACTGAGAGGGTATACCCAGAGGGTCAGCCCCCTGGGCGGTACTGTAGAAGGTGTGATGCAACACTTTTTACAAGTTTTTCTGCCTAGTCACTCCTAATTAACGGATAATACCCACTTTGTCAATAGAGAAGCTGTGTCGGTCCATGGACTCAGAGAAAAGGATTTTACGGTGAGTAAAAAATCCTATTTTTGCAGTGAGTTATACATATGTGGAGGTGTGTGAAATAAACAATTTCTATATAGTTTTCTTCTACTGTGCTATACTAAAAAAACAACATTTTTTTTAATAGCATTTTCTGCAGTTCTGTAGCTGTGCGATTCAGCGGTTACGTACTGTGGGTGTGTTCTGCTCTTCCAAAAACACCCATTTAGGGCAAGATCCTAAATTTGGAAAATATGAGGAGAAGGTCAAAGGGACGTGGTGGCCCCGGTCATGGTGCTGCTGGTGGAGCTCCTGTTGCAGGGAGAGGACGTGGTGGATCTGTGCCAGATACACGCACAAGTGAAACACCTTCCTCAGGTGCGAGTAGGCGACCGAGCCTGCAGCGGTATTTTGTCACGCCTAATGAGGCTGTACGAATGTTTAGGCCAGGACAATTACAGGCGATAGTAGATTGGGTTGCTGACAGTGCCTCGGGTTCCTTCACATTGTCTCCCACCCACTCTTCTGATGAAAGATCAGAGTTGGCACCTGAAACCCATGTCCATCAGTCTTTCACCTCACCCCCTTGCAAATCAGCCAAGCAGTCTGAGCCCCAAATCATGCAGCAGTCTCTTCTGCTTTTCGATGACTCTGTTAGCAGGGTTTCGCAGGACCATCCACCTAGCCCTGCCCCAGAAGTGGAAGAGATTGAGTGCACCGATGCCCAACCACTTATGTTTCATGATGAGTACATGGGAGGACCATCGCAGCACGTCTCGGATGATGACGAAACACAGGTGCCAACTGCTGCTGCTTTCGCAATTGTGCAGACAGACAAGGAGGGCAGGGGTGAAGACTGGGTGGAAGATGATGTGGAGGACGATGAGGTCCTCGACCCCACATGGAATCAACGTTATGCAGGTGACCAGTGTAGTTTGGAGGAAGAGGCGGTGGTCGCACAGAGCCACCAGCACAGCAGAAGAGGGAGCAGGGTGCAAAAGCGGAGCGTCCGTCCCCTAGACAGTATGTCTGCTACTGCCCAACGCAGCAAGGGACCGAGCACACCAAAGCCAGGTCCAAGGAGTTCCCTAGCGTGGCAGTTCTTCACACAATGTGCTGATGACAAGACACGAGTGTTTTGCACGCTGTGCAATCAGAGCCTGAAGCGAGGCATAAACGTTCTCAACCTGAGCACAACCTGCATGACCAGGCATCTAAGTGCAAAGCATGAGCTGCAGTGGAGTAGACACCTCAAAAACCAAGAAAGGTCTCTGGCTCCTCCTGCTTCCTCTTCTGCTGCAGTCTCTGCCTCTTCATCCACCTCTGTAGTGACAGTGGCACCTGCCACCCCTCAAACAGAGGATCTGCCAGCAACACTACCACCTGGGTCACCAACCATCTCCACAATGTCCCATGGAAGCGTTCAGCTCTCTATCTCCCAAACATTGGAGCGGAAGAGGAAGTACCCCCCTAGCCACCCGCGATCCCTGGCCCTGAATGCCAGCATTTCAAAACTCCTGGCCTTTGAAATGCTGTCATTCCGTCTGGTGGAGAAGCAGAGTTTTAAAAGCCTGATGGCATTGGCTGTCTCACAGTACGTCGTGCCCAGCTGCCACTACTTTTCCAGGCGAGCCATCCCTCCGCTGCACAACGAAGTGGGGGACAAAATCAGGTGTGCACTGCGCAACGCCATCTGTGGCAAGGTCCACCTAACTACGGATGCGTGGACCAGTAAGCACGATCAGGGACGTTATATCTCCCTAACAGCACACTGGGTAAATGCAGTGGCGGCTGGGCCTGAGGCAGATAGCAGTTTGGCGCATGTCCTTCCACCACCGAGGATTGCAGGGCGCTTCAGTTTGCCTCCTGTTGCTAACTCCTCCTACTCCGCTTCCTCATCCTCTACCGCCTCCTCATCCGGTCAGCGTAACACCTTCACCACCAACTTCAGCACAGCCAGGGGTAAACGACAGCAGGCAGTTTTAAAACTTTCCTGTTTGGGGGAAAAACCCCACACCGCACAGGAGTTGTGGAGGGACATGGAACAACAGACCAATGAGTGGTTGCTGTCAGTGAGCCTCAAGCCCGGCCTGGTGGTGTGCGATAATGGGCGAAATCTCGTAGCAGCTCTGGGCCTAGCCGGTTTGACGCACATCCCTTGCCTGGCGCATGTGCTGAACTTGGTGGTCCAGAGGTTCCTTAAAAATTACCCCAATATGCCAGAGCTGCTGCATAAAGTGCAGGCTGTGTGTGCGCACTTTCGGCGTTCTCACCCTGCTGCTGCTCGCCTGTCAGTGCTGCAGCGTAACTTCGGCCTTCCCGCTCACCGCCTCATATGTGACGTGCCCACAAGGTGGAACTCCACCTTGAACATGCTGGCCAGACTGTGCGAGCAGCAGCAGGCGATAGTGGAGTCTCAGCTGCAGCAATCACGCGTGAGTCGCTCTGTGGAACAGCACCACTTCACCACCAATAACTGGGCCTCCATGCAAGACCTGTGTGCCTTGTTGCGCTGTTTCGAGTACTCCACCAACATGTCCAGTGCCAATGACGCCGTTCTTAGCGTTACTATCCCAGTTCTATGCCTCCTTGAAAAAACGCTTTGGGCGATGATGGAAGAGGATGTGGCACAGGAGGATGAGGAGGAAGCGGGATCATTTCAAAGGCTTTCAGGGCAGTCTTTCACAAGTGGCTACGAGGGTGGGTTCCTGCACCAACAAACGCCAGGTACACAATTGTCCGGCAGAAAGGGCACAGTTCTGGAGGATGACGAGGTGGAGGAGGAGATGGAGGAGGAGGAGGAGGAGCCATTTTCACAGCAGGGTGGCACCCAGACCAGCTCGTGGCCATCACTGGTGCGTGGCTGGGGGGATACAGAGGACACAGACGATACACCTCCCACAGAGGACAGCTTTTCTTTGCCTCTGGGCAGCCTGGCACACATGAGCGATTACATGCTGCAGTGTTTCCACAATGACCGCCGAGTTGCCCACATTTTAACTGGTGCTGATTACTGGGTGGCCACCCTGCTGGATCCCCGTTACAAGGACAACGTACCGTCCATAATTCCCTCACTGGAGCGGGATCGTAAGATGCGCGAGTACAAGCGCACGCTGGTAGATGCGCTGCTGGTGGCATTCCCACCTGACAGCGGGCGTACGGTGGAAGCACAAGGCGAAGGCAGAGGAGGAGGAAGAGGTCGCCAACGCAGCCGGGGCACCGGCAGCCCCTCAGAAGGCAGGGTTAGCATGGCTGAAATGTGGAAAAGCTTTGTCAGCACGCCACAACAACCAGCACCACCAGCTGAGATGGAACGTCTTAGCAGGAGGCAGCATTTCACCAACATGGTTGAGCAGTATGTGTCCACAGGCCTACACGTACTGGATGACGGGTCTGCCCCCTTTAACTTCTGGGTCTCCAAATTGGGCACATGGCCTGAGCTTGCCCTTTATGCCTTGGAGGTGCTGGCCTGCCCTGCAGCCAGTGTATTATCTGAACGTGTATTTAGCACGGCAGGGGGCGTTATCACAGACAAGCGCAGCCGTCTGTCCAGACCCAATGTGGACAAGCTCACGTTCATTAAAATTAACCAGGCATGGATCCCACAGGACTTGTCCATACCTTCTGCAGAATAGACATGTATACCGGTGTTGTGACAAAAACTGTCCGGCCATCGGATTGTGTCCGGCCCATACTGCGAAGGCGCAGCGCTTGCGCAGTACAGAGGACAAGGAGATTCACGAAATCTCTGAAGATGAACGGCGCCTGCGCAGTGAGTGCAGGTTCAAGCCCCACCATCCAAGTGGACATACGGTAGCACATAGTAACAGGGCCCCTCATGGGCTCGGTTCGATTGCCACGCTTCGGGCACGGCCTCACTTGGCTCGGCTTGAACCACGGATGGTGTGGCCTTCACCTGAACTCACCACGCAGGCGCCGTTCGTCTTGGGAGTTTTTCTAAATCCCCTTGTCCTACATACTGAGCAAGCGCAGTACAGGGTGGACACTATTTGACGGGGGACAGAATTCGACAAATCACCGGCCTTACCCAGCCATTGTTGTATTTTTGAACCAGTGTTGGCTACCTCGTCCTCCTCCACCGCCGCTTCCACCTACACAGACACATCCACCGCCACCTCAACCTCCTACTCCATATGGACCTCGTCCTCCTAGGTCAAGATTATAATTTTTATTTTATTTTTTTGTAGCGCACAGATCCTTTCCCCCTTACCTGCCTTTATGTTGTTGGCTCCTCGCAGGAGGGAGAAAGGCACACCGCACTACCAGCCCGTACCCTCCTATATAAAGAGGTTGAGCAGTGTACTTCATGGGCCGTGTCCACAGCCGGAGTCAAAACTCCTCCAGAGGATGATTCTCACCTCTACTGTAGGTAGAGGCAAGTCCTTTCCCAGTAAAGTCAATGTCCACACCAGCTGAAATTACAACTCTTATTCTCTCATGGCAAAATAAACTCTACTCGGATAGAAAAGGTTAGAGCAAAGAAACAGGACAGCTTAAGGTGTGGAGGAGGTCCAGGCACAAACGTAGCACATTCACTTCACTGCTTAGGTTTCTCAAACAGTTTTAGGTGCACGGTCTCTGCCACAGACATTGAGGTTGGTCTCTGCCGCAGACCGGGTGTACAAGGCCCCTGCCACGGACCTGGAGAACTTTGGTCTCTGCCACAGACCAGGGTGTATAAGGCCCCTGCCACGGGCTGGGTGAATAAGGCCTCTGATACAGTCAAGATGACCTTGAGCTTCTCCTTCTACGAACCTAGCCCATATCAAGGGGAAGACATCTCTCCAGGAAGTCAACAGACCCTTCCTTCACCTTGACTTCCACATCGGTCCATCAGAATGATCCTCCCTTCCCTGGAACATGGTCCCCTACACGAGGCGGCACCCTAAGACTCCTCGACCCTTAGCGGACTCCAGACGAAGGCTCTGGACTCCAGGCTTTACTCCCGCACGTAGGCCTCCATACCCAGGGCAGCAGGAACTCCAGGATAGTACCTCACCCCGGGCTAAAGGTACCCGAGATGGAACAGGAATACATGCACCCAGGCCGAAGGCACCTGGGCGTGGACCCCACTGGACATCAGCCCCCAGGCCAAAGGTCTGCCCCTTTTATATGCTCTCCCGGCATGCACAGCAGGTTCCCCGCCCCGCTGTACTACTGCCAAGAGGGGACACAAAAGGCACAGCACTGTATCGGCGGTTCAACCCTAGCCTACCATGGCAGCGCCACCTGTAGGCCGCAGGGAACTGCACACCAGTACTGTCCCCCGAGGACAAAATGGTCCATGAATCCTACAGAATTAGAGTGTTTGAGCCTATTTATCACTCAAACACTTCCCTTAAATTTAGCACCCCGCTACATTTTTATTTCAAAGTATTTTATTTTCCCACTAGCTTATCCATTAAATTGAATAATTTATTCCAGAAAGGGCGTATTCTGGGGCATTCCCACCATATGTGTGGCATCGTGCCGTTGAGTTTCTGAGGTTCTTAATGACTTCCCGTACCTCTTCTGCTGAAAAGGGGGCCTCCAGCATATTTTTTTATTTTTTTTATTTTTTTTATGTTATTTTAAGTTATTTCCCTATCCACATTTGTTTGCAGAGCACTTGCCATGCTCTTAACAACATTTTGCTGCCATTTGCAGCCCTCTAGCCCTTTCCATTACTTTTTTAGAGCCTTTTTAGTCCTTAGAAGTCCGGGTCCCCATTGACTTCAATGGGGTTCGGGTTCGGGTTCAAGTTCGGTCCCAAACCCAAACTTTTTTCCGAAGTTCGGCCGAACCCGTCGAACCCGAACATCCAGGTGTCCGCTCAACTCTAGTTGTCACATAAACAGGAAAAGAGGGGATTTTTTTTTTCAATAGGGACACTTGTCCTAGTGACATATAATTAAGGTGGAATATCATCTCGCTTTGAAGTGATCTCCTTTTACTTCCTACTGTGGCACTGGGACAGAAAGTAAAGGACATCTCTCTTTATGGGACACAGATGGCAAAACATTTGATTGGGTCTTAATCATTTCCTATTCTATCCAAATGTCTTTTTTGTTTTGTTTTATAGTTTTAGAGATAGTGTGAATAAATTGTTTAGGATCCTAATGATGATACTTTCCTTCAATTCCTGTTTCAGAGCCATAACAGGGACTAAGAAGAAATCATTTCAGAGTTAGGGTATATTCCCTTACTTATTCCCTTGTTTTTTTTTCACAATTCTTACATTTGACATTTCCTATCACTTCTGTTTTGTTACAGTGACATGAACACAGGGAAAATCCCTTAATGGGAAAACAAACAACAAAGAAAACTTTAAGGGGTTCAAAATGTTCCTTGCTCTATCCAACAGCATAAAAAAAAACTGCATTAGCTGCAGTTCCACTTTACTACTAACATATAAATAGTTCAGGCAAAGGCTGTAAATACCATCTATTTTATTCATTAGGGGTTGTAATGTGTAAACTTTATGCAAATATTTGGTACTGTACATCTTACTGTAAATTTAGACACAATACACATGAGGATAATGGCTTCACCAAGATGTCCCACTGCCAATGCACCAGGCATCAGAACATGTGCTTTTAAACAAAATTGCAGAATTCAAAGGTGAATTCTTCCAGTGTTTTCCTTGTAGTGTTCAATTTAGGTTCTAGGTGTTAAAAATTACTGCTAAGTTAATAATGTTTGTTTTCTAGGTCAGTGCATTTCAAGAAGTAAGGGCACTTTTACACCTCTGGGCTTTAATGTGGTAGGTAGGTAGATAAATTAAGCACTTCATGATGCAGCTTTGGGGTGGTCTGAAGTAAAAAGTACTGTACATTCCATAGTGATACAATTTAATACTCAGGAAATGCATTGCACTGCAACTGTACCACATAAATAATACAGATACAGTATTTTACAAAAATGAGTACACCCCTCAGATTTTTGTAAATATTTTATTATATTTTTTCATGTGACAACACTGAAGAAACTACACTTTGCTACAATATAAAGTAGTGAGTGTACAGCTTGTATAACAGTGTCAATTTTCTGTCTCCTCAAAATAACTCAATACACATCCATTAATGTCTAAACCGCTGGCAACAAAGGTGAGTACACCACTAAGTGAAAATGTCAAAATTGGGTCATATTAGCCACTTTCCATCTCTGGTGTCATGTGGTTCTATTGTCTCAGGTGTGAATGGGGAGCAGGTGTGTTAAATTTGGTTTTATGGCTCTCACTCTCTCATACTGGTCACTGGAAGTTCAACATGGCACCCCATACCAAAGAAATCTCTGAGGATCTGAAAAAAAAAATGTTTTGCTGTACATAAAGATGGCATATGATATAAGAAGATTGCCAAGACCCTGAAACTGAGCTGCAGCACAGTGGCCAAGACCATACAGCGGTTTAACAGGACAGGTTCAGCTCAGAAAAGGCCTCTCCATGGCCGAACAAAAAAGTTGAGTGCACATGATCAGCATCATATCCAGAGGTTGTCTTTGGGAGATAAGCCTCGTACACACGACTGAGTTTCTCGGCAAGAACCAGCAAGAAACTTGCTGGCAGAGTAAATCGGTCGTGTGTACGCGGCTCTCATGTTTCTCGTCAAGAAAACCGACAAGAATCTCGACAAGAAAAATAGAGAACCTGCTCTCTTTTTTCTCGTCGAGATTCTTGTCAGCAGGTTTCTCGACGAGAAAAGTGTGTGTGTGTACACTTACCTGTCCTCCGGGAAGCCCGTGCATGCTCGAAATGACTTTGATGCATGCGCGGTAGCTTCCTAGGCATAGGTAGGGTGTAGCAAGATGGCGGCGACAGCATCGAATGTGACAAGCGCACGCTCGTCGTAGTCGATTACGTCACCGCGTTCGCTCCATTCAAAGAACCGCGTGTTCTTTGAAAGGAGCATGTGTACACTCGGCCGGGACAAGTTTCTTGTCCAAGAATCTCTTCAAGAAAAACGACGTGTTTTTTCTTGACGAGATTCTCGGCCGTGTGTACGAGGCTATAGACGTATGAGTGCTGCCAGCATTGCTGCAGAGGTTGAAGAGGTGGGGATGTCAGCCTGTCAGTGCTCAGACCATACGCCGCACGCTGCATCAAATTGGTCTGCATGGCTGTCTTTCCAGAAGGAAGCCTCTTCTAAAGATGATGCACAAGAAGGCCCGCAAACAGTTTGCTGAAGACAAGCAGACTAAGGACATGGATTTCTGGAACCATGTCCTGTGGTCTAATGAGACCCAGATAAATTTATTTGGTTCAGATGGTGTCAAGCGTGTGTGGTGGCAACCAGGTGAGGAGTACAAAGACAAGTGTGCATTGCCTACAGACAAGCATGGGGGTGGGAGTGTCTTGGTCTGGGGCTGCATGAGTGCTGTCGGCACTGGGGAGCTACATTTCATTGAGGGAACCATGAATGTCAACATGTATTGTGACATACTGAAGCAGAGCATAATCCCCTCCCTTCGGAGACTGGGCCACAGGGCAGTATTCCAACATGATAACGACCCCAAACACACCTCCAAGACAACCTTGCTAAAGAAGCTGAGGGTAAAGGTGATGGACTGGCCAAACATGTCTGCAGACCTAAACCCTTTTGAGTATCTGTGTGGCATCCTCAAATGGAAGGTGGAGGAGCGCAAAGTCTCTTACATCCACCAGCTCCGTGATGTCATCATGGAGGAGTGGAAGAGGACACCAGCGGCAACCTGTGAAGCTCTGGTGAACTCCATGCCCAAAAGGGAAAAGGTATTGCTGAAAAATAATGGTGGCCACACAAAATATTGACACTTTGGGCCAATTTGGACATTTTCACTTAGGGGTGTACTCACTTTTGTTGCCAGCGATTTAGACATTAATAATTGTGTGCTGAGTTATTTTGAGGGGACAGCAAATTTACACTGTTATACAAGCTGTACACTCACTACTTTATATTGTAGCAAAGTGTAATTTCTTCAGTGTTGTCACATGAAAGGATATAATAAAATATTTACAAAAATGTGAGGGGCGTACTCACTTTTGTGAGATATTGTACATGAATGTAGTCTAAAAAAAGGAAGTTAATTTTACCCCAAAAATATTTATGGTGGATTCTATATTATATATCACAACCTAATAATAGACCTCCTGAGGTCCCATCCTAATGTAATTATGTAAAGCGGGGGAAAACACCCAATCAAGGGTGCAAATAGGACACAGGACTTTAAGGGGTTTATTTACTAAAGGCAAATCCACTGTGCACTGCAAGTGCACTTGGAAGTGAAGTCGCTGTAGATCTGAGGGGGACATGCAAAGAACATAAAAAGCAGCATTTTTGATTGGATGATAAAATCAGCAGAGATTCTCTGCATTTCAGATTTTCCCCTCAGATCTACAGCAACTACACTTCCAAGTGCACTTGTGGTGCAGAGTAGATTTGCCTTTAGTAAATCAACCCCTAAATGTACCTGTTGGGAGGATATTATTCTCAAACAGTTTTTTATAAACCATAAAAAGCATTTTTTATGATTGGTATAAATAAATTTAAAAAAAAACATCAAAAAGGTAAAAGCCACATTCAGGTCACTAAAACAAATGTTCATGAAGACTTCATACATAACCTTAGCCCAGTGTTTCTCAACTCCAGTCCTCAAGGCGCCCCGACAGGTCATGTTTTCAGGATTTCCCTCAGATGAAACAACTGTGGGAATTACTAAAGCAGTTAAACTGATCAAATAACCTGTGCAAAACAATGGAGAGCCTGAAAACATGACCTGTTGGGGCGCCTTGAGGACTGGAGTTGAGAAACAATGCCTTAGCCCCAAATGTTTTACATTACAATTACATGAGCATTTTGGATCTCATTACATGAGCAGATGGAGCTCTAGAGTTTCCTATTTCCTTTTTTTGGCGATTTTAGCTTTGAGCTTTGTTGGAATAAACCCCTAGTTTAACCACTTGCTTACTGGGCACTTAAACCCCCCTCCTGCCCAGACCAATTTTTGGCTTTCAGCGCTCTGACTCTTTGAATGACAATTGTGCGGTCATACAACACTGTACCCAAATTACATTTTTTTCCCACAAATAGAGCATTCTTTTGGTGGTATTTGATCACCTCTGCAGTTTTTATTTTTTGTATTTTTTTTTTAAAAAGACCGTATTAAAAAAAAAAAAATTAAAAAATTTGCAAACGGGTAATTTTTCTCCTTCATTGATGTATGCTGATGAGGCTGCACTGATGGGCACCGATAAGCTGCACTAATGGGCACTGATGGGCACCGATGGGCTGCACTGATGGGCACCAATAAGGCGGCACTGGTGGGCACTGATAGGCGGCACTGGTGGGCACTGATTGGCGGCACTGGTGGGCACTTAGAGGCAGCATTGGTGGGCACTGAGAGGTGACACAGAGGTGGCACTGAAGGGCATTGATAGGTGGCACTGGAGGGCACTGAGAATTGGCACTAATAGCTGGCACTGATAGGTGGCACTGATAGCTGGCAGTGATGGGCACTGATAGGTGGCAGTGATGGGCACTGATAGGTGGCAGTGATGGGCACTGATAGGTGGCAGTGATGGGCACTGATCAGTACTGGTAGGTGAGACTGATAGGCAGCACTGCTAGGTGGCACTGATGAGTCACTGACTGGCACCACTGGTGGGCATTGATAGGTGGCACTTTATTGCACTGGTGGTCACTGTGGGCACTGGCAGGTGGCACTGGCAGGGGGCACTGGCAGGCGGTACTGGTGAGCACTAATGAGGCTGATGTGCCTCTTGCTCTTCGGGACCAATATCCCTTACACAAAAGCCGGTGATCAGCTTTTTTTTCTCCTCACGCTGTCATTGACACTGATTACCGAGCTTTGTTTACATCACGTGATCAGCTGTCATTGGCTGACAGCTTATGACATGGTAAGGGGCCGGGACCTGCACGGGGCACGTGCAAAGGGGAGGACATCTATTGACGGCCTCCCGAAAATTCAGGTCCGCGCTGTAGCCATCATTCGCGTACGGCAAGTGGTTAAACAACTCAATTCAGTCTGTAAAGCAGTGACCCATTCCTTTAACCACTTGCCGACCGCCTCCTGTACTTATACGTCGGCAGAATGGCACGGACAGGCACAATCACGTACCTGTATGTTGCCCTTTAAATTCCTGACGTGTGGTCACGCGCGCGCCGCCAGCGGCGTGCTCGCGACCCTGCCACCTTCCCCGTGAGTCGGACCGCGGGTCCTGCGGACTCGATCGCCGTGGGGATTCCCGCGATCGTCTCACGGAGGTATAGAGTGGGGAGATGCTTGTGTAAACAAGCATCTCCCCGCTCTGCCTAGTGACAATGACACGGATCTCCGCTCTGTGTACTCGGAGCGAAGATCAGTGTCATGTAACACACAGCCCATCTCCCCTACAGTAAGAAACATTCAATAGTGAACACTTAACCCCTACAGCGCCACCTAGTGGTTAACCCATTCACTGCCAGTGTCATTTTCACAGTAATCAGTACATTTTTATAGCACTGATCGCTGTAAAAATTACAATGGTCCCAAAAATGTGCCAAAAGTGTCCGATGTGTCCGCCATAATGTTGCAGTCACGATAAAAATTGCTGATCGCCGCCATCACTAGTAAAAACACCATAAAACTATCCCTTATTTTGTAGATGCTATAACTTTTGCTCAAATCAATCAATAAACGCTTATTGCGATTTTTTTTTACCAAAAATATGTAGAAGAATACGTATCGGCCTAAACTGAGGAAAAAAAAATGTTATATATATTTTTGTTTATAGCGCAAAAAATAAAAAACGTAGAGGTGATCAAATACCACCAAAAGAAAGCTCTATTTGTGGGGAAAAAAGGATGCCAATTTTGTTTGGGAGCCATGTCGCACGACCGCGCAATTGTCAGTTAAAGCGACGCAGTGCCGAATCGCAAAAAGGGGCCTGGTCCTTTAGCTGCAAAATGGTCCGGGGCTTAAGTGGTTAATAGATAACACAGTCCAAATTTCCGTTCAGACAAAATCTGTCAAAAATCAAGTTTCATATGCTGTGCATCTCTCCTTACATAAGCCATAGTACTTTTGGAATCCTTTGTCATGTATTCAATGTTGATTTGTAAAATAAAGATTGCATATATACAAGAAAAACTAAAATATACAAAACAACTGTTTAGAAACATATAAACATTTAAAAAACAGCTTAAATAAAATAGCTTCAAGCCATAATAGGATGCCCTTTAAAAATGAATGCACAAGTAGAATGGTAGCTTTTGAAATTGGTCACTTGTTAAATTTATGCTTCCAGTCTCATATAATGACTTTTACAAATATTATTTATTTGGGTTGTTCCATCATTCCTGGTATTGTTTAATAAAATGTTGTCATTTTCTATCATCAAAATGAGCATAGCAATCACAAGCAAAAAATGAAAAAAGGTTCTGTCAGGACATTGGTAGACAATGAAACACAATGAGTCTAAATGTCACACAACGTGTTCAATATGCTTGCGAGATTACAGGACTTTGATAAATTAGCTGTGAGCTCTCATGCTCTAAGGGTGGTTTGTGTTGATTTATGCTGTGGTTAAGAGCTACAGTGATCTTTATGTCAAGTGCATTGGCACCTCAACTTGAACACAGACTGATTGTCAATTAGGATCTAACTAGGTGTTACAATTCTGTTCATTATTAAATGCCACTTATAATTGTGAGAATCAGGTCCATTGTGTCCCATAGGCATCATCAAAGGGGATCAACACAGAAGAAAGAACACAGGGCTGTAGAGGTGAAAAGAAGTATGATGTAGAAAGTGACATTTTAAAAGCAGATACCCACGATATTACCTTACAGCATTTTTCGTCTACTCCCATTTATATACTATTCTTATGGCTACCAGTTTTCCTAGGACACTTATGCCTCTTACACAATACCGTGTTTTCCGACGGGAAAAAGACCGTCGGGAATCCCGACAGGAAAAAAGAGAGCTGGTTCTCGTCGGAAAAACTCTGATGGAGCTTACATATGGCTGGGATTCCCGGCCAAAAGCTCTCATCTGAGTTTTCCCGTCAGAACACTCTGTCGTGTGTACGAGGCATTAAAGCTGAGTTCTGGGTTATGTAAAAAAAAAAACCTTTGCATTGGAGACCCTCAGCATTGCAAGCGTTAAATACTTATTTAATCTAGAGGTAGAGGAGTAAGCAGCCATACTTACCTTATTCCTTCATCCCACAAGTTTCTTCCTTACTGCAAGACCAGTCCCTGGAAGTTGCTTAACTTTTGAAACTCTGCCAGACACAGGCATCAAGTACAACGCAGGACTAGCAGTTCTTCATCGCACTTGAGGATGTTAAGGACCCACCCACATCCCAGAGTATTGGAGAGTGGAGGAGAGTGCCAGCTGCTGTGAAAGTGATGAATAAGGCAAAAATTACTGCTTATTTCTCTATCCCTAGACTAAATAGGTGTGTACCCTTGCAATGTGGTGAGAGGGCACTGTAAGGGCAATTCTTTCACTTAACACTGACTTCAGCCTTAAGTAGTTGGATGCAAGGTCTTGGACGTGAAAAGTGGGTTAAACAGAAACTCTCATGTTGCCCAAAGAAACCAGGAGGATAGTTTAGTTTTCAAACCATGAATTGGTTGGAAGCTAAATACAGTAGTTGCAAGGGGTGTAACTACAAATCATGGGGGCCCCATAGAAAAAATCAGATGGGACACCCCTCCCCCCTTAGACAGCCATGTTTGAAGTGATGAGTAAGCTGTGTTCAAAATACCTGCCATATGGAGAACTTTCCTGGAAAGCTGACTTGCAGAAACTGCCATAGAAAGAGGGAGATACACTGAGGGGTATATTTATAAAACATTTGCAAATCAATTTATCCAGTGAAACTTCATGCACATGAACTCTGTGGGAAAAAAACAAATACTGTTAGGCTATTTCCTGTAGCAAACTCCTATGGTACTTAGTGCCATCTAGTGGCCATATGCAGTGTTTTTTGTTTTAAACCAATGAAAAACCTTCATCCAGCACAGAAAAAAGCCTAACATTATTTATGCTCCATTCACACTAAACACATGTATATATACTTTTTGCTGGGGTGAATTGCTATGTGATTATTTTAAAAAAAAATGAACCCTAAGAGTTTGTCCAAAAAATACTTTCTCCCAGAAGCACTGTCCTTGGAAGAGCAAAAGAAGTCCCCAAATTACTGAGTCAGGGAAGCATCTTCTTTCTCTCCCAGCCAGGGATGACTGCAAACATCCAATCATGTGACCTGTGATGTCAATTTATAGTGTACTAGATCTTTGTAGTGTGTTCATACTAAGAAAGGCATGCTATGGAATCCTGTTCAGCCTCGTTCAGTAATTTCCACTTTATCAGGAACTATATTTAAAGTAGTGTCAGCTCATTTCCCTTTGCACACACTTGACTCTACTCTGCCTAGCAGGACAAAATACATCACTGTGTGTCAACAATGTAGCCTGAATTTGATGGCCTGTTCATAAAAAGGCTACAATGTTGATCATGTGGTGTCCCATGGAGTACTCTTTGCTAAACACATCAAAGAGAAATCTGTGATTGGAGGAGAGCTAGTCAGATTTTTCTTTTTTTTTTTAAATCCTTTTATTTTTCATTTGCTCAATCAATACATGTGATTTGTGCATTTAGTCTTACACATTGATATATAAACAAAAGCATATTAAAATTCCTGTCCATACAAAAAAAAAGAAGCCTAATCAATTTACAGTACAACAGTGACATTTAAATTTTTCCCTTTTACTCCCTCCCCCCCGCCTGAGCTAGTCAGATTACTTTGAAACTCACATGACCAGGCTCTTTTTCCTTTCTTTTGTTTTTAAATTTACAAGTCATTCATTATAATAGCTGTCTTCTGGTTTCAGAGATGCGAAGACAGAAAAGCTAAGCACATTTCTAAAGCATGTTCCTGTGATTTATTAAAGTGGTTCTAGAGCCTAAATGTTTTTTTACTTTAATGCATTCCCTACATTAAGGTAAAAAATGTTTAGGTAGTAGTATCACCTCCCCACCCCTTATACTTAGCTGAGCCCTCACTCAATCCAGCGCTGTGCCCATCTGTAGCAGCTCTCTCCCGTCTCCCCACTCTCACAGGCCGAGCCATGATGTCTGTGTCTATGGATGTGGGAAACATGACACGGGATTGAGCCTGCAGGTGTGCCATAATGAGAAGCAGCTTCCAATGGCACACTGAAGCCCTGTACACACGATCGGATAACCTATGGATTTTCGTCCGATGGATTTGTCCATCGGAAATCCGATGAAACTGTTTTTCATCAGTCTTGGCCACACACCATCAGTCAAAAAACCGACCGTTCCAAACGCGGTGACGTAAAACACTCCGATGAGCCGAGAATAATTAAGTTTAATGCTTCTGAGCATGCGTCGACTTGATTCTGAGCATGCGTGGGTTTTTTAACCAATGGACTTGCCCATAAACGATCGGAAATTCCCATCGGTTTTTTATCCATCGGAAAATTTTAAAACAAGTTCTATTTTTTACAACCAATGGAAAAAAGACCGATGGGTACCATACACGATCGGTTGGTCTGATGAAAACCATCCATCGGACGGTTTTCATCAGTCAAACCGATCGTGTGTACGGGGCTTAAGAATAGGAGGAGCCAGGTGTGCCAGCAGGGGACACAAGATGAAAAGAATGGGGGCCGCTTTGTGCATTTCCACTGCACAGAATGGGTAAGTATACCATGTCTGTTATTTTATAGTGTGGTAATTTTTTATACAACAGTATTTCTGTAGTATAGCCATACTGCTGCTTTATATACAGTATGACCCTGATAATGTTCATTTTCAGCTACTGCTGTCACAGTACACTGGCTGTATAGTAACAAAATCAAGTATCTATAGCAGGGGTCTCAAAAAGCTGTTGCGAAACTACAAGTCCCATGAGGCATTGCAAGGCTGACAGTTACAAGTACGAATCCCACAGGCAGAGGCATGATGGGACTTGTAGTTTGCAAGAGCTGGAAGGCCACCAGTTTGAAAACACTGATTTACAGTATGTTACTTACTAAGCTTTTTTTTAACAAGCGTGTGTTGAGTGGTCAAATCTACACACTGCTGCATTCTACAAACCATTTAGAGCAATAGAAATCAGATTCCCAGGGGCGCATGCGCGGAGTCTAGCAGAGCAGACATGTATAGCTAGAGCGCCACTCCACCGAGGAGAAAAGCCACAGATATAGCAGAGACGGCAGGATATTAAGGTACCAGACTGAATGTAAAAGTACCCTGGAACCGACTGACACAATTTGGACCGGAAAGATGGTACTTGGAGGCAGCCGTGGCAAAACAAAGAATTCCCTCATAAGGGACACACAGGCGCGCTCTGCTGCTAAAATGGCACCGGCCATCTCCACATACACTGCCTCAGTGCGCTCAGACAGGCAGAAGATTTCCCAGCCAGACTCCCCAGGTGACAATTTGAGCAAATGCTCCATAAGGCATTAAAACAGACCTCAGACCAAATAACTAATAGCCTCACAAAAGAGATTAGAGAACTGGGTAACTGCACGGCTGCACTGGAGCTCAAAGTAGATGACATTGAAATCAATTCACAAGACTGCATGGCTGAGCTGGAAAATCTAAAAGAGGAGAATTTAACAGTCCAAACTAGTTTGGAAGATTACGAAAATATAGCCTGACGTTCCAATCTTTGCATAAGGGGCATTCCTGAATCGGTGACAGACTTACAATCTACAATCACAGCACTATTTCAAGAGCTTCAACCAGCTATTCCAATCGATTGTTTGGAACTGTACAGAGTACACCGAGCCCTCACAGCCAAAAAAACAGATGGCCCTCCATGTGATATAATCACAAAATTCCACTACTACAAGACAAAAGAGCAACTATTGGCAGCTGCAAGAGATAAAAAAGATTTAAACTTCCAAGGCCACAACTATTAATTGTTCGCCGACATATCCCAGCTCACCATTGCTAAAAGGCGCTCTATGAAACCCCAGCTAATGTAGCTACAATGCCACAACATACCATACCAATGGGGTTTCCCCTTCTCCATTCGATTTACCTATCAAGGCACCAGATACACGTGCAGATCTACAGAAGAACTACAATAGACCCTACTAAATCTACATCTGATGGAAGGTTCAATCAACACTTCTCCATCGCGTAGAAGAACAGCCTCATCCTCACCTCCAAGCAGCACTTTGCAAACTTCGGGGAAAAAAGGAAGCTACCATTCCCACAAGAGAAGCCGTTATGCCTCTTCTCCTTTAGAGCTGGAAGACGCTATGGACTGACAGACTATATCTGTTGTAATCTTCTATCAATGTGCTTTCTCAGAGTTTGTTCTTTAAAAGATTGGCTGCATGATTAGATAAGGCATTTTCATAGGTTCACAACCTAACAAGGTTATACTATCTATAAGTTATATACTTTAACATTGTTAACTACTACTTTTTAGGTCTCCCAATGTCCCATGGGAAAAATCTTTACCAACAATCTATAACTCCTGATTATAAAAACTGTTAGCAAAGCATATACTGCACAAACGCAGCAATGGAGACAGCTACACTTGGGGATTTCTATAGACCATACATACAATTTCCTATCCCCCATACTGTTAAACTCCCACTGCTCCATTTGGCCTTTATTTATTCTTACACTCTCTGAAATATTAAGGTCCCTTTACGTATGAATGTTGTCAAAATATATGACCATTTGATTGTTAGTTTAAGTAAAAAGAGGTAGTAAGTACATTAAACATGCACCCAAAATGCTACTAGTTAGTTAGTTTAATTGCTAAGAACACTGGATAATAGACCCCATCCCTACCATGACTCTAAATGGTATATCAATAGCTGAACCGATTGGTTCAGCATGGGATTAACCCTTCATGACTACCCCTAACAACTAGCATAGCATCTATTTGTTAACCTGCGATCCAATTATTTATGCATCTTTAAGATGCTCTTATTATAGAGCTTTTCGTGTGCCCTCCTTAGCCTCCCTCGTTCACCCACCCATAATATGTGGGAGTCTGACGAAGGCATATTTTCCCCTGATAGGGATCTATACCCTCTATCACGGGCTACTTTTTATTTATATCAAATCAAGAAATGTATCCTCTAACATCATATGTTTCAAATTTTTTCTTTCCTCCAGGCTCCACTGGATTCTTCTCTACTTTCATATCCTTTAAGTTCACACAGGTCGATCCACCCAGTCAGAAATGCATAATACTTGGTAAGTTGTATCTCCATAATCAATTATCATGGCACTATTGAACATCCTCTCCCTGAATGTTCAGTGTATAAATCTTCCACAGAAAAGAACCAAAGCACCAAAAATTCCACACCCAAATTTATGTCCCCCTTTTACCCACAATTTTTCACTGCTTCTGCCAAAACCAAACAAAGGGGAACTCTAGTAGCGTTCCATGGGTCCACCCCATTCACTCTTTTAACAGAAATGAAAGATCCAGAAGGAAGATACTTATTACTCATGGGACACATAATGGATCCTGCAGTTACAATAATCTCATATTACGCTCCTAACAGACAACCCACATCCTTCCTCACTCATCTATTGCAAGTGATTAATACTCATAAAATTGGAACAGTGATCATGTGTGGGGATTCAAACCAGGTCCTCCTCCCGTTTATCGACAAATCACCCTATATCCCATCCAGAACCTTAAACTAATTGCTCTTCTCTCAACTTCTTTCTAAATATAATTTGGTTGATTCATGGAGAGAAAATAACCAGACAAAAAAAAGATACACCTATTTCTCTCATCCCCACCAATCTTTCACCCGTATCGACCATATCTTCTTAACCATTGGAATGATACCAGAAATACTTGATTCTGATATAATTCCCATCCCATGGTCCGACCATAATGCGGTTTATACAACTATAGCTTCCACCATACCGAAAGCACATGATCCAACTTGTTACCTCCCAGACATCATGCTCAAACACCAGTCCCATCGCCTAAAAGTTGAACAAGCTTTAAAGGAATATTTGTCACATAATACAACTCCTAACATTTCCCCCCTAACACTCTGGGAAGCTCACAAACCTGTGTTGCGGGGTGTTTTGCAAAGACAAATGGCTATACTTAAGTGGGAACGCAAAACTCTTGCCCGCAAACTAGAAACTGAATTTAATGCAGCATTCATATCCTTTCAAGATAACCCATCTTTGATTACGAAAACTCATTTGGAAAAAACCCAATTAGAATATGATCTATTTCTCACGGAATCTGTAGACAAATCCTTCAAGCGCTCTAGACATAATTTCTATACAAAAAGCAACAAACCAGGCACATATCTGGCACGCGCGCTAAATTCATTAAACAAATCATTTAAACCAATCCGTTTGAAATTATCAAAGCACATCTATACTAGCAACCCTGTCAAAATCTTCCACAAATTTCAATCCCATCTTGCTTCTTTATACGAGTCGACCAATGCATTCGACCCCTCAGAAGCTGACTCTCTCTTTTCCCCATATCACCCTACCAGAATTATCTCATACTCAAAAGAATCTGCTGGAAGAACCTATAACAATGGAAGAAGTAACTTATTCCATTAGAGATTTTAAAATAAATAAAAGACCAGGTCCAGATGGATATTTGGCCTTAAATTATTGAACATTTATAGAGATCCTTTCCCCTAATTTAGCTGAGGCATTTAATATATTGTTAGACAGTCACTCCTTTAGACAAGAATCACTAATGGCAATTGTATGCATGATCCCAAAGCCTCATTCTAATGACACATCTTGCACAAACTAGCCCCATCTCTCATTTGAACCTAGATATCAAATTGTTGGCAAAAATTTTGTTAAAACGCCTTAATGGAATCATAAGGTAAACTAATACACAGAGATCAAGTAGGCTTTATGCCGAATAGACAAGCGGGTGACAATGTGTGTAGAGCAGTGCTTCTTGCACATATTGCTAGGAAGCGTTACATCCCCTCTTGCTTTTTATCCCTTGATATCAAGAGGGCTTTCGATACGGTATCTTGGCCATATATGCATTACTCTTTACAAAAATGGGGGTTTGGCCCACATTTCATAAAATGGATAGCAGCACTCTATAACAAACCTAAAGCATACATAAAATATGCTGGGTACAAATTCTAATCATTTAATACTGAAAGAGGCACACGACAGGGCTGCCCACTACCCCCCCCCCCTCTTATTCGCCCTTTTACTGGAACCATTAGCCAAACAAATCAGAACCAACCCTACAATAACTGGCATCGATATTGGAGGTTATCCGCACAAAATATGTATGTTCGCAGATGATATCCTGCTTTTTCTGTCATCCCCACAAGTCTCAGCTCCTGACCTTTTGCCCATTCTCGATAGGTTTGCGGCCTTCTCCGGCCTCGTTATTAATCCTAAAAAAGTATCTAGCTCTTAACACATCGCTTACCAATACAGAACTGGTTCCAGTAAAAGTGGCACTCCTCTTTACCTGGGCAGAGAAATCTATACCATATCTTGGAATTCAACTGACAGCTTCTAATACAGATTTATTCTCAGCCAACAATCCTCCTTTACTGAGACAGATTACAAATGTATTAAAACAATAGACCCATCTTCCATTGTCCTGGATAGGAAAGATTAACGCTTCTAAAGTGACAATCCTGCCCATACTATTATATATGTTTAGAGTCCTTCCAATTCCAATTCCTTCATATTATCTGAGACTTGTTCAAAAAAGAACAGTGACTTTTGTATGGGGTTCTTCCAAACCTTGTATACCTGTATACCCACTACATCTCCCTAAAACAAAAGGAGACCTTGGTTTCCCCAACTTTGTTAACTATTATAAAGCTGCTCACCTGGCTAGCCTTTCCAAATATCACGCAACACAGGAAATTCCCTTATGGGTGTTAATAGAAGCTTCAGAATGTGACCCATTATCGATTTCTAGGCTTCAACCCAAAGACCGCCGCGAATTGCGTAACCCCATAACTAAACACTTTCTATCCCTTTGGGATAAACTCAAAATTAAACACCAGCTACAATCACCACACAATCCCCTTTTATCCTTTCTCAAAAATCCTGCTTTTTATCCGGCATGGATCTACCCTAAATCATTTAAAGCTTGGACAACATCAGGTATTCTGACGCTACATGACCTGGTCACTTCTAAATCTTTTTTCCTTTCCCAGAACTCAGGGAAAACCATGATTTACCACAATCAGAATTGTTCAGATACCTCCAAATTAAAAATTTCTTTACACCATCCATGCAAGTTGAAACACCTTTGTCTCAATTATCCAATTTCGAAACAATCTGTAAAAAAGACCCATTAGCTAAAGGAATGATAACACCCCTTTACTCTCAACTTCTATTAGACCATAACCTTGATAAACCAACCTATGTTCAGAAGTGGGAGGAGGACCTACGGCGAATCCTGGATGATGCAGATTGGTCTAGGATTTGGTCAACTATTAAATCATCCTTGCCCAATGTTATGGCGATGGAAGCAAATTACAAGGTCCTAACCGGTTGGTATCTTGTACCAGCCAGAGTGGCCAAATATGCGCCTAATCACTCAGCCCTTTGTTTTCGGGGCTGTTCAGAAATAGGCACTCACCTACATATTTGGTGGACATGTCCAATAGCCCAAATTTTGGGGAAATGCATTTTTGAAATGGCCTCTAAGATGTTCCGAAAGCTGATACAGCCAGATCCATTTACAGCACTACTTAACTTGAAGCCGGAATGCTTAACATTTTTCCAATTTAAACTTTTTATTCAACTCCTAACTGCTGCAAAACAAACAATGGCTAAAGCATGGAAATCTTCTGTATTGGTGATGGCTGAAACAAAACACAGAATGAATAACACAATGTCACACGCCAAAATGACGGCTATTCATGGAGACCAAATCCCAAAATTCGAAAAATTATGGCTCCCATGGATAAAAAATTATCTATCTCTAGATTTCGATGATTCTGTCCTTTTGCCAAGGTGACTGATTAGCTGATTCAAGACACCACATACACATCCATTTATTAAAATATTCATATTATGCATTGTACTGGTTCCTGGATCAACCTTGAGGACTTTCTCTTTGTCTTACTACTTTTTTCTTCTCTTTACAATTCTCTCCATACTTATTTTAATTCCACAGCTTTTTACCAAAGCACACCTGACTAGTTCACTCACATTTCATCTATAAAAACTACTGGTGGTTTTGATATAATCTATGTTACTGAAGTTATAAGTATATCACTTTCCACTGGCTATTTGGATAGTGAATATCTGATTAATGCTGTTAAGATACTTTATGTTATTCATTTATATTCATAATATTTTTTAACAAAGAGCTTTACCATTTGTGTCCTTGTATAAGTAATTAATGCACTTTTCAACTCAATGTGTAATCAATAAAAACTTTTGACAAGGAAATCAGATTCCCTCACCCCTTAGATCAGTTCACCAAAAGTAGCCAATGCTATAGTTGTCTCGGTGTTGCCAGTTCTTTTTAAGATTTTCAGCAGTGTCTTAATACTGCATGAAATATGGCCCCTAATGAATAATACAGTATATCAGCTTATATGAACAAAATTTCAACATTTGTTTCTTAAAGTGGTTGTAAGCCCCATTCATGAAATTTTAACTAAGCACATATATGTGTAGTGTATCTGTAGTGTTTACTTGTCTAAGTTGTTGTTTCTCTTTGGTGAAAAGTTCTCTGACACATGAAATAACCTGAGCTAAAAATGTGTGTCAGCGAGGGGAGATAAGCACTGTTCCTTCATTCCTCTGCCTATTTGGAGGGGGGGGTGTCCCTTTCCTCCAATCAGCTCTCACATGGTGTAAGTACAGTCTCTACCGCCCTTCCCTATGTACTGCTGGCAGATGGAGAAAGATTAACACAATCTGCACTTTGGAAGGGGTGTAGAGAGGAGAAGACTGCAGATATACAAGTAAAACTTATGTAGGGAGATTTGTTTCATCTCTGTATATCATCTGAGGCCTTTTCACTTCATTGGGTATTTGTGAGGGTTTACACCCACTTTAACTGCTTGTCGACCAGCGCACGACGATATACGTCAACAGCATGGCACTGACAGGCAGAAGGACGTACCTGTACATCCCCTTTAAGATCGCAACATTGTGGACGCGCGCGCCCGCCGCAAGCTCAATAAGCCCATAAGCCCATAAGCTCCATAAGCCCGGACTCGATCGCCGCGGGGATACCCGCAATCGTCTCACGTGAGTTAGAACGGGGAGATGCTGATGTAAACAAGCATCTCCCCGCTCTACCTAGTGACAATGACAGTGATCACCGCTTCCTGTAATCGGAAGCGGTGATCACTGTCTTGTCACACACAGCCCATACCCTCTACAGTAAGAATCACTCACTAGGGCACACTTAACCCCTACAGCGCCACCTAGTGGTTAACCCTTTCATTGCCAGGGTCATTTTCACAGTAATCAGTGCATTTTTATAGCACTGATCGCTGTAAAAATGACAATGGTCCCAAAAATGTGTCAAAAGTGTCCGATGTGTCCGCCATTTTGTCGCAGTCACGATAAAAATCGCTGATCGCCGCCATTACTAGTAAAAAATAAAATATTAATAAAAATGTCATAAAACTATCCCCTATTTGTAGACGATATAACTTTTGCCCAAACCGATCAATAAATGCTTATTGCAAATTTTTAACCAAAATATGTAGAAGAATATGTATCGGTCTATATATTTTTTGGGGATATTTATTATAGCAAAAAGTAAAAAATATTGCTTTCTATTTTTGTTTATAGTTAAAAAAATAAAAACCGCAGAGGTGATCAAATACCACCAAAAGAAAGCTCTATTTGTGGGAAAAAAAGGATGTCAATTTTGTTTGGGAGACACGTCGCACGACCGCGCAATTGTCAGTTAAAGCGACGCAGTGCCAAATTGTAAAAAGACCTCCGGTCTTTAATCTGACAAATGGTCCGGGGCTCAAGTGGTTAACAGCTATAATCCTTAATGTTGTTTAAAAAATTATTCTAGCCTCCTAGATATTTTTAAATAAAATTTTGAATGAAGATTTGCAAAATGTATCATCTGTGGGTGTATTGAAGACTTGGCTTTATCTTTGCATAATAATGTTGTCTTTTTCTTTTTGGCAGTCCTTGAGTGACAGTACAATTCATATCAGAATTATGACCTTAATGAGACAACATTTCATATGTATGCTAGGCAGCAAGCGACACTAAACCACATGCTGTCTTTTCTGATGAAACACAGCAAAAGAAAGTCCATTAAGTCCCATCGTAATATATTTGAGGCTGAGGCTGGGTTCACACTGGTCCGACAAACGCTCCGACATTGGGGCTGGGTTCACGCTGGTCCGACAAACGCTCCGACATTGGGACGTCATGTCGCATGACGTGTGAAAATCAATGTTTCCCTATGAGAGCTGTCTTAACTGGTCCGACACAAGTCGGTCCGACTTTGAAAATGCTCCCTGTACTACTTTGGTCCGACTTTGATCCTACTTCAGCCCATTGAATATCATTGAAGTCGGATCAAAGTAGGATCCTTGTCCTTACCATCCGACTTTTGACATCCGACATGGTGATAACAGCAGCAGTAGAATGAATTTATCTCACACTGGGATTGTTTTGATTGGTCAAAGGACAAGTCAGACTATCACAAAGTTGAATCAGGCCGGGTTCACACTTGTCCGACAAACGCTCCGACATTGGGAGCTCATGTCGCATGACGTGTGAAAATCAATGTTTCCCTATGGGAGCCGTCTTAACTGGTCCGACACATGTCGGTCCGACTTTGAAGATGCTCCCTGTACTACTTTGGTCTGACTTTGATCCTACTTCAGCCCATTGACTATCATTGAAGTCGGATCAAAGTCGGACCGCGGTCTTGCATGATCCGACTTTGGCATGCGCCTTGTGCTCTGATGATCTTGAGGGGGAACTCCACGCCAAATTTTAAATAAAAAAAACGGCATGGGTTCCCCTCTAGGAGCATACCAGGCCCTTCGGTCTGGTATGGATTTTAAGGAAACCCCCCTAAGCCGAAAAAACGGCGTGGGGGTCACCCTCAAAATCCAAACCAGACCCTTATCTGAGCACGCAACCTGGCAGGCCGCAGGAAAAGAGGGGGGACGACAGAGCGGCCCCTCCTTCCTCCTGAACCATACCAGGCCGCATGCCCTCAACATGGGGGGGTTTGGTGCTTTGGGGCAGGGGGCGACCTGCGGCCCCCCCACCCCAAAGCACCCTGCCCCCCATGTTGATGGGGACAAAGGCCTCTTCCCGACAACCCTGGCCGTTGGTTGTCGGGGTCTGCGGGCGGGGGGCTTATCGGAATCCAGGAGCCCCCTTTAATAAGGGGGCCCACAGATCCCGGCCCCCCACCCTATGTGAATGAGTATGGGGTACATCGTACCCCTACCCATTCACCTGATGGAAAAAAATTCAATAAAAAAACACTACACAGGTTTTTAAAGTAATTTATTGCACAGCTTCGGGGGTCTTCTTCCAACTCTGGGGGTCTCTTCTGACTTCGGGAGCATTTTCAAAGTCGGACCGACTTGTGTCGGACCAGTTAAGACAGCTCTCATAGGGAAACATTGATTTTCACACGTCATGCGACATGAGCTCCCAATGTCGGAGCGTTTGTCGGACCAGTGTGAACCCAGCCTCAAGCTGAAACCCAGTATGTGTCTAGTGACTAGCAGAAACAGGCTAGATGTGAAAATCTTTCTAATATTATACCACTAGTAATGTGTATTTTAAGTCATCTGCATGCCCACCTCTCCAGTAGCACATACTAATCTTTCCTTCGCTAAGTTGCCTTTTTTTTGCTGCTCGAAAAAAAAAAAAACATAACTATGTGGTGCTGCGGAAGAATTCAAATGTATATAAATCCTAACAACAAACTTTTCTTATTTTCTCCCTTTTAGTCTGTCAAATGTGCAATTGAAAGCATTTTGCTAAATCTTTTTGAAACCTGTTGATTTTGGCAGAAATCGTGGGAGCTTGTAGCTTCCTTTGCTCTATGACTGTGCACAAGAGAGGGTATGGAGATGAGGAAAGGGGGGATGAGGAGAGGTCTGTGTTCTTTGTAATCATCAGAAATGCAGTGGGTAGGGCTACTTTAGCAATTCAAAGCTTTGTTGTCATGTCAAGGAGGACTGCAGGAGCAGTGGAACGCCCAGCATATCTGGTACTCACAGCTGATCTTTTTTGTTTTATCAGAGTGCAGTGGTCAAGAGTATGAAATGTACAAGGGTCCTTTAAAGTGTTACTAAACCTACAACAGTAAAATCAGTCTATATATGCAGTAAAGCATGCTTGTTATACTCACTGTGAAATCCTAAGGGGTTAATCCTCTGCATTATGCAAAAAGGCTGTTTGCTACTGTCTTCTCTGATCCTCCCCTTCTTCCACTGTCCCCAATCTATCTCCTCATAGAACAGAGCCTTGGGGGCAAGCTGCACATGCTCAGTTTGCTGTGTATTGCTAGAGAGTTTTTTTCTTTTTCTTGAGAGAGTGCATGTGATCAGCACAGGGCCAATCAGCACTGTCCAGACAGAGGGTCAGGGGTCCTGCAGCCTCATAGGACAGTCAGAGGAGAATGAAAACTCCTCCTACAATCTGTAACCAGACCCTTATAGAAGTCCCAAGACTGCTATATACTGATGAATGTATTTAGTCAATTATATTTACTGAAATCATTTAATTTCCATGTTCTGTGTACTGTGAGAGACCAGATATAATGAATGCAGGGTCCTGGGTTTAGTAACACTTTAAAGTTGCAGCTGCTTTTCAATTACCCATTACATTATTAAATTTTTTTGGGTTCTATAAATGTCAACACTTGCTACATGTATTTTACAAAATATAAAGACAACGTGACACTGGGGGTTATTTACGAAAGGCAAATCCAGTTTGCACTACAAGTGCAGATCCGAGAGGAGATGAGCTCGCTGCTCGTAAGGATTCAATACCCGGTTTTTACTTCCAAATGTGAGTTTTTTACTTTAGTTTTAATAAACGTTTAGCGGTTTCAGACCCACACTATTTCTCCGTCCTTTGTTTCCTCTACATTCCAACTCTGTGATTGCCGCTGCTGACACTTGCCTCCTGAGGGTTGCATCGGATGCACCATAGATGTCACACTCTTTCCCATTGGCACAAGCTCGGCGCTCGTTTGGATTGAGGTCCATGCTCACTCCATCACAAGTGAGTGTGTGAATATATGCATCAGCCACTCCTCTTGCTGCACTCACAGAGTTGCGCTATTGATGTACTCTCTGTTTTTGTTTTCTCTTATATACTCCAATGAGTAACGGTGCCATAAAGATCAGGCCATAAGGACGTGATACCCCCCTTCACTACAGAGAATTGCTGTATACTGTCCCCCCTTCCAATAGGGAGGTAAGCCAGGTGTGATCACAGGGTGGATGCCACAGGATTCTTTTCTAGCACTTCATTGGTGACGGGACTTTATCCACATATGATTTATTCATATACCATATAGTTATTTTGGAAGGATTGGGAAGTCATCACCAGGACTTATTTGGGACTGCCTCTCCTTATTAGTACAGTTCATTCATTCACTGAGTGTGTGTTTTCATTCATCCCATCCATTTCACTTTTCCCATTCATGGATTTGTTTGTGGATTATTATTATGTCTAAGTGGTTTATCTTTATCACGTGTAGCATACCTCGATCATTTGGATACTGGTTTTATATGTCACATTTTTGTCTATTATTCACTGTGTTACATTTTTTTCTGATTATCATTGATCAGTCTTTTATTAGTGTATTTTCATTTGTGTCACTGTGCACATTGCACATCACTGCTAGTTAGCCCAGTACTAGCTTATTACTCACCCACTTCGTCTCCCAGTCTCTCCCTCTTCCCCTCCCCTTCCCCCTCCTCTCCACACCTCCACACCCTACCCTTCCTTGCCACATTCCCTCCGAGCTTAATTTCTCTCCCTTTCCATCATTCTATTTTTACACACTACAGCGCAGTCACCATCACGTTTTATACTTGCTACATGTATTTTACAAAATATAAAGACAACGTGACACTGGGGGTTATTTACGAAAGGCAAATCCAGTTTGCACTACAAGTGCAAACTACAAGTGCAAAGTGCACTTGAAATTGCACTGAAAGTGCACTTGGAAGTGCAGTCGCTGTAAATCCGAGGGGTAGATCTGAAATGAGGGGAAACTCTGCTGATTTTATTATCCAATCATGTGCAAGCTAAAATGCTGTTTTTTTTTTCCTTGCATGTCCCCCTCGGATCTACAGCGACTGCACTTCCGAGTGCACTTTCAGTGCAATTTCAAGTGCACTCTGCACTAGTAGTTTGCACTTGTAGTGCAAAGTGGATTTGCCTTTAGTAAATAACCCCCACTGTCCTTGAAGCAGCACTGATGTATTAAAATACAGATTAGATATCAAGGAGGCGCTTGGAATAGGGATAATCAATGGTCCAATATTGCAGGATGCCAGACAGATTTTTAAGGCACAATGGCACTGCAGAGTTTGCTTTTATAACTGGGGTACTCAAAATCTGAATCCAGAAAAATAAATAAAAAATAGCATGAAGAGTACCAAACCACTAATGAGTACAAAGAAACTTAAAACCCATTAAAGTTTCCTTGGCCTCATTTGTGGTTTGGCGCTCTTCATGATATCTTCCTCTTTTTGGGTCATTGAATACAGGTCAGACACGAGCAAGAACAGCTCATAAAGAAAGTAGCAAGAAAAGTTAAAAAGATTTTCTACTTCAAGAAGACTTTATGGTTTCGGTAGCTATTAAAGTAAAATCTGTAGTAAAGTGTGCAGTGAACTATAAAGTCTAATGAAGCTTATGCAAATCATTATTGTATCTAAAGTTACTTAAATCCACGACCCTGTATTTTACTAAATCTGGTCTCCCACAGTACACAGAACATGGAAATGCAATAGTTTTAGCAAATATATACTGCATAATACCCTTTCTCATCAGCGGTATATATAGCAGTCTTGTGACTTATATAAGTGTCTGGTTAAAGCTTGTAGGAGGAATTCTCATTCTCCTCTGACTGTCCTATGAGGCTTCAGGACCCCTGACCCCCTGTCTGGACAGTGCTGATTGGCCCTGTGCTGATCACATGCACCCTCCCAAAAAAAAGAAAAAAACTCTCTAGCAATACACACGAAAATGAGCATGTGCAGAGTGACTCCAAAGGCTCTGTACTATCAGGAGATGGATCCGGGACTGTGGAAGAAGGGGATGATCAGAGAAAACAGGATAAAACAGCCTTCATACACAATGCAGGGAATTAACCCCCTAGGTTCCACAGTGAGTATAACAAGCATGCTTTACTGCATATACAGACTGATTTTACTGTTTTGGGTTTAGTAACACTTTAGGGATATGGGAACTATGAGCAGACATACAGATTATTTGTGCAATAAAAGAAAAAACCTGTACTGGAAGAAATAAATAGGAAGACACCGTTAAATTCCTACAAAAAAAAATGCTAGTTGCTTGAGTGCCTTTGGCTTACTGATCTGGAACAAGAAAGCTAAATTTTAAAACAAAATTCCAGATCTAAACAATTGTTCCTGGTTAGTGGCTTAGACAGAATTAAAGTAATTGGGATTGATTTACTAAATAGACTGTTCGCTTTGCAAAGAATTGTTTACTTACCGTATATACTCAAATATAAGCCGACCCGAATATAAGCCGAGGCACCTAATTTTACCACAAAAAACTGGGAAAACGTATTGACTTGAGTATAAGCCTAGGGTGTCCATCTGCATGCCTCACTGTGCCTCACTTTGCCTCACTGTGTCCATGTGCATGCCTCACTGTGTCTCACTGTGTCCATGTGCATGCCTCACTGTGTCTCACTGTGTCCATGCCTCACTGTGCCTTACTGTGCCCATGCCTCACTGTGCCCTCGCCTCACTGTCACTGTGCTCATGCCTCACTGTGCCCAATCTCCCTACCTGATCTCCGGCGGTGTGTGACTGACGTTTAACATGGGAGTCTATGGAAGGGGTGCCCAGGTTTGAAAAATCGGTGCTCCCCGGCCGTAGGTCCCTTGGATAAAAAACGTTGCACACTTGTAGATGAAGAGTGGGGCTACTTGTGTGCAAAGCTTGGGGTCCAGGGGATTTAGGGCCGGCCGGTACCGGGTCCGCAAAATCACCAGAGAAATTACAGTTTAACATGGGAGTCTATGGAAGGGGTTCCCGGGTTTGAAAAATCGGTGCTCCCGGGTTTGAAAAATTGGTGCTCCCCGGCAGTAGGTCTCCTGGACAACAAACTTTGCACACTTGTAGAGGAAGAGTGGGGCTACATGTGTGCCAAGCTTGGGGTCCAGTGGACCCACAGCTGGCCGGGATCAGGTGCACAAATTTGAAAATGGACACAGACTCGAGTATAAGACGAGGGCGGCATCTTCAGCACAAAAAAATGTGCTGAAAAACTCGGCTTATACTCAAGTATATACGGTAACTTAGTTAATTAAGCAAAGCACTGCTGACTTACATTATCAAATCATGTTCCTTGCATGCAGTTGGGTATTTCCACCACATTTAGGGCTCATTTAACTTTTATAGTACCTGTTGCAGGATGGTAAAACCAAGTGGTTGAGCCATGTTTTTAATGCCCCTGGAAAGGCAGCGACCAGGTTTGTACATATGCCATGGCCGCGGTGCTTTGCTTCATTGGTGTGGCAGGAATTATACCCCTTGTATTGTTCAACTGACATTATCGCCCACTGAGTGTGACCAATTCAAGTGAATGCAGCCACACTCCCATTGTACTACAACTGCGTGCATTGCACATGGTTGCAGCATGGTAGTGATATTTAGAGAGTTAAAAAAGGCAGTGAGGAGGTGATACAACGCCACCTCACCACCTGTAAAATGCCCTCTGAAGAGTGACTTGAACCTAGTTTGCGCTTATCAGAGAGCAATGGTAGTATAAACTAGCCCTTACTAAGCTAAGTGAAAATTTTCCTGCAAAGTGAACAGCCTATTTACCTTTAGTAAATCAACTCTTTGGATCTGCACGACAGTAAGGAAACTCTTATTTTTAGAAGGAATGGCATCAATAGCAGCCCACATATTTCTATCATAATAGATTGATTTGGAAGAGTCCCTGTGACTTTGTCCATTCAGGGTATAATAAAAGGGTCTTTTTAAGATTTGTAAGATCGGGGCAAGGGCTGTGCACTGCATTATAGGTTGTTCCTTGTTCCTTATTTCAAGCAGCAAACCTCAAAAGGCTTCATCCAAATGTTTGTGATATACAAAGTTTTCAAATCCCAGGGATTCGCTGCAATCCTTTTAGTAGCAAACCCAAATTTCATCCTAAGTTTTTTTAAAGCCTATCCCCCAATCTAGTTTACCTTTACAGTGCTCCCCTATTGATCATTCACCCGTCACAGTTGCTGAAAAATACCTGGTGTGAGTTGGTTTCAGAACATATTGTTGAGCAATGATGCCACCCCCATCCTGGTAATTGACAATGGCTGGATCTATTGATTGGCCTGAGCACTGCATAATGGAAGGAGGCCACACGCTTCCCTATACCATTTTTTTTTTGCAGCAGCAGCAATTGTGATGATAGATGGCTTTTATACTGATGTAGCGGGTATTTGAATTTAGGGGAGGCATCTGGGTGGTAGTGTAACCCAGATGCACTGATTGTTAGAGAATCTGAGACCCTTTTGTGGTTCTTGGAGGACTCTGGAGGTGTGAGGTTCCCTGCGGCCTGCAGGTGGCGCTGTCGCCCTGGGCCGGAGCTGAACACTCACCGCAAGACTGCATCCCTTTTTGTCCTTTCCTGGCGCTGGTACCTGCTGTGACGCAAAGGGAGAGGAGATAAAAGGGGCGGACGCCCTGACCTTGGGTTCAGAGTCAGAGGATGCAGCCGTGCCCAGGCACCTTCAGCCTGGGTGCTGGCGTTCCGGAGTTCCGGGCCCAGGTGCCCTTGACCTGGCCGGAGCGGGGGTCCATCCCAGGCATCTTTAGCCTGGGGTGAGGTACTAATGCGGAAGCCTGGGACTCAGTACCTTCGACTGGGTTCCACGAGGGTGGAGGAATCCTAGGGGGCCCTAATGCCTTGGGTGCCCGTGTCTGAGATTGAGGAGGCCGGTGAGCGGAACTTCTCTGGAAAGTCTGGCGCAGCATTTGCTGGTGACGGAGAGGCCTCCGGTAACTCTCTTGGACGGATGTCTTCCCTCTGACAGGGGCTGTGATAGCGAAGGTAATTCATGCTCTTGTTCTATATAGTCGGTGGCAGTGACTATACATCATAACCATTGGTGACACCACAGTGGTTAGCTCTACTTAAAGGATTGTGCTTTGACCTACTCCCCACAAATACTGAAGTGTTCTATGGGTCTCAACCTGTCAGTGCTGCATGACTATTTATTGCTGGAAGAGAATAAATACGAGTTGGAACTTTTCAGTGTGTGGAACTCTGGTTACTAGGAGCAAAGGGAGTCATTTCGAGGAAAGAATTTGACTCTGGGACACACACACAAAACCCGATAGTTCTGGCTTTAACCTCCAGTCTCTCTGGAGGACATGGGCCGTGGTATATCGCATCCCTCCCCCCCAGTACTAACCCCCTAGACAAGTCAAACAAGCCGAGAATGAGAAGGGGTGAGAGGGGTGAGGTCGCTACACTGACATATACTGTAGAGCTGTGTTAGGAAAGCTTTCTGTGCACATGGCTTCCTGTACTGGAAAGTGTAGTGGCCAGTTAGATCACTTTGACACTTTTCATGTTTAAAGGGGTTGTAAAGGTTTGTGTTTTTTCACCCTAATTAAGGTGAAAAAACTTCTGACAGTGACCGGCCCCCCAGCCCCCCCGTTTTACTCACCTGAGCCTGATTTTTTCAGCTGGCTGTCAGTTGGTTCATTGATACACCCTGCCCTTCACTCACAAGCTTTATGCTATTTAAATGGTATATCTGTATAAAGAACCTTTTCCTTGTTCATTTATATCAAAAATATCTTCTACAGCTCAAGCTTTAGGAGAACAAATTACTGAGAAACAGAGGTATGCAGCACTGCACTAGTCAACTGGTGTAGCATAGTGTATGTATGCAATATGGATGTCACAGTGGTTGGGTACCCTCCACGTCACAGGGAAAATGTAGGCCTTAGACCACTTTCACACTAAGGGGCTTTTCAGATGCTTTCACGCTAAAAAAAGCGCCTGAAAAGCTTACAAAATGTTATTTCCATTAAAATCAATGAATGCTTTCACACTGGGGCAGTGCGCTGTCAGAGCGGTGAAAAAACACCCCTCTCCATTGAAATGAATTGAAAGCTCTTCAAAAGCGCCTGAAAAGCTCTTCAAAAGCGCCTGAAAAACTCTTCAAAGGCACTCAGTGTTTTACTGGCAGTTTTTCAAGCGCCTCAGTGTGAAAGAGGCCTTAATATAGTAGAAACACCTTCAGTAATTCCCTGAGGTGTTGAGCAGTCAGTGCACTGGCTTGTAGTGTCCTCCTAGCAATCCAGCAAACATGTAGATAAAAGAAACCTGGTAACTCGATCTTCCACAATGAATATATTAATTACCGGTAATCCAGGTGTGGTACAGAATAATACAGGGCTTATGCATTTCAGCGTGTCATAGCCGACTTTCTTTTATATACAAATGTAGGTCTTAGCCTAGGTTCACACAGTTGCGTTTGTTAATCAGCCTTACAGCAATCAAGGCAATTATCCCCAGGGGTGACCAGGATCTTCCCAGCCAGTAATAATACCCAAAACCACTATAGTACACACCTGTGTAACATCCAATCAGCAGTCACAATCCTAAACCACTAGATGTCAAACATTTGTAGAACATTTAAAGTTCACCTTTTCTGAAAAATTAAAAGGAGAACTAACACCCTACACCTTCCAGCACGTGACTGTGCTGACCAATTAGAACCATTCCATCCTGATATCCCTAGGGGAAGAAGAAGAAGAACAGTGAGGCTTTCAAACCCACAGTGGTAAGTGGAACAGTGACCAGGGGGGGGTAGGGAGGGAGTAGGCGCCTTGTTCACCTTTTCACTTTAACATAAAAGCCATTGAATACTAAATGAGGCTGTAGTAAGGTTTGAATTAGGATTTGATTGAGAAGCCATGGCAATGCTGGTCACTTCATGATCTCAACTTAACAGCACATTTTTTTGTACAGGAACTTTTTTAGACTTGGCCATACATGGTTCGAATCTCAGCCAGTTCAGCAGACACTGGCCGAGATTCAAACCATTAATTGGCAGGTTGAATGTACCAAGTTGATTGATCGATCAACTTGGGTACAACCAGCATGATGGATTTTCTTTTGACATTAACCCGCTAGCGATAATCACTGTCTTCTCCCAGTGGGGACAGCTTCTCCCTCCCCCTGGGAGAAGACATTTCTGATAGACATGTGCACTGCCAAAAAATTCTTTTTTTGCTTTTTTCGGAAATTCGAAAAATAATTTTTTTGCTTTTTTTGCTTTTTTCGGAAATTTGTATTTTTTTCGTTTTTTTGCTTTTTTTCGGAAATTCGGGAAATTCCGAATTCCGAATTTTCGAATTGTGAATTTTCGAATTTCCGAATTTACAAAAAAACGAATAAAACGAAAAAAACAAATTTTTCAAATTTCCGAAAAAAGCAAAAAAACGAAAAAAAAAAATTCCGATTTTCGGAAATTCTAAGAATTCAGAATTCGGAAATTCAACTTTACAAATTTCCCATTTTCGAATTTTAGATTTTCGAATTTCAGATTCTTTTTAATTTTTCTAAATTTCCAATTTTCGAATTTTCGAAATTTTGAATTTTCGAATTTTCGAAATTCCGAATTTCGGAAATTCATAAATTCCGAATTCCGGAAATTCCGAATTTCGTAAATGCGGAAATTCGAAATTTCGGAAATCCGAAATTCCAAAAATTCGTAAATTGAAAAATCCGGAAATCCGGAAATTGAAAAATTCGTAAATTCTCTAAATTCGTGAAAAACGACTTAGAAACTAAACGAATTGCACATGTCTAATTGCTGATTCCCCTGTCAGCAGTGCTTGCATTGATGAGGGAACCTGTTGTTGTAGGAAAGAAATTTGCACTGTGTATGGCCGGCCTTATACACCATCAAATAACAATTCCTGAATTTGCAAAACTAGGTTCATTGGTTTGAATCCCAACCAAGACACTACATGCATGGAGTTTGCCTATTCTTCCTTTATTCACACGGGGTTTCTTCCCATACTTCAAAGACATGAAGGTAGGTTAATTGGCTACTATCTAAATTGGCCCTAATAGTTACATGTGAGGTAGGGATTGTAAGCACCTTGAGGTCAGCATCTGATGCAAATGTACTGATGCTATATTACATCCCAGCAATAAATGAAGTGTTTTGGGGCCTGTTTATGTAAACACAGTGCTGCTCTTTGAGCAGCATAGTGAGAAATGTATGAATCCGGATGTGAACCTACATTAATCTGTCTCACAGTCCAACTGCTTCTGTTTTGTACAGCCTTGTCTGAAAACGGATAAAACTTCCCCTCTGTTTACTCATTCTGACTGATGTTTATTTTCATTGGACATCATTTGTCATTTGCAATATATTTTTTCTCTGGTGTGTTATTATAACCTCTAATAAAAAGCTAAAAAAAAACTATTTAGACCAATACTTTTGTATAGGGAAAAAAGTACAGCAAATGACAGTCTGTCTTGGCAGCCCTGGAGAAAAAGCATTAACTGGGCTTTTACCAACTTATTATAATCATTATTCTTTTCTGAAATTACAGATCAACTGTCTATCTTATCCTTATAATGTCAGGTACATGGCAAGGATAACAATTGCTGTCAGCTTTGTTAATATTAAAATCCATGGATTTGTGCTAACATTGAAACTTTATCATTTAATTACTGATAAAATATATAATATAAATGTATTTGCCAGTGATTTCTTCCTGGACTTCCTTAAGCCTGCCATCCATGGATCACAGTTTGGCTGGTTCAGCATGGACTGGCTGAGTTTTGATCCAACCATTGGCAGGCTCAAATCGATCCATTGATGGTGGAAATTAGTCATTTTCTTTCCTTCCACTCGTAGTGAAAGGAAAGAAAATCAAATCATCTGTGTGCTGCTTTAACCACTTCAGCTCCAGTAGGTTTACCCCCCATCATAACCAGGCCATTTTTGCGATACGGCGCTGCGTTACTTTATCTGACAATTGCGCGAGCATACGACACTGTACCCAAATAAAATTTATTTTATTTTTTCCCCACAAATAGAGCTTTCTTTTGGTGGAATTTGATCCCCTCTGTGGTTTTTATATATTTTTTTGTGCTATATACAAAAAAAGACCAACAATTTTGAAAAAAAATAAAAATATTTTTTTACTTTCTGCTATAAAACACACCCAATAAAGTAAAATAAAAAAAACAAATTTCTTCAGCAATTTAGGCCAATACGTATTCTGCTACATATTTTTGGTAAAAAAAAATTCCAATAGGTGTATATTAATTGGCTTGTGAAATAGTTACAGCGTCTACAAACTGGTATATTTTTTATTTATTTATGTATATTTTTTACTCGTAATGGCAGAGATTTGCGACCTATAGCGGGGCTGCGATATTGCAGCAGACAAATCGGACACCTAACTGACACTTTTGACACTTTTTGGGGACCAGTGACACTAATACAGTGATCAGTGCTAAAAAAAATATGCACTGTTAAGCCCTGTATACACGATCGGATTTCCTATGGATTTTAAACCGATGAATTTTTCCATCGGTAATCCGATGAAGCTGACTTCCATCAGTCTTGCCTACACACCATCAGTCAAAAATCCGACCGTCCCAAACGCAGTGACAAAAAAAACACTCCGACAAGCCGAGACAAATGAAGTTCAATGCTTCTGAGCATGCGTTGACTTGATTCTGAGCATGCGTGGGTTTTTTGTCCGATGGAGTTCCACACAGACGATAGGAATTTGCTATCAGTTTTTTTCCCATCGGATACATTTAAAACATGTTCTATTTTTTCTCACCGATGGAAAAAAGACCGATGGGGCCCATACACGATCGGTTTGTCCGATGAGAAAAGTCCATCGGACCGTTTTCATCAGTAAAACCGATCGTGTGTACAAGGCTTTACTATACTAATGACACTGGCAGAGAAAGCATTAACATCAGGTGTGATCAAAGGGTTACATGTGTTCCCTAGGAGTGGCTAGTGGTTACTAACTGTGGGGGGTGCTTTGACTGATGCAATGTAAAGATCCGCTAAACAGGAACACAGGATCAGCACATTCCCCTCTCACAGAACAGTGATCTGCCTTGTTTGCATAGGCAGACCATCGTTCTGCCTTTCTCCTGAACAATCAGTGGGTCCCGGCAGACATCGCATCTGCCGGACCCGCTGATTGGCACCAACTGTGATTGGACACGCACGTCCCAGTCCTGGAAGTGTCAGAAGTGTGAATAAAAACATGTAACAAATATAAAAGTAGATATTATCTTATTTTGGCTGAAAAAGTGGAAATACACTTTAAACCTCACATACTTCTACATAGCTTAACATTAGCTTTAGTTCAACTCTAATCTAGTGTTAAAAGTATTTACAATAAAGGTTTAGTCTACCTTTGCAAAACATAGTAAATGCAGCAACACTGATATAATAAAACATGTGCATTTACAACATGTTTGCAATGAAGCCTGCAGAGCATTGCACCCATGACCCCACAGTCTCATATCCGTATGGAAATATTCTGTTATGGAGCTGGAGGAAGGGTGGTTGGATTACATACTAATATGACATCACTTTGTTACTGCATTCCACTGTCCCCCTCTGCCAGCCTAGATGTATGACTGTATCCCCCCCCCCCGAGAACAGATAAACAAGAAGCCAGACACAGTCTTTCACAGCTCCTTCATATCTCGTTCATCTCTTCTTTCACTATGATCACTATGATCACCGTGCAGATGTCACTTGGGCGAGAGAGGTATTAGAGGCATAAAGGGAGACAGAGTTTTTTTTTTTTTTTACTAAAGCTGGAGGGTGCAAAATCTGGTGCAACTTACATAGAAACCAATCAGCTTCCAGGTTTTATTGTCAATGCTTATGCCTCATACACACAATCAGTTTTTCCGACAGGAAAACCGTGTTTTTTTTTCAGCAGGAAAACTGCTCAAACTTGTGTTGCATACACACGGTCACACAAATCTTGTCTGAAATTCCGAACGACAAGAACGCGGTGACGTACAACACGTACGACGAGCCAAGAAAAATGAAGTTCAATAGGCAGTTTGGCTCTTCTGCTTGACTCTGAGCATGCGTGTTTTTTTTGCGTCGTAATTGCATACAGACAAATGCGATTCGCGATAGGAATTTTTCCTGTCACGAAAATTGAGATCCTGCTCTCAATCTTTTCTTGGCAGGAAAACTGACAGAAAAAGTGTGATGAAGCATACACATGGTCGGAATTTCTGACAAAAAGCTCACATCGCACTTTTCTTGTCAGGAAAACTGATCGTGTGTACGAGGCATTAATTGAACAAGCTGAACTTAGAAGCTGATTGGCTACCATACACATCTGTACCAGATTCTGGGTGCTCCAGCTTTAGTAAATCTCCCCTAGAAAATGAATGCAGGTAAAAGTCCCATGTCCAGGCTAAGGGTTCATGCACACTGCAGCTCAAAAAAAAAGTCGCTTTTACAGGCATATGAGCCTTTATTTAGCTTGAAGAAGCTTGTGCTTTTTTGTGCTGTTTGTGTTTTTATTGAGCTTCTTTGAGCTTTTTTGAGCATAAGCGTTTTCTTCCACAAACCCTCCCCTCTGCCAATTTTTTTGTGCTTTTTTGAGCTTCTTTTACCTCCTTTGCGCTTTTTTGCAACTTTTTTGGGCACTTAGGCATCTTTCCTGCTTGAAAGCTCCTCTCAAAAGTTCAGTGTTTTTTTTTTCCTGCCTGTAAGAGCATATGCCTATAAACTCCTGAAAAAGCCATAGTGTGCATGGACACATTAGCTAACATGGAGGAAAGTTTCCAGGCAGAAAAAAATGAGGGCTCAAAAAAGCTCAAAAGCCTGTAGGAGCCGCTTCTTTGAGATGCAGTGTGCATGAGCTCTTAATCCTCGTACACACAATGGGATTTTCCGACGGGAACTGTGTGATGACAGACTGTTAGCGGAAAATCCGACCATTTGTATGCTCCATCAGACAATTGTTGTCGGATTTTCCGCAGACAAATGTTGGATGGCATGCTTTTTAAAATTTTCCACCAACAACGGTCTGTTGTCAGATTTTCCGAGCGTGTGTACACAAGAAGCAAGACTCACCAAACACAACATTACAGAAGGTGCCCAAAGAGTGGTGCTAAAAAAACACGTAGTTTTGTGTTTGTTTTGTGTTTGTTGGCCGACAATTGTGTGCCATTTGTATGCAAGACAAGTTCACGGCCAACGCCCTTCGGACAAAAGTCCTATGCTTTGTCCATGGAAAATCCGATTGTGTGTACGAGGCTTTAGGCAACGGTAAAATAGGTTTCATTACAATGGCAAATTTATAACAACACAATTGTATAAGATTCCTTCAAGATGCAAGGGCTTGGTACAGAAGGCTTGTTCATAATAACATCATACAAGAACTGTAAAGTGTAAGTCAATGTAAATTAAATGCAAAGCTATGTGGTTGAAAAGACTAATATCTTATCACTATGGGTATTAAAATGCCAATTTCTATTTGATGACTCGTGTACTGCTTCAGAAACAATTTGGGTTATAGATAAATAAGATCCCTACTTTAATGACAGTGGGAGAGGAAAAGTGCAGGCTACATCCTTAGTTCTGCAAATAGGAACATTTTTAACTATAATCCTTGGGTACGTGGAAGTCAAAATCAGTTGCCTAGCAAGTGTCATAGCACTCAACTGAGAGACACATTATAGCTGATAATTTTCCAACATGTTACTGAAATAAGTAGTTGTTGAACACTGTAATCAGTTTGCTTCTGCGGCCCCCCTGGTTGTTCAAAGATAGCTGCATCATTTTAGTGTGTGCATGACATGATAATACAAAATAGATAGGTAGACAAAAAAAAAACTTTTGTAGTTATGAGCTTGTTTTAAATACATAATTGGGTTTTTAAATGCATCTAACATTAAAGGGGTTGTAAACCCTCGTGTTTTTTCACCTTAATGCATCCTATGCAATAAGGTGAAAAAACACCTTGCTGTGCCTGGCCCCCCAGCCCCCCCCCCCCCCGTTTTACTTACCTGAGCTCCGAATTTCCGTGGGCACGATCCCGCATCGCAATATCCATGGCTTCTCGGCTCTTAGTTGGCTAGATTGATAGCAGCGCAGCCACTGTCTCCCGCTGCTGTCAATCAAATCCAGAGGGGCGGGGCCGAGTCATACACTCGGCGGCTATGGATGCTGAGTGTATTACACGGGAGTGCACCCGCAAGGTAACCCCTTCGGGAATGAGCTTCCTAGAGAGGGTTATCTATTGCGGGGAGGAGCTGCGAGAGCCACCGTGGGACACCAGAAGAGGACGATCGGGGCCACTCTGTGCAAAACGAACTGCACAGTGGAGGTAAGTATGACATGTTTGTTATTTGAAAAAGAAAAAAAAAATTGAACCCATCATTTTAATTGAACATTTTTATATCAGCCTGTTTACAGCTAAACTCAGGATAGGAGAAGGAAGCTAACAGCCTATCAGGCTTGCACATGTGCCGACCAGGGGAGCAGAGGAATGACCTCATCTGTGTGCTGCTGCTCCTTCACGGTCTGTCAGTCCACCTGACTAATCAGTGTCGAAGGGGAGGTTGAGGACCTGGCTCTGCTATCAGGAGTAGATCACAGCAGTAGCTGCTGAACAAAAATTACACATTCTTTGATATATAAAACAACTCTCATATACTGAATTGATTTTAACGTAGTTTGCCACTTGCTCGAATTCCAGCTTTAAGTAAAAAAAAAAAAGAAAACTAAACATACCTTGGACCGTAAGCTGCTTTGCTTGCACATTTTTGCCTAAATATCTATTAGGTCTTAATTAAAAGAACAGCATTTTGAAGAGCGATAGATGACTGTGGGGCAGGTGAAATCACAGCTATGTAAACTTGTTGTTTTTGAAAGGGAAAGGCAATGCCTCAGCATGAGATTTGAAAAAAATAAATAAAAAAAAGTCTACTAATAAAAAACAGCGGGACGATTCACAGCAGTGGACGGATCATCACAGTATATTAAAAGGAAAAGCTAAAAAACCTACCAGCAGCATAACAGATCTTGCAGATGTTGTACCATTCCAAATTGCGTTTATTCCTGTGTTCATTACCAGACATGACTGTTGACCCTTTGCTTTTGGTTATTTATTAATCTCAGCTGAGCCAGGCACTATCTTCATCTGCTGCATATTTGGCACATTTGTGTCATCTGTGGCCCCCTGGTACATCTTATGCACAGGCTTAGCACTGATACTGAAAACTGGGATGATAATTGACTGAAAGACACAGGCTCATATATTGTGCATACATATCTCAGTAAGCATTCAAATATCTATAGTATTATGCTTCATGCACAAGGATATAATGAAATACTCCTATCTATGCTGGATCTTTCTGCCAGCTGCTGGCAGAAAAACAAAGTGTAATATATGCTCATTTTGGCACATAATTATGGTCGCTTACAGGCATATGGCATTTGCAAAAGTGTAAACTTATTCTACTGGTCAGAATATTTATTCCAGCCACTGTAATAAATTTACATGCAGTTATGTGCATTTATACACATTTATGCATGTTTATGTGTAAGTTATGCCAGTAAGCCTCTCTCCGAATGCAGGTTTGGGGCATTTATTGTTTTTCGGCTAAATGCTGCTCTACAATAAAAATCTAAATGCCACAATGTCTATGGACATGTTAGCTGAAATAGAGCTAAGTTCAGAGGCATAAAAAAGAAATTGAAAAATGCCTTTAAAAGTGGTGGTTTTTTTTCTGCCTGTGTGCATAAGGCTTTATTGGTTTCTTATTTTTGACATCAGTCTGTCTTTATAGGCAAACACAAATTCTGTTTTAACCATAGAAAAGGAATGGTCATTTTTTTGATGCATCGCATTCAAGAAAAAACGGCCAGTCAAAATATTTTTAATGCCTGCAGCAGTTATCAAAGCTCACTAAAATAGTGTATACAAAGAAATCAACTGCCCTCTTCTTCCCTTATACACTCCACTGCGCTTCGGGAGCAGGTCTGCTGAATGCAGACCAAAAAACCTTACTAGCTGCTACTATACAAAAAACATATAATAATAAAAGTATTTTGAATAAACAAAAATAGTAGCGCTTCTGTGTATCACACCACAAATCTAAATACTATAGAAAATATATATATGTCCCGTGAAGAAATACATATATGTGAAAAACTGCAAAACATATACTCTAAAAATATATATGTGCACATACAATAAATTAATAAGTGTCTGTAGCGTTCAAATATTGTTTTCAAACCAGTTGTGAAAAAACATTTAAAGAAAGTCCATCAGTGAGATAAGTGTTCCAATAATAGTGACTTCAACTAAAATTTGCATAAAAATCTTCCTGTGTTCTCTTGAATAAACCTTCACCACACCAGCGTGATTCCCTAAGGACTTGCACTCACCACTAGGATTTGCCTTGCACTCTCATGCTCGGCTTCACAGCTTAAACACCCCTCAGGGTATAAAAGATAGATCCAAACGATGTTGCCAGGTCAGTCAAGTTTTCCCACATGAAAAAGCAAAAAGGTCTCCAATAGTGAAGTACGTAAAAACTTTTATTAAACACAGCACAGGTAACCTTCAATAGTTTCACTCACATCTAGCAAATCAAAGTTAGGCACTTCAGCAAAATCACTTCAAAACGCCAGACAGGCATACGACAGGTAGCCGCGATGTATTGCGGTCTCGGCGGATCAATCAATCATTTGTGTCTCACCCTCCTTCATATATGCCCGTCTCTCCACTCCAATCGAAAACACTGTGAACTTCCGTCCAAACACCGGACTGTAGATTCGATGAGCGGTCGAAAAAACCGAACGCCACACACTATAAAAGAGCGCCGTGTAGCTTCTCCCAGACTAGTTTCGTCGCATAGGACTTCTTCCAATGGGATTGGCTACACGGACTAGCATCACCCCCTTTATACTCCCGTCGGTGATAGGTCGCGGAGTGATTCATGCTGCGCAAATGCCCGCTAGCTGTCCCCAGGACTACAATACATCGGGCATGACCCCATCTGCGGCTAGCGCAACAACATTGCAAGATGATAATATCAGATAAAATCTGCATATAATCTAAACTGCAGGTACTTAAAAAGATAGGAAACCTAAATGCCGTATATTTAGCATAACCTAATATGCATATCAACATAAAATTATCTGGTAATTATCCACAAGAGGCATTATATACAAAAATGACAAGTGAGGACAATAAATCACAGCTCTATTATAGTATACATTTTCTAGAGAGAACTGGCCTTAAAAAACTATAAATAGTCTCTCAAACCTCTAAAAACCTCCATCCACATATTCAAAAGGGGAAAAAATGTATAATGTGTATGCATGCACCCAAATTGAGCATTCACGCATGCGCATACATTCTAATCTATTAGTTTTGAAAGAAATATATTAAAACCCTTTAAAAATTACTAATAAAACAATTGAAATCTAGTTCAATATTTAACCCTCTCGGGTGGAGACTCTTAAGGAGAAATATCCATCTCGTTTCTCTCTGTGAGAGGTCTCTGACTCGATTTGAACCTCTCCAAGCAGAATATGTACAATCAATCCCACAAAACTGTAGAAGGGTAGGGTCCTGATTATGTATCTCTTTGAAATGTAGATAAACACTATGGTATCGGAAGCCCTTTCTGATATTAGCTAGGTGCTCCGATACCCGTACTCACAGGAGTCGTTTCGTTCTCCCTACATAGTACAACCCGCAAGGGCACCACAATAAATAAACTACAAAGGAAGAGTTGCACGTAATAAACTGTTCAATTTCAAATATATCACCCTCTTTGTTTGTAAGGCTGGTAGTCCCTCTGTTGTCAGTTTTCACTGTTTTACAACAGATACATTTGCGGCAAGAATAAAATCCTTTGAACTTTTTATTCAAACTTTGGCGAGTGGGCGGATCCAAAATTTCCCGTACCACCCGGTTACCAAAGTTAGGTACCCTCCTATAGATAAATTTAGGATTTTCTGACAAGATTTCGCATAGATGTCTATCTCTGCATATAATGTGCCAATATTTGCGAAAAATCTCCTCTACCTCTTTGTACTGATAATGAAAGTCGGATATAAAACCTAGTTGGTATGTCTTATTAGTGATTCCATCCTCTTTTTTCCTTAAACATTGTTCCCTTGGAATTAATGCTACTTCATTGATAGTGTTCTTAATGCTATCTTCCTTATAGCCTTTCTGTAAAAACTTATTGCCAAGGATATTGGCCTGCGTATAATAATCAGTTGTTGTTGTACAGTTGCAACGAATTCTTAGCATTTGTCCTTTCGGAATGTTTCTGATCCAAGCTGGATGATGTCCGCTTCCGATTGACAAATAGCTATTCCGATCAGTGGGCTTAAAATAAGCCTTAGTGCTGATCGTGGTGTCAGATTTCATAATGGTTAGGTCCAGAAAATTCACTTCTTCCTCACTGATGGCATGACCCAAAACGATATTATTGGTGTTATGATTCAGATGTTTGATGAAATCCTCAACTGATTGTCTGGAACCCTCCCAAACAAACAGGAGGTCATCTATGAATCGCTGGTACAATTTCAGTTCCGGTCTACATACATTGAAGACATGTCTGTCCTCCCACTCTGCCATAAATAAGTTGGCGAGGCTAGGGGCAAACTTCGCTCCCATAGCCACGCCAACCTGCTGGGAAAAAAACTGATCATGATACCAAAAATAATTATGAGCCATACAGAAGTCCAAAACCTTGCCCAAAAAGCATTTTTGCAAATGGGGTATCTTGGACAACAGTCAACTTCAGTTCGGCTCAACAAATTTAACATTACTCACAGTGCGATAACATCCATAAGGGAACTCCGACCCAACAAAAATTTGAGATTTGCTCTTGCTTCTGGGAGATTGATTTTTAATCATTTCAGGGCACATTCACACTTTTCCATCCCTGTGTATTGCCGTGATGCTTGTTTTGTCACATGTTAACGTGTGTTGTGTTAAGGCAGCCTATCTATTAGGAATGGGCTGCATGATGGTACAGGACCTCCGTTCTCCTTAATCACATTTCTAACCCGATCTCAAACAAATGTTGCCTCTTCAATATACCAGACAGGTCAATGCTCCACATATGGTGGTCATGCCACAAAATTCAACCTTTTTGGAAATCTATTCACAACTTTATCTTAGATGACACTTCAGAAAATGTTGAATTTTCACCTGCCCAATACCTGCTTCATCATACATCTATTTCAAAGAAACATTATCTCAAATCAATGGTGATGTTCATGATAAATGTTGCTAGACACTGTATGCCTGAAAAATTAGGACGACTCATATGATTGGGCATGTAGTTGTCATCATCCCTTGTATTGTGAAGAAGTATGAAAAAAACTCTATTGTGGGATTTTTAACCACTTAACGACCGCTCACTGTATATATACGTCGGCAGAATGGCACCGACAGGCACAATCACGTAGAGTGTACGTGATTGCCTTTGTACAGTTGGGGGGTCCAATCGGACCCCCCTCCTATACAGTGAGCGGTGGCTAAGTGTCCGGGAGCGTTCCGGGATGAGGGGGCAGCCATTCGTTTCTGGCCACCCCCTCGCGATCGCTCCCGGCGAATGGAAATGCCCCCTCTGTCTGTGTCAGACAGAGGGAGCAGGAGGAAGTGATGTCATCTCTGGTGCGGTGCTCACATATACCGAGCGCCGTACAAGAGAAGATATCAGGTCAGTGCACACAACACTACACTGACACCAGGACACATAGGGACATAAATCGCCCCCCCAGGCCCCCCCAGACACCCCAGATCACCCCCCAGATCACCCCCCCAGCCCCCAGTCACAGTGTCACTGATTGCAGTGACCATTTATTTAGTGATCACTGCAATCAGTGACATTTGTGACTGTAAAAGTGTCACCAAAGTTTAGTCTTAGGTCCAGTGTAGCCCCCTAACCCCCCCTAATAAAGGTTTAACCCCCTGATCACCCCCCAGATAACCCTTTCACCGCCTATCACCACTGTCGCTTAGCGATAATTTTTCTGATCGCTGTCTTAGCGTCAGTGATGCCGATCGGCAGCCAGTAATTTTTTTTAGGTTCGCCGCAGGTTTTTATAGCGTCAGGTACCCCAATATATTATCTAATAAAGGTTTAACCCCCTTGATTGCCCCCCAGGTAACCCTTTCACCCCCTATCACCACTATCACTAAGCGATCGTTTTTCTAAACGCTGTCTTAGTGTCTGTGATGCAGATCGGTAGCCGGTAATTTTTTTTAGGTTCGCCGCAGGTTTTTATAGCGTCAGGTACCCCAATATATTATCTAATAAAGGTTTAACCCCCTTGATCGCCCCCCAGGTAACCCTTTCACCCCCTATCACCACTGTCGCTAAGCAATTGTTTTTCTAAACGCTGTCTTAGTGTCGGTGATGCAGATCGTAGCCAGTAATTTTTTTTATGTTCGCCGCATGTTTTTATAGCGTCAGGTACCCCAATATATTATCTAATAAAGGTTTAACCCCCTTGATCGCCCCCCAGGTAACCCTTTCACCCCCTATCACCACTGTCACTAAGCGATCGTTTTTCTAAACGCTGTCTTAGTGTCTGTGATGCAGATCGGTAGCCGGTAATTTTTTTTAGGTTCGCCGCAGGTTTTTATAGCGTCAGGTACCCCAATATATTATCTAATAAAGGTTTAACCCCCTTGATCGCCCCCCAGGTAACCCTTTCACCCCCTATCACCACTGTCGCTAAGCAATTGTTTTTCTAAACGCTGTCTTAGTGTCGGTGATGCAGATCGTAGCCAGTATTTTTTTTTAGGTTCGCCGCATGTTTTTATAGCGTCAGGTACCCCAATATATTATCTAATAAAGGTTTAACCCCCTTGATCGCCCCCCCCGGTAACCCTTTCACCCCCATCACCACTGTCGCTAAGCAATCGTTTTTCTAAACGCTGTCTTAGTGTCGGTGATGCAGATCGGTAGCTGGTAATTTTTTTTAGGTTCGCCGCAGGTTTTTATAGCGTCGGGTACCCCCATATATTATCTAATAAAGGTTTTAACCCCCTGATTGCCCCTAGTTAACCCTTTCACCAGTGATCACCATATAAGTGTTACGGGTGACGCTGGTTAGTTAGTTTGCTTTTTATAGTGTCAGGGCACCCGCCGTGTATATAACCCAATAAAGGTTTAACCCCCTGATCGCCCGGCGGGTGATATCAATTAGGTTTTAGCGTCAGAGAGGGTCTGAGTCACACCCCAGGCAGCGTCAGGTTAGTGCCAGTAACGCTAACACCCACGCGTGAAGCATACACCCCCCTTAGTGGTATAGTATCTGAACAGATCAATATCTGATCTGATCAGATCTATACTAGCGTCCCCAGCAGTTTAGGGTTCCCAAAAACGCAGTGTTAGCGGGATCAGCCCAGATACCTGATGGCACCTGCGTTTTGCCCCTCCGTCCAGCCCAGGCCACCCAAGTGCAGTATCGATCGATCACTGTCACTTACAAAACAAAAACACACATAACTGCAGCGTTCGCAGAGACAGGCCTGATCCCTGCGACTCCAGTGCTGTAGGAGGTGATTTCACCACCACAGTTAAAAAAAAAAAGCAAATATGCCAAAGCATTGGGGCAGCAGGGGCGGAGGAGCGATTTTGCTCCTAATGCCGCGTACATACGGTCGAAATTCTGACGGAGGCTTGCCCGTGGAAAAGTCCGACCATGTGTGTGCGGCATAACTTTTTTGCGGGAGGATGCCCCCATGCTTCGGCATATATAAATGGTGCGTGTATGCCCATCATTGGAAGTGGGTGGATGAAGGGCGGTATTCTAATGGTGGGCATACCCACCGATCAATCTCTTTTTTCGTTCAGCCAACTGGCTGCATGAAATAAAAAGATTACAATACATGTCCAACAAGGACCAGCAACGTACTGGTATGTTGCTGGACTTTGAATGTTTATACCAGAATGATGCCTGCGGGTTTAGGTATCATCTTGGTATCATTCTTTTCAGCCTGCGGCCGGCTTTCATGTAAAAGCAATCCTAGCGGCTAATTAGCCTCTGGACTGCTTTTACAAGCAGTGGGAGGGAATGTCCCCCCCCGGATATAAAAAGCGCCATTGGGAAATTGGGAAAGCATTTTATCACACCGATCTTGGTGTGGTCAGATGCTTTGAGGGCAGAGGAAAAATCTAGGGTCTAGAAGACCCCAGTTTTTTCAAAAAAAGAGTACCTGGCACTACCTATTGCTATCATAGGGGATATTTACATTCCCTGAGATAACAATAAAAATGATAAAAAAAAAAAATACTTGGAAGGAACAATTTAAAAATAAAATAAAAAAGCAAAATTAATAATAAAAAAATAAAAAATAAATAAAAAGCACCCCTGTCCTGCCCTGCTCTTGCCCAATGGCGAACGCAAGCGTCGGTCTGGCGTCATATGTAAACAGCAATTGCACCATGCATGTGAGGTATCACCGCGAAGGTCAGATCGAGGGCAATCATTTTAGCAGTAGACCTCCTCTGTAAATCTACTGGGGTAACCTGTAAAGGCTTTTAAAGGCTTTTAAAAATGTATGTAGTTTGTCGCCAATGCGCGTTTGTGCGAAATTTTAAAGCATGTCGTGTTTGGTATCTATGTACTCGGCCTAAGATCATCTTTTTTATTTCATCAAACATTTGGGCAATATAGTGTGTTTTAGTGCATTAAAATTAAAAAAAGTGTATTTTTTAACCCAAAAAATGCGTTTGAAAAATCGCTGCGCGAATACTGTGTAGAAAAAAAAATGCAACACCCACCATTTTAATCTGTAGGGCCTTTGCTTTAAAAATATATATAATTTTTGGGGGTTCAACATAATTTTCTTGCAAAAAAAAAATGTTTTCATGTAAACAAAAAGTGTCAAAAAGGGCTTTGTCTTCAAGTGGTTAGAAGAGTGGATGTAAGCTTCCTAATGTTGTGTATAAAATGCCAGAACAGTTCAAAACCCCCCCAAATGACCCCATTTTGGAAAGTAGACACCCCAAGCTATATACTGAGAGGCATGTCGAGTCCATGGAATATTTTATATGTTGACACAAGTTGCGGAAAAACGACAATTTATTATTTTTTTTTTGCACAAAGTTGTCACTAAATGATATATTGCTCAAACATGCCATGGGCATATGTGGAATTACACCCCAAAATACATTCTGTTGCTTCTCCTGAGTATGGGGATACCACATGTGTGAGACTTTTTGGGAGCCTAGCCATGTACGGGACCCCAAAAACCAAGCACCGCCTTCAGGCTTTCTAAGGGTGTAAATTTTTGATTTCTCTTCTCACTGCCTATCACAGTTTCGGAGGCCATGGAATGCCCAGATAGCACAAAACCCCCCCAAATGACCCCATTTTTGGAAGTAGACACCCCAAGCTATTTGCTGAGAGGTATTGTGAGTATTTTGCAGATCTCGCTTTTTGTCACAAAGTTTTGAAAATTGAAAAAAAAAATATATATATATATATTTTCTTTCTTCATTTTCAAAAACAAATGAGAGCTGTAAAATACTCGCCATTCCTCTCAGCAAATAGCTTGGGGTGTCTATATTCCAAAATGGGGTCATTTGGGGGGGGTTTGTGCGATTTTGGCATTTTATGGTGATAGGTAGTGAGGAGTGAAATCAAAAATTTGCGCCCTTAGAAATCCTGAAGGCGGTGCTTGGTTTCCGGGGTCCCGTACGCGGCTAGGCTCCCAAAAAGTCCCACACATGTGGTATCCCCGTACTCAGGAGAAGCAGCAAAATGTATTTTGGGGTGAAATTCCACATATAACCATGGCATGTGTGAGCAATATATCATTTAGTGACAACTTTTTGTAATTTTTTTTTTTTTAGTCATTATTCAATCACTTGGGACAAAAAAATAAAAAATTCAATGGGCTCAACATGCCTCTCAGCAATTTCCTTGGGGTGTCTACTTTCCAAAATGGGGTCATTTGGGGGGGTTTTGTACTGCCCTGTCATTTTAGCACCTCAAGAAATGAGATAAGGCAGTCATAAATTTAAAGCTGTGTAAATTTCAGAAAATGTACCCTAGTTTGTAAACTCTATAACTTTTGCGCAAACCAATAAATATACGCTTATTGACATTTTTTTTACTAAAAACATGTGGCTGAATACATTTTGGCCTAAATGTATGACTACAATTGAGTTTATTCGATTTTTCTTATAACAAAAAGTAGAAAATATCATTTTTTTTCAAAATTTTCGGTCTTTTTCCGTTTATATCGCAAAAAATAAAAATCGCAGAGGCAATCAAATACCATTAAAAGAAAGCTCTATTTGTGGGAAGAAAAGGACGCAAATTTCGTTTGGGTACAACATTGCATGTCCGCACAATTTACAGTTAAAGCAGCGCAGTGCAAAATTCTGAATTCACCTCTGGTCCTCTAGCTACCAAATGGTCCGGGGCTTAAGTGGTTAAGGCAACAAAACAGAACTTTCAAGTGAAAAAATTACTTTATTATACAAATAGATAGAGAAATTAATTCATTGGAAGTTTCAACATATTACATTTACGGTAAATATTAAAAGCATTGTAATTTTGAAGAGAAAGATATAGTGATAGCGTTCGGAGACCTCTAGATCAACTGGTGGTAACAGAAAAGCGGTTCAACCAACGCGTTTCAAGTGGTCATATTTAAACAATCTTCATCAGGGATTTTGTATCACTATCTATAATATCTATCTTTATTATACTATCTATAATAAATCAAAGTCAAAATAAAAAAAAACCATTTATTTTAGAAAACATTATGAAAGTTGAATCACATTCCAAACACCCGGAAATCATCCATAGGTGTGCATAGATAGTGACTTACTTTTCAATTCATAAATCCTCAAATAGCAGATGCATTCCCCATGGTCTCAGCAGGGAAGGTCCCCAGACAATCACATGATATACCCCTTTATCCTCTATAGGAAGGCCGGATAAAAAATCCAAAAGAATGGCACTTGAAGATAAGTATCATGGATGCTGTATGAATGCAAAGTGACAATCAAAAACAGGGTACTGGACTTCCCATTTCCAAATCAGAAGAGGGGGAAAAGAAAAAGAACTTACTCAATCAAGGGGAAAGATTCAGGTAGCCTGGGTCACCGAGCAGCGTTCCGCCGCAATATTAGCTCCTTCAGCTGTCAAGCTGAGGGAGGGAATGGCGCCATTTGCCATCCTTGTCGTCCTTTTAACCGTTGTTCCAAGCCCCATGATGACGCCTCCCGTCATTTTCGATGACGCGGCATGCTACAGCGTGTCGTGTCGTCGGTATCGCGTCATCAGGTTTTCCCACACGTCCGGCCACAATAACTGCGATCTGGATGTGATGCAAAGCCTGGGCCACATCACTTCCTGTCTCCTGGTTGTAAACATCCGGGAGAGGATATGAGTGGCCATGATGGAAAATGGCAAAAAGCAATCCAAACAATGGCGTGATACCTGGGCCACATGATTACCTGCTTTCTGGATGCCAGACATCCATAAATACAGGCCAGCGGCCAAACATGGGTGAAAATTAGACACTGTATACCTTGCTATTGGCGCACGGAGATCACCCTAACAAAAGAGGAATGGGCTCACAGAATCTACAATATGGAAAAAAAATTGATACACACATAGCATTCACCCATTAGCCTAATATAATGTTTCCTTTTCCTGGCCCTATACGGAAAACAATCTTTACTACATCAACGAAGCAAAGAGAAAAAATGTATAAATAATAATAAGCTCAATACATATAATGCAACACTACCTCATATGCTGCCTCAAGTGCGGGAGAGAGGGGGTGCAGGCACCCCTTCCCTGACTTCTCCTTTTCTTCCCTCCCTTTTCTTTCTTTCTTGTTTACTCCTATTTTCCCCTTAATAACCCTTCCCCAATAATTCCTTTCCCCGTCCCCAAGACCAAACTTCAGTACCGATACTAATACTATCTCTGATATGCATACATGTGATAGAATTTTATAAAATATAGAAAACGTGAATCCCTTACCATCCAGTACTGTTTTCCCTACTTTATTATCAAAAAGAACGGATCTCCATATTTTCTGAATCTGCAATTATATGATTTGTTTTATGACCGCTCATATTATACAACAATTATCCTATGCTCTTTGTTCTATAATTGTTATACATGTGATACATATTCTATGTATGTTACAACAATTTCAATAAAAATTTAGGCAAAAAAAAAAGTTTGCCAGGGGGATCAGAACTAAAGTTCTGACCATGGGCTCAGCATTACTGCACTTCTACTTAGCCAATCCACTGTAGGAACCTGTTTGCTAAGCAACTGGGATGTCACTTGCTGCCCGAGGTAAAGGAAGAAAATCATAGACCTTCCCAGCAGCCAGGGAAATGTGTTGGCTCCTTGATAAAGAATGCATTAGATATAAACTATATAAATTCAAGTAACTTTTGACTGCTGCTACATTCTTACGGTGTTTAGGATAAGAACGACCTCTGGCATGGATGCCAGCTGTTTTGTTTTATGCATTTCGCATGAAAAACCTTCAGATTTCCCTGCAGGAGTTGAAAAATGGAAATAAGAAATTTGACTTTTGCTGAATGTCTGTTGCTTTCCTCAATGAGATTAGTATTAGCATCTCAAAGGCTTTGCTGAAATCTGTGATAAAAATTGGAGCTTGCTGGCTGCTCAGGCCTCATCGAATGCAGTTTTTAGAATCTGACAATATATGCTAGTGTAAGGTCATTGATAGAGCACCATTGATAAATGCAAACATATTTTAGATAGTTTTGATCCACAGTCATTGCTATATCATTATATAGTTTTCAAGCTGTTGTATAAAAATGTTACAGCCTGCATTGCAAAATGACCATAATAAAGTTTCTGTACAATAAAAATGTATTCTGTAGCACTTTACAGTCAGGTATACAATGCCCATATATACAGTAGTAAAATTCTGAGGGATATAAAAACTCAGGAGGAAATAGGGAATGCCACATAAGGAATCCAAAATGAATATATTTTATGTAGTTACTTTATATGGTATATGAGCACAATGATTAGAAAATATTTGGAAGCCTATGGATATGGATCTTATGCAATAGGTCGATGAGAAATAATATCTGAAGTCCTTATTTATTAACACGTTCTTACCAAAATTTGGAGCGATTGGCCTATAAAGACCAACCATATTCAAACCATCATAGAAGCCTTGCATATACTTGGTGGTTGAAGGGATGTGAGGAAAATGTAACTAGTAAGCCAGAAGGAGTATGAAAGAACATAACAAATTAAAGGGGTTGTAAAGGTAAAAGTTTTTTCACCTTAATGCATTCTATGCATTAGGGTGAAAAAACATCTATGTATTAGCCGCCCCCCCGAGCCCCCGTTTACTTACCTGACCCCTCGAAAGTCCCGCGCCATGAACGAGCAGGCTTCTCGGCCGGCTACTCGGCTCATTCATTGGTTGATTGAAAGCAGCGCAGCCACTGGCTTGCGCTGCTGTCAATCACATCCAATGACGTGGCGCGCCGGGGGACGGGGCCGAGTGATACAGTGAGCAGCTATAGCCGTCGGCTGTATCAGAGAAGCGTGCCCGCAATAACTCACCACTAAGCAAGCTCGCTCGCATATAGGTGGTGAGTTATTGCGGGGAGGAGCCGAGACAGCCGCCAAGGGACCCCAGAAGACATGGATCGGGGCCACTCTGTGCAAAACTAGCTGAACAGTGGGGATAAGAATAACATGTTTGTTATTTAAAAAAATAAAAATTATTATGTTTACAACCCCTTTAATAAGTGAGTGAGTGAGTGAAAACTTGAATAGCGCTACAAATGCGAACCAAATCGCCTCAAGGCGCTTGTATCCATTGTCGTCATGATCCTTCAGAAGAGATGGGTCTTAAGTTTTTTCCTGAAGGCCCGGTGGTTTTCTTCCATGCGGATTTTCGTTGGTAGAGCATTCCATAGCCGTGGTCCTTGGACTGCAAATCTTCGTTCTCCTTTAGATTTGTAGCGCGATTTAGGGATGTGGAGGTGTTTTGGTTAGTTGATCGTAGAACGCGATTAGGAATATAGTGTTTTATTTTCTTGCATAGGTATTGAGGAGCGTTTTCTTGTGTGAATTTGTGAATGAGACAGAGGGTCTTGAAAGTCACCTGATCCTTTACGGCTAGCCAATGGAGGGTCTTCAGGGACGGGGTGATTGATTCCCATGTTTTTTTTCCCGTTACCAGTCTTGCTGCTGTGTTCTGGATGACTTGTAGCCGAGAAATCTGGTATTTGGGTAGTCCAAGGTAGAGGGAGTTTGCATAATCAAGTTGGGAATTGATGATTGTTCCAACAACTACTGCTGTCTCCTCTTCCGGGATAAAGGGGATGAGTCTTTGTAGCAAGCGGAGAAGGTGGTGAGATCCGCTGACTACTGATCCTATTTGGTCATGTCTGAGTCAAAGATGGCTCCAAGACTTTTGACTTTGGTGCTTGGGGTGATGGTTTGTCCAAGGATGGTGGGTGGTGTCCCTGTCATCCTAGAGTTCGTCTTCCGGTTTGCGTGAAGAAATTGAAGTTCTGTTCTGTTCTGTTTCTGTTTTGAATCCATTAAGTTTGAGGGAACTCTCCATCATCCAATTGTCTATCAGTGTAAGGCATTTCTCTAATCTGTGATATTGGTCTTTTTTGTTGGTGATGCGTAAGTAAAGTTGAGTGTCATCAGCGTAAGAGTGGTAGAGCAAATCCTGTTTGCTGATGATTTTGAGGAGTGGGCGGAGGTAGATGTTGAAGAGCACGGGCGACAGGGGTGATCCTTGAGGGACTCTGCATGTAATGGTTCGTGCTTCCGAAGTGAAGGCTCCTAGTTTCACGGTCTGGGATCGGTTCTCCAGGAATGATGCAAACCATGGCAGCTCAGAGTCTGCAACTTCGACTACTTCTGTGAGACGAGTGAGCAAAATTTTGTGGTCTACTGTGTCAAACGCTGCCCTGAGGTCCAGCAGCACCAGGAGACACGATTTTCCATCATCTGCTGCTTAGAGGGTGTCATCCCATATTTTGAGAAGTGCCGTTTCTGTCCCGTGGCCTGGGCGGAAACCTGATTGTAGTGGGTCCAAGAGTTTGTGGGTGTCCAAATGGAGTTGTAGCTGTTGTACTACTGCTTTCTCAATGATCTTGGAGAAGGTCTTAAGGCTAGTTACCGGTCTCCGGTGGTTTGGGTCTTTGTGGTCGAGGTTCGGTTTCTTTAGGAGGGGTTTGATTATACCTTGCTTGAGGGAGGTAGGGACGATCCCTTCTTTGAATGATTTATGAGATTTGTGATGGTGGGTGCCAAGATGTCGGTACATTCTTTCAGGAGTTTTGTGGGAATAATGTCATTTGGTGATGTACTGTCTCGGAGGCTTCTGATGATGCTTTTGGTGGTGTCGATGGTGATTGGAATCAGAGTAAATTGCGTAGATTGCAGAGTATTTATATTGCTGTTTTCTTCTTACCAAGTGAAGTTGGTTGTTTATTTCTGTTGAATTGTTTCCCGAATGTTTACGATTTTGTCAATAAAAAAATCAGATAGTTCATTGCAGAATTCTTGTGTTTCGTATGCTGGAGGCTCTAGGCAGGTGGGGTTCATTGTTTGAGCGACTAGTTTGAAAAGTTCGCGGGGACGGCTTAGGGCTTTTGAGATGGTGTTGGAGAAGTGTTCTTTTTTTGCTTTGAAGATTGCTTTGTGGTATTTTTTTGTGAGTAATTTGTAGTTTGTGTGGTTTTCCTTTGTTGAGTTTCTTCTCCAGGCTCCTTCAGCTCTTCTTCGTTCTTGCTTTAGTAATGTAAGAGCATCATTGAACCAGCCGGGATTATTTTTGCGGATAAATGCTCTACGTCTCGGAGCGACTATGTCTGCTGTCTGTAGCAAAGCTTTGTTGAGGGAATTGAGTGTTTCTTCCGTTGAGTGGTTTTGATTTAGCATTGTTATTTTGTTTGATAACGTGGATTTAAAAAGTTACAATTTAATTTCTTCTGTGATCTTGTCCAGTGTGTTGTTATTGAATGTGTCAGTTTTTTGAAGATGGTGTTGGTGGTTATTTTAAATTTAATGGCATGGTGATCCGTCCAGGGTAATGGCGTGTTGTCCAGTGTGTTTTCGTTCATATTTTGTTTGAAAATTAGGTCAAGAGTATGACCCGAAACGTGCGTGGGAGCCTGTATCAGTTGCTGCAGGCCTAGTTCTTCCAGTTGGTCGATGCAGGCGGTGGCGATGGGGTCCTGGGTGGAATTCGCCAAGAGGTTGAAGTCCCCGAGTAGCAGGAGGTGTTTGGTTTTCAAGGTGTATGTCGAGATAAATTCTGTGAAAGGTGTGAGGAGGTGCGTCTTTGGTCCCGGTGGTCTGTAGCATAGCAGTATGTAGATGGTGTCCTGGGGTGTTGTTTGGAGTTGCAGGGTGAGTGTTTCCATGAAAGGCAATGAGTTCTGTAGAGTTGGTTTGGTGAGAGAGAGGTGGGATTTGTAGATCACTGCTAGGCCTCCTCCTCTTTGCCCTGTTCTATGTTTAGTTAGGATGCCATAATTCTCAGGCACTAGTTCTGCGAGAATGGTGTTACAGTCCGATGTTAGCCAGCTTTCCGTGATAAAAAAGGCAATCTGTGTTGTGTTGGGTGATAGAGTCGTGAATTTCCTGTCTGTGCTTAACTGCAGATCTTGTGTTGATCAGGGTGCATGATAGGTGTTGTTGTCGAGATGGTTGCATCCTATTTTTGGCTGTCGATCGTCGATTGATTCTTAGAAGTTGTTCCTTTCGTAGTATTTTTTGGATGGAAATTGGTAGTATTGAGGTGGTATTCTTTAGGCCACGGAGGGTGTCTGCTGAGTATTTTATGTTGAACATGATGAAGGAAATGCCGAAGATGATGAGATGAGTGACAATGATCAGGCAGATGCTGATGATCGGATGATGAATATGGTGATGATGATCCGACGGTGACGATGATGATGAGCCCAATCTAATCCCCCCAGTTGATCCAGAGGAAATGCAAAAAAAAAAAACAGCCGAGCGTGGGCCAATTGGCTACAGCATGGGAAAAAATTCCTTCCTGATCCCCCGAATGGTGATCGGTTGAAACCCTGGATCAACTACCTGTGGTAGACTGGTGCCTGGTGTACTTACCTGGTTGTCAGTTTAAAGAAAAAAAACGCCAATCCAGAATAAGACGCTGATGATGGCGATGATGAGGGTCCGGATGCTGAGTGGGGGGGTGGAATAATAGATGTCAGGGGATTGTAGTAAGATGGCCACTACTTACCATGTCGGGTCCCTGGATCATCCTTCTGCCTGCCGCTTGTGAGTGATCTGGGGGAGGTTTGCTGGCAGTTGGCTGGTGCCAAGTGAGTCCTGTAGTTGGGTCCGACAGGGAGTGAACTGGGGGTCGGGAGCAGGAGTGATAGTGTCAGGCTGGGTGGACCAAGATGGCCTCCGCGGCCTGAGCTAGGCCAGAGCCGCGGTCTATCCTGCGAGGATCGTGTAGCTCCCAACTGAGGCTTCAATCTTTCCACTGCCGGCTAGGGGGGCTCTGGGGTGAGAGACAGCAGTGGGCCTACTGAAGGAGTGATGGGGAGAAAGAGGCGCTCGGATGTCCGGAGCTAGGCTGCAGCCACGGTCTGTCCTGCGGGCCTAGAGATCTAGGTAGGGACTCCCGGATGGCGGCAGGCAGCAGTCGGCAGCTGCAGGCTTGTGAGTTGGGGAGGTTAGGGGGGTGTGCTGGGGGAGAGCCGGGTCCAGGTGGGGCTGTAGACCCGCTGGCCAACTGAATGGTAAATAGCAATAGCAATCCAACAGCAATCCGTGGGTGTCCTGGATGTCAGGAGCTCCTTGCACATACGTAGAGTGTACACAGTGGCTGAAATAATATTTGAGGAACTATTATTAATATATTTCCATAAAGGGGTGGGCTTTTAAGGATCAGCTGGATTGTTCACTGCTAGCAGACAGTGTGATAAAGTGAGGGAATGTATTTCAAGTGTAGCGGTACCTCCGTAGGAGCTGCTGGTTTAGTTGTGGGTCTTTGCACGTTACCTTACTGTTCCAAATCTTCGGCTCAGGGGTTCTCCTTGAAGAGTCTATCCATAAGAAATGTCTGCACCGACACAAAGTCTATTTTAAGAGTTTTATTTGAATAAAACGTTCCAACAGAGGGGGTAGAGGAATGGGGAGGACTCAGGTATCTTACTTGTCAATCACGGAAACTTCCTAGGTCCAGAGGAGTGACTGTCTCCACGCTGGACTCAGCCACCACCGGATAAGCCCAATCTCACTGGCCTAGCAGCAGGTGCGAAGCTCGATCAATAGAATAGTCTCTGCCACAGACTTGGTATTGGAATTTGTTCAATAGAATAGTCTCTACCACAGACCTGTATAACCCCTCACTGGGTTAGCTCCCTCTGAAAGAACACAGCTCTCAGTGCCAGGATCTTTCAGCCGCTTCGGCAGCACTGTGAGGTAGATTTTGGGATCCAGGTGCATCCTCCAATTGAGTCCTCAATTGCTCGGTCCCTTCCATCAGGCAAGGCGACACATGACTACCCTGGATCAGTAGGTCCCAGCAACTCCTGGGCCTACATATTAGTTGCAAGGCCTCGGGCCAACGTGGCCCCGAGGCGGGAACTGCAAACACATCCCTGAGGCCAGGAGGGCCCTCTGGTGAGGTTCAAAGGAGATGACCCCCAACTCTCCTCCACCCTAATGGCGTCTGTCACTTAAGTACCCTCTCCCAGCATGCGCACTGTTTTCACCACGCCCCCTGGGCTGCTGCTGGGAAAGAGGTACCCAATACGTCCAGCCTGTTACCTTTCCAACCCTGAACAGTGGTGACAGCGACACCCACCAGTGGGGGAAAAATCATGCAACCAACCGAACTGAAACCTTGTTTGAATAAACAATTTCTCTGGGCTAAACTAATGCCCAGACAACTAAATTTCAACATATAGCGCACACTCATTGGGAGCAGGGCGCTACACACGGAAAAGGTACAAGCTGGGAGAAGTCATCATGTAATAATGGGAGATGGTAACAAAAGAGGATGATAAAATGAAACCATGTACAAATCCTACAGCCCATTTCATTGTATCAACAGTGGCCTGGTATGTAAGGTAGGTAGGTGCAAGATTATCGATGATCTTGTAGATGAGAAGTATACTGTAGATGAGAAAATGTGAGACTTTAATTGAAATCTCAGCATAAATGTGAAGATTTGGGCAAAATACCCTTTCACTTCAGCTACATTTTGCTCAGTTGGGCCACGATCACTCTGCTGATCCATAGGGAGAAGTAGAATTTTTAGTAGAAGTTGAATTTAACCCTAGAAGTGATGAAAGTGGGTTAATTAATAAAGTTAAAACTTGAATGATGTGACTAAAGTATGGTCACATTAGAGAGAATTAGGCCTTCTAGTAAAGATTAGATAATTGGAAATGGTAAATAATAGGCACAGTAATATTTTATTCGATAGAGATGCCTTTATAGTTTAGGAAGCTATGAATGGAAAGTGCTGGACTAGATCAACTATTGGTCCCATTTTACATTGCAGAGTTAAACATGTACTCTAGACTGGAGCAAGGTTCAGGTGTTTGGAAGAAACAAAATTATCAATGCTTTTAGAGTGCAGGGTACCTGGGATTAATATGATGAAACAAAAAATTTATGATAAGCAAATAGTTTTTTCTACTGATGTAATCAATTTTGAGAATACACCTAATTATTATAATTTATATTTGCATTACTTAGAACTGTAAAAAAGCCAACCAACATAAAATGTAAATGACACCTGCACTACTTTCCTTCTATACCTCCAGTCAAAAACCAAGTAAATCAAAAGGAGTAATGCAACAAAAGATGTCACACAACCCACAAACCTTCACTATAAAAAATAATAATATAGTCCAAAACAAAGTCCAAAATAATGATGAATCTTTCACCAAATTTTCCATGTGTGCCACCAAATTATCCATGTGTGCCGATATCTCCGTACACCAATATCTTCTATACCTGGTCACCAGTGATAATAATGCATAAAGTCCAAAATAATGGTAAAATCTTCTATCAAATTATCCACGCGTACCACCAAATTATCCATGTTTACCGATATATCCATGCACCAATATCTTTTATAATTGACCTCCTGTGAACAGTATATGCTCACCTCCAGACTAGACCCCGATGGCTAGTCAAGGGTCACATGCGCTTTTGTCCCCTTCACGGGCTGCAAGCAGGATGGCTCCAAATTCACTCCACCACAGATGGTCCCCACTGTTCCACAGATCCTCCATTCACATAGGAAACTTTATTTATTAATGAAAGAAGAATAGGGACCAATAGTGCTCTCCTTACAATAAAACATTTATTCAATATTTGAAATGACACTCACAAGTCAGTGCACACACAGTGCTATTTACAGTGCTTATCAAACACAGGCAGCCCTCTGTCTCACCACCTCCACTACTGACTGACCCAGCTTCACTCCTATACATGTTATACCTATTCAACAGGCTTCATCAGTAGAACCTACTGATAAAGCCTGTTGATAAGGTATGGTGAAAGATTCATCATTATTTTGGACTTTGTTTTGGACTTTTTTATTAATTTATAGTTGTCAGGAACCATGAATCAGATGGATTCAGAAAATGCAGTAAAATCACACCTTTTAGTATAGTGGTAAAAATTTTATAAACAGTAAACAAAGTCAAAACATAGCCAGGGTTCAGTAATTAAAGCAGGTAATCAGTGCAAGCTAGTAAATCAGGTAGCCAGAGATCAGCGTAGTCAGAGAGAGCAAACAGGATTAGGAACCAGAAGGGACGTCAGCCAGGCAAGTCTTTAACAGGAACAAAGCAGAGAATCTTCAGATATGTTGACCAAGGCAAATGCATTGGAGAAATGAACCGGGCAGTTTCAATAGCCAGAAGGGGCTAGCTGACGAGCAGGAAATGATCACCAAGTGAGGCACTGTGTAACGATGAGTGCTGGCAATTAACCAACAGCTGAGCACTGAGAAGGGAGATCTGAGCCCAGCCCTGACAATAGTGAAGATTTGTGGGTTGCGCAGCATTTTTTGTTGCATTATTCCTTTTGATTTACTTGGTCTTTGGAGGTATAGAAGGAATGTAACAAGCTGAAATGTAATTCGACACGTTCCACCATTTTTTCAACAGTATACATGTAAAAAAACGTATATGTCATCTCTGAAAGTAACTAGAATAAGTAGGGTAATCTTCCCATAAAAACAATTGCCTAATGGCGCGTACACACGATCGGAAATTCCGACAACAAATGTCCGATGTGAGCTTTTTGTCGGAATTTCCGACCGTGTGTAGGCTCCATTGGACATTTGCTGTCGGAATTTACGACCCAAAAAATTTGAGAGCTGGTTCTTGTCGGAAATTCTGATCGTCTGTATGCAATTCCGACGCACAAAAAAACACGCATGCTCAGAATCAAGCAGAAGAGCTGAACTGCCTATCAAACTTCATTGATCTCGGCTCGTCATACGTCTTGTACATCACCGCGTTCTTGACGTTCGGAATTTCCGACAAGATTTGTGTGACCGTGTGTATGCAACACAAGTTTGAGCCAACATTCCGTCGGAAAAAAATCCACAGTTTTGTTGTCGGAATTTCTGATTGTGTGTACGGGGCATTAGAGGGGATTAACCTCTCTTTAAAGTGTTTTTGTCTCACTTGCTGTTGGGTCTACATGACAGGAAGTGAAAGCAAATCTCTCCAATGGAACATATATGGTAAACAGAAATTCTAGCTCTAACATTTTTTTACAGCTTGGACCAGCTTGGACCAGTGTAACTTTGTATAGACCATACCTGTGGTATGAGAAAATTTAAAGCATTCTCTGAATGGTGCCCATGCTGAATGGCTGACCTGTGTTCAGAATGTAGCAGGGCAGCCACGCAGCTCAGAACCTGGAAGATAGTGGGGATCACTGGAGCAGTGGTGTAAACGTCAGTGATTTCCAGATTCTAGAGAGATCCCACAGATATGCTATATGGTATATATTAAAAAAATGCTAATACTTAAGGCCTCCCTGACTTGGTGGAGCAATATAAAACTTCACTTTTATAAAGCGTGCTAACACATGAAAACAATCAATGACCTGCATTTCCAGCAGTTTTGTGGTGTCAATATTTCCTACCAATATTTACATGTATGTTATGATGAAGCTAGAAACATTTTTTCTGAATGACCTAGGCCATTCAACACAGGGGTTAGCACTTCCATCTGGTAGCACTAGGGTTGTTTATTCTAATCCCAACTATGCCACAACCTGCCTAGAGTTTGCATGTCCTCCCTGTGCCTGCTTAGGTTTCCACCCACACGCCAAAGACATGCTCGTAGGTTAAAGTGATTGTAACTCCATTTAGTCATTTTCTGGCACTCACATGTCTTCCTGACTGCAATGTCTCCAGTGCATCTGTTTAATTAAAAAAATTCTGTTCTATACTGTATTTCCTAGCACCGCTCAGCGCTCACGTGACTGGCCGCTGCTCCCTCTCCCGATCTGACAGGTACAGTGAGAGGGGCCAAGAATCCCCCGCTGGCATTAGTCGGGAGGAGGACAGGAGAGGAGGAGAGAGAGGCAGCCGGTCACGTGCGCTGAATGGCATTTTTTAATAAAACAAATGCACTGGAGACATTGCATTCAGGAAGACAGATGACTGCCTGAAAATAACAGTTATTTCAGCAGGAGGGGTGGGGTGGGGCAAGCCTTGACACGGAGCTGACAGGCAGGGAGGGGAGGGGTGAGAGGACAGAGGAGAGGACAGAGCGGGGGGGAGGGGGAGAGGTGGACATAGAAGGACAGAGCAGGGAGGGGGAGAGGAGGACAGAGAAGGACAGAGCAGGACTTGCGATGACAGAGGCAAGTAAACCGACTACGGTGTTAGGGCTCAGCAGCCATGATAAACCGTGGTCATTTTACAGAGGGGAGGGCAGAACCAGGTAGGATCAGCCAGGTATTTCAGGTGATACAGGGGATCAAATGACACAAGCACTGTGCTGTATAACATGCTTTAAGGGAACAGGATCTTTTTTTTTTTTTTTTTTTTTAGGGTAACAAACGCTTTAACCCCTTCAGCCCCGGACCATTTTGCTGGTCAAAGACCAGGCCACTTTTTGCGATTCGGCACTGCGTCGCTTTAACTGAAAATTGTGCGACATGGCTCCCAAACAAAATTGACGTACTTTTTTTCCCACAAATAGAGATTTCTTTTTGTGGTATTTGATCACCTCTGTGGTTTTAATTTTTTGCGCTATTAACAAAAATAGAGCGACAATTTTGAAAAAAATTCTATTTTTTTTACTTTTTGCTATAATAAATATCCCCAAAAAATATATAAAAAAACTTTTTTTTTCCACAGTTTAGTCCGATACGTATTCTTCTACATATTTTTGGTTAAACAAAATCGCAATAAGCGTTTATTGATTGGTTTGTGCAAAAGTTATAGCGTCTACAAAATAGGGGATAGTTTCATGCCATTTTTATTAATATATTTTTTTTATACTAGTAATGGGGGTGATCAGCGATTTTTATCATGACTGCGACATTATGGTGGACACATCGGACACTTTTGACACATTTTTGGGACCATTGTCATTTTTACAGCGATAAAAATACACTGATTACTGTGAAAATAACACTGGCAGTGAAGGGGTTAACCTCTAGGTTAGAGTGACCAGACATCCCCAGTTTCAGGGGACAGTCCCCGGATTGAGGACACTGTCCCCGGACCAAGTCTGTCCCCAGTTTTGTCCCCGGATTGGATTTGAACAGGGGCTGGGGCAATTTCAAAGACAGTCAGTGCAGAATAAAAAAAAAAATTCTCAATTACACACCCCCACTCCGCCGCGCCTACTAGCTTAGGGGGGTGTATTTTTTCCATTATCTGTGCCCCTTTATGATGATCAGGTGCTGGTCGGAGCGGAGGGAATATTTCTTCAGTTTCGGATGCATGCCCATTCAGCTCCGCTCGCATGTTCTTCTGCCTTGGCTCAAGTCCCGGCCAGCCGCCTGCCTGCTTATCTCCTTGCCTTCCCTGGCGGAGTGATCTTCCTCTGCTCCCCACCCAGTAGTAGCCGGGCCGGAGGGTAAAACTTGACAGCCTTTGAGGCGGGTGGTGGCGATGGGCAGAGAGTCGCTGATTGCCGCCATTACAAGTAAAAAAAAATATGTCCCCAGATTTCATTAAAAAAATCTGGTCACCTTACTCTAGGTGGCACTGTAGGGGTTAAGTGTTTCCTAGGGAGTGCTTCTTACTGTAGGGGGGATGGGCTGTGTGTGACACGTCACTGATCTCCGCTCTGATTACACGGAGCGGAGATCAGTGTCACTAGGCAGAACGGGGAGATGCTTGTTTACATTAGCATCTCCCCGCTCTATCTCTTCGTGAGACGATCGTGGGTATCCCTGCGGCGATCGAGTCCGCGGGACCCACGGTCGTGCTCACAGAGATCGTGGCAGGGTCGCGAGCACGCCGCCGCCAGCACGCACGCGACCACACGGTGGCATCTTAAAGGGGACGTACCTGTACGCCCTCATGCCTGTCCGTGCCATTCTGTCGACGTAAATAGGCGTGCGCTGGTCCTTAAGTGGGTAATTGGTTCCTGTCTAAATTGGCCCTAGTATAGTAAGTATGAATGTGAGTTATGGACCTTAGATTGTAAGCTCCTTGAGGTCAGGGATTGATACATATGGACAATATACAGTACATCTAAAGCGCTGTGTAAATTTACAGCATTATATAAGTACTTGGAATAAATAAACTTCCAAAGGGTTTTTTATGAGTGGAATTCAGAATTCCTGACCTGTAGGTGCAAAAGGACCAGGATGTTCCTGGTAGATGTGCAAAACTAAAAAATACATTTGTTTCCTTTCATTTTGATTTGTTATTTAACTAATTTTGTTTTGTTAGATTCTAAAAAAATTCTAATTCGAAAAAAATTTGACCAAATTCGGATTCAAATTTATTTGAATTTGAATTTTCTCGAATTCAAATTTGATTTTTTATTTGATTTTCACATATAAGAAAGTTTTCAGTTTTCACATCAGATGTTGATGGGACACTAGTATTACAGGTGTTTTTGTGCAATAGTACACTGTGACAGATGTTTCAGTGTGCACTGGTACACTGAGACAGATGTTGATGGGACACTAGTTGTACCCCTGACCCAGCTGCCTATGACATGACATGATTATAACATGACTATGACTATGCCTATGACATGCCTGTGACAGCTGTTTGGTTGCACAGGTATACTGTGACAAATGTTAATGGGGCACTTGTAGTACACCTGACCCAGGGACAACACATTTAGAAAGGAAGAATGACCATCATTTTTTTCATCGGCAGGAATATGATATACACATTTCGATTTTGTTTTCAAATTCAAATCAATTTGAAGTCGTAACAGTTTGAATATTGGATTGTTATTTCAGTCAGGTCAGGTAGCCCTTGTACAATGCACATATACTGCATGTTTAATTTAAGCACCATAATAGCATGTATCAAGAGATCAGAGAGAGGGACTCGTCATCTAGCAGGTATTTTATTTATCAATTCCCATGAAAATCAACAATGTGCCCCTGCCAGGTGTACACTTACATGATTGTTAATGTGCCCTTTCAGCACTCAGGATTTTCAGCGGTATATATGGTACAATCCATAATCCACAATTCATATGTGTTTTTGATGGTATATGGGCTATATGAAGAGTTGCGCGACTATATAGGAAATGTTTTATTTTTCAAAAAAAATATTCACAGTGTCTTTGTTGATCACTATTCACGTCACCATAGCATTGTTTGTGAAATTCTATTATTTTCTATTTTATTCTTTTCTAATCTATTCTTTTATATTCTAATCTATTCTGTTCGATTCAAATTCATTTGATTCTAAACTCGAATTTCAGAAGACGATTATATTCTATTAGACAATTATTTTCTATTCTATACTTTTCTGTTATATTCTATTATATTCTAACCTATTTAAGTTTGAATTTGTTCTATTCGAAATTCGAATTTCAGAAGATGGATATGTTTTTTTTCTAATTTATTTTATGCTATTGTTTTTTTCTATACTATTCTCTTATTTTCTATTCTATTCTTCCCCATTCCTTTTATATTCTATTCTTTTCTGTTCTATTATTTTCTATTGTACGCTAATCTATTCTATTCAAATTGAAATTCATTCTATTCAAATTCAAAGTCATTCTATTCAAATTTCGGAAGACGGTTATATTCTTCCCATTTTATTCTTTTCTATTGCTTTTTTCTATTCTATTCTATTCTTTTATTTTCTATTCTATTTTGTTCTGTTTTACTTTATTCTTTTCTATGCTCTTCTGTTCTATTCTTTTATTTTCTATTGTATTCTGTTTTGTTGTAATCTTTTCCATTCTATTCCTTTATTTTCTATTCTATTTTATTCTTTCTTGTTTTCAAATTCGATTTCTAATTATTATTATTTTTTTCAAATTTGATTACAATTCCAATGTCATTGCATTGAGATATGCATTTTTCTTTCTGATTGATACTATCTGTATTAAAATAACCTTTCAATAAAGATCGATATTAAACATAAAAAATAAAAAATACAATTCTAATGTCATCCAAATTTCTTTTCATTTTTTCGTATTTGTTCATTACTATTGTAATTCGAAAATTCGGATACATCTGAATCTCCGAATAACAAAAAAATTGTTCAAATTTATTTTCGGAACGAAACAAACCACACATGTCTAATTTCTAGTCACCAGGTTGCTACCAACCAGAAAGCCGAATTTTTACAGAAGGGTTTAGGGTTGGCGAGTATATTAAAGCAATGACAAAAAAAAACTGGACATCGAGGCTGTATTTCTTGCATATGCTATATTTCTTTTTAAAAATACTCATGATTATCTAGCACTGACTTTCCTTTTAATAACTCTAGAGAAAATACAGTAATGTATCATCTGCTAGTACAGATGAAGCTAATTCAGTTGCTATGTACAAAGCACTTATAGGTACTATAGTACATTCCGCAGGGGACCCAACTGATTTAATGCTGCACTGGATCTATACATTGATGGTTGAGATTAGCTTACTTCTACAGATAATGAAGAGTGGATTTAGTTTGCAGAAAAATTTCCTGTAAATTAGCACAACTGAATGATTTTCCAAGCACACAAGAAAACAGCTGGATAAGACTGTGCTTGTCACATTTTAAGTGTTCCTGGTAAAATAAGAGCAGGTTGCTTTATTTGTCAATTATGCCGTGCCTGTATGATCACTCATTGAATTTAATGCTGCTAGAAAATGTTGTCACTACACAGGTATTTATTACCACGAATGTTATTACAGTGGTCCTTGTTTCATACCAAAAAGAAAGAGAACAAACAAACATAACTAAACTCTAAATAACTATAACTACATTTCTCCATTTGTAGAGGGATTATTGTAGTTAGAATGGATTTAGCAACGCCTGAGATTTAGGACATATTGTTTTATATCCTTATCTATTTTATAGACTAGCTTGATTCCAATTTGAAGACTGTGGAGAAGGTGTCTTAGCTGTAAATCACAATACCCATCAGCCAACACCAAATCCATTAGGGGCATTGATAGAATTGTGAAAGACCCAGGGCACCCTTTAGCACAGTTAGCAGAGGAATTGTGCAGATTGCTTTTAGATCTTTAATGATCACAACAATGTCTAAACCTGGTCCTAGATAATCAGACATGCAATCACAAACCCTGTCCAACCAACTCACAATACCTTTTATCCCAGAATGAGCTCAACCTTCAATTTGCTTGAAAATAAAAAAATATATATTTTCCTGAGCTTTAAAGCTCTCCTTCAGCTAAAACTTTTTTCTAGATTTACTGGGTGACACATAATAGAAAGTGATGGAAAATTGCTTTGATAAGGACAGCGAATGCAATAGCAGCAAAAACACCTTTCTAACTACATCAGGTCCACCCTATAGCAGTTTTACTGCTACAGGGTGGCACCTGTGCACTGGATCACTTATATATACGTGATCCGGATTTTCCGGGTAGCATGCCGCCGGCATCTTGCTCCCGCTGTGATCACACACAGCAGGAGCCCAGCGGCAAGTACTGCAGACTCCATGTCCGCCCATCATCAAGCAGAAAGGCAGACTATCAATGCTAAGCCTTTGGGGTTAATCTACTAAAGCTGGAGAGTGCAAAATCTGGTGCAGAAACCAATCATTTTCCATTTTTTTTTGTTAAAGCTTAATTGAACAAGCTGAAGTTAGAAGCTGTTTGGCTACCATGCACAGCTGCACCAGATACTGAGTGCACCAGTTTTAGCAAATCAACCCCATTGTCTCACAATTGGTAGCAGCCATGACAGCCTGCCATGTGTGCTCCTTCATTTGGCAGCAAGGCTTACTATCTGATGGAACTGATAGTAGCCCAATGACCAACTGAAGGAGTGAATATGGCAGGCTGACAACTAATTAACAAATTGTGAGCCAGTGACCTAGTGTTTTCAGTCTGAAATGGCAGGCTAACAATGCTGCTGCTAATTGTAAGGCAGTAGCTTAGTATGGTCAACCTACAACAGGAAATGGTGTTACTGACATGATCTTTGGGTAAAAATCTTTGCAATAGATTCACAAAAATATATTTGTTTAAAAAAAAAGTTCCGCTTCAGTTTGTATTAAAGTGGATGTAAACCTGAAATTATTTTTTTTCAATGAAGACTTCTACCTGGTACAGTAGAGGATGTCAAGCCATCTGTGCTTAGTCTTGCCAAGAAGAGTTAATCCAGCTCTGAGCAATCCTCTTGTCTTTTTGTAGTAAGATAAAAAATGTCACACAGATAAGCTTGTGTCGCCACATCCCCCACTGCTGTGACTGATATCTGATTTATTTATCTCCTGCAGGCTGGAGAGCAGAGAGTGTATTACAAGTCCAGCTTCACATCCCGCCTCCTGTCTTCTCCAGCTCTCCCAGGATTGGCTGCACCACACCTCAGCATGATTGAGCATGCTGAAGTCATGTGGTTCCTTTCCTGAGTTTTGACTGGATGTTACTCATCATGGGTCATGATCAGTGTGACTGAAGTGTAGGAGAGTGTAGAGGTGAGCAGGGAGTCTTGTGAGATCATGACTCCACCCACGAGCTCCGGCAAAGAGACCCATCCACTGATTCCAGAGTTTTGTGGGGTTCCTACTGCTGAAGGGGGTGACATTTGCAGGGTAGGGATACATGCAGGAGGCTTGCATGTATATATACATTAGTACTGTGCCATTACTTTATGCTGGGTGAATGGTGGGTTTACATCCACTTTAACCACTTCAGCCCCGGAAGAATTTACCCCCTTCCTGACCAAGCCATTTTTTCCGATCCAGCACTGCGTCGCTTTAACTGACAATTGCGTGGTCGTGCAACGTTGTACCCAAACAAAATTTATGGCCTTTTTTCCCCACAAATAGAGCCTTCTTTTGGTGGTATTTGATCACCTCTGCGATTATTATTTTTGTGCTGTAAACAAAAGAAAAGCAACAATTTTGAAAATGACACAATATCTTTTACTTTTTGCTATAATAAATATCCCAATTTAAAAAACAAAAACAAAACAAATGTTTTCCTCAGTTTAGGCCAATATGTATTCTTCTACATATTTTTGGTAAAGGCGTTTATTGATTGGTTTGCGCAAAAGTTATAGTGTCTACAAAATAGGGGATATATTTATGGCATTTTTATTATTATTATTATTTTTTACTAGTAATGCCAGCGATCAGCAATTGTTATCGGGACTGTGATATTGCAGCGGACAAATCGGACACTTTTTGACACATTTTTGGGACCATTGACATTTATACAGCGATCAGTGCTATAAAAATGCACTGATTATTGTATAAATGTCACTGGAAGGGAAGGGGTTAACACTAGGGGGCGATCAAGAGGTTAACTGTGCTCCCTAGGTGTGTTCTAATTGTGGGGGGGATGGGACTGACTAGGGGAGGGAACCGATCGGTGGTCATACTTAGTATGAACACACAATCTGTCTCCTCTCCCCTGAGAGAACCGGGATTTGTGTTTACACACACAGATCCCGGTTCTGGCTCTGTCACGAGCAATTGCGGTGCCCAGTGGTCATCGCGCCTGCCGGGCACTCGCATCGGCTCCGGGGACACGCTGCACGCGCGTGCCTCCCACAGCGTCTTAAAGGGCCGACGTACAGCTACAACGGCTCGCCCAGGGGAGCCAACCTGCCGCATTATAACTGCGGTGGCTGGTCTGGAAGAGGTTAATGTTTTCTGTTCCCCAGGGGGCAAAGTGAATGTTGTGCTTTGTCCCATATTTCTATGTGCTTTCTAAGCTAGCTGTGAAGGTGGACAGGGTTCCCCTCCTCCCACAACTTGGAAATGGAGAAAAGTCTTGTCTGTTACAGCAGTCTCCTTGCTAGCTTTGTTGTGAAATAGCAATGGAGGACTGCCCTGGCCGACCTCATAGAAAGCCTTAGAATGCACATAGATGGGACTAAGTAAAAAAATGAAGTTTGCCCCCTGGGGAATAGATGTAAGTCAGACGTTTTTTCTTTAAAGTGGACCTGAACTAAAAAAGTGAAGATTTTGTATTTTACAGGGAACATTCAGAATTTTTTATTGTGCCCAAGCAGTACCCTGAAAATTTCGTTTTTATGGTATGTTTGGATGCCTAGGCACTCCTGTGCATATATCATCATAGCTGTGTATCAGTAGCCCTGTAGAACCCACTGATGATGATGATGATAACTGCAGCACAGATAACTATGATGGCAAGAGCTCTCCCTCACTTGTGCAGAGGATGCCAGCATACACAGAGCACAGTTTAAGCACAATAACACAAGAAGTAATCTGGGGAATGTCTTTTTGTGATTTATTGCTAAACAACGAGAAGGTGCAGAGTACGGGATACTCCAGGTTGTAAAGTTCAACAAGAGAACACTATTCTCTATGTTGCAATCCTCAGAAACAGATCATCTGCTAAACTTCAGAGACTAGTTCCCCCTTTGAGAGAATAAGGAAGTACAGAGGTAGTGAACCCCTAAGTAGAGGAACTACTTGGCCCAGCTATCCCAATAGGACACAGTCACCAAGATCTTATAATAAAGTCAATATGAGGCAGGGGGGGCATCAGTGCCCATTCAGCTTCTTCCATATACCTTCTAGTGGCGCTGTTCAGACTGGATCATTTGGGTGAAGTTTCAGAGTTTCTGAGATACTTTCAGGTGCAGGCCCCCCGCTCTACCACAACCAGGACCTTGATTAACATCAGCTTGAATCAGTAACCAGCCCCACCCAGACTGATGGAATCCCTTCAACAGCAATACCCTGCTGTTCTTGAGCTCATGGTATTTACATGTCCCTCGGCCACCTACTGGGCACGCCTTCCCAGCAATTGGCTGCAGCACAAAAAATATTAATGCTGTCCATTTGACTTGCCAAACCTCCTATGTTCTAGAAGTCTCTACAAGGCAAGGGAGAGCAAACAAACCTGCAGCCCCCAAAAAATCAACAGTTACTCCAATGATTACAACCTAGCGGCATTTCCAGGAGGCATTTCCAGGAGGGTGCTACAGCTGTATATCTTTAGCGAGATATCTAAAGTTTTGCCACCTCTGACTGCTTATCTCAGGACATTTGAAGTGAAATTTGGTGAAGTTCCTACTGCTCTCCTTGCTGGAGGCTTTAGCACTGCCTCTACCAATAGGGCTTCCTCCACACAGAGACAAAGTGAATAAGAAGGCATGGTAAGTCAGTAATGGGGGGAAGATCAGCTACTGGGAGACCAGAAGCATCCTGATTACTATAACTTTGCCTTTTGTCTGCCTTTTAGGAATAGCTTTGAGAGTTCAGTTCATTTTACCGAAAAAAATAATATACTGTAGAGTATGACCCTATGTAGATTATTCTTAAAAGAGATTTATGGTTTTCACACATTTTAATTTTCTCTTCTGAATAATGAACTAAGTTCTTTCTTAAAAAAGGTAAGGTCCTCTATGCTGTTTATTAGTTATTTGCCCTTTTCTACCTGTTACCAGTTTCAGGACACAATGTGTGCTTGTAACAGGGATACAATTATGAATGTCACTTAACTCTTTGATAATGCAGAGCATCTTGCTAGTAGGTATACAGTAAATGCTTGCTCTTTATCAATATACTAATCCTTTTTTTTTATATTTCTCTCTCTGGCTGAACATCAATTTATCTTGAAGGGATGCTTTTTGCTTTTACTTTCAGTGGTAAAATAGGAACATTGTTATCCCGTTTGTAAAGCATTGCTTCAGTTTTACACTTGACTGAGAACAAATTGTTAGGTATAGAAAAAAATATTTTTTATAAGTGAAGTGGACTGGCTGGCATTTGGCAAAATATAGATTTGTTTAGATGTGATAAATGGTGCCAGCAAGCCAAGAATATCCAACATTTCAAAATGAACTGCAGGGCCCAGTTCAGCATATTGTATAACTTTGTCAGACCCATTTATCTTCTCTAGTGATGACCTTTTCATCCAGTATACCCATCATCCGATTTTAATTTCTGCTCAGTGCAGCTTTTTGTCAAAGAGTCTTGTTTTGAGACCACCACATCTGAAGGTATACTAATGAAGACTGTATGACAACATTCTAAAACTGTTTAAATCTCAGTCTAGTGGACTTCAAAATGGAAAGATATAGTTTAAAGAGGATCTCTGAATGTATTGTACGTATGCTGTAATACAGTGGTCATCAACCCTGTCCTTGGGGCCCACTAACAGGCCAGGTTTGCAAGATAACTGAAATACATCACAGGTGATATCATTTGCTGCTCAGTGATTGCAGTATTCTAGTCTGCATCTCCCCAAGGTAATACATATAATCTGGCCTGTTAGTGGGCCTTGAGGACAAGGTTGATGACCACTGCTGTAAAGTGTCCCAAACTTCAAATCAAACCAGAATCCTGAATGTAGATACTTTCTTAAGAAAACACTGCAGCTCTCAGGTCAAAACTGGAGCACTCAGAATCGGATGCAGCTGTGCATGGTAGCCAATCAGCTTCTAACTTCAGTATGTTCAATTAAGCTTTAGCAACAAAACCAGGAAGCTGATTGGTTTCTATGCAGACCTGCACCAGATTTTGTACTCTCCTGTTCTAGTAAATGACCCCCACTGTCAAAAGTTTATTAATGCCTTTAAATGGCAAACGTATATTCATCAGCATTTTCAATAACTTTATGATATCATGAAAGCAGTACTTTAAAGCAAACTTGAGAGAAACTCAAGTTTATTTGCCCATGCTGAGAAAATCAACAGTTTTGCTTTAATGTCTCCTCCCAATCGGCACATACTCAACGTTCCTTTGATCCCATTCAACCACTAAAACCGCAGAAGCTAACTATACTTGCAGGCATAGAAAAGCATTTGCCTCTCTCTAAGTGAAAGTTCTGGTGGTTTGTGGGGTAAGCTCTGACAGTATTGACTCAAACCTTACTTCACTTCTAACAACTGAATGGAGTGACAGGGAAGTGAAGTACAGGTGAGTATATACAGTTAAGTAAAGTGGCAGAAAAGTGAACCAGTTGATTTACCCTAAACAAGCAAAGAAGAATTTAACTTAAAGTGTTACTAAACCCAGGACCCTACATTCACTATATCTGGTCTCCCGCAGTGCAAAGAACACGGAAATGCAATAGTTTTAGTAAATATAAACTGCTAAATAGCTTTTCTCATCAGCAGTTAGAGCAGTCTTGTGACTTCTATCAGTGTATGGTTAAAGCTTGTAGGAGGAGTTTTCATTTTTCCCTCATTGTTCTATAAGACTGCAGGACCCCTGACCAGCGCTGTGTCTTGGCCTAGGCCGACAAGGCCAAGGTCTAGGGTGGCACTTTGCGGGGGGCGGCAAAAAAGCCCCCCGTAAGAAAAAAAGCCCCCACCTCCTCCTGAGTCCCAGCTCCTGCCTCCTGCACAAATACAGTCCCAGGCTGCCGGCGGCTTATGGGACGGACTGGGCAGGGACTGGTGGCAGTCATGGGATGTATTTGGCCAGGGAGGGGAGGGACTAGCGCCCCCATAAAGCGGCATAAAATGACTGGAGGGTGCAGTCTCGGCTTGGCTCAAGCAGAGGGGCGGTCTTGGCTCACCTCGGCTCGGCTGTGCTCAGGCAGGGGGGCAGTCTTCTCTCGGCTGGGCTCGAGCAGGGGACCGGTCTCAGCTCACCTTGGCTCAGTTGTGCTTGGGCAGGGGGTGAGGCCTTGACTGGGCTCGGGTGGGGGCACAGTCACAGGGATTTAATTGTAACCGGTAAATGTATTAGAAGAAGAAGGATGGTGATCATGTTACAGAAGATGCTATAACTTATCTGTCATGTTTTAGAACTTAAGCTTTATCATTTCTGCAGCCTCTGATCCTGGCTGCAGTCTCTAACCATCTCTTGTATCATGTCCGCAGTCTCTGATCAACTCCTGAAGTATGTCTGCAGTCTCTGACCAACTCCTGAGTTGGAGCTTTAATATGCGGAGGTGGAGCCTAAATACTGTAGGAAGAGGTGGGTCTTAAACTGAAGGGGTCCTGCCTAGGGCAGCAAAAAAACTAAATACACCACTGCCCCTGACCCTCTGTCTGAACAGTGCTGATGGGCCCTGTGCTGATCACATGCACTCTCCCAAAAAAAAAAAAACTCTACCAATACACACCATACTGACATACTGAGCATGTGTAGCTTGTCACCTAATGTTCTGTTCTATCAGGAGATATATTGGAGTCAGTGAAAGAAGAGGAGGATCAGAGAAGGTTGGATCAAACACACAATGCATAGGATTAACCCCTTAGGTTTCACATTGAGTAAAACAGCCATGCTTTACTGCATATACAGACTGATTTTACTGTTGTGGGTTTAGCAACACTTTAATGCCCATCATCTGATAGCTAGCATAAAGACAGGCATAATTTAGGCCCAAAACCTCAGAAGGTTATGATGGAAACATAGTCAAATTGAGGAAGGTAATAGGAAATTAACACAATTGAAGTTTTGGTTCTTAAGGATTATGCAATGATCCTAGCAACGTCTAGCCTAAATATACAGTGTATGATTGGCAGTTAGGCCCCTTTTACACTGAGGCGCTTTGCAGGCGCTAAAGAAATCACCTGCAAAGCGCCCCCTGAAAAAAACGCTACTTTGTATCCAATGTGAAAGCCCGAGGGCTTCACACTGAAGCGGTGCCCTGGCAGGAGGGTAAAAAAACTCCTTCAAGCCGCATCTTTGAGGCGCGATAGGAGCGGTAAAAATACCACTCCTATAGTGCCTCTGCTCATTGAAATCAATGGGGTAGCGCTTCCAAAACGCCCGCAAAACACTGCAAAGAGGCGTTATTGCGGGCGTTTTTAACCCTTTTTCGGCCGCTAGCGCCCATAAATCCCAGCAAAAACGAGGGTATAGCGGCGCTAAAAATAGTGCCGCTATACCGCCAGGGCATCCAGTGCTTCAGTGTGAAAGTAGCCTAAGACTTGGTTTCCAAATAACCTAGCCAAACCGATAACTGGACCCAGACAGTGTTTGGTATGTGAATAAAATTACAGAATAACCTGTGTGAAAACATCAATAGTCTCATTCTGTCTGTTATGAAAGGAGATACATGTTTCAAACTGTACATAAAATAAATTCTAGTAGGAGAAAGTGTTAATTTCAATGCTGACTTTTTCAAAAATAAATAAATAAATAAATAATGTTTTCTTTTAGAATAGTATACAATTATACACAAATACCATTGTTTTATATCAATCCAATTAATTCAAGAACGCATCAAACAGAAAATATGTGATAAACTTTTAACTTGTTTTTCACTACACCTTTTTTTTTTCAGAAAAGTTCTAATTTTTTTTCTTTTGAAAACAAATTGGTCATGTTTTGCTTTCAATACAGTCTATTTTTTACCTTTTGAAATTAAGTGACTTTTGACTGATCCCACTGATTTCATCAGGAGTGGGTGACAATCGAGATGTCTCTGAATGACTTCAAACTTCATCATAAACCCCTTGTTGAAAGTTCTGATAAGCCTCTCTCTATTTTGATAAGTATTGCGAGTCGGCTGTTGTTCCACTTAGTTAACAGTAGCTATGGGGGTGTTTGCTGAGTGCACAGTCATGCATGCTCAGAGATATGAATGTGCATGTTTGTACAGTGGTATGTGGCCAAGTTTGGCAGTGAGTTGCAGCAAAACGTATGCCATCTGATTCATATCTATTGGTATCTTAGGTAATAACACTGTATAAATCAGTAATGAGCACCATATAGTACATTAAAGTTCACTTTTCTTACAGAGTATTAAAAGGAAATAGACATGTTCCCACTCCAAATTCCTGAAGAGGCAAGAAAAAAAATTTGGTATACAAACAGCACATTTTAATAATGAAAACAATGCATTTAATTTCTAGTTTCAAAAGTTCCCTGCATTCTCGGCAGTTTAAGTGATTCTACAACAGTAGATATACACAACAGGCTATTCATTAATGGTACACAACCAGTAAGGTAAATTTAATAAAACTGGAGCACTCAGAATCTGGTGCAGCAGTGTATGCTTCTAACTTCAGCTTGTTCAATTAAGTTTTGGCAATAAAACCTGGAATCTGATTGGATTCTATTCAGAGTTTCACCAGATTTTGCACTCTCCAGCTTTAGTAAATAACCCCCCCCCCCCCCCATGGTTTAGGTCTCCACAGGCCGTTTGTTAGGTCTCTATATAATATTCACTGTAACATTTAATTTTGGGAAATGCAGCTGTTGGGTTACTAGACCAATTGTCAAATCTAAATCATGGAGGGTCAGATTAATGTCAAATGAAAAAAAAAAAGGTGAAAAAAAAACTTGCAATGACAGCCCCCCCCCCGTTTTACTTACCTGAGCCCCGAATCTGCTGTGCGCGTCCCCTTCTCCTCAGAGTCTGGCCATCAATTGGCTAGATTTGCTAAACTGATAGCAGCGCAGCCATTGGCTCATGCTGCTGTCAATCACATGCAATAACGCGGCGCACCAGGGGGCGGGGCCGTGAGATACAGTCGCCCGCTATGGCCGCCGGCTGTATCACGGGAGCGCGCCCGCAAGCTAACCCCCTTGGGAGAGCACTTCCCACGAAGGGGATTAGCTGATGCGGGGAGGAGCTGAGGCAGCCGCCGAGGGGCCCCAGAAGTCCAGGATCGGGGCCACTGTGTGCAAAACGAGCTGCACAGTGGAGGTAAGTATAACATGTTTTTTTACTTGCTCTATGTAAGGATTTTGCACAGAGCAGTCCCTTACCTCCTCCTCTGGATTCTCTGTCCACTTATGCTCTCCTGTGTGTGCCCCCATAGCAATCTATGTGCTATGGGGGCACATGTGCAGGAGTGCTCCCAAGCCAGGCTGTGTGTGCCCATAGACACACACAGCGCACCTTGACAACACCCCATACTCCCTCCTCATAGGATTTGACTGACAGCAGCAGAAGCCAATGACAGCAGAAAGAGACACCAGCTCTGCTGTAGACAGGTATAGCGCTGGATCGAGAGAGGTGACAGGTAGGTGTTTGAGGGGGGAACAGCTAGTGCAATTTAAATTGAATGCAGGGAATGTATTAAGGTAAAAAAATAAAAATAAAAACCTTTTGACTGTAGAACCATTTTGAAATCTTTCGACCTGATATACAATCTTCAACTTATTCAGTTCCAACGAGCCAAGAACTGAAGACCAACTACTTAAAATGACCTGTCCTGACACAAACTATGTATTATGGAAGGCATTGCTCAAGATATCCAAAAGCTCTCTAGCTCTTTGTCTTCAATGGAGTTAAGCCATGTACACACGATCGGATTTCCTATGGTTTTTAAACCGATGGATTTTTCCATCGGAAAACCGATGAAGCTGACTTCCATCAGTCTTGCCTACACACCATCAGTCAAAAAACCGACCGTTCCAAATGCGGTGACGTAAAACACTCAGATGAGCTGAGAAAAATTAAGTTCAATGCTTCTGAGCATGCGTTGACTTGATTCTGAGCAATGCGTGGGTTTTTTAACCGATGGACTTGCCCATAGATGATCATAATTTGCTATCGTTTTTTTATCCATCGGAAAAATGTAAAACATGTTCTATTTTTTGACACCGATGGAAAAAAGACAGATGGGGCCCATACACGATCGGTTTGTCCGAAGAAAAAAAATCCATCGGACTGTTTTCATCGGTAAAACCGATCGTGTGTACGGGGCTTAAGTGTATTGGACAAGATTAAGTTAGTATTAAGGCTTTTAAATTCCTTTACTCTTCAATGGAAGTTAATGAGCTAAGGGCTGGAATTCACTGAGCACCTCCCTAATGTGAGTTTATAGAAAGATATTAACTCTTCCCTAAAGAAATTAGCTAAGTGTAGGAATTCACCAAGCAGCTCCCCAATGCGAGTTTATAGAAAGAGATTAACTATTGTCTAATTTTTTTTTATAATGTATTCTGAGTAATATTTCCTTCTACAGCCTACTTTCCTGTACATGGCCCACCAATTTGCTTGCTGTAAAAAAGCAATTTAATCATTTTTGTTTCTCAGAAAGATCTCCAATGTATGTCTTATGTTGTGCACACACCTGGTATCATAAAAATAAACTTTTTGTTAAAGCATTACAATTCTTAGTTTCCATTCTGCTAAATGAGATGTTAATGCAGGTTTGACTAACTTCAATATATTTTCCTATTATTTTCTTACACAAATTACTGTATTTATTGGCGTATAACACTCACTTTTTTACCCTCAAAATAGAGGGTAAACTGTGATTTAAATGAAACAATTTTTACATTGTTCGTATTGATTTATATGATAGTCAATCTTTGTTGTTCACAAATTTATTTGGAATTTTTTTGTATACACTGGTTGATTTTTATACACAGCATTTATTTAAGTGGGGAGAGCATATTGTTTTTTCTATATATGTCTACCGTTTTTTAATGAATTTAGATTTACTTTTACATATCAGCGCCCTCCTCTCTCACTATTTTCACTAGAGGGTAAACTGTGCCTGCGTGTTATACGCAGGGGGCTGTGGAAAGTTTTTTTCCTGAAACTTCCCTCTTAAAGTTAGGGTGCGTGTTATACGCCTGTGCGTGTTATACGGCAAAAAATACGGTACCTATTTCCATTTGGGAACAACAGTATTTGAATGCTTAAAGTTGTATTAAACCCAAAAGCAAACATTTGCTATATTGCAGCTTACTAATTCTTACACGTGAAGGCTGCATTTGTTTTCTTTTTTAGGCTTTCTTCCTTACATTTTCATATGCTGACCTGGTCAGTAAAGTCTGTTTCTTAAAAAGAGCAAGCTCTCTTCCAGATGTATCAGTTTACAGGGAGGAGACAAACCATTTACCATGGTCAGTGGTGCCCACAACCTTCTATGATCAGAAAAAAAAAAAAAATTGATACAGCCACCACATCCAATGATTGGTAAGCTATTATATTTTTGGTTTTGGGTTTCATACTACTTTAAAATATACATTTGGGGTACATAAGAAAAATAATCTTCATTCTCACAATTCTCACACATTACCCCAGTCTAAGACCAAGAATCACATGACTGCTCAGAGCACGGAACAGGGGTCCTCACTCGCTGCTCTACTACCAGCACTCACTAGAGCACCAAACAGGAGAGAGGGGATGGGCTGAACTGGCTTCAGCTCTCCAAGCCAACTGTCAATCAGTCAGCTGGGTGGATCCGGACAATATGGTTGGGACCCTTCCAGAGCCTGAAGCTGCTCTGTGACATCAGCTGATAGCGGGAAATAGCCCATTATAAGCTGACTACGGGTCACAGGAGAAAAAAGTAGGTCCACTCCTGTAACCCACGACAGACACTTTTCTTTTAACATATTAAATTAGATGTAAACTAGGGATGAGCTCAAGGTTCAGTCTGAGCACAAATTTGGCTGTTATGGGGTTTGTCCAAATGAGTTGTTGCTCATTTAGCAGAAGCTGAGCATCATATTTTGTAGCAGTATTTCCACTGCTACTATATACTCATGACAAGTCCTTCCTGAGAATAGCTGCTAACAAAGCTGCTGATGCCTGCACCCACCGCATTCTGAGCAACCAGCGACATCACCTGAGAGATCGCGCCCCTTTGTTTACTTTTAGTGGCAGGGCCCCGGGAGATATCATTCTCATCAAATCAGTGACAGGATTGGACACGTCTGATAGTAGGTGGGATTTCTTTCTTTCAGTGGGTGTCTGAAGTCCTTTATTGGGATTAAAGTGGATCTGCTTTGCTTGATAACGTGCTTGATTATGGATGTACATCACAGGACTTTTTTCAGTTTTTTTAAATAAAGGACTTGTCAAAAACTGTGTAAGTATCTTTATTTACTGTTCATTTTTGTGTATGTGTGAATGAGTAGGCGTACTCTGCACCCATACTCTTTAACATACACTAGGCTGGTACTTGGGGGCCCCCTTATTAATAATGTGGGGGGAAGGTACTTTGCCAGGGGTCCCACTGACAAGATATCCCCCATGTTGAGGGTATGTGGCCCGGTATGGTTCAGGAGGAGGGGACACATGCTCATCCCCTTTTCCTAGCCTGTCAGCCTGCTTGTTTGAATAAGGTTGGGGTATATATTTTGGGGGTGTTTTTAGGCTTTTTTTCTTGTTTTTTTGTGTATTGTTCCCTCTTAAATTTTATACCAGGTCCAAAGGGTATGAAATTGGGGGGACTCCATGGCATTTTTTTTTTTTGCATTGGGTCCTCCTGACATCCATACAAGATTATCATTAGGATAAAGGTCTGGTATAGATGAAGGAAATTCCCAGTTGCTTTGTTTAAAAACAAACGTAAGTACTGTCATTTGTCAAAGATTTTCTTTGAAAATTGTTTTCTTGCAGTTGGTAATATACATTTTAAAAATCTTCCACTTCACAGGCAGGTTCAGGGCATTCCTCAGGAATGTTATTTAAAAGAACTTTGCATTTTTAATGTTGCACTTAAAACACTAACAAAATTGCTTCTACTCGCCAAACTGTTTTTTTTTTTCCTTTGGTACATATTTGTCAGGGCAGTGCCAATGCCATTTGTTTGACAATCCCCTGCCTATTATCCTCCTATTATCCTAGGAATTGGCCATTACTGGTTTTTAACATTCAGCTCCCATTGACTTCAGCGGGGTTCAGATTTGGCACCCGACATTTAGTCATGTTCTGAGAACCCAATTCAAATAAAACCCAGGCTAATCCCTAATATAAACTAAAACTAAATGAAATTCAGTTAAAGCACATTGAAACACTGTACTTGCCATTTTTTACTAAAATATTTTTACTCTTTTTTTGCAGCTTAGCATTGCTACTTTTCCTGGTCTGATGCCACAAATGCCCCCCCCCCCCCTCCCCACCCCCGCGCCTCAACTGATGATTGCAAAGTTCTCGGTCTTCAGTGAGCAGAGAGCCTGTGACTGTAAGTCACCACGCTGTGCTCTGCCCTTCCAGTGTTCACTTGAGCGCCAGGCTGTGCAGGGGATGAGAGGGCCTGGCTCAGGCCCTCAGTGATGTGCTGAGAGTTTGAGACAGCTGCCGGTCAGGAATCTGGATGGATCCTGACATTAACTAGCCTATTTTTCAGACGTGGTGTTTGGAAGTTAAAAATAATGTACAGGGTGAACCAATTTTTGCACTAACAGTAAAAAATGTGTGTATAAAGCGGCGTGCACAGTCTGTGAATAAAGCAAACTCAAAACATATAAAACCAAAACATATAAAACCAAAAATGCAGCGCTGCATTTTTGGTTATAAGTTAAAATCAATAAGTTTTTTGCTAGAAAATTACTTAGAACCCCCAAACATTGTATATTTTTTTCAGACACCCTAGAGAATAAAATGGCGGTTGTTGCAATACTTTATGTCACACCATATTTGCACTTAGTGTATTTTTTCCCCAAAAATTGCCCTTGTTTTTTGAATAAAAAAAATAAGATAACAGTAAAGTTAGCCCATTTTTTTATATTGTGAAAGATAATGTTACGCAGAGTAAATTGATACCCAACATGTCATGCTTCAAAATTGTGCCCGCTCGTGGAATGGTGACAAACTTCGACTCTTAAAAATATCCATGGGCGACGTTTACAAATTTATACAGGTTACCAGTTTTGAGTTACAGAGGAGGTCTAGTGCTATAAGTATTGCTCTTGCTCTAATGATCGCGGCAATACCTCACATGTGTGGTTTGAACACCGTTTTCATATGTGGGCGCGACTTACATATGCGTTCGCTTTGCGCACGAGCTCGGCGGGACAGGGCGCTTTAAATTAATTTTTTCTTATTTATTTTACTTTTTATTTTATTTTTTTACACTGTCCTATAAAATAAAATAAAAATTGGGTCACTTTTATTACTATTACAAGGAATGTAAACATCCCTTGTAATAGAAAAAATGCATGACAGGACCTCTTAAGTGTGAGATCTGGGGTCAAAAACACCTCAAATCTCACATTTACACTTAAATTCAATAATAAATATATATATATATATTTATATATATATATATATATATATATATTTTTTTTTTTCAAAAAAATAAATAAAAATTCCCTTTAACACCATTGGGCGGAAGTGACATTTGACGTTGCTTCCGTCATCAAATGTTATGGACCTGAGCGGGGTCCATCTTTCCTTCACACTGCATCCAGCCTCACAGGGGAAAGGACGCGATCGTCTACGCCGCTACCGACGGCTTCGGTAAGCGGCGGAGACAATTGGAGCACGTCGGAAGGGGACGGCCCTCTGCCGTCCCCGACCATAAAAGTGATCTCACAGTGAAACCTGCCCCAGAGACCACTTTTATCTGAAAGAGGACAGTCCGCCGTTGAAGAGGATAATGGGGTTATGGCAGCTATCTGCTGCCATACCAACAGTATTCCACTTCAAACAGCCAACGTACAACGACAGCGGGCGGTCCTGTCGTGGACTTTAGACCACTATCAGCTGAATACGGAACACAGGAGTGCAAAACTAAGTGCACTCCTGTGACTCACTGGAGAAGTAGGGACAAAAGTGATGGCTGCAACCAAATGCCCTGGACTGGATTCTTAATGGAAACAATGGTGGATCATGCCTGTGAAATGCTTGTTGGCAGAGCTCCTAGTGATCTCCACTGGAGTGACAATGCATTGAGAAACAGGGACAGCACGGGTATGCCTTCCCTTCAGAGCGCATGCGCTGGTGATGTCACTGACTACATTCAGGGCCGTCTTTAATGTTGATTGGACCCTGGGCAAAAAAATTCTTGGGGCCCCCCCATGGAATTTTGCTCTCCACCTGCTCTGAGACATACAATAAATATCAGCTAGACTTAAAATCAGTTTAATGTATCAGATCAGGCAGTGATTGAGATTGGTTTCCAGAGGTTACAGCATATCATTACCACTTACTGACTGGTTGCTAGAGGTTACAACACACATACGACTCACTGATTAGTTGCTAGAGGTTACAGCACATGATTTCTTCTGGTTGATTGGTTGCTAGAGATTACTGTACAGTAATACTGCTCACTGATTGGTTGCTAGAGGTTACAGCACTTCATCTCTTCACTGCAGGGGGGCATGATATACATATGAATTCTGCCTTTATTTACATATGAATGCTACCTGCTTCAGCTATTTACATACAAATTATCCCTTTATTTACATATGAATGCCGGTTATTTACATGTAAACACAGGGTCTGCAGTCGAATCATCTGTCCACAACAATAGGGCAGAGCTGGGCAGTATTAGTAGCAGCATTTCACACTGAGATATCAGGACACAGCAAAGGACTAAAACTTCAAGGGACAAGGGAATTTAAACTGGGATAGTTGGCAAGTAAAGGCAGCTGCTTTGGGCCCCACAACAATGACAGGGCCCAGGGCAGCTGCCCCTTTTGCCCTGCCTTAAAGACGGCCCTGACTACATTCACTGTGAATATCTCCTAAACAGTGCACTTTTAGGAGATATTCACTGTACCTACAGGTAAGCCTTATTATAGGATTACCTGTAGGTACAAGTTAAAAAAAGACTTTACTACCACTTAAGCCTATATGAAGCCTCACATAAAGCCTATATGAGCTACCGATTGGGTTTACAACTACTTTCAAGAGACCCCCTGTAGAGCATATTTATGAAAGCATAACAATGCCAGGGGTTTATAACTGAACACAATTCATGTATAAATACTTCACTGACTGTCAGAAAACTGAACAAAATCATACTTTTTATTGTTCCAGTAGATGTAGTTTCTCTGACCCAGTACTGCACCTGACAGGCACTCTGCAAAGGAGGCTAATGTCACATTTGACAATGTCACTGTACCATAATGATTTGCTTGTTTGCTTTACTAAACTGCTAATGTCATAATCCATTAAACAGAATTGAACAAATACCACACAGTCTTCTATGTTTTCACACGTCTTCTATGTTTCATTCTAATGGATAGGATACCCTGTGTTACAATAAGTGCTGCTGGTTAAAAAATTTGAATATTACAGTTTTTTTTTCCCATTTTAAGTGTTTTCCTACAGGCAAGTATGGGTTGTAATAAAAGCCAACTTCTTTAATGTTTAAAACTCATAATGGAACTTGTGCAATTTAAAATGAGAGCTAAAGCTAACTAATAAATAACTCCTTGAGGCTGGGTTCACTCATGTCCGGCTGCGTTTTGCAGTCTGGAGTCCAGTGCAGTTCTGTTGACTGGTTCAGGTGCAAATTTTTGCCTGAACTTGCACCTGAACCAGACCCAAAAACGCACAGGACCCTTTTTAAAACCGGCCGTCCCGGGCGTGTATGAACCGGCTCCATTAAGAGCCGGTCACATTCACATGTTATGCAAAATGGATATGGTTAAAAACGCATCCAATTCGCATATATGTAAACTTAGCCTTAGGGCCCATTCAAACTTTGTCATACTGGTGTGTTGTGTTAATTCAGGTGTTTTTACATGCGTAAAGGTGTGTTGTGTTGAGGAAGCCTATTCAAATAAATAGGCTGGCAATGCACCTAATCATCCATTAAAACTGACATGTATTTTTGACAACACCCCACACCATATTGCACAGTAGTTCATTACCATGCATTTTGGTGCCCTTCAACAAAGGTGCATTGGATCTGAATTGCTGATTGCTTCAGTGCAATGGGGTGCCATTCAAAATATAATGTGCGTTAACATGCGTTGCACTAACAGACACACTACCATGACACACTGCACTGAAAATATGCAAACAGGCCCCCGATCTACAACATAGGTATTTACAAAAGAAAATTAAAAATGATATGGGCTTTGCGGTGAATAAACTAGAACAGGTCCATTAATGATAAAATCCCAAATTAAAAATAAATAAAAAAAGAAGGAAAGAAAAAGATTTTACAAAAAAGGAAAACAAAAACGGATGTACGGTATGTAGGTATGTACGATTAAGCAAAAAAACTACTTGCAGGTGCCACAAAATACTTGTGGCCAATCACATTGCACAGCAAAATATTTTTGGGACAACGTGTGTCAGAGCCGTCAGTGCCCACAGAAGGATTTTTTTTGTGAAAAGCGGGATCGTTCTTCTCATACGCCTGGATGCACTTTTTGATTTACCAAAAAAACATATATTATATAAAGGTGTTGTGAATCGATCCTAAAACAATTTGTATACCAAGTGTACCAAGATGTAAGCATACCACAACCAAGCCAAAAAAGTAAGCACCAGCAGCTGTTCCCATATCTGATTGCTCACGGGTAACACAAAAAGCTTTTTCTAAATAGAGCAAATGTGGCATTTAATGAATTAACGAATAAACTGCTCATACAACGTACTACATTTCCCCAAAGTTGTGTTCTTACCTTGCCTGTAAAGTACCAAGAGGAGAACTGGACTTGCAGCGTCTTATAGAAAACACTCCTGTTATTAAATTTACTGGTATTGTTTCCCCAAAATTGTATTGAAGAAGGTAGCACATCCAAGCTATAGTCACTTTTCACAGAAGGAGCAATCTGCTCCAGCACTCCTTGCTGCAGCTCCTGCTCTTACACAGACATACAAGCGCTGCTCTGAATATAGAGTGACTCACACAGGCAGAAAAGAGAGGAGGGAGGGATTTTTTATGCTCTGTAATCTCACAGACAAACTCTATTATTTGGCAAAAGGCAACCCGCCACACTAGTCTATACCAGCAGTGTCTGTCATTGCGGTCAACTATCAGCTCTCTTTTTAATATTTAGTATGATCTAGCTTGTATTAAGTATATATCTTAAATCATATGTTAAGCCCAATTATGATTCCTCCGTGAACCAAAAGACTTTGCGATATCTGATTTTTGCTAGCAACATGATGTACACAAAGTTGACAGCAAAGGACAAAAAGGGACTGGACGGATCAGCCAGATATTTCTGTTGTATGGAATTAATCTAACACTAAAAGGCTACTATAATCAAGATAAACATAAACAAATACACACATCGATAAAAAGAAAAATGTTTGAGGTAACATATTGCACACTTTAAGACATAAACAATAATCCGCGCAAGGGTAACTTATCTCTGGTGTTGGTCACAAGCTCTCAGAATATGAGAAACAATTGAATTCTTCTTTTATTATTTTGGTACGGATAAAAAAAAAAAAACACAGGACATCAAAGACAGCTCACCCTATTTTCTGAAGGTGCCCTGAGAAAGACCCTCTCCACATCTTATCGAATACTGGTAAAAATAAACTCTCAGAAAGAACCCATATACCTATATCAATGTGAAAATGATTTGAATACCACATTTACCAATGTTCAAAGGGGCAAAATTGTATTCTTTGTTTACAAAGCCTTGATTAGTTGCAGGTACCAATAAATTACCTCCAACTTGTATTGTGTTGGTACAGGACTCAGATTGTCCTTGCTAAACTATTCCCTTGACAGAATGACCTTTGCTGGTGAATGCAAAACACCAAGGGGTACACTCCTACATGTGTTCTGGGATTGCCTTTTCATCTGCCCTTTCTGACAACAGGTTCTACGTATAATACCACAACTTACAGACGTATCCCTTTTTGATAATCCTACCACCGTTGAACCTGATACCTCTTTCCTGAAAACATAATTGTAAGTCCTTACTTATTCATCTCTTAAATACTGCGAGGGCTTGCATCCCAAGTCTGTAAAAACAACAGACTTCCCTTACAGTGACATTACGGTTTGCCAGGGGGAACTCTATAATGAACAAGTGATGGAATAATTAACTTCTGCCCTGAAAGACAAAACCAAAGCTCATACGGACAGATGGTTTTACTGTGTACAGTTCAGACTGTATATTGAATACTTACAATTCTGAATAGCCTCACCTGCTATCTTATCTGCATGCTCCTGGAGACAATCCCTCTGGACACCAACTCTATCTCGTACTGTTCTTCTCTATCCATCTTTATCCTTCTTTTCTTTACTCTCTTCTCTCCACTTTGTTTTTTTTTTCTCTCTTTCACCCATCCTATTAAATAATTAACCCCCTATATAGAATTTCTCCCTGCGTTGCACCTTAACACATTTAAAAAAAAAAGGCTTTTATTGGACCCAATTTTTTTCCTCCTTGTGGTTTTAGCGCTTCAAATGGACTAAATATCTAATGCAACAAAAAGTACAGAGGAACATTTCTGTGTATGGATACAACTATATATATCCTTCTTGTATACACTGTGAAAGTAACTTACTGTCATATGGAGTCCTGATGTGAACCTCTGAATAAAGAAGTTATAATAAAACAAAGGGCAATCAAGACAGATTGTGATCATGGTTATTTCTTTCTCGTACATCACGGGACACAGAGCGACATAGTCATTACTAATGGGTTATATAGATACCGTCAGGTGCTGGCACTGGCAACTTCCAAAACCGGAAGTACCCTCCCCTATATAAGCCCCTCCCATCCGGGAGCACCTCAGTTTTTTGCCAGTGTCTAAGGTGTTGGCCAAGAAGAAACATGTGTTTTTTACTGAGCTTGCGTACAGGTTCTTTTGGGCCTCAGTAAGCTATTCCGGATCCGACCAAAAAAGCTTCATAGCTAAACGGTCGGTACCCGGGCCTTGCAGAGAAGAGCAAGGTTTTGCCTGTAATGCTTCTCTTAGGAGAGCTGGACCCTGGGATCCAGAGCTCTGGTCATACCCACGACCAAGATGTTTTCTGTGCAGGGTGCTATACAGGTCCAGGGGAGTGGAATCCTTGGGAACCCGGTCCCTGAAGGTTTGATTACAATGCCTGCCGTGATAGGTGAAGTTTGGGCTTCTGTGGACCAAACAAAGTCCTGCGGCGAGGAAAAGGTAAGTGGGGGCCCTCAGGAACTTGGTTCTATTGAGGGACCCCCAAGCCTATTTTGTCTTTCTGCCTGTTACCTAAGGCATTCCCGCTAATATTCTGTGTATGCCTGTTACTACTGAGAAAATGTAAAAATTTTAATAGTAGGCAAGAAAAAAAAAAAAAAAATGTAAGACCACGGTACCTGTGTTAGACACTAGAGGCCGCTATGGTTCTTTTTCTTGTAATGTGGATTTTTTTCTTCCAGAATCAAATCCAGGCAGTTGGTATGTTCTCTGCTGGGAAGCTGTCTCCTCTGCCCTGTTGCTGCGCTCATCCATCCCCGGGCCCTGCGGCAAAGGGGGCCCTGGCTCCCATGTAGCTCCTTATTGTTTTTAAAAAAGGGCGCCGAAGGCGCACGTGCCCGCGCGCGTGCGCGTGCACGCGCCTCTATTCATAGAGGCGATCTGGAAAAAGGGGCGGAGCGGGTGGATGACGCTCAGGTGTGCGCCGCGGCGCTACTGCGCATGTGCGGGCGTCCAGCGTGTTTTAAAGCACATTATAGCTGGCTATTGAATGCACAGACAGAGCTAGCAACAGATAAAGGCACACAGAGGCGGTTGATGCAGGCATCCCCTAGAAAGGCACTTTAGTAGACACCAACTGTGATATAGCAGCAATTGTGCTAGACTATTCTCAGTAAAAGTGGTGTATTACGGCTGGAATACCTCAGCTTTAGGCTAAAGAATATGCCGTCCAGAAGCTCCGGAACCTAATCTTCCAGGAAGTGAAGGGGGTCTCATCGGGCTCTGAGGTGGGCATGCTTCTGCTGCACCAGTCTCCCCTGAAGTTCAGAGGTAAGTGACCATAGAGACCCTGCAGGGGTACTTGGTACTGTGGCTGTCCTCAGTCACCTGCTCCTGTGTATGTAACAGAGGAGGTTTTTTCCTCAGCTCTGGGAGGATTAGAGAGAGATTGTCAACATTGATCGCTGCCTCCCTGTCAGGGAAAGCACGCCGATCTCCGTCTCCTCCTTCAGAGTGCCTGTTAGCAGAGCAACAGTCCCATACAGGGATCGACCTGCCTGAAGGGGATCAGGATGAGGTTGATTCTGTTATAGAGGAATCAACAGTGGAGGAACCTTTCTCAGCAGCTCAAGCTGAAAGATTATGGGTTCAGTCTCTGACTAACATGGTCCGATCGGCATTAAAAATGCACCTTGCGGAACCATCAACCACTACTGTATCCTCGTTGGGGTCGCTAGAAGCCCCCAGACTGTCTGTTCTTTTCCACTTCACGCTTTTACTGAAAGGGCTTATTTACCAGGATTGGGAACGTCCTGAGAAAATATTATTCCCCCAAGAGATTTCCGGTGGTCTATCCCATGGAGGATAAGTTCATCAAAAAAAAAAAATGGAAGGTCCCTACAGTGGACGCAGCCATCTCTTGTATGTATAAATCACTGACATGTCCAGTGGATAATGTCCAAATGTTCAAGAACCCAATAGATAAAAGATTGGAGTCCTTATGAAAGTCTGCTTCTTTCTACAGCAAGCTTGGTGACACAACCAGCAGTAGCAGCTATTGGGGTCTGCTAAGCAGTGAAGGATCAGTTAAAACAGGTCTTGAGGGACTTGACAGATCAGCAGGCCTTGCCCTAGCTGATCTACCTAGAGCCTTAGGATTTGCGGTTGACGCCATAAAGGATTCAGTCCATCAGGCCTCCCGCCTTACGCTGTCTAGAGTACATATGCGTAGGCTTCTATGGCTCAAAAACTGGTCTGCTGAAGCTCCCTGTAAGGAATGGCTGGTTAGCGTCCCATTTCATGGTGAACGCTTATTCAGGGAAAACCTGGACAAATATATCCAGAAAATTTCCAGCGGTAAAAATACGCTCTTGCCGGTTAAAAACAGAGTTAGAGGTCCCTCTTTAAGAGGCCTGCTTCTCCAGTCCCTGGGGCATCGGCTGTGTAACAGTTCCGACGGCCTCCTCGGTCAATTCCCGGGGGTAAAAAACAGGGACAATAGCAGGGTAATGAGAAACCCTGGGTCAGGGGAGGTACAAAACCTCCCCCAAAGTTAAATTCATTGAAGGGTTGCCCCCACTCAGTCGGGTGGGGGGAGGACTCCAGTTGTTCACAAGAGACCTGGCGGGACGCGATCAAGACAGATAGGTGCTCTCCGCAGTATGTTGAGGATACAGATTGGAGTTAAGAGACTCTCCTCCTTCCCATTTTTGAGGTCAAACGTGCCAAGGGATCCCCGGAAGAGAGAGTCCCTCCTGTTGGCACTAGAACAACTATTGCTCCAAGGAGTAATTATGGAGGTTCCCCTGGAAGAATGAGGGTTTGGGTTTTACTCAAACCTCTCTACAGTCCCGAAGCAAACGCGGACGGGAGGCCCATATTAATTCTAAAAGGGCTATACAAATTCCTGTATATCAGGACTTTCCGATGAAGTCGATCCGATCGGTGGCCACTGCCCTACAAGGGGAGGATTGGTTAGCCGCGATCGACATCAAAGATGCTTATCTGCACATTCCCATCTTTCCAGTCTACCAAAAGTTTCTACGCTTTGCAGTAGAAGGGCGCCATTTTCAGTTCAGAGCCTTACCCTTCGGTTTGGCCACAGCACCACGAGTGTTTACAAAAATTCTGGCCCTTTATTGGCCAATCTGAGAACACAAGGTGTAATGATAATGGCATATCTAGATGACTTGTTGCTGATAGACCACTCAGTGAAAAAACTAGACGTGGTCGTTCACAAGACAATCAAGTATCTGGAATCTCACGGTTGGATTATCAACCGAGAAAAGTCAGCCCTAAAAACCAGTCAAAAGTCTGGAATACTTGGGGCTAAGGTTGGATTCAGGCCAGTGAAAAATATTCTTGCCTCGAGGAAAGGTGTTGTCTTTGAAAGATTTGATCCACTTAGTGGGTACAAAAAAGACAGCCGTCCATACGCCTGTGCATGAGGCTGCTGGGAAAAATGGTGGCATCATTCGAAGCAGTACCCTACGGTCAATTCCATTCAAGGAATTTGCAGGGGGCCATACTGTCAGCCTGGAACAAAAAAGTTCAGGCCCTAGACTTACAATGTCCTTGTCCCCTTCCGTTCGCAAGAGCCTCCGTTAGTGGTTGGTTCCCCAGAATCTGGAAAAAGGGAAATCCTTCAGTCTGATTTCTTGGAAGGTGGTCACTACAGATGCCAGCCTTATAGGCTGGGGAGCAGTACTGGAGCAATAGTCTCTCCAGGGCAGATGGTCGGATGCAGAAAAGGCCCTGCCCATCAATCTCTTAGAGATACGAGCAGCCCGGTATGCCCTAGTAGCATGGACATCCAAACTCCAAGGGTCCCCTGTCAGAATTCAATCAGACAATGCCACAGCAGTGGCATATATCAATCATCAGGGGGGCACCAGGAGTCGTGCAGCCCAGAGGGAAGTAAATTACATCCTGAAATGGGCAGAAAAATATGTCCCAGCCATATCTGCGGTATTCATTCCAGGAGCGGAGAATTGGAAGGCGGACTTTCTAAGTCGCCAGCAATTAGGCCCAGAGGAAGGGTCCCTTCACCCCGAGGTTTTCTGGACAATATGTCAGCGGTGGGGAACATCGGATGTAGATCTTCTAGCATCCAGATTCAACGCAAAGGGGGACAGGTTTGTCTCTCGGACAAGGGATCCCCTAGCTTGCGGCTCGGATGCCCTAGTGTTCCCTTGGGATCAGTTCAAGCTGATATATGCATTCACACCGCCACAATGGTTACCTCGATTACTCCGCAGAATCAGGGTAGAAAAGAAACCAGTGATTCCGGTGGCTCCAGCGTGGCCCCGAAGAGCGTGGTACGCGGAGATTGTAAAATTTCAGTGGGGAGTCCTTGGACTCTCCCACGTCGTCCGGACCTGCTTTCGCAAGGACCGATATACCACCCTTCTTTACCAGCCCTAGGTTTGACGGCCTGGCTATGGAAGCCCACATTCTAAAAAAGAGAGGGCTCTCTAATCCTGTGGTATCTACCATGATCAATGCCAGGAAGCCGGTATCCAGGCAGATCTAATATAGAATCTGGAAGGCGTACATCGCGTGGTGTGAGGCCAAGAAATGGCATCCACATAAGTACGTAATAGGTAGGATTCTGGACTTCCTACAATGGGCTGTAGATAGGAAGCCTTTATACAAGGAGTGATGCGTATTAGTCCTCCGGTTAATATTCCCATATGTCCATGGGATCTAAACTTGGTTCTGTCGGTTCTACAGAAACAACCATTTGAACCATTACAGCATATTTCTTTGGTGCTTCTCACCAGGAAATTGATTTTTCTAGTAGCCATTTGTTCGGCTAAAAGAGTGTCGGAATTAGCAGCTATGTCCTGTAAGGAGCCATATCTGGTTATCCATAAGGATAGAGTAGTGTTACGTCCTCATCCAGCCTTTCTTCCTAGGGTGGTATCGAGGTTTCATTTGAACCAAGATGTGGTTCTTCCTTCTTTTTTCCCCAAACCTACTTCGGTAGAGGAAAAGTTATTGCATTCTTTGGATGTAGTAAGAGCAGTTAAAGCTTATCTAAAGGCCACTGCTCAGATTCGCAGAACGGATACTTTGGTTATTCTGCCGGAAGGCCCCAGAAAGGGTCAGGCAGCGTCAAAATCTACTTTAGCCAAGTGGATTCGACAGGTCATAATACAAGCCTATGGCTTGAGAAGGAGACCGCCTCCGTTCAAAGTTAGAGCGCACTCCACGAGAGCAGTTGGAACTTCATGGGCAGTGCATCACCAGGCCTCCCTGGCTCAAATCTGTAAGGCCGCAACATGGTCTTCAGTACACACGTTTACTAGGTTCTACCAGGTGGACGTTAGAAGTCAGGAGGATGTCGCCTTTGGGCGCAGTGTGTTGCAGGCCGCAAAAGATCCTCATGTCTGATAGCGCTCAGCTTATATATGGTGTATCCCCCCCTCATTGGGCATTGCTTTAGGACATCCCATTAGTAATGACTATGTCGCTCTGTGTCCCGTGATGTACGAGAAAGAAAATAGGATTTTTATAACAGCTTACCTGTAAAATCCTTTTCTTGGAGTACATCACGGGACACAGAGCTCCCGCCCCTCTTTGGGGACACTTATTGCTTTGCTACAAAACTGAGGTGCTCCCGGATGGGAGGGGCTTATATAGGGGAGGGTACTTCCGGTTTTGGAAGTTGCCAGTGCCAGCACCTGACGGTATCTATATAACCCATTAGTAATGACTATGTCGCTCTGTGTCCCGTGATGTACTCCAAGAAAAGGATTTTACAGGTAAGCTGTTATAAAAATCCTATTATCACTACTGTAGCCACACATGTTTCAATCTGCTTGCACAGTATTCACTGATTTGAATTGAAAATTAGACATGTGCATTCGTTTTCGTCTGAATTTCAGGTATTTTCGTTATCATTTTAACAAACAAAAACGAACGCGCAGAATCCGAAATCCGAAAGATCCGACATAAAAAAAATGCTTTATTTTCGTTTTCGTTGCTACAACAGTTCGATATAGATAGTAGATTCGACATGATGCTGACAATAGCGATCTGTGTCTATCGAACCTGTGGTCGAATGTGCCTAGCCTTAACTCTATTAGTCCAAGATTATTCTACATAGAGAGGAAAGATTTGACATAGAGAGAAAAGATTCGACATTATAGAGACAGTGTTGGGGTAGAACATTCGACATGAACGACGAAGATTCGATGAAGCAGCGAAAAACATACAAATATTGAATCTGTTATTGAAGGCTTATGGTGTCTGTCGAAAGTTCTAAGAAGATTCAACAAGCAGCTAAACTGTACGACGCTGCAATCGTACATTTCCGGTCAAATGCTCGGCCCATAGGCTATAGAAGAATTTGAATGTTGGTTGACTAGTAATAATAATTTATAAATATAATTATTACTAGTTTCATACAACATTAGAATTCTTCTTTAGCTCGTAGGCGGAACATTCGACCGGAAATGTACGATTGCGGCGTCGTACAGTTTCGCTGCTCTGTCAAATCTTCTTAGAACATTCGACAGACACCATAAGCCTTCAATGACAGATTCGACCTTAATTAACTCTGATTTTTGGACAAATGCATTTTTGAACGAAACAAAATAAATAAAAACGAATTCCGGGAGTAACTAAATACATTTATTTTTCAGACGAAATTCCGAAACAAAATATTTCAGTGTGCACAAGTCTATTGAAAATTTATTGAATGTGTAGGTTTTCAAACTCCATAACTTATCAAAACATTCACAGTACTACAGTTGTAGATATTTATGGCACATGTGACACTTGCTGTATTAATATTGCTGTGAATGTGCAGTGAGCAAATCTGACAGTGGACAAATGTATGGTGAATGTGTAAAGCATAGTAACTGCTTTAAATAGCTATAGTGAGGCCAACTGATGGGCTACCGTGAAATCTCCTTAGTTCTAACACTGTTTTTGCCTTTGAGTAGTTCATTGGATTTCTATGAATTCCTAATAGATAATGTTTAGCCAATAGCAAATAAATAAAGGGGGGTCCCAGAAAGTGATGGCTTTAGTGAGCAGAAAATTCTAAGGCAGCGAGGTTGGCAAAAAGGCAAAGGCTAAAGGCAAACTAGACTGTTCACTTTGCAAAGGAAGTTGAATTTTCCAAGGAAATGTTTAATGAGTTTAGACTTTGCTGATGTCCATCATCTGACCATGTGCAAGCAAAAAAAAAATTTTATTTTTTTTATTTTCCATGCACGTTATTCAGTATGCTTAGCAAAGTTAAACTTCACCACATTCACTAAGCTCCATGTCAAATTCTCTTACAAAATCGAATTTCCCCTAGAAAATCAACAGCCTATTTGCCTTTAGTAAATCTACCCTAGTGTCATCCCAAAGATCCCTTTAACATCACTGTTCTAAATGTCATATTTTATATTAGTCCAAATATTGCAAATTCTAAAACAGTTACTTCAAATTATTACTAGATACTTGGGAAGTGGGGGAATGGGTGACGTAAGCAAAATAAAGATTTTGATTTATTACTTTGCTGTTTCTCCCACAGAAATGCTCCTGTCAGTATCAATGAATATTCACAGTGAAGGTTGTTAAGGAAAATCATCCTACTGACTGTCACCAAACAGCAAATAGAACTCAACCCATTCATGTAAAAAACACTTAGGCCTATGAGGAATACAGGGGTGCTACATATTTACGTTGCTACCTCCTCAGGTAACAGTGAGTGAAATCCCCACTTTCTAGGCAACTGAAATAGTGGTTTCGGTACAATGGTGCACTGTTGAAAGAACCAGTGATACCAATCATTTTAAAGAGACAGCTCTTCCTGTTGTACTATAGTGTACATATGAAGGTTGGAGCTCCCGTTCCTACATCTGCAGTATGAACAGGGCACGAGACCCAGAGTATCAGAATTTTTTTTTAGACCTTCCAGGCAATTAGTAGTAGCCAGTGCTGAATCTTTTCTGTTGCAAGCAAGTATAAGTGACAACTGGTGTGGTCTGGTCCATCAGGCCAAGGGATAAAAAAACCTTGTCTGGAAAGCAAAATTTTCAATGCTAAGGGCTGCTATCCTAGACTTAGATTGGGGAGGAATATTGTAATCAAAGAACACAGAACAAAAATGGGAATGTTTAAAATCGACTATATGCAGACACCCTGCAAAATATATTCCCAAATGGCAATGCGTTTAAAAGGCTGAAGCCTTGTACACACGAGCGGGAATCTCGTCGGGAAAAAAACGTCGGTTTTCCAGACGAGATTCCCAGCAGGCTTGCCTTGCTCGCCGAGTGTACACACGGCCATTCAAAAGAACCGCCGTTCTTTTGAATGGCAAGAACGCGGTGACGTCATCGAGTACGACGAGCCTGCGCTTGTCACATTCGATCCCGATCGCCGCCATCTTGCTATACCCTACACTACCCTTGTATGCTACAGCGCATGCGTCAAAGTCTTTTTGAGCATGCACGGGTTTACCATGGACAGGTAAGCATACAAACTCACGGTTTTCTCGTCTGGAAACAGGCCGACGAGAATCCCGATGAGAAAATAGAGAGCAGGTTCTCTATTTTTCTCGTCGAGATTCCCGGCAGTTTTCCCGACGAGAAACCCTACACACGACCGTTTTTCTCTGCAAAAAGCTCTCCCAGCAGTTTTCTTGCCGAGAAATCCGGTCATGTGTACGGGGCTTGAAACTAAAACCCTTTGCTGTTTCTGCCACAGAAATGCACCAGTCAGTGTGGATAAACATTCACAGTGAATATATTAGAATGGTAAAAATATCCGGTCTGGGTACATAGGCCCCTTACAAGATAAATTAGAGTTGGTGACTGGGGACAAAGAGAAAATACCTTCTTCATTCTTATGTATGCAGAGGAACATACTGAAGCTCTAGTCCATATAGGGCATAGTATTGCCACAGGCTCAAATGGCTTAAAACAGACATGGTCCACAAGCGGACTAAATAAAGTAAATACAGCACCTAGAAAAAATTACTTACGCCCTCATGTCCCCAAAGAGCTGAGCTCTGTTATTTCAAAGCAATGTTTTGTAAGTTTTAGAGGCTCTTTAACCACTTGCCGACTGCTGCCTGTAGATTTACATTGGCAGAATGGCACGGCTGCGCAAAGGGACATACCTGTATGTCCCTGTAACTTTGCCGCCGTTTGGGCGCGCACGCCCCTGCTGCAAGCTCCGTGACTGTGCCTGCTGGGCCCACGGAATCGATGTCAGCCGATGTCCCGCAGATAAATAAATATCGCAGATCGCCGCCATTACTAGTAAAAAAAAGTATAATAAAAATGCCATAAAACTATCCCCTATTTGTAGACGCTATAACTTTTGCGCAAACCAATCAATATACGCTTATTGCGATTTTTTTTACCAAAAATATGTAGAAGAATACACATCGGCCTAAACTGAGGATAAAATTCGTTTTTTTATATATTTTTTGAGGAATATTTATTATAGCAAAAAGTTAAAAATATTGCTTTTTTTTCAAAATTGTCGCTCTTCTTTTGTTTATAGCGCAAAAAATTTAAATCGCAGAGGTGATCAAATACCACCAAAAGAAAGCTCTATTTTTGAGAAAAAAAATATGTCAATTTTGTTTGGGTGCAACATCGCACGACCGCACAATTGTCAGTTAAAGCAATGCAGTGACGAATCGCAAAAAGTGCTCTGTTAAGGAAGGGGGTAAATTCTTCCGGGGCTGAGGTGGTTAATGCCTGTCATGGTGCCAATAGATCGATGCAAGGCCAATGAGGGCTCATAGTCTTTTTTACCAAGTAACTGTACAGTCAAGTACAAGGTACAAGTACAAGGTACAAGTACAGACCTGTTAGTTTAACTTCTACAGTTGAAAAGATACTTTAGTGTTCAATGAATGACAAAATAGAAGAGATTTTGCTAGAAAACAATATTAAGCAATAACAATAATCACCATAGATTCATGAAAGACAAAAGTTGTCAAACAAATCTAGTTTCTTTTTATGAGAAAGTAAGCAAAAATGTATACAAAGAAGTGGTTGTGAATATCGTATAACTGGACTTTGCAAAAGCATTACACAGTTCCCTACAGATTTCTAAGGTCTAAAGTTAAGGTCTATATCCATAGAAAAATCAGTCTGTAAATGAATAGAAAACTGGTTTAAAGACTGTATTCAAAGAGTAGTGATTAATGATTCATACTCTGAATGGACTAAAGCAATTTGTGGTGTGCTCTATGGTTAGTGTTGGGACCCAACTGTTTAACCTATTATTAAAAGTTTGTTTGCAGATTACACTAAGCTGTGTGATTTTTTTTTAAACTCCAACTTACATGCAGACCTTACTGCACTGTTTGATTGGACAACTAGGTGGAAAATTAGGTATAATGTTGACAAATGTAAAGTTATGCACTTGGGGCTAAAACTTGAGTACATCATACATGCTAGGACAGGGGTGTCAAACTCAATTTCATTCCGGCTCACATCAGCATTATGGTTGCTATCAAAGTGCCGGCTGTATCTGTAAGACTTGATGTCCAGAGCAAGCCCCCCAACATCAGAAGTCAAGAGTCCCCCACCCTTCCTTTCATCACAGTGCACCCCTCTTAATTTGTGCTGCTGCCGGACACAATCTGAGGTGAAGCTGGGAAGTAGAAACTGCAGGGTCTAAAGAAGAACCCAAGGAAGGGCTGGCGTCAGCTGCCGGAGTCTTCTGAATGCTGAGACCACGTAAGGTGTAGACGAGGTGGTGCTGCGGCTGCACAGAGAGGCACAGGATCTGTAGGAGGAGTCGTGTCCTCCTGTCTGCTGCCGACTGCTGATATGCAGGGGTGGGGGGGCAGAGACAAGCCTCTCTGCGGCTGCACGGAGAAGCACAGGATCTGGAGGAGGAGCAGGGATAAGATGGGAGCTGAGATTAGAAAGGGGGTTCTACAGATGTAGGAGAGGTACGAGGGCCACATTAAATGGCCTGGAGGGCCAGATTTAGCCGGCGGGCCTTGTGTTTGACACGTGTTCTAGGAGGTGTACAACTGAGGGTGTCAATGATGGAGAAATATCTGATTGTTCTGGTGGATCATGGACTTAATAATTGCATGCAATTCCAAGCTGCAGATTCTAAAGCAAGCAAATATTTGCTTGTAGTAAAATATATATGGACTCAAGGGCCAGAAAGACATAATCCTGCCCCTGTACAAAGCATTTACAAGAATAAACTCCAGTGATTTTTGAACCAGAATATTCCTGATTGCCTTAGGGATCAGGAAGATTTTTTTCCTGGTGGAGTAAATTGGGCTATGCTTTAGTGATTGTTTTTTCTGGATCAACTGTGGGTGTAGGGTAGTGTATATGGGGGTTTTCTATGTATTCTTTTTTTCTAGTTTTTAAACTAGATGGATTTGTGCCTTTTTTAACTTTCAGGAACATCATGTCAGTCATTAGAAAGGTTGTGCGAACTGTAAGGCTCATGCGCAATCACACAGTGCATGTGCATACAACAAGACAAACACACAAATATATGGGCACATACACCACGGATACTGACTTGTAGTGGGCTTTTTAATTCTGGACCATGCATGAAATGTTTACTGAATAGTCTTTCAGTTTAAACTCCTATTATTTATGATTCTGAACCTGCTTGACCCTGTTACTGACCCGGCTTTCCTCTGACTTCTGGATTATCCTTGCCTGTCTATGATTGCTGCCTATATTTGTTAACAATTTTTGCCTGGACTTCTGAAGAAGTCTTCAGAACTCTTCAGTTTCAGCTTCAGGCACTTTCATCCTTCCATTGCCCTTGCAGTCCCTGTCCAAACTTTTTGATGTGCCAATATGGAAATTGTGCAAAAGGTCCACTTCCCTTGTGATAGACAGCAGACTACAGTATGTGCGGTTCCTTAACTAATAGACAGTTACAGCCTGCTATTGGATATGGAATCTGCCCACTGTCTGCTGTTAATTACAAGGACAAAGCAAACCTTAAGAGGAATTAGTGTCTCAGCCTCTCTGTTTACTGCAGCATCACTAGTTGCAAGGAGGCTGTCAGCTTTTAGGTTTACAGTGTCATTAATAACAACTGATATGTTAGAACGGGGGGTCGTGGCAGCAAACATTCCATTCTAAAACAATGCATACAGAGAAGGGCACTCTACCTGTCTCTGTACACCAAACTAGAGAAGCCCTTAAAGTGGATGTAAATCCTCCATACACCCAGTGAACAGCCTCAGATGATACACAGAGATGAAACAAATCTCCCTACATAGGTTTTACATGTATATCTGCTTTCTTCACATTTATATACTGTTTAGAAAGTTCTGATCGTGTTAGGAAATTTTCTCTTCCTGTTTAACACAGAGTGTGATGTCTGGGCATACAGCCAAGATAGCTAAAATTTCTGATTGGAGGAAAGGCACACACCCCCTCTCATCATAGGCAGAGACTCTCAGAGGTGTTTTATTACAGGGCCAGCTCCCTGCTAATCTATTTATAGCAACCTCCCCGACAGAAATTTTTGGCTGCTTTTATCTGATGTGTCCGAGAATTTGTCAGGAACGGGTCAGGAGAGAGCTACAGGACTTTGCTCTTTGAAGAGAGAACAAAATACTGCAGATATATGTGCCCAGCTCAAATTTCATGAATTGGGTTTACATCCACTTTAATTACCTCCAGTAGTAAAGTAAAAAGTAAAGTAAAAACTATATATTTTTTTTCAAAGTTGTCGCTCTTTTTTTTGTTTATAGCAAAAAAGAAAAACCGCAGAGGTGATCAAATACCAACAAAACAAAACTCTATTTGTGGGAAAAAAGGACATTTTATTTGGGTATAGCGTCGCACGACCGCGCAATTGTCAGTTAAAGCGACGCAGTGCCGAATCGCAAAAAATGCTCTGGTCAGGAAGGGGGTAAATCCTTCCGGGGCTGAAGTGGTTAAATGTGGGTAAATGTAACCATATTGCTACACTTAGAGGCACCTCTCTTCTCTTTTATACTCTGTAGCCCCTGCTGTATTTTGCTTCTAATCCCCTGTGGAGGCCGCCATTTGTGGATTGATATTTTATGGTTACATAACCTATTACATTGCTATAATCTTATTATATGGACTATAAACTGGAGGACTTATGAATAAATGGTTGTGGAACGAATCATTTGAGTTTCCATTATTTCTTATGGGCAATTTCGCTTTGATATACAAGTGCTTTGGATCACAAGCATGTTTCTGGAACAAATTATGCTCGCAATCCAAGGTTTTACTGTATGAGCTTTGTGCACCTTGGACCATGGAACAACAAGATACTGGTAAACATTTGATGTACTAGCCAGGTTAATAGCTCCCTGCTATTGGCGTTCTTTGGAGATGCACATAATAACACAGATCCATTACAATACAAAGCAACTGACAATGTTATGAGTGTTTCTTGAAAGGTTCCAGTTTAGCTCTGCTTGCTTCAACATTTCCCATCAGTAAAAGTTTGGCACGGTGCTGTAAAATCAATGCAGCATTATCTTGTGGCGAGATAATTTTCAGCTGCTTTACATTCAGTAAATATGGATCCTGCATTCGTTACAAGCAAGAATGTAAAGTGTTACAGAACTACTTTAAATTAGCTGGCTAAAAATAGATGCTCCTACTTCTACCAGACTGATCTGAGAGCTGTACAGTATAAGTTAAATTTCTACAAGCTTGCATACCTGATTTTTTTATTCACATAAACCAGGACACTAGTACATTTTTTTTTAAGCTGATCTGATATAAGCTTTTAATGATGGCAAAACAACCAGGTCCTCGAATGCTATAAAAACACAATATGAAGGATTGGTTCACACTAGAGCTGTTGTGGTGCATATTGGACAGTATTGCCCAGTGCAACCACCACACAATGTCAAGGGAAATAACATTGGCCACAATTGGCGTTGTTCACACCTTTGTGCTGCGTTGCATGCACCATTTTTGCTCAATGCATCGCTGTAGCAAAGCTATACAGTGCATTCCACAACAACATAACACAACATGCCCACATGTGATTTCACAGTACAAATAACGTTGAGCAAAATAAAAAAGTTTCCCATTCCTGCTGATATCTTACCACAATCTTGTTTTTCTACACTACACTCAGGAAACATGAAGGAAGTGATGTCACAGGAGAAGCACATGACACAACGCAAGACAACGCAGCTTAACGCAGTGCAACAAAAGTGCACTCAAACCGCAGGTAAACGCATTGCAAACACATTGGAAATATGCATTAATGCATTAGAATAACATACTTTAACACGACTCAGTGCAAATGTTTTAATGCTCATGCTGTGGTGTGTACCGACCCTAATTTGCAAAAGCAATACTTTAAATTCAGGACAAAACTCCAAAGCTTAGACATAGAACACATTTACTAAAAATACTGGTTGCTTGGCTGTCATATTTAATAGCTCTAGAGCTATACAGATTAGGATTTCTGACTTGAAATGTCTGTATGATATAAATTCTTAACCCCTTTGCAACTGCCTTAAACATACACTATATTACCAAAAGTATTGGGACACCTGTCTTTACATGCACATGAACTTTAATAGCATCCCAGTCTTAGTCTGTAGGGTTTAATATTGAGTTGGCCCATCATTTGCAGCTATAACAGATTCAACTCTTCTGGGAAGGCTGTCCACAAGGTATAGAAGTTTGTCTATGAGAATGTTTAACCATTCTTTCAGAAGCGCATTTTTGAGGTCTGGCACGGATGTGGACAAGAAGGCCTGGCTCACAGTTTCCACTCTAATTCATCCCAAAGGTGTTCTATCAGGTTGAGGTCAGGATTCTGTGAAGGCCAGTCATGTTCCTCCACCCCAAACTCGCTCATCCATGTCTTTATGGATCTTGCTTTGTACACTGGTCCAAATCATTTGGTGTGGGGTTGTTTTTCAGGGGTTGGGCTTGGCCCCTTAGTTCCAGTGAAGGGAACTCTTAAAGCCCTGTACACACGTGCGGTAAAAAGTCCACCGGGAAAACCGAGGGGAAAGCAGAGAACCTGCTCGGTAGCTTTTTCCCTCTACACACAGCCGGGTTTGCCGGCAGGAAAACTGCCATGAGAGCTTTGGCCAGGAATCCGGCCATGTGTATGCTCCATCGGCATGCCTCGCAGTGTTTCCCATAGGAAAGCAGTAGTAAATCTGGCGGGGAAAAAAACGCTGGGAATCCCGACGGGAAAATAGAGAGCAGGTTCTCTATTTTTCCTGTCAGGAAAACTGTGGGGAAGCATACACATGTCTGGTTTTCCCGGCCAAAAGCTCTCTTGGCAGGAAAACCGGTCGTGTGTATGGGGCTTTAAGGCATCAGCATGCCAAGACATTTTGGACAATTTCATGCTCCCAACTTTGTGGGAACAGTTTGGGGATGGTGACTACCTGTTCCAACATGACTGCACAACAGTGCACAAACAAAGTCTATAAAGACATAGATGAGCAAGTTTTGGGTGGAGGAACTTGACTGGCCTGCACAGAGTCCTACCCTCAACACAACATGACACCTTATGGCAAAGAACTCTCTGAGGATCTGAAAAAATTGTTGCTCTACATAAAGATGGCCTAGGTTATAAGAAGATTGGCAAGACCCTGAAACTGAGCTGCAGCACGGTGGCCAAGACCATACAGCGGTTTAACAGGACAGGTTAAACTCAGAACAGGCCTTGCCATGGTCAACCAAAGAAGTTAAGTGCACGTGCTCAGCATCATATCCAGAAGTTGTATTTGGGAAATAGAAGTATGAGTGCTGCCAGCATTGTTGCGGAGGTTGAAGGGTGGGGGGGTCAGCCTGTCAGTGCTCAGACCAAACGCTGCACACTGCATCAAATTGGTCTGCATGGCTGTCGTCCCAGAAGAAAGCCTCTTCTAAAGATGATGCACAAGAAAGCCCGCAAACAGTTTGCTGAAGACAAGCAGACTAAGGACATGGATTACTGGAACCATGTCCTGTGGTCTGATGAGACCAAGATAAACTTTTTTGGTTCAGATGGTGTCAAGCGTGTGTGGCAGCAACCAGGTGAGGGGTACAAAGACAAATGTGTCTTGCTTATAGTCAACCATAATGGTGGAAGTGTTATTATCTGGGGCTGCATGAGTGCTGCCGGCACTGGGGAGCTACAGTTCATTGAGGGAACCATGAATGCTAACATGTATTGTGACATACTGAAGCAGAGCATGATCCCCTGCCTTCAGAGACTGGGCCGCAGGACAGTATTCCAACATGATAACGACCCCAAAAACACCTTGAAGTCTACCACTATCTTGCTAAAGAAGCTGACAGTAAATGTGATGGACTGGCCAAGCATGTCTCCAGACCTCAACCCTATGGAGCATCTGTGGGGCATCCTGAAACAGAAGGTGTAGGAGCGCAAGGTCTCTAACATCCACCAGCTCCATGATATCGTCATGGAGGAGTGGAAGAGGACTCCAGTGGCAACCTGTGAAGCTCTGGTGAACTCCATAACCAAGAGGGTTAAGGCAGTGCTAGAAAATAATGGTGGCCACACAAAATATTGACACTTTGGGCCCAATTTGGACATTTTTACTTAGGGTGTGCTCACTTTTGTTGCCAGCGGTCTAGACATTAATGGCTGTGTGTTGAGTTATTTTGAGGGGACAGCAAACTTACACTGTTATACAAGCCGTACACTCACTACTTTAAATTGTAGCAAAGTGTAATTTCTTCAGTGTTTTCACATGGAAATATATAATAAAATATTTACAAAAATGTGAGAGTTGTACTCACTTTTGTGATAAACTGTATGCAATGCGGGTGGGCTGATGTTTCTATGCTCAGAATGCACTCACTGTGCACTCTCAGCACAGAAACCGAGCTGTGAAAGACAGACCTTGGTCCCCACTTATAATCAATAGACAGCAGTGCTGGCTCCTGATCATGTGACTACCGTGACAGCCAATCCCCCCCCGCCGGAATTCAGAATGTTTTAAAGGGATGCTGGACAGACGAGAAGGATTAAATAATTAAAAAATCACAAGTTTTGTATGTTATTCCAAATACGGAATAGTAAAGTGTATTGTGTAGTTTATGCAACATTAGATTTCTGTTTCCTTTGCTTGTTCTTTAGATTTATCCACATCAACATATGCCTTAATGAATGTTTCATATATACTGTTTTGCATTTTGGCAGGATCTAATTCCATTGATTTGAATGGAAAAAAATGTAGGTCAGCACACCAAAAATGAAACATGCAGGACTTTTTTTCCAGCTTATCCTAATGCATGGATTGATGTGAATAGTCACTGCTGACGAACAGAATTTCATTTATTTTCCCTCCACTAAAAAAATCAGGATAATTTCTGGTATAACATCTAGTGAAAAGGGAAACTTTTGCAGCAACCAAATACAAGGTAAATTTAAATACAGTATATAAAACTATTGTTTTTTTCCATTTAGAATCACTTTAAATACAAACATTAAGCAGTTCAATTTTTATCAAGAAAAAATAATAATTGTACACTTTGGATTCTATTGATAAAATCTTGCTTTGTGAATGTCTCATCATTCATGCAAGTGTAACAAATAACACTTTTAATGTCTGTGTAGCGGGGTGTTCCCCTTTAATGCAGAGAGACTACATTACCCAGAACCCCATTCGGCAATGTTCCGCCGCAGAGACTCATGGGAGGGGTTATAAAAGGAGGAGGCGAGGCTGAGCTCGGTCTCTTTGGGACACGAGACTTCACAGACTGATCCTCCTGTGCGGATGTGTCGGAGTGCAGGGCCTGAAGCCTGAGACCTTGCGCAGCACCAAAGAGCCTTCCACTCCTCTGCGAGCCTGGGTGGCACCGGACTTTGCTCGACTGCAGCCTTGTTAGATCGGGGACCCGATCGCTGAAGAGACGGAGTGTGTGTGTGAGGACACAACAGGTGGAAGTTCCCGGACTGGGACCGTAGTCCGGGCGGGTGAGAGGGCATATGCCCAAACGATATACTGTTACTGCATATAGGCCTATAGACTGCCGTGGCCTATGAGTTGTTCTTAGTGCTATTATTGAAGACCCTTGTTAGAACTGAACCTGCCGTTCACATAGTCAAGTTTCTACTCCATCTTTACCTACCCCATTGGATTACAAAGTTTGTACTTTATTAATGTGCACCACCGTTAAAGATCTGCCGGTGAAGAAAAAGGACTAAGTTGTAGATATCAGAACCAGGCCTGGTGGGATTTATAAGGTGTTTTGGTTACTGCGCCACAGGGCACTTAGCTAACGGTCGCCCGCGTGGCGCACTTGTTATGTGTTAACCTTATAGTGTGTTAGTGTGGTTGGGCTCTGCATTACAAATGATTATTCTGTAAACTGTCATTGATGTTACCCTTTTCTTTACCAATAGCTTAAGTAAAATCTTACCTTTATTTCAATGTAATATTGTATATAAGATATACAATTTACTGTCAGTACTAGCTGTGCCAGTAGGGGGTAGAGCATATTACCGGGGGTTGGCGGAGCTGTCTTCAGGGCCCAAACTAAATCTGCGGCCTTCTTAGTTGGAGGTATCGCTACACGTGGGGGCTCGTCTGGGATCCTGATGCAGCAAGTGAACGCCAGAGGTGCCGGCATGGACCCCATGGATCCACGAGCGGTAGAAGAATGGTGCAAAGCCTCTAACGCAGAGCCAAACCAGTCGATAGTCATCAGCCTCCCAGGGGAGGCATGGTCGACTGAAACGGTAGAGGAATTGATGAAGTCAGTGTCCCCAAATCACACACCGTGGGTGACGGAGATAAAGTCAGACCCAGACATCTCATATCAGTATGCATTAGTGGAGTACTGGAACGGGATGCCAGAGGCCTGTAAGCGCAAGTGTGTGCGGACGCCAGACAACAGAACTTATAGGTTGGCGCACGCAGTAACTGAAAAAAAGGAACCATCACCAACGGGATCACCGCAGGCTGCGGCCCGTACCCCACCGGAAGAAAGGGACAGGGCGATGCCCCCGGTGGCGCCTGCACCTGCCACTGTTATATCACCAGAACTGATAGGTGCGATAGGGGATCTGCTAACCAAGTGTCAGAAGGCAAACACGGTGCATGTAGAGACTAGCTACCGGAGACTAAAGACATTCTCAGGGAAGCTCCCTGTCCCCGCAGGGGAAGAAGACTTTGACACCTGGGTGGAGCAGGCATTGCAGGCTGTAGAGGCATGGGAGGTGCCTGAAGCACAGAAGAGGCAACGAGTGATGGAAAGCCTTAAAGGCGCAGCAGCAGAAGCAGTGAAAAGCTTTCGGTTTGGGAACGCAGATTGCACGGCTCAAGACTGTCTAGCCATGCTGCAAGAAGAGTTTGGTCAATTGGAAAAGGTGACCAGATGGTCTACCAGTTTGAACACACTTTCCAACAACCGGAGGAGAAACTTTCCGAGTATGTTAGAAGACTGAACAGGTTGTTGTGCAAGATTGTGTTGAAGAAGGGGATGAGGCCCCAAGACACAGATGCGGCAAGAATGAAGCAAGTCTTAAAGGGAGCGCTGCGCTCGGATCCAGTCTGGTTGCACCTGAAAACCTCAGGAGGAGGAACGTTGCTGACTTATGCTGACTTGATAAAAATCATCAGAGAGGAGGAGGCACTGCAACAGGACCAGCAGTTGATTAGGACAAGTGTTGTACCCGCACAGGTGCTAGTCAATCCAGTAATGACCCCTGAAAGAGATTCGGAGATAGACACCCTGAAAGCTCAAATGTCCAAGGTGTTAGAGATGTTGACCTCTCTGATGGAAAAAGACACAGAGAGTCCCAAGAGAGAAGTACCAAGGAAGGAATTATTCCCAGTTGCCTCAGCACCCGCATCTTTACAAGAATGGGGAGATATTGTTTGCTTTAACTGTGGAGGAATTGGACATATTGCGGCTACATGCTCCAGTCCCAAAAAGAAGAAAATAGACAACCGCAAGCCGGCGGGAAACTTCAGAGGGCCCCGGTGAAGGAGTCAACCGGGTGCCCATCACCTTCAGTGAGCTCCAAGCTGAAAGCAAAGCAGAAAACAACAGGAGATAAAACGCCTCGGGGGAAACACAACATTCCTAAACAGAGATACACCCCAGAGAAAGGGGGTAAGACCCCCCAGAAGAGGCACAGCACTCCCCAGAGGGGGTGCACACCTAGGAAAAACAATAGCGTCCCTCAGCGGGTCCCTACACCCAGTAAAGGGGGGGGGAGTCAATGCATACCAGACTCAAGAAAGACTGAAGTCCAAAGGGGATTGGACGAGAGGAGGTTCAAAGAAAAAAAAATCTGAAGAAAGCGACCCCTGCCGGGCCTTACCCGGAGAAGCTGGTAGGCCCATCTCCTATAGTGTCCATTCAAGTGGAGGGAGTCTACACCAGAGCAATCTTGGATACTGGGGCGCAAGTAACCCTGCTATACAGAGACTTTTACGATAAGTACTTGAGTCACCTACCCATCCGGAAAATAGAGGGACTAGAGATATGTGGGATTGGAACCCAGAACTTCCCCTACGATGGCTATCTGCCTGTCAGGATGACCTTTGATCCATCTGTGGCTGGGAAAACCGAAGTGTTTGACACCCTGGCAGTTGTGTGCCCTCGGCCACCAGGAGCCAACAAGAGTTCCCTGATAATAGGGACAAACACGGACCTGGTCCAAAGACTTCTGACCCCTCTAGTGAAAGAGAAAGGGGCAGCGGTCACCAAGATCCACCCCATGCTGAAGACAGCTTACCAAAGGCTAGTCTTAGAGCAGAAGACCCCAGGAGAGGGGATAGGGAAGGTGTGGAGACTTGGAAGAGGAGGGATAGTGCTGCAGCCCGGCGAAGTAACCTGTCTCAGAGGCACTGTGAAGCTTACTTGGGAGCAGCCTGGACCCTTTGTCATGTTGGAATCTGATCCAAGAGAAGGGTCCCACGGTCTGGAAGTGATACCAGAAGTAATTCCACTGAAAGCCCTAAAGAAGGCCCATTGTAGAGTCCCAGTGAGTGTTAGGAACAATACGGATGGCCCCATGGAAGTCTAAGCCAGGATGCTGCTAGGCCAGGTGAGCCCTGCTGCCCCTGTCAACCTGTCAGAGGTGGGCGAAGGAGGAGATGCTTGGGAGAAGATATCCATGGAAAACCCGAATCTGCCCAGGGCTTGGAAAGAGAGAGCCAAGGCCCAGCTGAACAGATGGGAGAAGATCTTCTCTAAAGATGAGTTCGATGTGGGGTGTGCAAGGAGTACCACCCATCGGATCCGCCTCCAGGAAGATAAGCCCTTCAGAGAGAGAGAGTTAGGCGGGTCCCCCTAGCAGATCTGGAGGATCTAAGGGAACAACTCTCAGAACTCAAAAGGACCGGAGTGAAACGGGAATCTAGAAGCCCCTATGCATCCCCGATAGTGGTGGTCAGGAAGAAGAATGGGTCATTGAGGCTCTGTATCGACTACAGGACTCTCAACAGGAGAACCATACCCGACCAGTATACCACTCCAAGGATAGAGGATGCCCTACAGAGCTTGTCTGGGGCCAAGTGGTTCAGCGTTATGGATCTCAAAAGTGGGTACTATCAGATCCCTATGCACCCAGAAGACAAGGAGAAGACAGCCTTCATAACCCCAGTAGGGTTCTTTGAATTTGACCGGATGCCCCAAGGTCTGTCTGGAGCCCCAGCTACCTTCCAGCGTCTCATGGAGAAGACTGTAGGAGACATGAACCTTATTGAAGTCCTTGTATACCTGGACGATGTCATAGTCTTTGGAAGAACCCTGGAGGAACATGAGGAGAGGCTGGAAAAAGTTTTGAGGAGACTCAGTGAGGAGGGACTCAAACTTTTGCCTGAAAAGTGTCCGTTCTACCAGTCTTCTGTGAACTATCTGGGGCACATAGTGTCCGAAGAAGGGGTGGCCACAGACCCCGAGAAATTGGAGGCAGTTACCTCCTGGCCACGGCCCACCAAAGTAACAGAACTCAGATCCTTCTTGGGTTTCTGCTCCTACTATAGGAGGTTTGTGGAGGGATTCACCCGAATTGCTAGACCATTGAATGAACTGCTCAAGACTGAGGGGGAAGAGGACGACTCAGGGCCCAGGAAGCCGGGAGAGTCAGTCAGAAATCAGTGGAACCAGAAGTGTGAAGAGGCCTTCCAGGCATTAAAGGAGAGCCTAACCACTGCCCCAGTCTTGGCCTACGCAGACCCAACCAAGCCCTATGAACTACACGTAGATGCTAGTCATGACGGTCTGGGAGGAGTACTTTATCAAGAACACGAAGGGCAACAAAGGCCTGTTGCCTATGTGAGCAGGAGCCTGACACCCTCTGAGAAGAACTACCCCACTCACAAGCTGGAGTTCCTGGCCCTCAAGTGGGCGGTAGTAGACAAGCTCAAAGACTACCTGTATGGGGCAGAGTTCACTGTGAAGACCGACAACAACCCCCTTACCTACCTTTTCACCACGGACGCCACTGGACACAGGTGGCTGGCCGCACTGTCTGGATTCAACTTCAGCCTAAAGTATAGGCCAGGGGCTGGGAATAGAGACGCAGACGCTCTGTCCAGGAGATCTCATGCCCCCACCAGTGATATAGAAGATTGGACCCAAGTGGCACCGGACGGGGTGCGGGCCCTTTGTCAAGGAGCTGAATTCCAGGCCAGAGGAGGCTCCAGAGCAGAAGAAATAGGAGTTACCATGGTGGGAGTCCCAAAACACTACTGTGGAGTGACTCAATTGGACGAAGACAACCTGCCGAGATTGTCCAAGAAGGATTTGAGGAGTGACCAATTGGAAGACCCCATGGGGAGATTGGTCCTGGAGGCCCTGGAGAATCAGGATCCAAACAAACTCCTGTATCATCCTTCAAAGGAAGCTCGCCTGTTGAGGAAAGAATGGGACAGGTTGCAGGTACATCAGGGAGTGGTCTACCGAAGGGGCCCCTCTGATGACTCAGAAGATAAGTGGCAACGGTTCCTCCCAGAGAAACATCGAGAGACTGTTCTGATTGCCCTGCATGACAATCATGGCCATCTAGGGGCTGAAAGGACCTTTCAACTTGTCAGAAGTCGGTTCTATTGGCCCTGCATGAGGGCAGAGGTAGAAGAGTACTGCCACTCATGTGCATGATGCATCCAGAGGAAGACTTTACCCCATCAAGCTGCCCCAATGGGCCATCTACAAAGTCAAGGCCCAATGGATCTGGTATGCATTGACTTTCTCTGCCTTGAACCCGACCTGAGTGGACTAGGAAATGTTCTGGTGATAACCGACCATTTCACCCGGTATGCCCAAGCTTTCCCAACCAAAGATCAGAAGGCCTCCACCATAGCCAAGGTACTCATGGAGAAGTACTTTGTCCATTATGGGCTGCCACAGCGACTTCATTCAGATCAAGGAAGGGACTTTGAGAGTAAACTGATCAGGAAACTCCTGGATTTGTTGGGAATCAAGAAGACTCGAACTACACCTTACCACCCACAAGGAGATGCTCAGCCGGAAAGGTTTAACCGAACCTTGCTCAACATGTTGGGGACTCTGGAAAGTGAGAAAAAGCAACATTGGAGCAAACATATAGCAGCTCTAGTACATGCTTACAACTGCACCATCAGTGATGCTACAGGCTACTCCCCATATCGACTCATGTTTGGGAGAGAAGCGAGACTACCTGTGGACTTGGCCTTTGGCACCTCTCTGGACCATTCCTCAGCCACATCCCACAAAGGATATGTGGACAGGCTCAGACATAGCCTGAAAGTAGCATATGAACAAGCTCAAGCGGCCTCAGATCAAAGGGGGGCTCGAAACAAAAGAAACTTTGACTTGAAGGTCCGGGTACAAGACCTACAGCCCGGGGATCGAGTACTGTTACGCAATCTGGGGGTCCCTGGGAAGCACAAACTTGCAGATAGATGGAGATCTGAACCTTATGTCATCTGTAGGAAGTTGCCGGGCCTGCCTGTCTACAAGTTGAAGCCAGAAGGAAAGGTGGGCCCTCTGAAGATGTGGCATCGAAACCACCTGCTCCCTCTTGCTGAGACAGTTAGAATACCTCCCGTGGGAGACTCCACTGAACCGGCCTCTATCCTGGATACTCCTAGGCCGAACACTCGGTCGCAGGCTTCTCAAGATGAAGATGGAGAGGCCTCTCAACTTAGTGAAAATGAGGATGGAGAACTTAATTGGCTGTGGCCTTCCCCAACTCCAGGAACTTCTACCATAGACCTTCCAACCACTGAGGACACCACAGATGAAACACTGAACCCAGAAGCCACAGAGTTCATCCCCTCTAGTCCTTCAGCAGATTACTGAGAAGATGCCCATGATGGTTACTCAGAGGAAGAGGAGCCTGTGGCACCAGAGCCAGAAATCCCAAGAGAGCAAAGGGCTCGAAGAGTCATCCGGCCTCCTAAGAAGCTGACCTACCCACAAATGGGGAATAGCTCAGAGGATTCTGTAGTTACCGCTAGGAGGAATGCTGAAAATCCGGATCCCTCCACTGTCCATTTAGTGGAGGGCAACCCCAGCTCACTCTCTGGCACAGCTAGGCAGGCCACCTATGATAATGTGACCTGTGGGCAAGGGAATTCTACTCCTCAGTTTTGGTGGGAATTCCCTATGCCAACATCGTTTGTAGAATTGTCTAGAGTTGTACATAGTCTTTGTTAAGGTTTATCTTTGGGGACCAAAGAGTTCAAGTGGGGGGAGTGTGTAGCGGGGTGTTCCCCTTTAATGCAGAGAGACTACATTACCCAGAACCCCATTCGGCAATGTTCCGCCGCAGAGTCTCATGGGAGGGGTTATAAAAGGAGGAGGCGAGGCTGGGCTCGGTCTCTTTGGGACACGAGACTTCACAGACTGATCCTCCTGTGCGGATGTGTCGGAGTGCAGGGCCTGAAGCCTGAGACCTTGCACAGCACCAAAGAGCCTTCCACCCCTCTGCGAGCCTGGGTGGCACCGGACTTTGCTCGACTGCAGCCTTGTTAGATCGGGGACCCGATCGCTGAAGAGACGGAGTGTGTGTGTGAGGACACAACAGGTGGAAGTTCCCGGACTGGGACCGTAGTCCGGGCGGGTGAGAGGGCATATGCCCAAACGATATACTGTTACTGCATATAGGCCTATAGACTGCCGTGGCCTATGAGTTGTTCTTAGTGCTCTTATTGAAGACCCTTGTTAGAACTGAACCTGCCGTTCACATAGTCAAGTTTCTACTCCATCTTTACCTACCCCATTGGATTACAAAGTTTGTACTTTATTAATGTGCACCACCGTTAAAGATCTGCCGGTGAAGAAAAAGGACTAAGTTGTAGATATCAGAACCAGGCCTGGTGGGATTTATAAGGTGTTTTGGTTACTGCGCCACAGGGCACTTAGCTAACGGTCGCCCGCGTGGCGCACTTGTTATGTGTTAACCTTATAGTGTGTTAGTGTGGTTGGGCTCTGCATTACAAATGATTATTCTGTAAACTGTCATTGATGTTACCCTTTTCTTTACCAATAGCTTAAGTAAAATCTTACCTTTATTTCAATTTAATATTGTCTCAATGCTCAGTTATTCATACAGTATAAGATATACAATTTACTGTCAGTACTAGCTGTGCCAGTAGGGGGTAGAGCATATTGCCGGGGGTTGGCGGAGCTGTCTTCAGGGCCCAAACTAAATCTGCAGCCTTCTTAGTTGGAGGTATCGCTACATCTGTATTACATAATGTGTGTAATGGTACTGTCAGGGTGCTATTCAGAATAAACATGAACATGTTCTGAAAATGAGACAGAAGAATAAAAATGTGCAAGTGCTGACGAAAAGACCTGGCATACTTGCAAATACTTTACATGGTCGTGCTTGTTTGTGCAGAAATGCGTGCACGTGAGCGGGAACGTCCGCACTGGTGCATGTTTACGCACATCTGCTGCCAGAACTGGTGCCAAACGCCCTATTTGTCAGGTCACCTGTGGCCAGGTGACAGATGCACACCGTAGGGGGACAGGAGTGCACCGCAAGGTAGTGAACCCTATGGCTGACTGCTGCAGATAGGAAACTGGGTGGTTGTGGAAAGCGGGACCAGAGGAGCACAACCGGGATCCTATAGGAAGCTAGAGCCAAGATTCCCCAGGGCGCAGAGTCTAAGACCCAGCAGGTCTTCTCCAGAGCCTCTAGTGGTGAGGATGTTATGCTGCAGGCTGGGTCCAGGTCGCGGCCCCTAGAGTCTCCTAGCTCACGCCCCGTAGGATAAGGGGAAAAGAGGGGAAGCAGCAGCACAAGATATAAGAGTAACGAATAACCAGCAGAAGGTCAAGGGCCACAAGCAGACAAGGATAACGAAGGACAAGCCAAAGGTCAAGGGGCACGAGCAGACAGGGATAGTCGGGGACAAGCCAAATATGTAACAGAGAGACAGACGTAGCACACAGCAGGCAGGAACCCAAACACACAATGCCTAACAAACACGTTGATCAGCAAAGCAGGCTTGCAGTGCACAGGTTAATATAGTGTTCTGTGATAGGGCCTGGGGTGGAGTCAGGCTGGGAGGAGATTATAAAGGAAGCCAGGTGAAAGGGTTCTGGCGTCTAAGATGGACACATGAGGAGGAAAGGTAAGATGGCAGACAGGCATTAATGCATATCCATGACAGTACCCTCCCTCTTACGAGGCCTCCCCCTTCCCCACCTGGGCCCAGGTTTAGAGGGAAACTTTAGATGAAACTCCTTTAACAGACGGGGTGCAAAGACCTCTTCTCAGGACCAAACCCCTTCCAATGAACGAGGTACTGAAGAACGCCTTTACAAAGTCGGGAGTCCAGAATTTGACTGACCTCGTACTCCTGATTATCCTCAGAGACAGGCGCCACGGTAGGGAGAGGACGAGAGAATTTATTGAGGACTAAAGGCTTTAGAAGGGCAACATGGAAGGAGTTAGTGATTTTAAGGTTCTTAGGAATCTGGAGTTTGAAACAAACCGGATTCAGTTTAGCAGTTACCGTGTAAGGACCAATGAATCGTGGAGCAAACTTCAGAGAAGGAACTCGGAGCTTGATGTTCCTGGTAGAGAGCCAGACTTTGTCCCCTGGCTGAAGAGAAGGCGGTTTACGCCTGCGGCGGTCGGCAAAGCCTTTGAATTTTTCAGCAGCTGCCCGGAGGGAATCATGAACGTCACCCCAAACGGAATTGAGAGACTCCTGAACCGAAGCCAAAGCTGGAATATCTGGAGAACAGATCATGGGAAGAGGAAGTTGAGGGTGTTTTCCATAAACTGTGAAAAAGGGTGTCTTCTGCGAACTGGTATTCACATGATTGTTATGGGAGAATTCTGCCCATGGGAGTAGAGAGGACCAATCGTCATGGTGAGAAGACACAAAGGTGCGAAGAAAGACCTCCAACTCCTGATGAACCCTCTCAGTCTGTCCATTGGATTGGGGATGGTAAGAAGAGGAAAAATCCAAGACAATATTGAGGGATTGAGGGATTGAGGGATTTGCAAAAGGCTCTCCAAAAGCGAGACGTGAATTGGACTCCCCTATCGGAAACAATATGAGAAGGAACCCCATGAAGGCGGAGAATTTCTCGAATGAAAATGGGAACCAAGGCAGGGGCAGAAGGAAGACCAGGAAGAGGAACAAAATGAGCCATCTTGGAGAACCGATCGATTACCACCCAAATGACTGTATTATTCTCCGACAGTGGGAGGTCAGTGATAAAATCCATGGCAATATGAGCCCAGGGCTCCTTAGGAATGGGCAAGGGCATGAGGAGACCAGCAGGAGCTTGTGTGGAGGATTTAGACTGAGCACAGACATGACAAGCCTTAATGTAGTCTTTGACGTCTGAGCGGAGATTAGGCCACCAGTAGTGACGACTAATGAGTAAGAAGGATCGGAGGAATCCAGAATGACCTGCCAACTTGGAATCATGTCCCCAACGAAGGATCTTAGCTCTTAGCTCAGTGGGGACAAAGGTCTTACCAGGCGAAATCTTTGACTTCAGGGTGGTAGAGTGGGCAGCAATGCACAAGGTAGGAATGATCGGCTCAGGTTCAGGGGCGGACTCCTCGTCAAAAGTGTCGAATGACCTAGAGAGCGCATCAGACCGATCTTTGCAGGAACACGGTTTGTAAGTAATCGTGAAATTAAAACGGGCAAAGAAGAGACTCCACTTGGCCTGTCTAGGATTCAGACGTTTAGCATTCTGTAGATACTGTAAATTCTTGTGGTCAGTAAAGATCGTTATGGAGTGAGGGGAACCCTCCAAGAGATGACGCCACTCCTCTAACGCCAATTTAATCGCGAGAAGTTCCCGATCACCGATGGCATAATTCCTCTCTGCCTGAGAATTTTTTTTGGAGAAGAACGCACATGGTTGACGTTTCTTCTCAAAGATTTGAAGAAGCACAGCTCCCACCCCCATTGAGGAAGCGTCTACTTCAATAAAAAATGCATCCCCAGGATTTGGTCTCCTCAAGAGAGGTCCAGAAACAAAGGCCTGTTTCAGGTCGTGAAATGCAGAGACAGCTTCGGGGGGCCAGTCTTTGGCATTCGCACCCTTCTTGGTTAAAGCGATAATAGGCGCGGCAATGGAAGAGTAATTCCTTATGAACTGCCTATAATAATTTGTGAAGCCAAGAAAGTGCTGTGTGGCCTTGAGGCTAGCAGGAAGAGGCCAGTTGGTAATAGCCAAGACCTTCGCAGGATCCATACAAAGACCCGAACATGAGACAAAGCTCCCCAAAAACAGGACCTCAGAACATTCAAAGGAACATTTCTCCAGCTTGGCATAGAGATTGTTCTCTCTAAGACGCTGAAGTACAGTGCGGACATGATTTCTGTGGACGAGCAGATTTTCAGAAAAGATCAGAATGTCATCCAGATAGATGACAACAAACTGGTAAAGCAGATCTCTGAAGATTTCATTGACGAAGTTTTGAAACACAGCTGGGGCATTACACAAACCAAAAGGCATCACCAGGTATTCGTAATGCCCGTCTCTAGTGTTGAATGCAGTCTTCCATTTGTCACCCTCCCGTATTCGAATGAGATTGTACGCGCCTCTGAGATCCAACTTGGTGAAAATGGAGGCACCCTTCAACCTATCGAATAGTTCAGATATTAAGGGTAGGGGGTATCGATTTTTAATAGTAACCGCGTTTAAACCTTGATAGTCGATACAGGGTCTTAGGGTACCATCCTTTTTGGCAATGAAAAAGAACCCTGCCCCTGCAGGTGATGCGGATTTCCGGATGAAACCTCTCTCCAGATTCTCTGCAACATACTCAGACATTGCCTGGGTCTCTGGGATGGACAGAGGGTAGGTACGACCCCTGGGCAGAGATGCTCTGGGGACAAGATCAATAGCACAGTCAAAAGACCTGTGGGGAGGAAGCACCTCAGCTGATTTATTACAGAAAACATCCCGGTAATCGCTGTATGCAGCGGGAAGATCAGAAGAAACAGAAGTGGTAGCAACCGGAAGTCTCTCTTTGGGGGCCACCTTGAGAAGACATGATGAGAAACATGAGGGACCCCAAGCCAGGACCTGCCCAGAGGCCCAGTCCACATGTGGAGAGTGGAGCTGCAGCCAAGGAAGGCCCAATACAATGGGGGTAGAGGCCTTGGGTAGAATGAGAAAGGATATCCACTCCTGGTGGAGAATCCCTACAGACATCCTAATGGGTAGCGTCTGGAAGCGAATAGGGCCCCCTGGGAGAACAGTGCCATCAATAGCCGAGACTACCAATGGGGTAGCGAGAGGTGAAAGGGTAAGCTTCATAGAAGAAGCAGTTCCCCAATCCATAAAATTGCCAGCTGCCCCTGAATCCAGATATGCAAGGGTTGATTGAGGAGAAGTGCCTACATGAAGGAACACCGGCAGGAGAAGGCGAGAAGGTGATGTTTCAGGGTCCAATACTCCACCATCCAAATGTATTAGGCCCGAGCGTTTCCCGGACAGAAGCGAGCAAAAGTCACGAAAATGACCCTTGCCCCCACAATAGAGGCACAAGCCCAGAGTTCTGCGCCTAGCACGTTCTTCGGGGGTTAGTCTGGTCCGGCCCAGCTGCATAGGTCCCTCAGCAGGCAGAAGATGCTCCACGGGACGAAGGGAGGGGAGCTCAGACTGGCTAGGACCCAGAGAGTGCTGGCGTCTTTTTTCTAGCGACCTCTCCTGAAAACGAATGTTGATTTGGTTGCACAAAGAAATTACATCGTCCAGACCGACGGGAATGGCTCTTCCCGCTAATTCGTCTTTCACTCGGTCAGAGAGGCCATGTAAAAAGGTAGCGACCAGGGCCTCATTATTCCAGCTCAATTCAGCTGTGTGGATACGGAACTGAAGAGCGTATTGTCCCACCGAACTAGCTTCTTGGCAAAGACGTAAGACAGCACTAGCCGCTGAAGAAGCCCGAGCTGGCTCCTCGAAGATGTTCCGAAAGAGCTCCAAGAAGTCGGACAGGATGGAAACCACCAAATCATTCCTTTCTCACAGGGGGGCAGCCCAGGCTAAAGCTTCACCGGAGAGGAGGGAGATGATATAGGCTACCTTAGCCCGATCAGACAGGAAGTTTTGAGGCTGAAGCTCAAAATGAATCGTACATTGGCTGAGAAACCCCCTGCAGGCCTTGGAGTCCCCAGAGAAACGGAACGAAGCTGGCAGTTCTAGTGAGTGTGTGGCTGTGACTGATGCGAAAGGCGCAGCCGCTGGTTGTACTTGAGGTTGCAGATTTGGGGTTCCCACGGAGGTCTGAAGCTGCTCGAAGCGAGAAGCCAGATCCTGGAGGAATCGCATCACCTGAGTCTGATCTGATTCCTGGGTCTCAAGTCTACGGACTATGCCCTGTAATGGATCATCCGCGGGGAGCGGCCTGTCAGCCGGGTCCATGTCTGATCAAACTGTCAGGTCACCTGTGGCCAGGTGACAGATGCACACCGTAGGGGGACAGGAGTGCACCGCAAGGTAGTGAACCCTATGGCTGACTGCTGCAGATAGGAAACTGGGTGGTTGTGGAAAGCGGGACCAGAGGAGCACAACCGGGATCCTATAGGAAGGTAGAGCCAAGATTCCCCAGGGCGCGGAGTCTAAGACCCAGCAGGTCTTCTCCAGAGCCTCTAGTGGTGAGGATGTTATGCTGCAGGCTGGTTCCAGGTCGCGGCCCATAGAGTCTCCTAGCTCACGCCCCGTAGGATAAGGGGAAAAGAGGGGAAGCAACAGCACAAGATATAAGAGTAACGAATAACCAGCAGAAGGTTAAGGGCCACAAGCAGACAAGGATAACGAAGGACAAGCCAAGCGTCAAGGGGCACGAGCAGACAGGGATAGACGGGGACAAGCCAAATATGTAACAGAGAGACAGACGTAGCACACGGCAGGCAGGAACCCAAACACACAATGCCTAACAAACATGTTGATCAGCAAAGCAGGCTTGCAGTGCACAGGTTAATATAGTGTTCTGTGATAGGGCCTGGGGTGGAGTCAGGCTGGGAGGAGATTATAAAGGAAGCCAGGTGAAAGGGTTCTGGCCTCTAAGATGGACACATGAGGAGGAAAGGTACGATGGCAGACAGACATTAATGCATATCCATGACACTATATGTCCCAGCTTGCTCTAAGGACTCTGCTTCTCTTGCTCTACCATGCACGACCCTGGCTTGATCTTGACTAGCCTTCTGCTTGTTCCACTGGATCCCTGTGAATACCCTCAGCTCTGTTTTTGACCACACATCTGCCTACTCCCTGGCTTGCCATCCTGTGTATGACTGTGGCTCCCATCCTGACTATGCCTCTTCAGTCCAGTCCTACCAGCCTGAACCTGCTTTTTCCTCGGGTGCCACTTTGCTTGTGGTCGCTGCCCTGTTCCGCTGCACACCTGGGGCTATGGAGGTCCTGCCATTTTTCCTGACAGACTGGCTGACAGCTATCCAGTTCCTCTGTGCTGCAAGCAGCTTCCAGCAGATCTACCTAAATGGCACCCATGCTTCTTTGAGCCTAGCACTTCCTGTTTTCACCTTGAGGGGTGCTTGGCCCTCTCGTCAAATCGGCCTCAGACCAGGTACGTGACAGGTTTCTTTGTTGCCTTTCACCCGGAAAGTGTAACATTCCTTAACCTTTAAGTGTAAGATAAAAAATACCCATAAGAACATTTATTCATCAATATAGAAAAAAGCCTAACACTATAAGCTAAGAACATTTGACCAACAGGGCAAATAATATGAAGAAATCATCTGCACTGTGTACATCTTTTTGAGATGCCTGTGTGAATGGCTGCTTAAATGGGTATCCAGCTGCAGTGCGAAGTAAAACATTTAGCAGTGGTCATATTACCACCCACCAGTATTAAAAAAAAAGTTACTCATCCCCTTTGGGTGTCAGCCTGGAATTCCTGATTGACACATAAATGTAAAAAAACTGCTGTAATATTGTAAAAAAAATGTATGCTCTGGTATGGGTTTTAAGTGTGGCCCCCATACATTTTTTTTTTTTAAATGGTGTGGAGTCCCCTTTAAATTCCATATCAGACTCTTAGTTTGGGAAGGATTTTAGGGGGGAACTACACACAAACAAGAAACAAAAAGGCATGATGTGCCCCCCCAAAATACATGGCAGACCCTTAATCCAAGCATGCAGCCTGTCTGGCCAGGAAAGGATGGGACAAGCATGAAGCCCCCCCCTTCTGAACAATACAAGGCCCCATGAACTCAACACGAGTTGATTCCTTGCCAGGAAACACCCACCCTGGCATTGTACCTTGTCTTCAAGTTAATGAGGACTAGGGCCTCTTCCTCACAACCCTGGCTGGTAGTTGTGGGGGTCCCCAATCTGAGCACGCAGCTTGTTACTCAGGAAAGTGGGGGGAGGAAGAGAATTGGACTCTCCCTCCTAAACCAACCCAGTCCATATTTCCTCAACATGGTGGGTTATCTTGCCAGGGGGAAAAGTACCGTGTCACCATGTTGATGAGGACAAGGGTATCTTAACCATAACGCTGGCCAGGAGGTTGTGGATGCCTGTGAGTGTGGTCTTATTTAAATTTGGAAACCCCCTTTAATAATAGGATACCACCCTCCCACGTGAATAAATTAGGGGTAGAGTATCTCACGAAAGTGAGTACACCCCCTGAAATTTTTGAAAATATTTTGTTATATCTTTTCATGTGACAACACTTAAGAAATTACACTTTGCTACAATGTAAAGTAGTGAGTGTACAGCTTGTATAACAGTGTAAATTTTATGTCCCCTCAAAATAACTCAACACAAAGCCATTATTGTGTAAACTGCTGGCAACAAAAGTGAGTACACCCCAAAGTGAAAATGTCCAAATTGGGCCCATTTAGCCATTTTCCCTCCCAGTGTCATGTGACTCATTCATGTTACAAGGTCTCAGGTAATAAGACAATAACAAAACAGAAAACGAAAATGGAAGAAGTAGATAGGTTAGAAGAAAGAGGTCAGGGGTCAAGGGGAAGGGGGGGGGGGTATTGTAGGAAGGGGATTGTATTATATCTTACGTTTTGTATGAAAACTAATAAAGAAATAACTTTAAAAAAACTTGGCGAACCACAAATGATGCAAATCTAAAGCAGAGACGATACACAGGAATAAAACCATGAACAAGTCTCTTATTGTGATTAAGTCTGAGTGGTTAAAAAAAAAAAACAAGGTCTCAGGTGTAAAAGGATTTTAATTGTATCTTAGCACATAGTGGTAATGTGGATACATAATAAGCATGTGCCACGTCCTATAGTTATAGAGAAAGGAATTGTGAGGGACTTTGGACTTTATAGGCACAAATTAAACAAAGTACAATTATGAAAAAATATAACAATTTTATTAATTTACAAAAAGTATCATTAAAAAAGATTTTCTAAAAAACATTTAAGCAATTATATGTATGGGTGTGAATGGGGAGCTGGTGTGTTAAATTTGGTGTTATCACTCTCACCCTCTCATACTGGTCACTGGAAGTTCAACATGGCACCTCATGGCAAAGAACTCTGAGGATCTGAAAAAAAGAATTGTTGCTCTACATAAAGATGGCTTAGGCTATAAGCAGATTGGCAAGACCTGAAACTAAGCTGCAGCACGGTGACCAAGACCATACAGCGGTTTAACAAGACAGATTCCACTCAGAACAGGCCTCGCTATGATTGACCAAAGAAGTTTAGTGCATGTGCTCAGCGTCATATCCAGAGGTTGTCTTTTAGAAATAGATGTATGAGTGCTGCCAGTTATGCTGCAGAGGTTGAAGGGCTGGGGGGTCAGCCTGTCAGTGCTCAGACCGTACGCTGCACACTGCATCAAATTGGTCTGCATGGTTGTAGTCCCAGAAGGAAGCCTCTTCTAAAGATGATGCACAAGAAAGCCTGAAGACAAGCAGACTAAGGACATAGATTACTGGAACCACGTCCTGTGGTCTGATGAACCAAGATAAACGTATTTGGTTCCGATGGTGTCAAGCGTGTGTGGCGGCACCCAGGCGAGGAGTACAAAGGCAAGTGTGTCTTGCCTACAGTCAAGCATGGTGGTGGGAGTGTCATGGTCTGGGGCTGCATAAGTTCTGCCGGCACTGGGGAGCTACAGTTCATTGAGGGAACCATGAATGCCAACATGTACTGTGACATACTGAAGCAGGGCATGATCCCCTCCCTTCGGAGACTGGGCCGCAGGGCAGTATTCCAACAGGATAACAAATTCAAACACACCTCCAAGATGACCACTGCCTTGCTAAAGAAGCTGAGGGTAAAGGTGATGGATTGGCCAAGCATGTTTCAAGACCCAAACCCTTTTGAGCATCTGTAGGGCATCCTCAAACAGAAGGTGGAGAAGCGCAAGGTCTCAAACATCCACTAGCTCTGTGATGTTGTCATGGAGGGGTGGAAGAGGACCCCAGTGGGAACCTGTGAAGCTCTGGTGAACTCCATGCCCAAGAGGGTTAAAAGGGTTGTAAAGGTTCATTTTTTTCACCTTATTGCATCCTATGCATTAAGGTGAAAAAAAACCTGGCAATGATGCCCCCCCCAGCCCCCCCCCCCCCGTTTTACTTACCTGAGCCCGTTCACCTGCTGCGCTTGCCCCCGATGTCCTCTTCTACGCTCAGTCTGGCCGTTGATTGGCTAGATTGGATGGATTGATAGCAGCGCAGCCATTGGCTTGCGCTTCTGTCAATCACATCCAAAGACGCGGCGCGCCGGCTGTATCACGGTAGTGAGCCCGCAAGAACTAACCCCCATGGGAGAGGGCTAATTTCTTCAGTGTTGTCACATGAAAATATATAAAAAAATACTTTAAAAAATGTAAGTGGTGTAATCACTTTTGTGAGATAATGTATATAATAAATAATAGTAACAGTAAATAAACACCTGCAACAAGTTCCTTAATTTAAAAAAAAATGCCACACAATGTAAATCCACCATCAGTCGTGTTGTCTATCTATACAGATACACATCAATATCATAATGTCCACTGACCTGCTTTCAAGAGAAACAAATCCTGCCACTCAATGACACGTCCAAACCTGTTGATTGATTCCTAGTGAATGCCATCTCCTGGTCCATGCTACAAAAAAACAAAAACAAAGGGGTGGGGTCTTCTAGGTGACATCATTTACCATAAATTGACATGGCCATAGTTGGTCAATCACATCACTGGGCTTAAAGGACTTGTCAAATATTGTCTGTGTGTGTGTGTGTGTGTGTTTATTTATCACTGACTTTTTGTGTTTGAGTATGGGTACTATGTATCCATTACTCATTCATGTAGGGAAAGCGTGGTATCTGAGGACCACTTATTTTTAAAGGGGGATTCAAGATTGCAAAACGCCCTAACCTGCAGGCCCCACAACCATGAGGTAGGGTTATGGGGAAGAGGACCTTGTTCCCGTCACCATGGGGACAAAGTGCTTAGCCAGGGAGTCCCACCTGGCAAGGTGCTCTCTCATGCTGTGGGCATTTGACTGGGTATGTTTCAGGAAGGGAGCCAGATGCTTGTCCCCCCCCCCTCCTTTCATAGTCACCTAGGCTTCATGCTTGTATAAGTGTCTAGTATGTATTTTTGGAGCAACCCTACACTTTTTTATGTGTGGGGTACCCTCCTAAAAATAATACCTGACTCAAAGGGTTTGGTATCAAAATGGATAGGGGGGGTTAATCACGGGGTCTTCCCTGAAATATATACTTTTTTATGTTTCTAATGCCAGGTTGTGTTTTTTTTTTAAAGGACCCAATATAAATTTATGGGGGAACCCACACCTTTTGCATGATAATCTCCATAGATGTGCACACTGCAAAGGTCTCCCTCTTATTATTTCCCTGCTGGTTGAATGTTCTTATTCTATAGTGTTAGGCTATTTACTCTATTGGTGAATATTTACTCTCATGGTCGAAAGTTCTTATGGCTATTTTTCATCTTAAGTTTAAGCATTTTAGGGAATGTTACATTTGCCAAGTGAAAAGCAACAAAGTATTATACACATATTACAAACATAATAGGTATTATTTGTTACAATTGTGCAAATGATGACACATTCAAAAAAAGCAAAGCAAGGTTTTTTTTTTTTTATGAATAGATCCCTTTATGTATGTGAATTGCGAATTGTAAGTGATCTGCATTTTAGAAATGGTTAACTTAGAGAAGTAGTATCACTGACATAATTGTATACTCAGGGCGTATGACTACCACAAAGAGGCACAGAAAATGAAGTGATTGCAAGCTTGTGTTTCAGACACAAGGAAAATGGAAAAAGTAGACACATATCTGACTGCCTGCACATATCTTAAGTCAACACGGAAAATTTAAGAGTACAAAAGAGTACAAATTAACCAATACGTTTGTTGGAAATCAACAAAGGAGAAAAGAACATTATACTTTTAGTTTTTGTCTTCTCTTTTAGAGAATGTTTGCAGAATATGAAACAGATATCATTAAGCTTTTTAACCTTAGCAACAATATCCCAGTTTATTTTCTGTCAAAATATTTGTTTTTAGGCATGACTTTTCCTGATTTTCATGACCCGCAATCTTTATTATATTATTAATGTAACTAGACAGTATATTATATGAATAAGTTTGTGTGCAAAAAGTGCATGAGTCTGTGTATTAGGGATGAGCCGAACACCCCCCAGTTCGGTTCGCATCAGAACTTGCGAACAGGCAATAAATTTGTTCGAACATCCGAACACCGTTAAAGTCTATGGGACTCGAACATGAAAAATCTAAAGTGCTAATTTTAAAGGCTTATGCAAGTTATTGTCATAAAAAGTGTTTAGGGACCCGGGTCCTGACCCAGGGGATCAATGCAAAAAAAGTTTTAAAAACTGAAGTTTTTTCGGGAGCAGTGATTTTAATAATGCTTAAAGTGAAACAATAAAACTGAAATATTCCTTTAAATTTTGTACCTAGGGGGTGTGTATAGTATTCCTGTAAAGTAGCGCTTGTTTCCCATTATTAGAACTGTCCCTGCACAAAGTGTCATTTCTGAAGGAAAAAGAAATGAAAAAAGTCTTTTAAAAGCACTCCCCCCAAATTCAATTATCAGGCCCTTCAGGTCTGGTATGGATATTAAGGGGAACCCTGCATCAAATTAAAAAAAAAATGACGTGGGGCTCCCCACAAATATCAATACCAGACCCTTCAGGTCGCGAGTGCTTTTAAATTACTTTTTTTCCTTCAGAAATGACGCTTTGTGCAGGGACAGTTCTAAGCATGGGAAACAAGCGCTGCTTTACAGGCATACTATACACACCCCCTAGGTACAAAATTTAAAGGAATATTTCACTTACTTGCTTACTGGGCACATATACCCCCTTCCTGCCCAGGCGAAATTTCAGCTTTCGGCACTGTCACGCTTTAAATGACAATTGCGCGGTCGTGCGACGTGGCTCCCAAACAAAATTGACGTCCTTTTTTTCCCACAAATAGAGCTTTCTTTTGGCGGTGTTTGATCACCTCTGCGGTTTTTATTTTTTGAGCTACAAACAAAGAAATAGCGACAATTTTGAAAAAAACACAATATTTTTTGATTTTTGCTATAATAAATATCCCAAATTTAAAAAAAAATAATAATAATTTTTCCTCAGTTTAGGCCGATACGTATTCTTCTACATATTTTTCATTAAAAAAATTGCAATCAGCGTTTATTGATTGGTTTGCGAAAAAGTTATAGTGTTTACAAAAAAGGGGATAGATTTATGGCATTTTTATAAAAAAAAAAAAAATTTTATTAGTAATGGCTGGATTAGTGATTTTTTTTCATGACTGCGACATTATGGCGGACACAGCGGACACTTTTGACACTATTTTGGGGCCAGTCACATTTATACAGCGAACAGTGCTATAAATATGCACTGATTACTGTATAAATGTGACTGGCAGGGAAGGGGTTAACACTAGGGGGCGAGGAAGGGGTTAAATGTGTTCCCTATTAGTGATTATTACTGTGGGGGGAGGGGACCGACTGGGGGAGGAGACCGATCTGTGTCCCTATGTACAAGGGACACAGCATCGGTCTCCTCTCTCCCTGACAGGACATGGATCTGTGTGTTTACACACACAGATCCATGTCCTTGGCTGTGTAAACGCCGATCGCGGCCGCCAGGCACGCGCATCGGCATTACAGTGACGCGCCGGGCACGCGCGCGCGCCGCCGCCGACCCTCGCGCGCCCCCCAGAGGCCAAAGTAGCGGAGGCTGTAAAAAGACGGCCTCCCGGATTTGTAGAACCACATCACGGCCGTATATAGTCGTACGGCCGGCGTGAGGTGGTTAAGCATTAATAAAATCACAGCTCCCGAAAAAATGGGCATTTAAAAAAAAATATTGCATTGATACATGTCCCCTGGGGCAGGACCCAGGTCCCCAAACATTTTATGAAAATAACTTGCATATAAGCCTTTAAAATTAGCACTTTAGATTTCTCCCATAGACTTTTACAGGGTGTACTGCGACTTTTCGAATTTGCCGCAAACACCCCAAATTGTTCGCTGTTTAGCGAACGGGGCGAACAGGCAATGTTCGAGTCGAACACGAGCTCATCCCTACTGTGCATGTTTTATCAAAGGTTTAGAAAGGCAAATAGGTGGGATCAATGAAAAACATAATATTTTTTTCACTTGTTTTTTTTTTCTAACATATTTTTATACCAATATAAAGTGAGAAAATGCTTTGATCATAGGCATTAAAACAAGGTAAGTTTAATTGTGGTGTGTAAATGAAATCTGTCCCTAGCGATATGCAGTTTATAAATCACATGGCGAGGGAGGACTCAGTAGGTCTAACATTAAGCCCAGGTTCACACTGAACTGAACTCCCACAATTTCACTCCCGCTGGTCAGTCCCGATTTCGGCCGCGATTACAGAGACATCTGTGCAGGTTTCTGCACAGATGTCAATGTAAATCGCGGGCCAAAATCGCAAAAAGTAGTACAGAAACGACTTTTTGAAATCGGTGCAGCGCCGCAGATGCAGCGTTGCACCGATTAGGACAGTGCCATTGCCAGCAATTTGCGGCAAATACCGCCGTTTTGACATGCGATTTGACATGCCAAATCGCATGTCAAAACGCACCAGTGTGAACCAGGGCTAGGATATGCTTTTTCATAAAAACAAAGCACTGAATAATGAAACTCCTTCCTAGTTTCTGATCCTTCTTTGGCAGTAGACCACTTTTAAAAAAAAATATTGTTAATAGAGGTATAATATTCATGAATAAATTGGTTCAGTTTGCAGGATAAAACAATGTCAATTACAATGGCCTAGTGAGTATTAAATAACATGTATTAAACATAAACATGAATTATGTCTACATAACTTAGGTTAAATTGTCACCCTTGTTTATTCTTCTATATAGGGAAAAAAAATCTTCTCTTGTAGGTGCATTAAAATTAACATACAGAACATTTCAGCCCTTTAGCCAGCAGATACAAATTCATTTCCAAGCATGAGTTTAAGCCTCTAGTGTCCAAACTGCAGCATTTGTTGTGCAACCCTCTCCCCAAGTTGTCAGTAATGGGAAGGAATGGGAACAATGCTCTGTAATGGAGTTGTGATGGCGTTGATCTTGAGTAACCTTTTGTAACATGTTCCCATGCTCTGGCTATTTCCTGCACCATGTTGCCAATCTCCAACCACATTTGTAGCATGTCTACAGTCTATGACCTTCACCGTTAGTATGTCCACAGTTTCTGATAGTCTTCTGCAGGATTACATAAACTGAAAATTAAGTGCAGTCCCTTGGTGATATCAGGTTTTGCAGTTAAGTCCTCCAATAAACCTGGAGTCCTATGGAACATTCTGTCACACTATACTCTAGGGTTATGTTTACACACACAGCCGTCACTGCTGGATAATTTTTTTTTTCAGAGCTATATAAGAGGTGATAAGGAGGCAATATGTCTCCTCCTCATCGGCTGTTTTAAATGCTGCACCGTTGTGGTTGTGGAGTGGTTGTAGCATGGTCCCATTTGCTTGTACTGCCTGCTGAACACAATGGGGGATAATTTTTGACATGGCATTTATACATCACCATCTGCTACCTTGTGTTTTTACTGCCTCGCAACCGCAAGTTTAAACAAGCGTTCACCTTCTCTCCAGCTGTGCACTGTCCTGGAGCTTACTGCTGGCCGCCTGTCTACTTTGCAGTATCAATCCCTGGTGGTTTTAATTGGCTGGGCCAAGGCAGCATCACTTCCACTCATGTGTGGCAGTTCAGTCACCTCTGCATTGCCAAAATTCTACACTGAGTTGTGTGTGCGCAGCATGTCATTGCATGTCTCGTCTTCTGTTCACAGTTTTTGTTCCATTACAGGTCCACTTTAAGAACATTCTTTTAATTACCAGTTAATAAAGAAATACAAGCTACATAGAATGTTGCATAAATGTAAAATATGTCACAGGTGTGAGAACTTTTATACAAATAAATATTTTTTCTTACTTTAGTTGAATCTTCCTTTAACCACCTCCCTACTGGGCACTAAAACCCCCTTCCTGCCCAAGCCATTTTTCAGCCTTCAGCGCAGTCACACTTTGAATGACAATTGCGCGGTCGTGCGACGTGGCTCCCAAACAAAATTTTGCGTACTTTTTTTCCCACAAATAGAGCTTTCTTTTGGTGGTATTTAATCACCTCTGCGGTTTTTATTTTTTGCGCTATAAACAAAAGAAGAGCGTCCAGTTTGGAAAAAAAACACAATATTTTTTACTTTTTGCTATAATAAATACCCATTTTTTTTTTCAATTAAAATTTTCCTCAGTTTAGGCCGATACGTATTCTTCTACATATTTTTGGTATAAAAAAAAAATCGCAATAAGCGCGTATTGATTGGTTTGCGCAAAAGTTATAGCGTCTACAAAATAGGGGATAGTTTTATAGCATTTTAAATTTTTTTTTATTTTTTTATTAGTAATGGCGGCGATCTGCGATTTTTATTGTGACTGCGATATTGTGGCGGACACATCGGACACTTTTCACACATTTTTGGTATCATTTACATTTATACAGCGATCCCTGCTATAAAAATGCATTGATTACTGTATAAATGTGACTGGCAGGGAAGGGGTTAACCACTAGGGGGCGGGAAGGGGTTAAATATGTTCCCTCAATGTGTTCTAACTGTGGGGGGAGGGGACTGACTGGGGGAGGTGACCGATGGTTGTCCCTATGTACAAGGGACACACCATCAGCCTCCTCTCCCTCACAGGACGTGGATCTGTGTGTTTACACACACAGATCCACTTTCCTGCTTGGTTCCCGGGCAATCGCGGGTGCCCGGCGGCAATCGCGGCCGCCGGGCACGCGCACCGGGTCCTTGGTAACGCGGCGCGCGCGCACACGTGCCGCCGGCGGCGCGCGCGCGATCCCCCTCCTTCTGAAGGACGTTCAGGAACGTCCACTCAGAAAGAGAGAGCACCCACCCGGCCGTATATGTACAGTGGCCGGGTGGGAAGTAGTTAAAGCCTGATTCTAAGCAAAACAATGTTTTCCCATGCAGTGGGTCTGTGAGAAAGGAGATTTGCTTACCTAATCCTCCGATCCTACAGGCATAAGACCAGTCCGGCAGCCCGCGCTCCAGTGTCCTTGAGTTGTGGAGCTGTTCCTGACATCAACAATCCCAGAGCAGGCTCCATAGACAGATGGACCGTTGAGAAGAGCCGTTTCCCAGTGGAATGAAAGTATAAGCTTTCTCCTCACCCCTAGACAAAAGGAGCAGTTGACCCGTACATAGTAAAACTTTTCTTTTGGCTGGAGTTAGGAATTTTACCATGGGTAGGAGACCAAGCTGAAGCCATTTTTCATCAAGAGGAGCTCTTACTAAGAGTAGCTCTTACTTGTACACAGTGGTGTATTTTGGTTTTGTGCTGCCCTAGGCAAGACTAAAAATGGGTGCCCCCCCTCCCCCATCTAAATTTGTCTCAACCCAGCTGCATTAAATGTGCACATGCCCATGAAACGGCGACAAACGACGTACATTTTACTATCCATAGGCAGCTCTTTAAACGTTTTTACAGGTTACCACTTTATATTTACAGAGGAGATCTGGTGCTAGAATTACTGCCTATGATGTTCACGGTGATACCTCACATGTGTGGGATGATCGCTGTTTGCATGCGCGTGGGACTGACATGCGTTTTCGCCTTTGCTTGTGAGCAAGGGATGATGTGGGGCACTTTAAAAAAAATTATGATTTTTTTTTTTTTTACACTGTTATTTTATTTTTATTTTCACTTTTATTGCTGTCACAAGGAATGTAAACATCCTTGTGCCAGAAATAGGCAGTGACAGGTACTCTTTATGGAGAAATCTGGGGTCTATAAGACAAGATCCGTGTTTTTAAATGCTTTTGATTTTTTAAAACTGGACTGGCGCTGATGGTTCCCGAGGAAACCCAGAAGTGATGTCATGTCATTGCTTCCGGTTTACTATTACGAACAGCCAAGCAAAGTCTATCCTGGCTTTGCTTGGCTGTCCAGCCAGCCAGTGAATGCACCGGCTGGTCTCTCAGGTTTCCCAGTGGGACAGGAGAGCCCAGGAGAGCTGTGGATGCTGCCCCTCCCGCTGTTTGTAATAGCGATCGAGCAACTAGTAAGCCATTCTGATCGCTATTACAAGAAAGCCGACCGCCGGCTCTATGACATTATACTGGGGTGATGCCTGCAGCTGCAGGCATAATCCCAATACAGATGCCGCCCCCCTGAAAAATGCCTCCTCAGGAAAACAGCTTGTTTGCCCTTTGCGGTAGATATGCCCCTGGCTGTACATATAATTACAGCTACTTAGTGTATCCGGGTAATTTATACCTTTTTTCTAATGATGGGAACTCTTAAGGCGTCAGCATACCAAGACATTTCGGACAATTTCATGCTTCCAACTTTGTGGGAACAGTTTGGGGATGGCCCTTCCTGTTCCAACATGACTGCGCAACAGTGCACAAAGCAAGGTCCATAAAGACATGGATGAGCGAGTTTGGGGGGAGGAACTTGACTGGCCTCAACCCGATAGAACACCTTTGGGATGATTTAAAGCGGAGACTGCGAGCCAGGCATTCTCGTCCAACATGAGTGCCTGACCTCACAAATGTGCTTCTGTAAGAATGGTCAAACATTCCCATAGACACACTCCTAAACCTTGTGGACAGCCTTCCCAAAAGAGCTGAAGCTGTTATAGTTGCAAATGGTGGGCCAACTAAATTTTGAACCCTACGGACTAAGACTGGAATGCCATTATAGTTTATGTGCGTGTTCAGGCAGGTGTCCCAATACTTTTAGTAATATAGTGTATATACATATCTGTCTTTGTGCTGGGAGCGCGTCGCACGGTGCTCTCCCAGCACAGAGCCCGGGGTCTCAGTGGCAGATTAATCAACTAATTTGGATTAATTATAACGCACATACAGATCCAACTACTTTTAGCTGATCTCCTTGCAGGCCGATTCCCAGTGCAGCTACCAACCACTGGAAAAATGAATAGCAGGATACAAAAAACACACAAAGGCAGCGCTCGATGGGAATAGCATTAAAACTGTTATAGTCTTCAAGTAGGTAACAAAATAAATATTGCACTGGAGATAAAATCGATGTAGCTACATAAACTGTAAAAATGGTGCGAGTAATACCAAACGTAGCAAAAGCAGTCATAAAAACATGTAGCTAAGTATGATACTGGTATAAAAATGTGTACAGCGATACCACTGCTGAATCCAGATGAAAAGGGGCTAACATCAGTCCGTCGGCATGTAGATGTCCCGTGAAGGGAACGATCACAACTCCCAGTGGATGGCTGTAGAATCCCAGGTTGATAGAGGGAAGTGATAGAGGGAAGTGTAACAGCCCTTGCGTGTGGCAGATAGTAAGGTCCCGCCGGCATGCAGATATGAAGGCACAGCAAAGGAGGTCTTCAGATGGACATGGCAAGCCCAAAGAATTTTGATCGATCAAAAGAATTTTGATCGATCAAAACAATTAATCGATTAATCGAGGAATTAATAGTTAATTTCCACAGCCCAAATTTTTTTCTTGAATTTTTTGTTACTTTAAATATTTATTATACACACACAAACACACTGCTTTGTTTAAATTTTTCTCTTCTGGCAAGGAGAAAAAGATACAAAGTGTATTTTCCTCCATTCAATAGGAGAAAAAACACAGGGGGTAGGCTGTAGACAGAGGTACATTGTACCCCTACCATTTCACCAAAAAAAGTGTCAAAAATAGTAAAAAAGACAGGAGACACTTCGGGACAAGTCCTTTATTAAAAAAAAAAAAAAAAAATGTCCAGCGATGTTCATTCATTTTCTATTCCGCCGCCGACGCTGAAAAAAAAAAAGGCGCAACAGCTCTACATCTATGGGCGGCTCCTGCCGACTGACGCGTCTCTCGCTTTGACAGCTGTTATATAGCTGAGGGTGTGGCCACCCAGTGAAACCCCTGTGGCGTCAGAAGGGGGTGGAGTCACGCGGTTGCGTCACCGGGTGGCCTGGCCCTCAGCTATATAAGAGCTGTCACGGCGGGAGAAACGTCACTCTCTGGCTGCCTCCCATGGAGGCGGAAATGTTGCTGCTTTTTTTTTTCTTTTTTGGGCGGCGCAAGTTGAATTGACATCACTGGAATTTATTTATTTACCGTATATACTCGAGTATAAGCTGAGTTTTTCAGCACATTTTTTTGTGCTCAAAATGCCCCCCTCGGCTTATATTTGAGTCACCTTTTTGCGCCTAATCTTCTGGACTTTGGGGACCCGGTACCAGCCGGCCGTACGTCCTCTGGACCCCACACATGTAGCTCAACTCTTCCTCTACAAGTGTGCAAAGTTTGATGTCCGGGGGAACTACGGCCGGGGAGCACCGATTTTACAAATCCGAGCACCCCTTCCTTAGACTCCCATGTTAAATGGTAATTTCTCTGGTGAATTTGGGGACCCGGTACCAGCCGGTCTTAGGTCCCCTGGACCCAAAATTTGGTACACATGTAGCCCCATTTATCCTCTACAAGTGTGCAAAGTTTGTTGTTTGGCGGACCTACTGCCGGGGAGCACTGATTTTTCAAAATTGGGCACCCCTTCCATAGACTCCCATGTTAAACGTCAGTCTAGTCCTGGACACAGTGAGGCATAGGCACAGTGAGGCATGGTCAGAGTGAGGCATGGGCACAGTGAGGCATGGGCACAGTGAGGCATGCACATGGACACAGTGAGGCAAAGTGAGGCACAGTGATGCATGCAGATGGACACCATAGGCTTATACTCGAGTCAATACATTTTCCAATTTTTTTGTGGTAAAATTAGGTGCCTCGGCTTATATTCGGGTCGGCTTATACTCGAGTATATACGGTATTTTAAAAAAAAATAAAGTGAGCAGCACCCGCATATGAAAACGGTGTTCAAACCACACATTGTGAGGTATCACCACGATTGTTAGAGCAAGAGCAATAATTCTAGCACTAGACCTCCTCTGTAACTCAAAACATGCAACCTGTAGAATTTATTAAATGTCACCTATGGAGATTTTTAAGGATAAAAGTTTGTCGCCATTCCACAAAAAGGTGCAACTTTGCAGCGTAATAATATCTTTTTACAATGAAAAAAAAAATCGGGCTAACTTTACTGTTGTCTTATTTTTTAATTCAAAAAAGTGTTTTCTTTTTAAAAAAAAGAGCGCTTGTAAGACCGCTGCGCAAATACGGTGTGACAAAAAGTATTGCAACGACCGCCATTTTATTCTCTACGGTGTTAGAACCCCAAAACATTATATATATTTTTTTCTAAGTAATTTCTAGCAAAAAAAAAAAAAATTTAACTTGTAAACACCAAATCTCAGAAAGAGGCTCGGTCCTTAAGTGGTTAAGCAACAGACAGCATGGATTCCTGAAAGTTGTCAAACAAACCTGATTTATTTTTATGAGGAGGTAAGTAAAATCGTTCGACACAGTTCCGCACACATGGCTCATGTGTAAGGTAAAGTCTTAGCATAAAACTCAATGTAGGAGGTCAATAAGACCTAAAGTGCAAAAAACAGAGAAGCAAAACTTGTAGTCCATATGTGATGTATGAAAACTAAGTATATATTTACATATAGTCCATAAAACTTTAAATGGGTCTCCACTGTGCAAATGAACCCACAGCATCCAGAAAGAGTGGTGATAGAAAAGTGCTTCCACCTTTATGACACACTGCCGCTTACCAGAAGTGCATGATCTCTTATTACAGGAGATCAGTCAGCGCATAAACAGATAATCCCAATAAGAGGTGTCCTCAGCAGGCAGCGCTACTTGCTTGGATGACTCATGAACAGTAGTCAATCAGGATATGCCACATAAATGAAAAGAAGGCTCACATAGCATAAAATCCTTTAGACTTTTAATAAGAAGTAATAAAAAGCACACTTACAGACGTAAGATGAAACAAAGCATGTAAAACGATCGAGCCGGCCGGCTCCTCGATCTGGCTGCCCGTATCTTCCGGGTCTCCCGTGACCACGTCCCTGTTGAGACAAAACGTTGGGTAAGCGACGTTCTGACGTCACCGCATCATACGCTAGAACCGGAAGATACGGGCAGCCAGATCGAGGAGCCGGCCGGCTTGATCGTTTTACATGCTTTGTTTCATCTTACGTCTGTAAGTGTGCTTTTTATTACTTCTTATTAAAAGTCTAAAGGATTTTATGCTATGTGAGCCTTCTTTTCATTTATGTGGCATATCCTGATTGACTACTGTCCATGAGTCATCCAAGCAAGTAGCGCTGCCTGCTGAGGACACCTCTTATTGGGATTATCTGTTTATGCGCTGAGAGATCATGCACTTCTGGTAAGCGGCAGTGTGTCATTAAGGTGGAAGCACTTTTCTATCACCACTCTTTCTGAATGCTGTGGGTTCATTTGCACAGTGGAGACCCATTTAAAGTTTTATGGACTATATGCAAATATATACTTGGTTTTCATACATCACACATGGACTGCAAGTTTTGCTTCTCTGTTTTTTGCACTTTAGGTCTTATTGACCTCCTACATTGAGTTTTATGCTAATGCATTGTTTTCTCACCTTCACTTTTATATTAGCGCATATCAGTGTTTTGTATAACATTTATAGTTGCTGCTCTTTCTTCTCCCCTTTTTCCACTCCCCCTCATTTTGAACAAGCGCAGTTATTTTATTGATATGATGTAAGGTAAAGTCTACAGGCTTAGAAATATCAGTTTGTAAATGGATAGAAAACTTTCTAAAAGACAGAATTCAGAAAGTAGTGGTTAATGACTCTTACTCTGAACGGTCTAAGGTTATCAGTGGTGTAACCCAAGGGCCCTTACCTTTTAAAATCTTTATAAATAATATAGGGTCTGGGATTATAAGTAATTTTTTTGTCTTTGCAGATGACACTAAGCTATGCATTGGAGTAACGTCCTTAGAGGATATCTCCAATTTCCAAGCTGACCTCAATGCACTGATAATTGGGCAGCTAAGTGGAAAATTAGGTTTAGTGTTGATAAATGTAAATTTATGCACTTGGGGGCTAAGAATATGCATGCATCATACATACTAGGGGGAGTACAACTGGGGGAATCCGTAGTGGAGAAGGATCTGGGGGTTTCGGTAGATCATAAGCTTAATAATGGCATGCAATGCCAAGCTGCGGTTGCCAAAGCGAGCAAAGTCCTTTCTTGTATTAGGAGAGGTATGGACTTCAGAGAGAGATATATAATTTTGTCCCTGTAAAAATCATTAGTAAGACCTTATCTGGAATATGCAGTTCAGTTTTGGGCACCAGTTCTCAAAAAGGATATCAGGGAACTGGAAAGAAGGGCAACCAAACTGATAAGAGGCATAGTCGAGCTCAGCTGTGACGGATCTTGGATACCCCAAGTGGGCACATCCGCCAGACCTGTGTCTCCTGTCCTCCAAATGCACCCGCAGCCTGCAGATTTGCCATAACCAGCTCTTAACCCCTCAATCACGAGACAAGCCACACAGGTGTTGAGGGTTAAACATGCAGAGCATCAACTGTTTATTAAATACTAAACAAACACTTTTACACACAGTTAGGGACACTCCCCTTAGCCTTGTCATAGAGGGGGGTAGGGGATAAGGAAGAACCAATGGGAACTCAACACGTGTACATTGAAACATAAAGGGATTATGGTAAGCAGGCAGCTCCTCAATACACATCCCCTGCGGAGAGATGTCTTCAGTCCAGACTCAACACAATTAAACACAGCAACAAGAAGGGGGGGTGGGGGAGAAGGGATGTAGCATTACATTACATTATCTCAATGCCAGCTTGTGCGCAAGTCTCTCAGTCTCTTCTGGGCCATAGTCTGTGGGTAGAAGGCCAGCCCACAGTCCCTTCCAAAACACACAGTAACAATGGGTTCTGTCACATTTCTCCCCTTTTAAAAACAGACTAACCAGGTTCCTGACCCCCAACTGGTCTGGACCTGCGTTAGTCACAAACTTCCACCCCAGGCAAACAGGAAAAGGAAAAGTACGTCTCTGGCGCTGGGGAGCAAAATCGCACATACGGTCTCCCGTGAATAAAAACAGCCGCTGCAGAGTGGGAACAGCTGTCCGCTGGGTTGCAGGTATTGGGGGGAGCTGAATAATCCTCTGCCCCGTAGCCAGCGCTTCTTCTGGTGGGACATATACAAAGGTAGAGTTCAGCCGCTGGAGAGGGGGGAGGGGTTTCTCCCCTCCCGGTTCTGTGACCAGCCACTGGGGTGACTTCTGACAAGGGCTGTCTCCCAAACCCTCCAAAAACATACTGAGGGCTGGGCAGAGGCCAGCGGCACTCTGCCCCGCAGCCAGCCCTTCTGCTGGGGGGATAAACTCTGGGGTAGTGTCCAAGTGCTGGGGAAAAGGCTCACTGAGGTCATCCCTCAGACTCCCTGGATCTAACTCGGTGGGTGGGCAGAGGCCAGCGGCACTCTGCCCCGTAGCCAGCGCTTCTGCTGGGGGGATAATCATTGGGGTAGTGTCCGATTGCTGTGGAGGGAGAATTGCTTTCTCCACTCCCAGGTGGGGATATCTTCTGTGGGGGAAACAGATCACAGAGATCATCTCTCGGACTCTCTGGATCCAACTCTTTTTCTGATGCTGGGCAGAGGCCAACGGCACTCTGCCCCGTAGCCAGCGCTTCTGCTGGGGCACCGGATGCGATACTCTGGACTTGATGCTGATCACCATTTACCAGCCTTCCCCTTCTGAGACCTTTATGCTATTAGCTTGTCTCGCTGCCTGGGAAACCTCCGATGCGTTCCAGCATTCTAGCACTCGCAGTGCCCTCTGTATCATCGCCGCTTCTTCCATTGCGGGTAGGATGGGAAAACGTAGGGGCACCCCTGGCCCCATTTGCTCCGCATCTTCGTGACTGTCTGCTATTTCTCCCGGACAGTTCCAGGCAATGGGAGCCGTGCCAGGCTGCTGATCACCGTCAAACAGTCGCTTGTAGGCAATCTCGAGCTCTCATTCCTGCTCAACCAGGAACTCCAATTCCTCCAGGTCACACTCCTCTTCGGGGAGATCCAGCACCTCATCTTGGAAGTCCAGGATGTCTTCCAGCCGCCACTCCCCGTCGCTCCCAAAGTCTGGGTCTCTGTACATTTTTTGATGGAGCAGCCCTGTGCTGCCGTAGCCAACGCCTTCTGTCGGGCTGCCATCTGCTGTACCTGGCCACAGTTTAGCCGCAAACCATCGGAGGGCTCTGTAGCTGGCGTCCAGCCTCATCTCCTCCCGGACCAATCTTCTAAGCTCTGTATTCCACTCATCTTGCGGTCGTTCCCTCAGGAACACCTCTCGCGCACGGTACTGCGTTCAGTACATCTCTGTGGAGGAGAGAAAGATCTTCCCCTGATGGTGCCACTCGTTGCTTAGCGTCTCTTGCCAGAGTTGCCGGCGGATTACATCCCCCTAGCCGAGTATGGTGTGCTCCGTCGCTGGTCCCCGATGTTGCTTCTGCATGCCTTGCAGCCTCCTCCCAAACTCTGCTTTCATGCTGGCCGGTCCCCGTATCGCTCCTCGGCGGTTGCCCAGAACTTGAATCCTGTTGGTGGTTTGGATGTCCCAGACTGCAGGAGACATCACACTGCTGCCACCACTGTGACGGATCTCGGATACCCCAAGTGGGCACATCCGCCAGACCTGTGTCTCCTGTCCTCCAAACGCACCCGCAGCCTGCAGATTTGCCATAACCAGCCCTTAAACCCTCAATCATGAGACAAGCCACACAGGTGTTGAGGGTTAAACATGCAGAGCATCAACTGTTTATTAAATACAAAACATACACTTTTACACACAGTTAGGGACACTACCCTTAGCCTTGTCATAGAGGGGGGTAGGGGACAAGGAAGAACCATTGGGAACTCAACACTTGTACATTGAAACATAAAGGAATTATGGTAAGCAAGCAGCCCCTCAATACACATCTCCTGCGGAGAGATGTCTCCAGTCCAGACTCAAAACAATTAAACACAGCAACAATAGGGGGGATGGGGGAGAAGGGATGTAGCATTACATTACATTATCTCAATGCCAGCTTGTCCGCAAGTCTCTCAGTCTCTTCTGGGCCATAGTCCGTGGGTAGAAGGCCAGCCCACAGTCCCTTCCAAAACACACAGTGACAGTGGGTTCTGTCACATCAGCTATGAGAAAAGATTAGAGGAACTGAATCTATTCCCTCTTGAGAGGAGGAGATTAAGGCGGAATATGATCAACATGTGCAAATACATAAATGGTCCATATAGTGACCTTGGTGTTGAGTTATTCACTTCAAGGTCATCACAGAGGACAAGGGGGCACTCTTTACGTCTAGAGGAAAAAATTATTCATCTCCAAATACGGAAAGGTTTCTTCACAGTAAGAGCTGTGAAAATGTGGAATAGACTCCCTCCAGAGGTGGTTCTGGCCAGCTCAGTAGATTCCTAAAGAAAGGCCTGGATTCTTTCCTAAATGTACATAATATAACTGGGTACTAAAATTTATAGGTAGTTGATCTATGGAAAATCTGATTGCCTCTTGGGGGGATCAGGAAGGAATTTTTTCCCCTGCTGTAGCAAATTGGATCATGCTTTGCTGGAGTATTTGGCCTTCCTCTGGATAAACTGTGGGTGAAGGATTGTGTATATGGGATTGTATTTTTTATTTTTTTTTGGTCGAACTAGATGGACTTTTTTTACAACCTGACTAACTATGTAACTATGTAACCATGATATGTGTCAGTGTTATCATGTGCTTGCATGAAAAAGCATCCTGTTTTTTTTGCATTGTTTCGTTTGTGTGAAAGACCTGGTGATACTGCCAGTCCCCCTGCTTTTCAATTTCAAACTGACCGTGCAAGCCATGGAAGCACATCCGTCCCAGTACAGTCAGTTTTGTTTGCATTTTATTTGGCAACACGACCTGCCTGTACTCTAGTGGTCAGGTTTTTGCCCCCACCTCCCACAAAATGAATCATTGTGAAGATTAGTATACTGCTCTTTGTCTGCCTCCTGCTGACATGTCCCCTTGCAGTCTCCAGTCCCACCTCTCTGAGCTCCTTTTGCAACTTAGAACAGAGGTTGTGTGATCACCTATAAAAAAGAAAAAAAAAAAGATTTTTTATTTTATTTTTATATACTGTACACATCAACCTTTTACCTTGCATTTCTATTGTTTAAACTTAACGGGTTGTTTTACAAGACAAAGGGTCACAGTATACAAATTCTTGTAATGCCTCAACCTCATTCCTGGTTTAAACTGAATGGCATAATCTTAGAAAAAAATAAAAATAAATGGTTAGAGACCAGAGAAGGGGGGAAGCGAAAGGAGAGAGACGCCAAAACTTGTGGTATCACCCTCTGGATACTAGTCACCAGCTCCTAGCTCAGCTCCTGTATCTAGCACTGCTTGGTACAGAGAGGAGGCAGCAGACGGTCCACCAGAAGAAATCTCTGAGTTTGGCACCAGCAACAGCAAGATTCCAGCTGCAGAGGGGGGAAGTGGAGACTGTTTCCATAAAGTTGATGTTGGACTGTAACCTACCCCCGAAGATATGCCTGGTCCCTAACAATAAGCAGTCTGTGAGAGAGACTGGCTTAAATAAGAGACTGTAGGAGACTGTGAGAGAGGGGAAGTCTTACTCGTGGTGGACCCCCTTCCAGAAAATTACGTTAAGAAGAAAAACAGTACTTGGGGAGCTGGGTGGAATTGGGGGCACCTCTAAGTATAGGGGTAGTGGCTCAGACCGGAGTGCTAATTCAGAGCTCAACCTCAAGGGGAAGAGAATCGCAAGGCAGGAGGGAGGGGAATGCCTTGGATCATTGGTCAAGGGATGACCAAAATTCCCCAAAAGAAGAGGGGGTTGGGGAAGGGAGGGGGAATAGAAGAATAACCTCTCAGAATCAAATAAAGGAATGCCGATTCCTCTTGGCTCGCTGAATACCCACTAAAACAGAAATCCCCGGTAAGCAGATTTAATTACCCTGCATTAGGAGCCAGGAGGAGTAAAGAAGACAGGATCAGGAGAAGGGAGCTCAGCAAGCAAAGATGACAGCAGTGAATTTTCTGATGTACAATGTGCGTGAGTTAAATACATATACAAAAATAAATAATATATTAAAGCCCTGTACACACGATCGGATTTCCTATGAATTTTAAACTGATGGATTTTTCCATTGGAAATCCGATGAAGCTGACTTCCATCAGTCTTGCCTACACACCATCAGTCAAAAAAACGATCGTCCCAAACGCCGTGACGTAAAACACTCAGACGAGCCAAGAAAAATGAAGTTCTATGCTTCTGAGCATGCGTTGACTTGATTCTGAGCATGCGTGGGTTTTTTATCCGATGGAGTTCCCCACAGACATTAGTAATTTGCTATCATTTTTTTTTTCCATCTGATAAATTTAATGGAAAAAAGACCGATGGCGCCCATACACGATCTGTTTGTCCGATGAAAAAAGTCCATCGGACTGTTTTCATCTGTAAAACCGATCGTGTGTACAGGGCTTAAGAGAAATTAACCAACTCTCTGGAAAGGGTAGTCTTCCTGCAGGAGACTCATATCTCCCATGAAACAACCATAAAATTAAGCTCAAAGGAATTTAAAAAATGGTTTTACGGAGACCACAACAAAATGAGCTAAGGTAGTGGCCATCGGGTTTGCCAGAGGGGTAAGGTTTACCCTAGAGGAGAGGTTGATGGACCCTGAAGGGCCTTATTTGTTCCTGAGGGGGAGACTAAATGAGGTGGGACTGCACTCTGGCAAACATTTATTGCCCAAATAAGAACCCAATAAAATATTTTAAAGTGGTTATGGAGAAATTAATAGAGTATAATAAAGGTGGAGTAATTTTGGCAGGAGATTTTAATTTCTGAATGGAACTTGAGATTGATAGTATGTCCCGGGTACAGGGGACCAGTAATTCTCAACTGAAGATACTTAAAAAGAAATTGCATCAGAACCAGCCGATAGATGCATGGAGGATACAGCATGCTAAAACACGAGACTATACATTCCACTACCCTGTACACAGGACGTACTCAAGAATAAAAAATTTTCTGATTGAACATAGGCTATTGGAGTCAGTGACTAGTACAAAAATAGAAATCACAACCTTCTCAGGCCATGCCCCAGTGACGATGAAATGAGGATAAATAGGGCCCAAAATAGGGAAAATGTATGCAGATTAAATGAAGAACTAATCCAGGGAAAAGAAGCGGAAGATAGGATAACAAAAAAGAGTTAGAACGTTATTTCAAAACTGGTGATACCGGAGAAGTATCAGTGGCAACGCTATGGGAGGCCCAAAAGGTCTATATAAGAGGAATCCTGATAGCAATGGGAGCGAAAAAAAAAGGAGAGAGTAAGAAACAGGGAAATACTAACAAAAAAAATTCACGATTTAGAACAGCAACATAAAAAAAAATAGAGAAAGAAGTATACCAGGCACTCACCATAAAAAGGGATGAATTAAAAGAATTAATAGAACAGGAAGCCTGCAAGATTTTTAACAGAAATGAGAAAGAGCGGTATCTAGGGGGGAACAAGACGGAGAAGGACCTGGCCAGAATACTAAAAAAATAAAAAATTAAAATTATATAGAAAAAATCCAAAGTAGCACAGGGGAAATGACATTTACTACAAAGGAGATAGCAAGTGTATTACAAAAATATTATAGAGAACTGTATTCAGTAAAATAGAAAGTGACTCCAGAGTGTTAAAAGGAGAGGATAGAGAAAAAAGAAAACCTTTCTGAGGGAAGTGAGTTTAAATAAAATCCCAGAAGAAAGATTAAGCGTCCTAGAAGAACCTATTACAGAAGAAGAAATAGGCCGGATCTTAACCACTTAACGACCGCCCACTGTAATTGTACGTCGGCAGAATGGCACCGACAGGCAAAGTCACGTACCGGTACGTGACTGCCTTCGTATAGTTGGGGGGTCCGATCAGACCCCCCTTCTATACAGTGAGCGGTGATTATTTGTTTGGGAGCGATCCGGGATGAGGGGACGGCCGTTCGATTCCGGCCACCCCCTCGTGATCGCTCCTGGCGAATGAAAACCTTCCTCTGCCTGTGTAATGTAAACACAGGCAGAGGAAGTGATGTCATCTCTCCTCGTGTCGGTCTTTTCGATCCGGCGCGAGGAGAGAAGACATCTCACAGTAAGTGCACCAACAGCCCACTGACACCAGTACACGTAGGCACACTTTTCACCCCCCAGTCACCCCCAGATCACCCCCCAGATCACCCCCAGTCACAGTGCACCGTTTGCAGTGGTAATTTTTTTACTGATCACTGCAATCAGTGTCATTTGTGACAGTAAAAAGTTGCAGGGCAGTTAGGTTTAGGCCCCTTTAGGTCCAGGGTAGCCCCCTAACCCCCCTAATAAAAGGTTTAACCCCTTGATCGCCCCCCAGGTAACCCTTTCACCCCCTAACGCCAGCGTCACTAAGCGATCGTATTTCCGATCGCTGTATTTAGTGCCGGTGGTGCCCTAGATAGCCAGTTATTTATTTTTAGTTTCGCCGCAGATTTTTATAGTGTCAGGTACCCCCATATATTATTTTAACCCCCTGATTGCCCCTAGAGTTAACCCTTTCACCAGTGATCACCGTATAAGTTTTACTGGTGACACTGGTTAGCCAGTTAGTTATTTAGGTTACCCGTCAGGTTTTTATATAGCTTCAGGTACCCCCATATATAACCTAATAAAGGTTTTAACCCCCTGATTGCCCCTAGTTAACCCTTTCACCAGTAATCACCATATAAGTTTTACGGGTGACGCTGGTTGGTTAGATTGCTTTTTATAGCATCAGGGCACCCGCCGTATATAACCCAATAAAGGTTTAACCCCCTGATCGCCCGGCGGCTGATATCAATTAGGTTTTAGCGCCAGAGAGGGTCTGCGTCGCCCCAGGCAGCGTTAGGTTAGTGCCAGTAACGCTAACACCCACGCGCAAAGCATACACCTCCCTTAGTGGTATAGTATCTGAACAGATCAATATCTGATCTGATCAGATCTATACTAGCGTCCCCAGCAGTTTAGGGTTCCCAAAAACACAGTGTTAGCGGGATCAGCCCAGATACCTGCTAGCACCTGCGTTTAGCCCCTCCGCCCAGCCCAGCCCAGCCCACCCAAGTGCAGTATCGATCGATCACTGTCACTTACCAAACACAACACACATAACTGCAGCGTTGGCAGAGACAGTCCTGATCCCTAACAGTTTTTTTTGGAAGCGTTTGATACATTTGCTGACAGTCAGGTGCTTTTTTTACCTGTGAATCTTACTAGTGTACCCCTAAATTTACAGCCCAAAATGGCAAGACGAAGGTACACTAGTAAAGAGGCCTACGACATTCTGAGCATGACAGATAGTGAAGAGGAGGTCACACATCTGTCAGATTCAGGCTCAGAATATCTTCCTGTAGAAGACAGTGAAGTCAGTGGCTCCACGTCAGATAGCTCTGACGACGAAGTTGAGGTCCCTGCTAGGGTCAGGCGTACCCGATCCCGATCTTCTGAGGTTGTTGAGGAGCAAGAACCGCAGGTCTCTCATATCATGGAGCAGAGTAGTACTAGCGCCGCTATTCCTTCTGGTGAATTGGCAAGCACCAGCGGCCTAGTACAGCCTTAGCGTACATCCAGCACTGCAGTATCACGTGGTGATGTGGCGAGTCCCATGAGTGCAGTTCAAGCTGGCGAGGTGGCAAGCACAAGTAGTGCCCCGCTGCCACCAAGAAGACAAAGGCAGGCCCGTCGTGCCCATAGTGCCCTTCCTGCAGAATTTGCCTATCCTGATTGGGTCCCCACCACTTCTGCAGAACCCGTACTTCCCCCATTCACTGCCCAACCCGGTATTCAGGTGGAAACAGCTGATTTTATGCCAATTGATTTTTATTCGCTGTTTTTCACGGAAGATCTCTATAGATCTATTGTGGACCAGAGTAATTTATATGCTGGTCAATTCATCGCCGCTAACCCCCAGTTGCCTTCCATTGCCAAAGATTGGAAACCAATTACGGTTTCCGAATTTAAGACCTTTCTGGGCCTTTCCCTCAACATGGGCACACATAAATTCCCGTCATTGCATGCTTATTGGTCCACGCACCTAATTGACCACATGCCCGTGTTCTCTGCCTCCATGCCCAGGACACGATATTAGCAGATTTTACGGTTCATGCACTTCAACGACAATGAACTTTGTCATCCACGTGGAGACCCTGAATACGACCGACTCTATAAAATTCGGCCCCTCATAAACCACTTCAACAAACGTTTTGCAGCCTTGTTTATTCCCGATCAAGTTGTCTGCGTTGATGAGTCCCTGATTTAATTTTCTGGCCGCTTGTCTTTCAAGCAGTACCTTCCCAGCAAGTGTGCCAGATACGGGGTCAAGCTCTATAAGTTCTGTGACAGGGCAACAGGCTATGTATGGAGCTTTACGGTTTATGAGGGAAAAGACAGTCAGGTTGAGCCGGTCAACTGCCCGGATTACATAGGGAGCGCTGGCAAGATAGTGTGGAACTTGGTGTCACCCTTATTCGGAAAGGGGTACCACTTGTATGTGGACACTTATTACACGAGCGTACCACTGTTTAGTCACTTGTTTGATCATCAGATTGGAGCATGTGGCACCGTGCGACCTAATCGCCGGGGCTTTCCCCAGCGGCTTGAAGATGCCCGTCTTAGGCTGCAGGAGAGAGCCTGCTTGAAGTGTAATAACTTGCTCGCTATGAAGTGGAGGGACAATAAGAATGTTTTCCTTCTTACCTCCCTTCATGCAGACACGACAGTCCAAATTCGTACGGCGACTGGTGTTGTGGAGAAATCCCTCTGTGTCCACAAATATAACAAAAATATGGGAGGGGTGGACCTCATCGATCAGTTGTTAGCGCCGTATCTAATTGACCGTAAGGCGAGACACTGGTACAAAAAAGTGTCTCTATCCTTATTCCAATTGGCTTTGCTGAATGCTCATGTGCTATACAGAGCTTCAGGCGGGACTTTATCTCTTCTAAAATTCCAGAATGAGATAGTCACAGAACTCCTGTATCCAGGCGGTTCTGCACCTCACCATCCCCTACCAAATGCAGTAAGCCGGCTGCATGAGAGGCATTATCCGTATGCCCTCCAGAGTACTCCTACCCAACGAACCCCCCAAAAAAGATGTCGTGTCTGTAGCAAGCGCGGATTTAGGCGTGACACCCGTGTTTTTTGTCCACTCTGTCCTGACAAACCTGGTCTTTGCCTTGGTGAATGTTTTGAACGCTACCACTCAAAAGTGAAGTTTTAGCGTAGGGTACAGCATTTCACAGACTAGGACACACTTACACAGGGTCTCCCAAGATGCCATCACATTTTGAGAGACCCGAACCATTACAGTTGTTAAAGTTACAAAAAAAAGTGTAAAAAAGAAAAAAAAAACGTAAAAACAAAACACAAAAAAAATATAAAATAAAAAAAACAAAAATAGTTGTTGTTTTATTGTTCTCTCTCTCTCTATTTTCTCTCTATTGTTCTGCTCTTTTTTACTGTATTCTATTCTGCAATGTTTTATCATGCTTGCTTTTCAGGTATGTAATTTTTTGTTTTCAGGTGCGCCATTCAACTGCAGCGCGGAATTATTTATCTTGACAGCAACAGCGTTTGCTCCCACGATACATAAAGCCGTGACTCCAGTGCTGTAGGAGGTGATTTCACCACCACAGTTTAAAAAAAAAAGAGCATATATGCCGAAGCATGGGGGCAGCAGGGGCGGAGGAGCAATTTTGCTCCTAATGCCGCGTACATACGGTCGAAATTCCGACGGAGGCTTGCCCATGGAAATGTCCGACCGTGTGTACGCGACATAACTTTTTTGCGGGAGGATGCCCCCATGCTTCGGCATATATATATTTTAGGCACAGGTTGCGTTAAAAAAATGTTTTATTTTTTACTAGGTTTTGTTTTGGTATTTGCTTTGCAGGTATGGTATGGTAAGGTCTTACTGTTGTACTGTAATGTTACTTTGTTTTAATGTTAACCATCATTTGCTTAGCAGGTACGCCATTCAGTTGCAGCACGGATCTATTTATCTTGACAGCAACAGCGTTTGCTCCTACGATACATAAAGCCATGACTCCAACGCTGTAGGAGGTGATTTCACCACCACAGTTAAAAAAAAAGAGCATATATGCCGAAGCATGGGGGCAGCAGGGGCGGAGGAGCAATTTTGCTCCTAATGCCGCGTACATACGGTCGAAATTCCGACGGAGGCTTGCCCATGGAAATGTCCGACCGTGTGTACGCGACATAACTTTTTTGCGGGAGGATGCCCCCATGCTTCGGCATATATATATTTTAGGCACAGGTTGCATTAAAAAAATGTTTTATTTTTTACTAGGTTTTGTTTTGGTATTTGCTTTGCAGGTATGGTATGGTAAGGTCTTACTGTTGTACTGTAATGTTACTTTGTTTTAATGTTAACCATCATTTGCTTAGCAGGTACGCCATTCAGTTGCAGCACGGATCTATTTATCTTGACAGCAACAGCGTTTGCTCCTACGATACATAAAGCCATGACTCCAACGCTGTAGGAGGTGATTTCACCACCACAGTTAAAAAAAAAGAGCATATATGCCGAAGCATGGGGGCAGCAGGGACGGAGGAGCGATTTTGCTCCTAATGCCGCGTACATACGGTCGAAATTCCGACGGAGGCTTGCCCGAGGAAAAGTCTGACCGTGTGTACGCAGCATAACCTTTAATGCCGCGTACATACGGTCGAAATTCCTGATGGAGGCTTGCCCGTGGAAAAGTCCGACCGTGTGTACGTGGCATAACTTTTTTGCGGGAGGATGCCCCCATGCTTCGGCATATATAAATGGTGCATGTATGCCCATCATTAGAAGTGGGTGGATGAAGGGAGGTATTCTAATGGTGGGTATACCCACCAATCAATCTCTTTTTTTCGTTCAGCCAACAGGCTGCATGAAAAAAAAGATTACAATACATGTCCAACAAGGACCAGCAACGTACTGGTATGTTGCTGGACTTTGAATGTTTATACCAGAATGATGCCTGCAGGTTTAGGTATCATCTTGGTATCATTCTTTTCAGCCAGTGGCCGGCTTTCATGTAAAAGCAATTCTAGCAGATAATTAGCCTCTAGACTGCTTTTACAAGCAGTGGGAGGGAATGTCCCCCCCCCCGGATATAAACAGCGCCATTGGGAAATTGGGAAAGCATTTTATCACACCGATCTTGGTGTGGTCAGATGCTTTGAGGGCAGAGGAAAGATCTAGGGTCTAACCCCCCAATTTTTTTCAAAAAAAGAGTACCTGTCACTACCTATTGCTATCATAGGGGATATTTACATTCCCTGAGATAACAATAAAAATGGTAAAAAAAATAAAATATGGAAGGAACAGTTTAAAAATAAAATAAAATTAAAAAGCAAAATAAATAATAAAAAAAAAAATGCACCGCTGTCCCCCCCTATGTAAACAGCAATTGCATCATGCATGTGAGGTATCACCATGAAGGTCAGATCAAGGGCAGTAATTTTAGCAGTAGACCTCCTCTGTAAATCTAACGTGGTAACCTGTAAAGGCTTTTAAATGCTTTTAAAAATGAATGTAGTTTGTCGCCGCTGCGCGTTTGTGCGCAATTTTAAAGCATGTCGTGTTTGGTATCCATGTACTCGGCCTAAGATCATCTTTTTTATTTCATCAAACATTTGGGCAATATAGTGTTTTTTAGTGCATTAAAAATAAAAAAAGTGTGTTTTTTCCCCAAAAAATGCGTTTGAAAAATCGCTGCGCAAATACTGTGTGGAAAAAAAAATGCAACATCCACTATTTTAATCTGTAGGGCCTTTGCTTTAAAAAAATATATAATGTTTGGGGGTTCAACATAATTTTCTTACAAAAAAAAAATGTTTTCATGTAAACAAAAACTGTCAGAAAGGGCTTTGTCTTCAAGTGGTTAGAAGAGTGGATGTAAGCTTCCTAATGTTGTGTATAAAATGCCAGGACAGTTCAAAACCCCCCCAAATGACCCCATTTTGGAAAGTAGACACCCCAAGCTATTTGCTGAAAGGCATGTTGAGCCCATTGAATATTTTTTTTTGTCCCAAGTGATTGAATAATGACAAAAAGAAAAAAAAAATGTACAAAAAGTTGTCACTAAATGATATATTGCTCAAACATGCCATGGTTATATGTGGAATTGCACCCAAAAATACATTCTGTTGACATTTTGGGAGCCTAGCCGTGTACAGGACCCCGAAAACCAAGCACCACCTTCAGGATTTCTATGGGTGTAAATTTTTGATTTCACTCCTCACAGTTTCAGAGGCCATGGAATGCCCAGATGGCACAACCCCCCCCCCCAAATGACCCCATTTTGGAAAGTAGACACCCCAAGCTATTTTCTGAGAGGCATGTTGAGAATTTTGCAGATCTCGCTTTTTGTCACAAAGTTTTGAAAATTGAAAAAAGAAAAAAAAATATGTCTTTCTTCATTTTCAAAAACAAATGAGAGCTGTAAAATACTCACCATGCCTCTCAGTAAATAGCTTGGGGTGTCTACTTTACAAAATTGGGTCATTTGTGGGGGTTTTGTGCTATCTTGGCATTTTATGACCTTCAAAACTGTGATAGGTAGTGAGGAGTGAAATCAAAAATTTGTGCCCTTAGAAATCCTGAAGGCGGTGCTTGGTTTTCGGGGCCCCGTACGCGGCTAGGCTCTCAAAAAGTCCCACTCATGTGGTATCCCCGTACTCAGGAGAAGCAGCAAAATGTATTTTGGGGTGTAATTCCACATATAACCATGGCATGTTTGAGCAATATATCATTTAGTGACAACTTTTTGTACATTTTTTCTTTTTTTTTTTCTTTTTGTCATGATTCAATCACTTGGGACAAAAAAAAGATTCAATGGGCTCAACATGCCTCTCAGCAATTTCCTTGGGGTGTCTACTTTCCAAAATGGGGTCATTTTGGGGGGTTTTGTGCTATCTTGGCATTTTATGGCCTTCAAAACTGTGATAGGTAGTGAGGAGTGAAATCAAAAATGTATGCCCTTAGAAACCTTGAAGGCTTGGTTTTTGGGGTCCCGTACGCGGCTAGGCTCCCAAAAAGTCCCACACATGTGGTATCCCCGTACTCAGGAGAAGCAGCAGAATGTATTTTGGGGTGTAATTTCACATATGCCTATGGCATGTGTGAGCAATATATCATTTAGTGACAACTTTGTGCAAAAAAAAAAAAGTTTGTCATATTCCCGCAACTTGTGGCAAAATATAAAATATTCCATGGACCCAACATGCCTCTCAGTAAATAGCTTGGGGTGTCTACTTTCCAAAATGGGGTCATTTGGAGGGGTTTTGTGCTATTTTGGCATTTTATGGCCTTCAAAACTGTGATAGGTAGTGATAGGTAGTGAGGAGTGAAATCAAAAATTTACGCCCTTAGAAATCCTGAAGGCGGTGCTTGGTTTTTGGGGCCCTGTACGCGGCTAGGCTCCCAAAAAGTCCCACACATGTGGTATCCCCGTACTCAGGAGAAGCAGCAGAATGTATTTTGGGGTGTAATTCCACATATAACCATGGCATGTGTAAGCAATATATCATTTAGTGACAACTTTTTGTACATTTTTTTTTCTTTTTGTCATTATTCAATCATTTGGGACCAAAAAAAAAAAATATTCAATGGGCTCAACATGCCTCTCAGCAAATAGCTTGGGGTGTCTACTTTCCAAAATGGGGTCATTTGGGGGGGTTTTGTGCCATCTGGGCATTTTTTGACCTTCAAAACTGTGATAGGTAGTGATAGGTAGTGAGGAGTAAAATCAAAAATTTATGCCCTTAGAAATCTTGAAGGCGGTGCTTGGTTTTCAGGGGGCCCGTACGCGTCTAGGCTCCCCAAAAGTCCCACACATGTGGTATCCCCGTACTCAGGAGAAGCAGCAGAATGTATTTTGGGGTGTAATTTCACATATGCCCATGGCATGTGTGAGCAATATATCATTTAGTGACAACTTTGTGCAAAAAAAAAAGTTTGTCATATTCCCGCAACTTGTGGCAAAATATAAAATATTCCATGGACTGAACATGCCTCTCAGTAAATAGCTTGGGGTGTCTACTTTCCAAAATGGGGTCATTTGGGGGGGTTTTGTGCTATTTTGGCATTTTATGGCCTTCGAAACTGTGATAGGTAGTGATAGGTAGTGAGGAGTGAAATCAAAAATTTATGCCCTTAGAAATCTTGAAGGCGGTGCTTGGTTTTTGGGGTCCCGTACACGGCTAGGCTCCCAAAAAGTCCCACACATGTGGTATCCCCATACTTAGGAGAAGCAGCAGAATGTATTTTGAGGTGCAATTTCACATATAACCATGGCATGTGTGAGCAATATATCATTTAGTGACAACTTTTTGTAATTTTTTTATTTTTTTTTGTCATTATTCAATCACTTGGGACAAAAAAAAAAAAAAATATTCAATGGGCTCAACATGCCTCTCAGCAATTTCCTTGGGGTGTCTACTTTCCAAAATGGGGTCATTTGGGGGGGGTTTGTACTGCCCTGCCATTTTAGCACCTCAAGAAATTAGATAGGCAGTCATAAATTTAAAGCTGTGTAAATTCCAGAAAATGTACCCTAGTTTGTAAACGCTATAACTTTTGCGCAAACCAATAAATATACGCTTATTGACATTTTTTTTACTAAAGACATGTGGCTGAATACATTTGGCCTAAATATATGACTAAAATTGAGTTTATTCGATTTTTCTTATAACAAAAAGTAGAAAATATCATATTTTTTCAAAATTTTCGGTCTTTTTCCGTTTATATCGCAAAAAATAAAAATCACAGAGGCAATCAAATACCATTAAAAGAAAGCTCTATTTGTGGGAAGAAAAGGACGCAGATTTTGTTTGGGTACAACATTGCATGTCCGCACAATTTCTAGTTAAAGCAGCGCAGTGCAAAATTCTGAAAACACCTCTGGTCCTTTAGCTACAAAATGGTCCGGGGCTTAAGTGGTTAAAAGATACAGCCTCAGGGAAAAGTCCAGGCCCAGGTGGGCTAACGACATTTTATTATAAGAGTTCAAGGAAATATTAATCCCCAGACTATGCACCTACATGAATGGGATAGGAACAAGTTGGGGGATGAGACGCTCTAGGGGCGGTCATAACCATTATTCCATAGTAAGGGAAAGACGCCACCCTTTGTTCAAGTTACAGACCTAACTCGCTGCTAAATGTAGATACAAAACTATTTGCCAAGGTATTAGCTAGTAGGCTGAAAATGGTAATGAACAACTTGGTGCATGCGGACCAGGTCGCATTCATCCCAGGAAGGGAAAGGAGAAGGGAGACTTGTGCAAGAAACTAAAAAAAGTAGGTCCCCAGGGCTACTTCTCTGACTAGGCGCTGAGAAAGCATTTGATAGGGTAGACTGGGGATTCATGATGAAGACATTGGAGGTAATGGGAGTAGGCCCAAAGATGACCAACTGGATTGAAGCACTGTATAATTATCCAACAGTTAGGGTAAAAGTTAAAGTGGTTGTAAACCCTTACTGACCACTTTTACATTACAGGTAAGCCTAGATTAAGGCTTACCTGTAGGTGCAAGAAATATCTCCTAAGCCTACACAGTTTAGGAGATATTTGCAGAAGACAGACACCGATGTCTACGGCCCATGCCCCATAGACAACGGCGCTCAGGCGCACTGAGCATGCAGTTTCTAACGGTGATCTTGCCGTTAGTGGCGGCTCCCGTGCACATGCGCGGGAGTGACGTCATTGCCAGTCACAGCGCCGGAGCCGCGATACCCGGAAGTCACTCCGGGAGTGATGGAGGAGGGGAACGAGTACCGCTGCGGGGGCTTCGATCTCAGGTAAGTAATTCATAATGAGCTAGTATGCTATGCACAGGAGAAGACATCGAGGAGGGAGCGTGGAGGATGGCGCTGACACGAGAAAGGTAAGTGCTGGGCGATGGGGGGGGGGGACTGGCTGCATTTGATGGGGCAAACTGGCGGAATTTGATGGGGCAAACTGGCAGCATTTGATGGGGCAAACTGGCGGCATTTGACGGGGCAAACTGGCGACAATTGATGGGGCAAACTGGCGGCAATTGATGGGCACAGTGGCTGCATTTGATGGCACAGTGGGGGCAATTGATGGACACAGTGGGTGCGTTTGATGGGCACAGTGGCGGCAATTGATGGGCACAGTAGCTGCGTTTGATGGGCACAGTGAGGCTGCAATTGATGTTTTGTTTGTTTTTTCAGTTTGTTTGCGCCCCCCAAAAATTTTGAGCACCAGCCACCACTGGTTGGTGTAAGAAAGTGGATGAGACTTATAGCATGGAATATCTCAGGTTCTGTGTAGATGAGAGAATGGAAGGATTTGAAAGTAAATGGAAGGTTTGGAGAGCGTTTAACCACTTCCCTACCGCCCATAGTCATATGACGTCCACAGATGGGATCTCCCATCCTGGGTGGATGTCATATGACGTCCTCTGCTTTGAGGGGGGATATCTGAATGATGCCTTCAGCTAGAGGCATCATTCAGATATCTATTTCTTGTACCGGCGATTCTGCGCACCATAAGAATGATCATAGAGGCAGTTCCGCCGCTTGATCGTTCTTATAGGCGGCGGGAGGGGACATCCGGTGCTTCTCCAGACTCTCTCCCGTGCGATCGGGGACCCGGAGAGAATCGTCCGGCGTCGTTGGTGGGTCACGTGACGAGCATAGAGATGACTGGTGACCAGATGGTCACCAGTCATCTCTATGATCGTCGGAGGCCCGGGCGCGATGTGATGACGTCACGCCCGGGTCCTCAGATGTAAATAAAGCCGCCATTGCGGCTTGTAAGTATGAGATCGGTGAAAATGTTTTCACTGATCTCATACTTTCCAGCCTGGAGGAGAGATGTGGGGTCTTATTGATCCCACATCTCTCAATAAAGAGGACCTGTCACACACATTCCTATTACAAGGGTTTACATTTCTTGTAATAGAAATAAAAGTGATCAAAAAAAAAAAAGTAAAATAAGTGTTAAAAAATAAATAAATAAGTAAAATAAATAAATAAATAATAATAAAAAAAAATATTAAAACGCCCCTGTCCCCGGTAGCTCGCGATCAGAAGCGAACGCAAACGTAAGTCCCGCCCACATATGTAAACGCCGTTCAAACCACATATGTGAGGTATCGCCGCGTGTGTTAGAGCGTGTGCAACAATTCTAGCACTGTAACTCTAACCTGGTAACCTATAAAAAAAATTAAAGCGTCGCCTATGGAGATTTTTAAGTACCGAAGTTTGGCGCCATTCCATGAGTGTGTCCAATTTTAAAGCGTGACATGTTAGGTATCTATTTACTCGGCGTAACATCATCTTTCATATTTTATAAAAAAAATTGGCTAACTTTACTGTTTTGTTATTTTTTAATTCATTAAACCATTTTTTTCCCAAAAAAAGGCGTTTGAAAAATTATTGCGCAAATACCGTGCAAGAAAAAAAGTTGCAATGACTGTCATTTTATTCCCTAGGGTGTCTGCTAAAAAAACATATATAATGTTTGGGGGTTCTGAGTAATTTTCTAGCAAAAGAATGATGATTTGTACATGTAGGAGAGAAGTGCCAGAAAAGGCCCGGTATTGATGTGGTAAAAAAAAGGCCGGTGTTGAAGTGGTTAAGCAGACACGGAGATATGTAGAATTAAAGGTAGCAGACAAAGGGGAGAGGTTGGAAGTCACGGCAGAGGTTAAGCAATAAAAAGTGGAATGGGGGGAGTTATAATAATAATAATGGAAAATTGTGTTGGTGGTTAAGTGTTATTTTTTTTATATTTGGAGATATATTTGTCATAAAGAAAATTAATAAAGAAATTGAAAAAACTAAAATAAAAAATATTATTAAAATCAAGATAGATAGATAGATAGATAGATAGAGACAGATTGTTTTAAATTACCGCTGTAGTAGTTTAACGTTGCACGTATCCAAATTTTTGACAAATTCACAACAGTGAATACATTTGATCATTTTTGTAAGTCACGACTCTGAGAAAATTTACTTTATTCAATTTATGTTCTCATAGAAGTCTAAGATAATTATCTAAGAATCATTTCGGATTTTTTGCTAGATGAATAATAGTGTGGTAAATTCATTTTTCCAGAAAAGTATGTTTTTTGTAAGCTGAGTGCCAAGTAGCTTATTCATATATTCTGAAATGTGATAGGAGCTACAGTACAGTATATTCAGATTTATTGTTTTTTTAAAATATATTCTTCAGCATGTACAAAGTATGCATGTTTCTTACCATATGGTGTAGTCAAGCCACAGCTATACAGACTATTAAATGTGATATTGACAACAAGCCATGATGGACTTTTTAAGTCATGCTGAAAAGTCAGGGCTACTAGTAGCAGTGCTCTGCAGTTTAAGAGTTATTAAATCCAAATCCAAAAATGTCATATACTTCAGATTACCAATCATTAGATATGGTGGCTGCATTGTTTTTTTTTTCACAGGCTTTTCCCCTCTGTTTTCACCTGGTGATCTGGCCAGTAACACACCTCTGCATATAGTAGTGCAGGGGCACCTCAGGACAGAAGAAATGTCAATCTGGGGGGAGGGGAGTGTTAGATGCACTAGCAGATTTAAATACACTAACAAAATGAAGCTGAATATTAGCTAACACTTTATAAGCAGTTACAGCAAACATATTCTTCCTTTTTGGATAAAGATTTTAATTACCGTATATACTCGAGTATAAGCAGAGTTTTTCAGCACATTTTTTGTGCTGAAAATGCCCCCCTTGGCTTATACTCGAGTCTGTGTCCATCTGCAGCTTCATGCGCCTGATCTCCCAGCGCTGTGACGTCAGTCTATTCGACGGCTGTGCAGTGTAACAAAGCCCCGCCTCCTCCTCGTCCTCGTCTGTGATAGGTGGAACACTGAACACTGACTCACTGCTGGGAAACGGAGTGTTCCTTCTATCACGGACGAGGAAGAGACAGGGCTTTGTTACACTGGACGGCCGCCGACTGACTGCATGACAGGTATGCAGATCGGCACAGTGAAACATGCAATGGGCAAAGTGAGACATGCCATGGGCACAGTGAGACATGCCATGGGCACAGTGAGACAAGCCATGGACACAGTGAGACATGCAATGGCCACATTGAGGCATGCAATGGGCACAGTGAGACATACAATGGGCACAGTGAGACATGCAATGGGCACAGTGAGGCTGCAAATGGCCACAGTGAGGCATGCAAAGGGCACAGTGAGACATACAATGGGCACAGTGAGACATGCAATGGGCACAGTGAGGCTGCAAATGGCCACAGTGAGGCATGCAATGGTATGACAGGTATGCAGATCGGCACAGTGAGACATGCAATGGGCACAGTGAGGCATGCGATGGGCACAGTGAGGCTGCAAATGGGCACAGTGAAGCTGCAAATGGACATTGTTGACCCTCTTTTCAACTTACAGTAGCTGCTGCATTTCCTACCCTAGGCTTATACTCGAGTTAATACGTTTTCCCATTTTTTTGTGGTAAAATTAGGTGCATCGGCTTATATTCGGGTCGGCTTATACTCGAGTATATACGGTAAATAAATAAAAGCAGATGATTGGTAGCACCCTTGCCAGTAGTAAATGGTTTGTCTCGACCCCATAACTGCTACATTTGAAGAACAGCTTGTTCTGTTGAATAACAACAGGCTTACTGGCCAGACCACCAAGTAAAAATAAAGGAAAGAAAGCCACATCTAAGAATTGGTAATTGGTAATGGAAGAGGTACTTGAACCGCCCTTACTATAAAGTACCGCTCAGCGCTCAGGAAATGGCAATTGAGGTCTACGCAATAGAATGAGAACATTAAAATTTGCTAAAAATTGCAGCAGCTGCTTAAAATAAACCAAACATGCATAAACAGTAATATTTCAACTCTAAAAGTCCCAGAGTCCATAATAACACTGTAGCAGCGCTAAACTCAAACCCCTGTTTGGAAGTCTTCTATATATGATGTATATAGGAAAGCAGTAGTGATGCAGAGGAGGATGGATGTGATTTAGTCAAGAGTCTTTACATAGTACTCCTTTCACCAAGGGATGTTCACCACGTGGGTTTTTTTTTTCCCCATTTGGGGATGCACTCAACAGATGTAAGAATCAGATCAGCCTCAAATCAACATAAACATCAGCCGTTTTTACTGCACTCTCCACCATCAATACCTCTTGCTTGATATGGGTGTCCGCAAACACATGTGAGTAAAATAAAATCCACATAGAGCAGTACTGTTTAAAAGTTTATTAAAACCCCACAGTACCCCCTTACAAATGTGCGTACCCAAAAGTAAAGATCTCAGGCAATAAGTAAATTCTCTATTAGTGAAATGCGAACGCTCGAACTGTTAAGACACTGATGACATCTGTTACCAGTTCCTTCCGCGTCTTCCTGGTTCCTGGTCCATGGAGCGCACGCGTCACTTCCGGTTAATTGACAAGGAGTCACGCCCTGACGCGTTTCATCACTTCCTGACTTCGTCTGAGGGCGTGACTCCTAGTATCAACAACCGGCCTTATGTACATGTAGCGGGGTGTCGTTTTACCCGCAGGACTACATTTCCCGGGATGCTTTGCGGCACCTAGGGTGCCATTTCCTGCGCAAGGACTGCTGGGGTGGACTTTAAAAGGGAAGGGCGGGGCTCGCTCTCTCTCTTGGACCGCCGCCCTCTTTGCAAGAGGATCTCCTGCACTCACCTGCTGTGCGTGCTAGGCCTGAAGCCTGGGTCTCGCGTTCCTGTTCCAGAGGGCTTCCATTCCGCTGGGGAGTCTGCAGAGCATCCGATCCACCTGAGGTGCCATCATCTTCTGAAGGACCAAAGACTCTGTGCATCGCGGACCACTGTGACGCCGCTCACAGTAGCAGAGGAACCGGACAGGAGTCGGTCCGGTTTGGGTGAGAGAGCGCCTGCTCGAAACCTTAAATCAATAACTTTGCCTAGGCCTTCTATTGAACACAGTTATACTTTGGAGAGACTGTTGTCCTGAACTGAGTTTGCCAGTCTCTCCAGTTTGCCAAGTTAGCAGTTATTCACAAACCCCCCTTATTGGATTACAATTTGTTTCTCTATGTACACCACCGACAGTTGCTAGCGAAGATTCCTCACCCAACTATACCCACAGTTATAGTCAGGCCTGACTGGGTAGTTAGGACATTGTTGGGCGCCATTTCTTTGCTCACGAGGGAGGATAGCTGCAGCGGGGTTAATACCATTTTTATTGCCTAACTGAATGTCATATGCATATAATGTGTACACCTTTATTGCAGGGATCTGCATAAGATATTGTACTCAAATTACTCTTTTATATTGTTGCTTACAGTAAACCGTTATAGTTAAGTAACTTGGTTGTGAGTGTCCATTTTTATGCTGGCATACACAGGGGGTTGTGCTGTGTAATATATATGCATAGAGATAGTACAGTTATACCACTACTTTCCCTCTTTTCTAACTGTGTCACGGGAGAAGTCATAGCCGATTGTCAGGGGTTGGTAGTAGTGCATTACAGGGGCCCAAACAAACAAGCAGCCCTCTTAAGCTGAGGGTATCGCTACATACACATCACTCCCGCCCCCTGCGCGATGTCAGACGCACTGGCGTACGTCCGGCGCCATCGCAACCGCCCAGCTACAGAAGTAAACATTGCCAGGCAGTGGGCGGAATGAAAGCCATCAGCGAATCTGTGATGTGGGTCACAATTCCCTCATACTGCGCAATCTCTCGGCAGTAATCGGAGCGATAGGAGCACAATCGCAGTAAACTGATGTGAAAAGTGGCACATCTCATCAACATAATTGAAAATGCGGATAAGTAAAAATAATCATATAAATATGCAATGATTGCCATTAAACCTTCTCTTCTGGCATACAAATTCAAATTCACAGTATATAGAATTCGTAGAGAGAATAGCAATAAGCAGTAAACACTGACATAATATTGTAGTCCAAATATCGACAGTCACATAGCATCTCCCCATTCACACTGTCATATGGCTGCACATATAGACAAAGTAGAAATGGCCAGACTACATCCTGTGACATGTGTCCTAATATAAGTCAACAACGTGCAGAAATTACAATGTATTTGTACTGCTATCACATGGGCCCATAATGGACCTAATGTTTACAATACTACAGGCTCGTGAACTATACACAGTGTATCTGCATATAGCACCCTCCTCCAAATCTCCAAATGTCGTCTTTATGCAATGTTAAAATTGGCAAAGATTAAAACATTATGTGATAAAATCAGGTAGACTGGGAGAAAAAGTAGGTAGGCTGGGACTAAAATTCAATATGCCTAAAAGGTGAGGTTAAAAAATGAAATAATATCCAATGACATGATAAAAGTATAGAAATGGAACGGAATTAAAACTAGGTGTCGCTGATAAAACAGTTGATGTCCAATTCTACATTCAGGCCTTTAGGTACTAAAACATCTGTTAAAAATATCCACCGGGTCTCACGTTTATGAGAGCCTCTCCAGTGTTGTTCCAAATGTTCTATGCCCCAAAATTCTAGGCCTGATGCATCCTGATTATGCTTGAGTTTAAAATGAAGGGATGCATTAGGGTCCTTGAAGCCAATTTTGATGTTATGGATATGTTCCGCTATACGTATCCTTAGCAATCTTTTAGTGCGTCCTATATAAAGGAGACCACAAGGACATCTTAAAGCATACACCACAAAATTACTGCTGCATGTTATGAATTGTTTTATATCAAACTGTTGGTTGTTCGAGGAGGAGATAAAATTTTCTAGACCCCTAATTGGACGTACAACTTCTCTGCAGGCTTTACATCTTCTGCAGGCAAAAAAGCCATTACGATCCCAAAAAGGCTGGGGTTTTGTTGGAGGGTCTAGAACTTTTTTGACCACCAGATCACCATAATTAGGAGCTTTCCTATATATGAACTGGGGCCTGGGAGGTAGTACTATACCGAGTCTTTTGTCCATTAAAGTGGTTGTAAACCCTGGAAACATTTTTTTTTTAAATCCCACCTGCAAGACAAAGCCATAATGAGCTAGTATGACTAGCATACTAGCTCATTATGCATCACTTACCTTAGATCGGGGCCCCTGAAGCCGCCCTCGTCTCCCTCTCCAGCCACAGCCATCGCTGAGGTGATACCCGTAAGGTTACTTCTGGGTATCGCCGCTCCAGCCAATCGCAGCGCCGCTGTGATTGGCCGGAGCGGCGAAGACGTCACTCCGCGCATGCGTGCGGGAGCCGTCAAATCCAGCTAAGCCAGATTTGTGAATGGGATTAACCCTGTGAATGCGCCGTTGTCTACGGCGTGCATGCGCCGCAGACACCGATGCATGTAATTTTTTGCAAATATCTCCTAAACCGTGTAGGTTTAGGAGATATTTCTTGCACCTACAGGTAAGCCTTAATCTAGGCTTACCTGTAGGTGCAAGTTGCATAAGTGACTTACAACCACTTCAATAGGATGTGCCAGTGTTGGTTTAATATTGATTCTACTTCTTTGTACTGAGTGTGGAATTGTGAGATGAAACCCCATTCTTTAGTGTTAGTAGCTGCAGGGATAGAATCCTGTTTTCCTTGTAGACAGACTTCTCTAGGTATTGCACCAACATCCTCTACTATCTTGCCCAACACTTGTGGGTTATACCCTCTTGCTTCAAATCTCTCAGTGAGGATTTTTGATTGAGTAAAAAAATTATCCATCTCAGAACAGTTACGTTTGACCCTCATAATTTGTCCCTTGGGGATATTTCTGAGCCACTGGGGGTGGCGCCCGCTGGTTGTTGGCAAATAGCTATTCCTATCAGTCGGCTTAAAGAACACCTTTAAAGCTTCAAGTTTTTGATTTCGCCGATAGAGGCTGACATCCAAAAAGTTTATTTCTTCGCTATGCCACTCAGATGTCAGCCTGATGTTATTGTTGTTGGCATTTAAAACGTTTAAAAATTGCTGTAAAGAATCAACAGAACCAGCCCAAATAAAGAATAAATCATCAATAAAACGTTTGTAAAAAATCAGCTCTATCCTCTTTTCTTTAAAAATGACCTTGTCCTCCCACTCCGCCATAAAAAGGTTAGCGATGGTAAGTGCAAGCTAAGCCCCCATTGCGACCCCTCTTTTTTGTGTATAAAATCTATTGGCGTACCAAAAATAGTTGTGGGACAGACAAAAATCAAGGGCATAGCTGATAAAAACTTTCTGATTATGTGGTAAATCATCTCTTTGGCTTAGAGCCCAGTTGAGGGCTAGAAGGGCATCTTCATGCTGAATAATAGAATATAGAGATGAGACATCCACTGTTACCAATGTAGCGGGTATATGCTTTCTATTTTTTTGAATCTGGTGGGGAAACTGTGATGTATGGTTCCCTGGGGCCCACCAGGTGGCACTGTCGCTTTGGGCCCAGGGTTGAGCCATCGTTGCGGTGGCGTACCTTTTTTTGGCCTCTCTCGGTGGTTGTATGGTGGGGCGGGGAACCTGTCGTGCTTGCTGGGAGGGGGTATAAAGGGGGCGGCCATTTTTGGTGGCGGGAGTCGAGTCCCGGGCACCTTCAGCCTGAGGGTGGTGGTTCGTTTCGGTCCCCTAGGCGGACCTCCAAATGTCTTTCCCGTACCGTTGAGCTGGCTCATCCCTGGAATATCTGGGAGTCCATCTTACCCCCTCTTACTCTTCTCCTTTTTCCGCTAACTAGTATCCCCTCCTCCATGCTGCCACTGCCTTTATGAACTCCTGGCAATTTCCCTTTGCTGTCATGGATAGGCCGCATCAACGCAGTTAAAATGCTCCCCAAGATCCTATCATTCTTTTTTGACTTTACCTATCTAAGTACCTGCCATCTTTTTATGCTCACTCCAGAATGAAATTTTCACTTTCATCTGTGCCCACAAACACCCCAAAGTTGCCCGTGCTACTCCTTTTGCTCACAGGCTGAAAGGCAGTCTCGGTGTTCTGAAAATAACAATTCTCGAAGCTCGCAATTTTGCACGTGACTTCGGATGTTCCCTTATGGGTACTTCTGGAAATTCCTAGTTGCACTTCTATCTCAGTCTCGGCCCTTGACTGGCGCCTCCCTCTCTATAGCCCTCTTATGGTCCATAGCTTGCGTCTCTAGGACTCGGTCCGCTACTTCTGTAACTTAATGTCCCCCTTTCTTTTGCTTTTCCCTCTCCTGTACAACCCTCACTTTCCACCAGGGCTGGATCAACCCCAGGCTTTCGCATTGTGGCCCACTCACGGCTACTCTCAGGTCCACCACTACCTAGGGTCCTGTACTTTTCTATCTTGGGCTTCCATTTGCGAGACCCATGATGCACCTCCTACAAAATAGTTTCGCTACCTTCGACTGCGACACTGGATTTCTGCCCTCCACCAAAACTCTTCTTTCCCGTTTCAGACGACGATCTTCAAACATATCTGTCTTCACTCACCTGGAGCTCAGAGCACAATTTATTCTATTTACTCCTCCTTGACTGCTCCTTAACTGCAGGGGGTTCATCTCTCTCTCACTCATACGTCCCCAAATGGGAGCGAGACATGGCAGTCTCCATAGATTTAGAGGATTGGAGCAAGATCTGGTCATCTATAGCCAAATGTTCTTTCAACACGGTCACCATTAAGGTGGCTTATAAGGTTCTACTCTGCTTGTATTGGGTCCCAGCCAATATAGCTAATTTAAACCCTTCACATAGTGATATATGTTTCAGGGGCTGTGGCCAACGCAGAGACGAGGTCCATATTTGGTGGTCTTTCTCTCATTTGGTGGGCTTCTGTTCCAGCGTCTACGGCCTCCTCTCAACACTTTTTAATGCCAAAAGGATGCCCGGCATAATCTGCCCTCTCCCAGGCCCCTCTTCTCTTACCAGCAGAATCTGGCCACCTACCTTTTCATTGACGCAAAGCTTTTTTTTACAAAGCCTCTTTTACGGATGTTGAGTTTGTTCAAATTTTTTGGGGCTGGGTAAATACTACATTGGCCAATTGACTTTAAATGTTCTGTGCAGAATATCAATATGATTTCTAGATTATGTGTCAGAAATAATAACAGTCTGATTGATTATTACTTGCTGAAATATAAAATCTTCCTAAATCTGCTTTGTCTTAGAAAAAAGCATTAATGTGCATCAAATCTGTGAAATAGTTGCAATGGGTGGATTTACTAAAGCCAAATAGAAAGTGCAGTTGCACTAATTTTCCCCAGATCTTAGTAAATGTGGTAAATCCATAATTCATCCAATTATGCGCAAGCAAATTATTATTATTTTTTTATTAGTTTCCTCACACCTGATTGGGATTCTTTACACAGTAAAGCTTTAGCACAGTACATTTACTAAGGAAAATGAGTGCAACTGTACTTGCAAAGTGCACAGACTTTTTGTTGTTAGTATAGTATAAAAATAGTATAAAAATAATTGTGCAATTTGTTTTCTCTCTCACTCACACTAACAGTGAACTGTCTGAAAAGGTCTTTATGACCTTCATTACAGCAGGCTTCAATCAGTAATGATTTAATTGCTATCTAGCTCCTAATTGAATTTTAATTATCACCTGTTTTTGATCACATGTCTAGATAGGATTGATATATGTATTAGAGGTGTTCTTTGTGAAAATCAGCTATGAGTAAACACTAAGTGTTGTGTGAAACGCGTCAGCTGTCCTGGTTTCCGTTGCTGTGGCTTGTAGTGCTTGTTCCCATTTTTTTTACAATAAAGCTACGTTGGTTTGGAGTGCGGCTGTCCTACACATTTTTTGTTCTAATAGGTAACAGAAGAACAAATTTATCAGCAAGATCTTTTCAAGAACTGAATAAAAAATTATTTAAATTCAACCACATCTAACAAAAAACTGGAGCCAATGCAGTCTAGCCAACACAATTTTCTGAATTAGCATCCCAATTAACTGCAAAAGAATGTCCTAAAAAGCAAAGCACAAAGAATGTTTTTTTTTTTTTGGGCTGTATTATTTTCAAATATATCCTTTCTAATCTATTTTTTTTACACCTAATCTCCGTCTGGAATAGTGAAATAGCAAAAAAGCCTCAAGAAGTCTGCATCACATTTTTACAATTATTTAAGTCTAAAGTCGAGAACAAAATTACATATTATTTATTTATCTCAGATAAAGTCTGCTTGAACTTCCTCTGACATAGTGTCCAAGAAAAAAAATGCTTGCCTAATGGGTAAGGGGGTCTACAATATTTAGAGCTGCCATGTATGGAATATCATAATCAAACTGTTTTCTTCTGGAAATTTTTGACTTATCTCTCCCTCTTACTTCGCTGCCTTGGGCCCTCATCAAACTGCTTCCCAGCTACTGTGCGAAAAATTTAGCTTTTTTCTCTGAATTGTGGCATTTTAATTGTATTCTTGTTCCGCATAACATCTGCCTCAGCTCTGCAATGTGGGTTTGGGGGTGTTTTTATGCACTTTTTGTTCAACTTTACAAAGAATGTAGTGCACTGAGGGGCGCATGCGTGAGATCGAGGAAGATGGTAGCATAATCCTCCTGCTCCGTGCCGTTGGACCATACATGCTCGGCTAGCACGGCACATCTAGCTTATCGCCGCAGGTGAACCAGCTCCCAGAGCGGCGGACATCACCAGGCTCCCGGTGGGCATGTATAATACACCCCGGAGCCGACAGCGTTACCGCTCACAACAGAAGGCCTCCCCCGCTGCAGGAAAGGGGAAGGGGAAAGGCAAGATGGCGCCCGAGCCTCCGGAGCCTGACGATGTCTCACAGCACTCAGAGGACAGCCTGCTCCAGTTCCCTTCTGATATGGTGAGCCCCACTACTACCACTCAGTCTGATGCTTTGCTCAAACAGTTCCGCAGCATAGTGAGGGAGGAAATAAATACAGCTTCCCGTAAGCTTTTTGCAGGCCTAGTAAGGGGCCTTAAAGAGATAGGACACCGCACCAATCAATTGGAGCAGAGGATGGACTTGACAACCACAGTATTGGAGGGCCATGAGGAGGAGGTGGAAAAATTAAATGCCGAACTTGCTAGTCTGCAGGACAAATTAGAGGACTCTGAGAATAGGGCCCGCAGGGACAACCTGCGCATCCGCGGGCTCCCGGAAGCCATTACTGATTTGCAAGGGACTGCGACCGCCTTTTTTCAAGAATTAGCGCCTGACATCCCCCCTGAGCGCTTGGAATTCGATCGCATACACAGGTCCCTTGCCCCTAAACCCCCTGAGGGTCCCCCCAGAGACGTTATCATAAAGTTCCACTATTATCGGACCAAGGAAAGGCTCCTGCAAGCTGCGAGGGACCGCCAAGACCTTTCCTTTCAGGGTAACCCCCTCCAACTGTTTGCAGACCTCTCTCCGGTCACAATAGCTAAGAGGAGGAATCTGAAGCCCTATCTGCAAGTTCTGCAAGCTCAGGGCATCCGTTATAGATGGGGGTTCCCCTTTAAGCTCTCCTTTTATCATCTTGGCCGCCAGTTCCATGCCACCTCTCTGCCTGACCTCCGACGACACTTCCAAGACCTGCAGTTTGACCTCCCTTCCTCCCAGGCAGAGCCTTCTTCTTCCCATCCTAGAGCTTCCCAGCGACCCCGCAAGTCCTCCCAGATGTCTCAACAAGGATCCCAAGCTCTCCGATCACTGCAAGCACAGCGCTTCCAGGATGTCCCTAAAGGATGACAGCACCGATCTACCGGGAATAATTCAGATGCCATAGTGGGCCCCCTCTCCCCGAGCCTGTTACGTTACACAGACCACTAACTCTCACCTTCCACTGTGAACTTGACCCCACACTCCACCACCTTTGATTTCATCCAGTAGGGACACGACCAGTAACCACGGTTATATATATGTATATATATATGTGTCCCATTTTTTTTTTTTTTGCTTTATCTTCATCCAAGGCCCTTTGTTTTAATGACTACCATTCCTTACAGCCAGTTGCCCCCGTCCCCCCGTCCCTCCCCCCCCCCCGTTTCTGGTCGCTTTAACCTACGAGGGATCCCGTATCCAGGGTCGCCCCAATTGCGTGATGGCAGCCCTGGGTTCTGCAGACTTGGTACGCTATTGATAGTATTTGGGTCCGCCAAGGTTTATGCCCCCTGCTCCCCCCCCCTCCCCCTCCTTTGTTTTTTTTTTGTTTGTTTTTTTTGGTGGTCACTTTTGTGTACTTTATGTTTGTTTCTCTAGGTGGGAGACTTTGCTCGGCAGCCTGAATTGGCCCTCCCCGTGCTGTGCTGGATATCCCCATTTCAGTAATGGGTATGCCCTGCACATTAGGGGCTGTGGACCGTGGCCCTTACATTCTTTATCTACACTCTGGTAGCTTGCGGCCTTCGGGCCTGGTCCTCCTGCTATCTCACAGATTTTTATTTCGTGTTGTAACAATCATCAGTTGAACAGGTTGTTGCTGCTATTGATCTGCTGTGGATAGGCCTGGCGCCCTGGACCTCCCACCGTGAGGCTGGGTGCTCCGGGGCAGGAGGCTGGCTTTAGTTTACAATTTGCAACTACACTTTTATTTTCTTATTGTTATGTATTTTTTTTTACTTTTTCTCTTAATATTGAGATTTAAAGGTTGTTCTATTTCCTTTTGCTGGTTATGCCTGTTAAGGTGCACTATATACGTTTTGTGCCTATATTCTATATCATATTACTATGTTTACTTTAGAAATAAGCCGAGTGGTTTCCGACGGACCACTGCTCCCCTACATGTGCCGGAACTTGGCCTGGATGTCAGTCCTGGCCAACCTCCGACCCTCCAGTGGGTTTTTAATCCCACAACCAACCGCAACTTTGATGTTTGGTCCATTTTTGTTCCGAGCATTGCTCGGTCACTTTATATTTCTAGTTCTGTTCCCTATTACTTGCTTCTTACCTCTCTCTCTTTTCCTCTCATTTTCTTCTTTCTTTCCTGAGTCCTTGGGGTGCGTGTTTGGAGGAGCCGTCTCCAGACGATTGTCCTATTTACTATGACGCTAAATTGGCTATCCCTGAATGTTCAGGGTATGAATTCTCCTCATAAAAGGGTGAAGGTTTTTAAGTACCTTAGGAAGCAGCGAATAGACATAGCCTGTTTACAGGAAACTCATTTTTCGTCTACTTCCTGCCCTAAATATTTTGATGCCCAATATCCCCAGGTATTTTTGGCCAATGCTCCGACCAAACAAAAGGGGGTGCTTATAGCCTTCCGCAAAGCAGTTCCTTTTAGTTGCACTAAACAGATAGCGGATCCTGACGGCAGATATTTACTGTTACAAGGTACTATCCAGGACGCAGAGGTCACCATTATGACCTATTACGCTCCCAACTCTAACCCGGGGCCCTTCCTGACTCACGTTTGCAACTTGCTGGCATCCCATCGTAAGGGCACCCTCTTTTTTGCGGGTGACTCGAACCTAGCCTTGAACCCCTCTCTGGATAGATATCCCTCGGAACGTATTTCTCCCTCACTTGACTCTAAGAAATTTGTTCATTCTCTACAATCACACGACTTGGTTGATCTCTGGAGGGAATTTCATCCCCAGGGTAGGGACTACACGTACTATTCCCACCCTCATCACTCTCACTCCAGAATAGATCATATGTTTATGCTGAGGGGGTCTCTCCCCTTGGTGATAACAACATCTATCCTGGCTGCCCCGTGGTCTGATCATGATCCTGTCTTGGTAGTTTGCCGCTCTATCCTGGATAAGCCTCAGCTCTCACCCTGGGTGATGAACGATTCACTCTTATCGTATAAAGAGGTTCAGGAGGATATTTTGAAAGCCTCTGAGGAATATTTCCGCAATAATCTGGGATCGGTTTCGTCTCCTGTCACGCTCTGGGAGGCTTATAAGGCGGTACTTAGGGGTCACATTATCCGGTTGGCGTCGAAACGTAAGCGGGAGCGAGGTTCGATACAACGGGCCCTGGAGGCCCGTCTGGAGGCTTTATCAGAAACGTTTAAACAATCCCCTACCCCTGGCAATCGCAAACTCTTTGAACAGGTCCGCACGGAGTTGGATCTTTGTCTCACTGAGGGGGCTGAACGCATATTGCGCTGGTCCCGTCAAAAGTGGTACACCAAAGCAAACAAACCAAATCGGATGTTGGCAAACGGACTCCAGACTTTTGCTCCTAAATTCACTCCCATCACCTTGCGCAATCGGCATAATGTTCTCACGGGTAATCCGAGGCGAGTATTGGAGGAGTTCCGTTATCGCCTAACTAAACTGTATTCGGCCCAGGATCAGTTTGACGCTCAGGGCACTAATGACTTTCTTGATCACCTCTCGCTCCCAGTTCTGTCGGAGGCTCATGTGACCCTCATGGACCGGGAGATCCAAGTCTCGGAAGTCCTTCAGGGCATTAAGGATTTGAAGGTGGGCAAACGACCGGGGCCGGATGGCTACACAGCGCTTTATTACAGGAAACTGGCTGCTGTGGTGGCTCCACACTTGACAGCCATGTATAACTCAGTTAAAAGCGGGCAATTCTTTACCCCGGACCTTTTGACCGCAAATATTGTGATGATCCCGAAACCGGATCGCGACCACTCCTCCTGGGCTAACTTTAGACCCATCTCCCTAATTAATATAGACATGTAAATCCTCACCAAAATCCTGGCCAATCGCCTGAATTCTTTCCTTCCTCGGTTAATTAAGAAGGATCAAGTAGGCTTTGTTCCACAGAGACAGGCGGGAGACGCTATTAGGTGAATATTACAACTACAACATTTAGCCCACACCCGTTCACTGGAATCTATGCTCTTGTCCCTTGATGTAAACAAGGCCTTTGACACTCTGTCATGGCCCTATCTTATGTCAGTACTTCGTCATTATGGTTTTGGGTCTTCATTTATGCACTGGATGTCGGTCCTATATGACTCCCCTCGGGCTAAAATTAGGTACTTTGGCTTTGAGTCTCCTCTTTTTAATATCAAGAGAGGCACTCACCAAGGATGTCCACTCTCACCTCTTCTTTTTATTCTGGCTTTGGAGCCGTTGGCAGAGTCGATCCGTTCACATCCTGATATAAGGGGTATCGAAATTGCGGGCTCAGCCCATAAAATTTCCCTATTTGCAGATGATATCCTTCTCACCTTAACTTCCCCCAGGATTTCTTTACCAAACCTACAGTCCCTTTTGGATACCTTTGCTTCCCTTTCGGGGCTCTATGTTAACCCTTCAAAATCTAAAGCTCTGTCGGTCAATCTTTCCCCCACGCTGTTAGCAGACTTGCAATCAGCTTTTTCCTTCCAGTGGGTCTCCTCGCTTCCTTATTTGGGAATCCGCCTTACCTCAACATATCAGGGATTATACCAGGCTAACTTTCCTTCTTTATTTAAGAAACTCTCTGATATGCTGTTATCCTGGACTCATTTACCCCTGTCCTGGTTTGGCAGAATTACAGCTATTCGTATGTCCTATCTCCCAAAATTGCTCTATTTTTTTCGAGTCTTGCCCATTTGAATCCCTTCCCATATTCTTCGCATACACCAACGGAAGATCCTACAATTTATCTGGGGGTCGACCCGCCCCCGAATCAGCAAGCAGATCTTGTACGCCAAAAGAATTAACGGCGGTCTCTCGGTCCCTAACCTGCAGGCATATTATATAGCAGCAAATATAGCTCCACTTTCACACCTCCACGAGACACATCAGCTTCCGTTATGGGCTGTGATTGACCTTGTGGATTGTGACCCTATTCCTATTTCCTCCTTGCCCTGGCTCCCTCCTGTGCATCGCCCGATGACAATGGGGCCTTGTTTAGCCCATTCCCTACGATTGTGGGACTCAGTAAAGTACTCCGCAGGTCTCATTTCTCCCCATCTTCCACTTATGCGACTCCTACATTGTCCATTATTCCCCCCAGGCTGCGAAAACCCCTCTCAATTTTCCTGGTGGACCACGAACGGATTCACGGATGTTCATTCGCTGTTCACACCCACTAGAATTCTGACATTTGATGTTTTACGCAGTTCCTATAGTGTCCCTTTGCGTGAGCACTACAGATATTTACAATTACGTCATTTCCTCCAAAGACTTATTAAATTCTGCCCAACCCCTTATACTTTGACTTCCTTTGAGAGCCTATGTAGAGCCAGACCTCATTCCCCGGGCCTAATATCTTTGATATATTCGGCCGTGATAACGACAAAAAGACCCCCGTTGAAGTCCTATCATCTTCAATGGGAGAAGGAACTGGGGAAAAAGGTAGACCCTGAGGATTGGCACACTATGACCATAGCTCTTTCCAAGTGCTCTCATAATGTGGTAATACTGGAAAACGCCTACAAAGTATTGTATCGGTGGTATTATACTCCAGCCAGAGTGGCCCGTTTTATCCCGACTTATTCCCCTCTCTGCTTTCGGGGATGCTCCCAGGAGGGTTCCATGACACATATTTGGTGGTCATGCCCACGGGCGTGTAGGCTGTGGGTTAGGGTATATAACCTTCTCCGCCGCCTGTTCCAGACTAATATTAAAAGAGACCCCTATGAAGCTCTCCTGGGTAAGCCCATTGTTGAATTGCCACGCCCGGAACGGCAGCTTGCTCAACATCTCTTTACTGCAACTAAGTTGACTATCGCGAGGGCTTGGAAAACTCCCATACTTAGTTTTTAAGCAGTCAAAAATCGCCTGAATGACGTCATGGTTAACGAAAAGTTGACGGCTGTCCTCTCTGATACACATGACAAGTTTCTCAGGGTTTGGCAACCGTGGATTGCATACTCTCACCCTTCCCGGTTTGATGCCGCATTACTCTCCATATAAGGTTCCCCTGGCGTGCGCCCCATGGACTCTCTACCCTATTCTTCCTCCTTTCTTTCTTTTTATTTCTTTTCACTGTTCTTATTTTTCCTTTCAGTCTCTTCTTCCCACTTCTTCTCTCAAGGTTGCTTATTTTCTCCTCTCACTCTTAAGCATCACACGCTTCACAGGATTACAGGACACCGGGTATTGCCCTGGTGGATTTGGTTATACTTGCATTTCAAATACCAAGTTCATTATAGTGCCTTCTTCAGCTCTACTTTAAATGTAGCATCCACTCTAGGATGGAGTTTTTGTACTGTGCAATTTTACTGTGACAGCTTACCTATGTTCTACAGTCATTGTAATTCCTGACCTCCGGATTGCCTTGTTCGGCTATTGCTGGACTTCTGTTTAGCTATCTGGCTACAAAGACCGTAACGTTTGAACTTTGCGCATTACCACCACTCCAGTCCCCCATACAAAGGGTGGAGAGGGTTCTGTATTCTATTTTTTATATCTTTTTATGGTATGCTTATTCTATGGTATTGAATCGGTATGTCTACTATGTGATGCACTATTTTACTGTAATTCTGAACTGTTGATCTGTATGCCAATAAACATTTGTAAAAGAATGAAGTGCACTGAATAGTAGACATGTGCATTCGTTTTCGTCCGAATGCATTTTCGTCCGAATTTCAGGTATCTTCGTTATCGTTTTAACAAACGAAAACGAAAATGCAGAATCCGAAAACCGAAAGATCTGACATAAACAAATGCTTAATTTTCATTTTCGTTGCAACAACAGTTTGATATAGATACAGTAGGTGCCGCCGATATTGTGTCAATCTCGCCGCTTCTAGCGGCGATATTGACACCCTATGAGCTCCGTCGCGAGAGCCAGCGCCGAGCTGTCTCGTCATCGGGAAAGGAAAAAATGTTCCTTTCACGATGAGCGACACGCATTGCCGATAGGCGGGGATCCAACGCGGATTCCCGCCAATACCAGGCACTGCGTTTGGTATGAATCCTGAGCGGGAACTCCACGCCAATTTTTAAAGAAAAAACCGGCATGGGTTCCCCCTCCAGAAGTATACCAGGCCCTTGGGTCTGGTCTGGATTTGAAGGGGAACCCTACGCCAAAAAAACGGCGTGGGGGTCCCCCTCAAGATCCAAACCAGACCCTTATCCGAGCACGCAACCTGGCAGGCCGCAGGGAAGAGGGGGGGACGAGAGCGGCCCCCCTCCCTCCTGAACCGTACCAGGCCACATGCCCTCAACAAGGGGGGTTTGGTGCTCTGGGGCAGGGGGGCGACCTGCGGCCCCCCCACCCAAGAGCACCCTGCCCCCATGTTGATGAGGACAGGGCCTCTTCCCGACAACCCTGGCCGTTGGTTGTCGGGGTCTGCGGGCGGGGGGCTTATCGGAATCCGGGAGCCCCCTTTAATAAGGGGGCCCCCAGATCCTGGCCCCCCCACCCTATGTGAATGAGTATGGGGTACATCGTACCCCTACCCATTCACCTGGTGGAAAATAAATGTAAATAAAAACACAACACAGTTTTTAAAAGTATTTTATTGCACCGCTCCGGAGGTCTTCTTCCGACTTCGGGGGTCTCCGGTGTCGTCGCCGCGTTCTCCGGTTCTTTCTTCTGCCGGGCCTCCGCTAACTTCTTTTTAGCTCTTTTGCTAACGGAGGCCCGGTCTTCTCCGTCGTCTTCTTCTTCTCCCGCTCTCCGGTTCTTCTCCCGCTCTCCGGTTCTTCTCCCGCTCTACGGTTCTTTCTTCCGCCGGGCCTCCGCTAACTTCTTTTTAGCTCTTTTGCTAGCAGAGGCCCGGTCTTCTCCGTCCCCTCGTCCGGCTCTCCGTTGTCCTTCTGCCGGCCCCTCCACTAACTTCTTGTAGCTCTTTTGCTAGTGGAGGAGCTAGTCTTCTCCGTCGTTGCCGTCGGTGTCTTCTTCCCTCTTCTCCTCCTCGATGTTGACTCGTCGCTTCCTCTCGCAGTAATGGTAAATCTTCGGTCCGCAGAGATTAATATAGGCTTCACATGACGTCACAGTCACATGCTCCGGGGCACATGTGCACATGACGTCACAGTCACATGCTCCAGGGCACATGTGCCCCGGAGCATGTGACTGTGACGTCATGGGACCATGTGACTGTGACGTCATGTGAAGCCTATATTAATCTCTGCGGACCGAAGATTTACCATTACTGCGAGAGGAAGCGACGAGTCAACATCGAGGAGGAGAAGAGGGAAGAAGACGCCGACGGCGACGACGGAGAAGACCGGCTCCTCCACTAGCAAAAGAGCTACAAGAAGTTAGTGGAGGGGCCGGCAGAAGGACAACGGAGAGCCGGACGAGGCGACGGAGAAGACCGGGCCTCTGCTAGCAAAAGAGCTAAAAAGAAGTTAGCGGAGGCCCGGCGGAAGAAAGAACCGGAGAGCGGGAGAAGAACCGGAGAGCGGGAGAAGAACCGGAGAGCGGGAGAAGAAGAAGAAGACGACGGAGAAGACCGGGCCTCCGTTAGCAAAAGAGCTAAAAAGAAGTTAGCGGAGGCCCGGCAGAAGAAAGAACCGGAGAACGCGGCGACGACACCGGAGACCCCCGAAGTCGGAAGAAGACCTCCGGAGCGGTGCAATAAAATACTTTTAAAAACTGTGTTGTGTTTTTATTTCCATTTATTTTCCACCAGGTGAATGGGTAGGGGTACGATGTACCCCATACTCATTCACATAGGGTGGGGGGGCCAGGATCTGGGGGCCCCCTTATTAAAGGGGGCTCCCGGATTCCGATAAGCCCCCCGCCCGCAGACCCCGACAACCAACGGCCAGGGTTGTCGGGAAGAGGCCCTGTCCTCATCAACATGGGGGCAGGGTGCTCTGGGGTGGGGGGGCCGCAGGTCGCCCCCCTGCCCCAGAGCACCAAACCCCCCATGTTGAGGGCATGTGGCCTGGTACGGTTCAGGAGGGAGGGGGGCCGCTCTCGTCCCCCCCTCTTCCCCTGCGGCCTGCCAGGTTGCGTGCTCGGATAAGGGTCTGGTTTGGATCTTGAGGGGGACCCCCACGCTGTTTTTTCGGCTTAGGGTTCCCCTTCAAATCCAGACCAGACCCAAGGGCCTGGTATGCTCCTGGAGGGGGAACCCACGCCGTTTTTTTCTTTAAAAATTGGCGTGGAGTTCCCGCTCAGGATTCATACCAAACGCAGTGCCTGGTATTGGCGGGAATCCGCGTCGGATCCCCGCTCAATACAGTGTCGCGTCTCCTCGCTATTGCAGCGAGCGCGACACGTCGCCACCCTGCTGCCGACATCTCGGCACTCCTGTCGCCGAGAATCTCAGCGATGGGAGCGCGATAGAAACACAATATCGGCGGCACCTACTGTAGGAGATTCGACATGAGGCTGACAATAACAATCTGTGTCCATCGAACCTGTGGTCGAATGTGCCTAACCTTAACTCTATTAGTCCAAGATTATTCTACATAGAGAGAAAAGATTCAACATTATAGAGAGAAAAGATTCGACATTATAGAGAGAAAAGATTTGACATAGAGAGAAAAGATCGCTGCTGGAATTGGGTGGGGGAAGTAAAATAAAAATAATGATGATGATGAATGTTATTGGCTGATTGTAACCAAAGAGGAGGAGCAGTAAAATAGCTAGAACTAACTTGACAATTCAACGTGAACGACGAAGATTCGACAAAGCATCGAAAAACATACAAACGTTGAATCCGTCATTGAAGGCTTATGGTGTCTGTCGAAAGTTCTAAGAAGATTAGACGGAGCAGATAAACTGTACGACGCTGCAATCGTACATTTCCAGTCAAATACTCTGCCCATAGGCTATAGAAAAATTCTAATGTTGGTTGACTAGTAATAATAATTTAATAAATATAATTATTACTAGTCATACAACATTATAATTCTACTATAGCTTGCTTGTAGGAGGAACATTCGACCGGAAATGTACGATTGCGGCGTCGTACAGTTTCGCTGCTCCGTCGAATCTTCTTTGAACATTCGACAGACACCAAAAGCCTTCAATGACAGATTCGACCTTAATTAATTCAGATTTTCGGACAAATGCAATTTCTAACGAAAAACGAAATAAATAAAAACGAATTTTGGGAGTAACTAAATAAATTTATTTTTCGAACGAAAACGAAATTCCGAAACGAAATATTTCAGTGTGCACATGTCTACTGAATAGAAGATAACAAAAAGCTATGCTCTGTGATTTGTTTTGCATCTATTTGACAATTTATATGATGTTGATATGTTGATAGTGTTACTTTTTTTTAAGTATATACTTGCAATCAGTGCCAGGACAAGGTCATTTGGAGACCAGGACGAACATGCCGAACTGCAACCCCCCCCCCTTAAGATGTATAAGCATTATGTGTCAGCAAAAATCCCCCACAGAAAAAAACTGAGCACTAATCTGTAGGCTTGCCCCCAATCATAAATTCCCCCTTCTTCAAATACAAATCCGCCCCCCCCCCCTGCTAAAAAAACCCTTTCAGCACAAATCTTTGCCCCCCAGCTCAAAGCTTCCCCCCACTTCACATTTCACCCTCCCAGCACAAATTTCCCCCTCCTAGCACAAATCTTCTTCCCCCCTAACAACACAAATCCTCCCAAATCACCACTCTTAGCACCCCCCTAAATCTCCCTCTTAGAACAATATTTACCCCTGCTGCCCCTCAAATTCCTCCTTCTAACACCCCCCCCCCAATTTCCTTGTGGCACCCCCCAGCTCACATGATACCACAGTGCCCAGGGAAGCCGCCCCTCCTGCTCACTTCTTATCCCGGCACTGCTTGCAATGCTCAAATAAGGCTTATTACTGCTGTTGTAAAAACTACCGACTGCACATTTCTTTGGGGGGAGAAATCAATCATTTTGAGTTGCTGCTGCTGTATACAGTAAAAGCCAAACAATTATGTAAAACTAAAGTAAATGATTAGACATGCAATGTATGTGATGCCAGAATATTGTGTTGCTGAAGCTTTCCCAGAGAGTCTAAACATTCTGTTATTACACATACAGCTTAAAGGCATCATCCAAGCATGGTATTAATGGAAATTTATATTTTTTATGTTGCCTTAAAATATTCTCTTCTTGTTGAATGATAAATTAAATTTTTTCTTTATTGGTACATGTCCCCAAGGTCAGTGTCCGCCACCCTATGCCATGTTTTTCTCAATATTTTGACTCTTAGCTTAGAAAGTGGCCAAAAATTTAAATGAACATTCAGGTTCCATTTATTACAATGGGGTTTGGATTCTGGATCTGAACTTTGTTAATGTTCCAAGAATGTTCGTTAAACCAAAACTAGACTCATCACTATTTGACAGTGAAGCCTCGTACACACGAACAAGTTTCTCGGCAAAAAACAGCAAGAAACTTGCTGGCAGAGATTTTTTGCCGAGAAATTTGTTCGCGTGTATGGTTTCTCGTCAAGAAAAGCGACAAGAATCTCGACGAGAAATTAGAGAACCTGCTCTCTATTTTCTCATCGAGATTCTCGTCAGCCTGTTTCTCGACGAGAAAATTGTGTGTGTGTACACTTACCTTTTCGCCGGGAAGCCCGCGCATGCTCGAAATGACTTTGACGCATGCGCGGTAGCTTCCTAGGCATAGGTAGGGTGAACCAAGATGGCGGCGACGGCATCGAATGTGACGAGCGCATGCTCGTCGTATTCGATGACGTCACCGCGTTTGCTCCATTCAAAGAACCGCGGGTTCTTTGAATTGAGCATGTGTACACTCGGCCGGGACAAGTTTCTTGTCCAAGAATCTCGTCAAAAAAAACGACATGTTTTTTTCTACGAGAATCTCGACCGTGTGTACGAGGCTTCAGAATTAAAGTTCCTACATGAGCCCCAATATTTCCTCACAATGTATACTTCCTATAATAACAAAATAGTTGTCAGTCACTGATGAATGTGACCACTCAGATTCAGATTTAAACATTTTCTATTGAACACTCTGTACACTTAGCGTTAGATTTTAAATATTTGCATATAATCTTATCATTGCTCCCTTTCCTTGACCATAAAAAACATTCATATCCTACATAATATGAAATGTGGGCTCTGGAAAAATATGAGCAACAAATAATGTAACAGGAAGCAATTTGCTGACCCTCAAAAACCTGCCACTGTAGCCTCTTTTTTTTGCTGTGTTTCTGTGCATCCAGGTCAGTGTATTCTCCCTTTTACTTATTTGTAGTTCATTTTAAGACTAGTGATTCTACATATCAATTTAACTGCAGATTTCCTTGTGTCTACATGTTTGGATGCTGGCAAAAAAGCTGTCAGATAGGAAACAAGTTGTTATTTGAGTTTGAGAAACATTTTTCAATATGCTTCATCATTTGCTAAGTTCCATGATATTATAAAATGTGAGGCTTATTTAATTTTATTTTAGCATTGCACCACTTCCAGGAATAAGGGAACAACAGGATACGCTAATTTAAAAACAAGTGGCTTCAGGGCAGGTATGTAAATTATTTATGCTAATGAGCATACACCTGAGATGGCTTGTTTATTTTGTTTTATATTTGTATAAGAAATAATCCAGTTTCCACTTGGTAAAAGTTCTCTGACCAAGAACTTGACTTTCAATATACTGTACTTTAACAAGACTGGCAGGTAAAAGCTGAGAACATAAATGGATACAACAATTATTTTTAAATATATGCTTTCTAATCGCTGCTGCACAAGATGGCAAACGAGCTTCAGTAAAGTGCATTTTAATACTTTAAAAATGTATAAACTTCCTTCTGCCATTATATTTGTGAATGTCAGAAAATGTTACATTCGATTAGATGTATGTACAAGTTATACAATTATGTTCATTGATGGTTTGGCGTTTGATCAGAATCAGGTTCATTTGAGGTGAAACTTTAGGATCTTGCCAAATGTTTTGAACAAATTTTAAATGAGGCTTGGGTCTTGCCTTTGGATTCCCTTCCTATCTAAAAACCATACAGTGATTATATTGGCATCAGACGCAACCCTTATGTATTTATTGAAGATGCTTATGTCCAGCTACACTTTATATCTAATCATTTATCATAGTCTTAAACACGAAATTACATTGCTTCTCAATCTATATCAAACTAAAACATCAGAAGCATAGCAGTGTTTCACCACAGAGAGATTTTTATATGCCCCAGCATTATCCTCAGAAAATTAGAAATGTACTGTGGAAGTAAAGCTTAGAGCTTCAATTATTACAAATCAATTGGTGTTTCTTATACGCTCTCATTCAGCATCATCCTCAAAATTTCCTTATTGTATTGTATTACCTTAGATTGTTATTATTTCTGTTTTTTCTAAGTTTTTCCTCCACAATTAAAGTTGTCTATTTTTACACCTATTACAGCAAAGTAACAGAATTTTTAAATTTGCAGCATCTTGGTTAATAAGAGGTGCAAACAATATTGTACATTTGTCTACTATTAGTAAAAAGAAAATCAAAATAAAGAACAATTATTTTACTGTTTTGCCAGGCAAGTCATGATGCTTGGGTTATCTTGTAACAACTTATTTTCTCATACAATTTTGAGACAATTATCCATGCATCATTTTTGCTAGCTGAATAAAAATGCAGTTCATAATTTTTTCTATAAAAAGTATGTTTTTGTGAAGTTCAGTACCAAGTAGGTAATTCATAAATAGGAATGGGCCGAACAGACGCCTGTTCGGTTCGCACCTGAACTTTCGAACACCGCAAAAGTTTGGACCCGAATAACGAACCCCATTAAAGTCAATGGGTCCCGAACGTCAAATATAAAAAGTGCCCATTTTGAAGGCTTAAATGCAAGTAATTGGGAATTCAATGGTTATAAGGGTCCGGGTCCTGTCCTGGGGGACATGTATCAATCATTTTTTTGTGAAAACATCATTTTTAAATGAGCAGTGATTTTTTGTTTTTTAAAGTGAAAGCCTAAAATTGAAAAATTCCTTCCAATATAGTGCCTTGGGGGTCCCCTTAGTCTAACTGTAAAGTGGCAGATCTGTACCATGTCCAGAATCTGCTGCAGCAATAATTGAATTTATAAAGCCAATTTTTTTTTTCCTGCACGCTGCCTTTATTTTGCTCAGCAACAGCTGGGGAGCCAGTGTGTATGATGAGGCCACAATGTAGTGCACTGGAAACACGATTAGAGATTTTTTGGATACATTCTGGTGTCACTTTGACTTTGGATAGATGTAACGGGTGTGTTAAAATTGGTCTTTGGGTGTTGTGGCGCCTTCCCATCATAACCCTATAGAGATAATCTTGATGAAAGCAAGAATTTGCCTTGTTGTAAAAAATTCCAATGATATGCACCTGTCAGACAGGTGCAGAAAAATTGGTCTTTGGGTATTAATTGTGCCCATGAAACCTATACCAAAACAGTCTTCCAGATGAAATGATTGAATACGCTCAAAGCTAGGCAGCCTGAAGGACCTGCAGAGATTCCACATCCCAAAAAGGATGAGGAGGATGAGGAAGGTTTAGTAAGCCAGTCCACCACCTCCTCTGCATGCTGTGGCTGGATAGCACAGGCAAACTCCCTAAACAGAGAAAATGATGCCCTGCCTGAGGACTGACCACCAAGTCCACCGTTGCCTGTGGACACATTTGTTGCTGGCCCCCTTACAGTGCCAAGAGAACGTCTGCCTCTCCTTGTTTGCCTCCCAGACATTATTGGGAGGGAGGGGGTGGTGCTTATAAGCAAGTGTAAGAAGTTGAAATCTGTACGTAGATGCACTTTAATCAATGTAAAGAGATGTTTGGTGCCCTTTAATTTGAGAACTCACACTACACAGACACACTTCATGGATACAATATAATATACTGCAATATAATGTGCCAAACGTACAGTGACGCACGCAAAATGATATGGCGTTAAACTGGCAGTAACGCACACGGAAGTAAATGGCGTTAAACTGGCAGTAACGCACAAAACTATATGGCGTTAAACTTGTAGTAACGCACACAGAACTATATGGCGTTAAACTGGCAGTAACGCACAAAACTATATGGCGTTAAACTTGTCGTAACGCACACAGAACTATATGGCGTTAAACTGACAGTAACGCACACAAAACTATATGGCGTTAAACTGGCAGTAACGCAGCCAAAACAATATGGCGTTAAACTGGCAGTAACGCACACAAAACTATATGGCGCTAAACTGGCAGTAACGCACGCAAAACTATATGGTGTTAAACTGGCAGTAGTGCACGCAAAACAATATGGCGTTAGACTGGCAGTAAAGCAATCAAATAGACGGTGTTCAACTGTCACTACACTGATGCTATCTGAACTGTCCCTACTCTAGCTATACACTAATGTCAAGATTACTGACACAGTCTCACTACACTACTGTCACGTACCTGACGGTGACGAGCCCGGATCTGCAGAGGGAGGCCTCTCTTACGGCTTCCACCGGCGGCCCCTGGTACTGAAGACAGGAGGCACGGAGGTAGAAGGGGTACGAGTGCCTGGCAGGATGGATCAAGGTAGAGTAGAGTCTGAAGACTGGGACGGATCCAGGCACCCAGGAAGTATGGCAGGCTGAACCGGAACCAGGAACACAGCAACTGGACTGGAACTGAAGAGACTGGCTGGACTGGAACCAGGATACAGCAACTGGACTGGAACCAGGAACAAGCAACTGGACTGGAACTGATGAGGCTGACTGGACTGGAACCAGGACACAGCAACTGGAGAGATTGGTCGGACAAGCCGGGTCGGTAGTATTGGCTGACGGCAAGGTACTGGAGGATCAGGCAGAAGATTGGTCAAACAAACCCGGGGGTCAGAGGCAGGCAGGAAACTGGAAGGGTCAAGGCAAGCCGGGTCGGATACAGGTAAATACACGAATCAGGTCTCTTTGGGTACTACACGCTGTAGAGCAGACAGCAGGGACTGTCTGTCACAGGCATGTTTAAATAGCTCTTCTGGCGCGCTTTGTGGAGCGTGCGCGCGCCCCCGCTAAGCGCGTGCGCGCGCACATGCTCGCCATCGCGCGCGCTCGTGCCCGCGCGCGTGGACGTGCCCGAGATTCGGAATCAGGAAGTCCAGGAATCCTGTAGCTGACAGGATTTCTATGACATTGCCCCCCCCAAGGGGCAGCCTCCGGATGCCCAGCCGGGTGAACCTTCCAGGGTGAGTCCTTTTGAAAGCCTGTATCAAACTCCTGGCATGGATATTCTCCTCGGGTTCCCATGAGTTTTCCTCGGGTCCGTAGCCCTTCCATTTAATTAGGAATTGGTTCTGGTTATTTCTTCTCCTGAAGTCCATGATAGCTTCTACTTCGAATTCCTGCTCACCGTCAATAATGATCGGATCAGGGTGATCCGGCTTCCGATCTGGAAACGGATTAGAGACTGTGGGTTTTAGGAGAGAGACATGAAAAACTGGATGGATTCTAAGAGAGTCAGGAAGTTCCAATTCATAAGCTACTTCATTAATTTTCCTCTTAACAGGGAATGGACCTAAAAATTTGGGGCCCAGTTTTTTAGAAGGGCATGCCATTCTTAGGTTTGTGGTAGATAGCCATACTTGGTCGCCGGGTACCAACACTAATTCACCCCGTCTCTTCTTGTCATAAATTGTCTTGTTGCGTTCTTGAGTCTTGGTCATGGTCTCTTGTAAAAGCTGGTTATTGACCGAGAAAAAATTTAACTTTTCCTGGACTGCAGGTACAGGACACTCAGGAAGGGAGTTAGGCAGAAAAGTAGGATGAAAACCATAGTTTGCAAAGAAAGGAGTCTGGCAGGTAGCGGAGTGGATGGAATTGTTATACGCAAACTCGGCCAACGGAAGTAGGGAAACCCAGTTGTCCTGAGCAAAAGAGGAGAAGCATCGCAGGTATTGCTCGAGCGTCTGATTCGTTCTCTCCGTCTGTCCGTTGGTCTGTGGATGGTAAGCAGAGGAAAACGATAATTCGATTTTCAAGGTTTTGCAAAGGGATCTCCAGAATCGAGAGGTAAATTGAACCCCGCGATCGGAAACAATATTGGCTGGTACCCCGTGGAGTCTGACTATTTCTCTGATGAATACCTGTGCGGTTTCAGGAGCGGAGGGAGTCCCTTTCATAGGGATGAAGTGTGCCATCTTGGACAGACGGTCCACAATAACGAAGATGGTGGAATGGTTCTCGGCCGGGGGTAACTCGACAATGAAGTCGATGGACAACATTCTCCAGGGCCTATCTGGAACGGGTAAGGGTTTTAGTAGTCCCCAGGCCTTGGATCTGGAACCCTTGTTTCGGGTACAAGTTGTACAAGAATCTACAAACCTCCTACAGTCTTCACGTACTCGAGGCCACCAGAAGGTGCGCTGTACCAGGTCAGTGGTCTTGGCAACGCCAAAATGCCCGGCCAGGGCGTGGTCGTGGCAGAGTTCTAATGCGGTTACTCTTAGTTTCTCAGGTACGTAGATTCTGTCTTGGTACCACAATAGTCCATCCTTAACCTGCAATTCCGGCTCGGAGAACTGTCTCTGCCCGGTGGAAGCTTGTTTGATTTGAGTGAACAGGTTCTCCTGTAGAAGAAGGAAATTTCCGGGGGCAAGGATGGTATCAGGCGGAGAAGTCTCCTTGGACTTATGGAACATCCGAGACAGGGCGTCAGGCTTAATATTCTTGGCCCCAGGACGATAAGTAACATGAAAAGAGAACCGGGAGAAGAAGAGTGCCCACCTGGCTTGTCGTGGATTCAATCTTCTCGCGGCTTTCAGGTACTCCAGGTTCTTGTGGTCAGTGAATATTAGGATCGGATGAGCCGCGCCCTCCAGCAGGTACCGCCATTCTTCTAGTGCAGACTTGATCGCTAGTAGCTCCCGATCCCCCACGTCGTAGTTCCTCTCTGCTGCAGAAAGCTTGCGGGAGAAGAAGGCTACTGGGTGGAGCAAGGCTTTGACTCCCTGTCTTTGGGACAGTATTGCTCCTACCGCTATTTCGGAGGCGTCTACCTCAAGTACGAATGGTAGTGAGGAGTCTGGGTGTTTCAAGATAGAGGCTGAGGTAAATAGGGCCTTCAGGCGTTCAAAAGCTTCTTGGGCTTCAGGAGACCAGTGAAAACGTGTTCCTTGCTTGGTGAGTTGAGTAATGGGTGCGATAATAGCTGAAAACCCCCTGATGAACTTGCGGTAGAAGTTGGCGAATCCAACGAAACGTTGGATTCCCTTCTTGTCCACCGGTTCTGGCCAGTCCAGGATTGCGGTAATCTTTTGAGGATCCATCTTGATGCCCTCGCTGGAAATGATTAACCCCAGAAATGATATACTCTCTTGCTCGAACTCGCATTTTTCGGCCTTCGCATACAGGCCATGCTGGCGGAGCCGACCCAACACATTTTTGACATGTCTGCGATGAGAATCAAGGGAGGAAGAAAAAATTAAGATATCATCAAGATAAACAATAACAAAGAGGTCTAGGAAGTCCCGTAGAACATCGTTGATAAAATACTGGAAAGTGGCAGGGGCGTTACACAACCCGAATGGCATTACCAAGTACTCAAAATGTCCATACCGGGTACGGAAGGCGGTCTTCCATTCGTCACCTTCTTTGATACGGATCAAGTTGTAGGCTCCGCGGAGGTCAAGTTTGGTAAAGATGGTGGCAGTACCTAGTCTCTGAAATAACTCTGGTACCAGGGGGAGAGGGTAGCGATTTTTTACTGTAATTTTATTCAATTCCCGGTAATCCACACAAGGTCGAAGGGTGTGGTCCTTTTTCTCTACAAAAAAGATGCCTGCGCCTGCTGGGGATGTGGAAGGGCGGATGAACCCTTTTTGCAAGTTCTCATCAACATAATTTTTTAAAGCCCCTTGTTCCACCTCCGTTAAAGGGAAGACTCTACCGAACGGAATCTTTGCTCCAGGAAGTAGGTCGATGGGGCAATCGTAGGCCCGATGGGGTGGTAGAGTCTCTGCCTTTTGTTTACTAAATACGTCAAGAAAGTCGTGGTAAACTTCTGGGATGGATTGACGGGTGCCATCTTCGGTGTCAATGCATAGTAACGAGGCCGGCCCGGGAGGTTTATATGAGCCGCAGGACTGTTGGCAATAGGAAGAAGGAAATGCAACTATTCCCGTAGTCCAGTTGATAGTGGGATTGTGGGCTTGTAACCAAGGCATACCAAGGATCAAGGGAAACAACGGGGAAGAGATGATGTCCAGACACAAGCATTCTTGGTGGGTTCCAGAGGTGGTAAAGATGGTAGCGGGTATAGGAGTGGTCTCCTGGGTCACAGGTCCGGACTTAATGACGGAACCATCAGCCAGATGGACACGAAGTCCGTGGGTCTTGGTACGAAGGGGAATTTGGTGTTTAATGGCAAAGGCTGAGTCCATAAAGCAGCTGCATGCTCCGGAATCAATAATGGCGGGTACTTGCAAAGTCCTTCCTGGGAGCTGTAATGAAACAGAGAGGGCAAGGTGAGATGTGGTTTTGGCTTGTAGGTTAGTCATGTTAGAAGAAACTGAAAGAAACTTACGAAGCTTCAGGGGACAGGTTCTAATGAAATGTCCGGGGTCCCCGCAGTACAGGCACAGATTATTTATTCGGCGGCGCTGGCGTTCCTCAGGAGCGAGGGATGGACGAAGGAGCCCGAGCTGCATTGGTTCAGGCGTGTCAGATGTGGGAGTTGGAGGTGTAGCAGGAGCCGAGTACAGGTGACTAGGAGCCCGAGGAAGCATCCAGGTTGGGCGGGAGAAGCCAGTGGTCCTCTCAGCCCTCCGTTCCCTCAGACGTCGGTCAATCTGGATGGTTAGATCAATCAACAGGTTGAGTGTCTGTGGTACACCAACTCTAGCTAGCTCGTCCTTCAAGAAATCGGAAAGTCCTAAGCGAAACTGATGGCGGAGGGCGGCATCATTCCAATTGGTATCCGCACTCCACCGCCTGAATTCTGCCACATAGTCCTCCGCTGGTCTGCGTCCTTGTTGAAGGGAACGCAAGGCGGCTTCTGCGGTTACTGAGAGTTGGGGATCTTCGTATAGCTGGGCCAGGGCATCGAAAAAAGCAGCGAGGTTGTTTAGTGATACATCCTTCTGTTCAAAGAGACGGTGGGCCCAGCTCTGAGGGTCTCCAGCGAGCAAAGAGACCACAAAGCCCACCTTGGTGGCCTCTAGAGAAAAGGTACGGGGCTGTAGGGCAACATACAGTTCACACGAATTCCGGAAGGCCCTAAACTTGCTCCGATCCCCGGAAAATCTTTCGGGTGTAGGAACCTTAGGTTCAGGAGGAAGCATGACCACTGTGGGTGAGGAACTTGTTCCGGCTGTGGAAGCAGAGGCGTGGGGCCCCTCTTGGATGGCAGAGGGATTGGTGAGGACCCGCACTTGTTCTTCCAAGCGGGTGTATCCTTGTTGAAGACTCTTGACTGCTTCAGACAAACCTGCCAGGTGCCGACAGAGTTCCTCCATAGGTGAGGCTCCCTGCCCGGGCTCAGACATGGCTGTCTGCTACTGTCACGTACCTGACGGTGACGAGCCCGGATCTGCAGAGGGAGGCCTCTCTTACGGCTTCCACCGGCGGCCCCTGGTACTGAAGACAGGAGGCACGGAGGTAGAAGGGGTACGAGTGCCTGGCAGGATGGATCAAGGTAGAGTAGAGTCTGAAGACTGGGACGGATCCAGGCACCCAGGAAGTATGGCAGGCTGAACCGGAACCAGGAACACAGCAACTGGACTGGAACTGAAGAGACTGGCTGGACTGGAACCAGGATACAGCAACTGGACTGGAACCAGGAACAAGCAACTGGACTGGAACTGATGAGGCTGACTGGACTGGAACCAGGACACAGCAACTGGAGAGATTGGTCGGACAAGCCGGGTCGGTAGTATTGGCTGACGGCAAGGTACTGGAGGATCAGGCAAAAGATTGGTCAAACAAAGCCGGGGGTCAGAGGCAGGCAGGAAACTGGAAGGGTCAAGGCAAGCCGGGTCGGATACAGGTAAATACACGAATCAGGTCTCTTTGGGTACTACACGCTGTAGAGCAGACAGCAGGGACTGTCTGTCACAGGCATGTTTAAATAGCTCTTCTGGCGCGCTTTGTGGAGCGTGCGCGCGCCCCCGCTAAGCGCGTGCGCTCGCCATCGCGCGCTGCGCGCGTGCCCGCGCGCGTGGACGTGCCCGAGATTCGGAATCAGGAAGTCCAGGAATCCTGTAGCTGACAGGATTTCTATGACAACTACACTACACTGAAACTATCTGAGCTGTCCCTACTCTACACTAATGTATGTATAAATGACACAGTCTCACTACACTACAGTGAAACTATCTGAGCTGTCCCTACTCTAGCTGCACACTATGCAAAACTGAATGATGGTCCTCTTCACTACACTCACACTATCCCTAGACTGACACTAAACAAATTTTCTACACTGTCACTGACAATTGAAGCAAAATAGCACAGTACAGCACACTAACTAACTAATAGCACTGAACAGAGCCCTGTTATATCTCTCTCTATGCCAAAATCACACTGAAAATGATTGCCATTGAAAGAATACTTTTATACTGTGGGGCGGGAATGAGCCATGATTGAATAAAGTCATGATGACAGTGTCCAATCATGACTCTGACAGTGCTCTGTGTGCTGATTGGCTGAAGCTTTCACTGCTTCAGCCAGTCAGAGCTTGCAATGCACTGTTCAGCGCCGCAATACAATGTGGTTGGTTCGGGTGGCCGAACAAACGGTCGAACGACCCGACAGTTCAGCCCGAACTTATGCTCCCTATTTATAAATTCTGAAATGTGATATGAGCTATATTCAGATATAATGGGGGTGAGGTAAATAGACTTTGCACTTTACAAGTGCAGCTGCAAAAATTTTCACCAAAACGTAGTGAATGTGTTGAAGCTTCTCTTTGTAGAGAATACCCAATCAGGTAAAAGGAGAGAAAAAAAACAGCATTTTGCTTACACATGATTGGATAATGGAAATAAGCAGAGCTTCACCACATTAACTCATGGGAAAAATGTGTGTAAATCTGAAAAAACAGTATGGGTAAGTATTGTCAAGCAGTAGTAGATTCAGGACTAGTTAGCCAAGTAACATTCAGTAGGAAGATGTGAGGCTGGGTTCACACTGATACTACATCCGACTTTCATCCTACTTTGCTCTGCGACATCAGTCCAACATCGGTCCTACATTGGTCCTACATCCATCCGACTTGAATGAACAGGATACTACTTTGATCCAACTTTGTGATAATCTGACTTGTCTTTTGACCAATCAAAACAATCCCAGTGTGAGATAAATTCTTTTTACTGCTGCTGTAATCACCATGTCGGATGTCAAAAGTCGGATGGTTAGGACAAGATTCCTACTTTGATCCGACTTCAATGATTGTCAATGGGCTGAAGTAGGATCAAAGTCGGACCAAAGTAGTACAGGGAGCATTTTCAAAGTCGGACCGACATGTGTCGGAACAGTTAAGACGGCTCCCATAGAGAAAAATTGTTTACCCGGGCTTAGTGTGCCCAAGTGAATACTAGAGTAGCATTAATAAAAGAGTTTGATGGGAGGGATGAAAGCAGCTGCACTTAGCACAGTACTTGTGTTTTTTTGGACTATCACATCAACTTAGAAACTGGCAGAAATAGTGTATCACAACAACGACAACATGAAGCAGAAGAACACTGGCATGCATGTTTGTACCTAATGGATGTGATAGACTAAATGGTGGCAGGTTCCACTCTCAAAGAAATGTATTTCTAGTTCTCTGGTTTGCTATAATTTCCTCCAACTGGCCAGGATGATTAGCAACAACAGATTAAACATCATCAATGCACTTTGGGTAAACTCACAAATAATACTTGTACATTATTATAATTTTTTTTAAAGGTGTTTATTTCCAATTTTTAAACAAAAAAGACTTGCACATTATTTAGTGGGTAAAAAAGGTTATGGAATATCTGGGGAGGGATGGAGATGCTCTTGTATATGACAGAGTTAATTCCCATTATAACAGACTGTGTGCTGCTAAAATGCTGTGCAGGCCTTAAACAAGCAAAAGTGCCTTTCCTCCCCCAGGCAGATTTGAGATGTTTTGTCTTATGCCTCGTACACACGGCCGGGATTTCCGACGGGAAAAAGTCAGTTGGGAATCCCGACGGGAAAAAAGAGCTGGTTCTCTTTTTTTTGCCGGCGGTTTTTGGCTGTTTTCCCGTCGGAAAAACTGCGAGGGAGCATACACACGGCCGGGATTCCCGGCCAAAAGCTCTCATCGCAGTTTTCCTGTCGGAAAACCCGGTCGTGTGTACGAGGCATTCGAATTCTAATCTGCAGATCTGTAGTGGCCTCTTCAAACAATGCAAGCTGAGCATTAACTACAACATACACCACAGCGGTGCTACTATGAGCCCAGGCAGCGGCTATTCAGAGACATACAGCAATAAACTAAGACAATTTGAGGAAATTACATTATTAATTAATAGAGACAACTACAGCTCTAAATATCTTGTCTGCATTTTTTTAATATTATAAAAATACTGATTCTAGGTCAAATAAGTAGATCAACTTCAGGCTCTAACTCATTGCCATGATGTTATTATAAAGCCATTAGGGGTGCCATTGCACAAGAGGAAGGGGAAGAAGGATGAGTATGGTCAACAAGAATTTGTGGATTTTGAGCAAGCAAATGTGACTATTTTTTATTTTTTTTTCTTGACCACTCAGACTTTATCACAACGAGAGACTTTCTCATGGTGTTAATCCTTAATATCGTCTCTACTTTGGATTCGCATCATATGTGGTTCTCCAAATTTTCCGAAAAGAATAAGTGTATTTCTTTATTACAATCCGTATCAACATGAAATTAGTACCATTCCCTTCCTGTGATCCTCCCCCCCCTATTATCCCCTCCCCCCCGCCCCCCAATCCCCTGACCTCTCTTTATTGCCCTATCTGCTTCTTACTTCACCTTCTTAAGTTAAGTTTGTTCACCTATTATTTCTGCATATCTTAGAGTGTTTTTAAATGCCATCCACCCCTTCCATTTTTCTTCGAATACTTCCATTGAATTCATATCACTGAATCTTAAATATTCCAAATTAAAAATTTCATCCACTCTGTTACACCAACCCTTCAGGGTAGGACTGTCCTGTTCTTGCCAGTATTTAGGAATTTGGCTCTTAGCTGCATCCAATAAGTGTGGAATCAAACTTTTAAGGTATAATTTATTCGACATCTGGATTCCGTGCCGTAAGCATCCCCACGGATCATCTGGTATTTCTGTTTTAGTGATGTCTCTAATAGTTCTCCTGATCTCTGTCCAGTATTTTTTAATTTTTGGACAGGTCCACCATATGTGGGCCATTGTCCCTATTTCCTGGCATCCTCGCCAACATAACTGTGATTTTCCCGTTGTGAATCTATGTACTCTATCTGGCGTCATATACCATCTAGTTAGACATTTATAGTTAGTTTCCACTATCTTACAGTTCACAGATGTTGAGTGCACCCTATTAATTATTTGTTTAATCTCGTACTCTCTCTTTTGTGTTCCCAGTTCCTCTTCCCACTTCTTAATACATGTCGGTTTCTCTTAATTTCTTTGTGTATTATTTAAAACCCTATAGATCTTAGAAATGACACCTTTCGTCTTCTTATCCTCACAAATTTTCTCCAAAGGCCTTAGATTATTTTTTAGCTCTAATAGGTTTCAGGGAGGCTATCAAAAAAATGTCTTAACTGAGTATACCGCCACTCCTCAATCAATCTCCACTCCTTGGTCTTCTTTAGTTCCTGATATGTAATTAAATTGTTTTGGACCATTACATCTTTTAATTGTGCGTTTTCTTTTAAGATCCATTTTCCCGAAATATTTTCCCTACCTGGTGTAAAATAGCTGGTATCTTTTAGTGGTATAAGAGGCGAATTATACAGCCAGTTTTCTTTTTTGTGCAATCGGTCACAAGTTTTTAGTGCGTTTCTGGTGATCTCGTGTGTGTTTGTGCTCAGATCTCGATATTGTGGCGGTATCCATATTACCCTCCCTAATATTACATTACTAATTCTACTCTCCATTTTCACCCATCTCTTTTCTGTACTATCTTTAGCCCAATCCATAATCCACGCTATTACTATCGCATTGTAATAATTTCTGATATTGGGTGCCCCTAATCCTCCCTGGCCCTTCTCTTTTGTGAGTGTCGTCCACTTAATACGTGGTTTTTTCCCTCGCCATGTGAAAACCGAGAGCAGTGATTCTAATTTATCTAAAAAGACCAGAGAAAGTGGGATCGGAAGCATCTGCATCTTGTAGACTATTTTTGGAAGGATAATCATCTTCAAAATTCCTATTCTCCCTATCCAAGAAAGTTGACCCCGTGAGATTCTATTTAGTTCTGCCCTAATTTCGTTCATTAGTGAGATGTAATTCTCTCTGTAGATTGTCTCAATTTCAACGGCCAATTTTACTCTAAGGTATGAGATTGAGCTGTTCCCCCATTTAAATGAGTAATCTTTTTGATAATTATTCATATCTATTTTCTTAATATTAATGCTCAGTGTTTCGGATTTGGTACGATTTATTTTAAAATTAGACATCTCCCCGAACTCATTAAGGGTTTTTAGGATTTTAGGTAAGGTTACTTTGGGGTGAGTGATGAACAACAGGATATCGTCTGCATATGCTGCCAGCTTATGCTCGTCGCCCACTCCTATCCCACTTATTTCTGGATCCTGCCTAATTTTCCTCAAATGTGACTATTAATAGGGATGAGCTTCGTGTTCGTGTCAAACCCATGTTCGACTTTAACATTGGCTGTTCGGGCGTTTGCCGAATTTCGAACATTATGGGATGTTCGCGACAAATTCGAGTGGCGCGTCATGGCCCATGATTCACTGCGGCATCCCAGTGCATTGCTGGCTGATGATTGGCCAAGCATGCACTATGACCCGCATGCTTTGGCCAATCACAGCACCATCAGCACAGAGAGCCATAATTGGCCAAAGGAAGGGTGCATTTGGCCAATCATGGTTCAGGGGAGTAGGTACACCCCCCACACAATATAAGGCCGCCTGCGTGTCGGCCTTGTGTAGTGAGTTGCGGCGGTGGAGAGAGAGAGTCAGAGTGTCAGGTCACCTACGGCCAGGTGACAGATGCACACCGTAGGGGGACAGGAGTGCACCGCAAGGTAGTGAACCCTATGGCTGACTGCTGCGGATAGGAAACTGGGTGGTTGTGGAAAGCGGGGCCAGAGGAGCACATCCGGGATCCTATAGGAAGCTAGAGCCAAGATTCCCCAGGGCGCGGAGTCTAAGACCCAGCAGGTCTTCTCCAGAGCCTCTAGTGGTGAGGATGTTATGCTGCAGGCTGGGTCCAGGTCGCGGCCCCTAGAGTCTCCTAGCTCACGCCCCGTAGAATAAGGGGACAAGAGGGGAAGCAGCAGCACAAGATATAAGAGTAACGAATAACAAGCTGAAGGTCAAGGGCCACAAGCAGACAAGGATAACGAAAGACAAGCCGAAGGTCAAGGGTCATGAGCAGACAGGGATAGTCGGGGACAAGCCAATAACATAACAGAGAGACAGACGTAGCACACGGCAGGCAGGAACCCAAACACACAATGCCTAACAAACACGTTGATCAGCAAAGGAGGCTTGCAGTGCACAGGTTAATATAGTGTTCTGTGATAGGGCCTGGGGTGGAGTCTGGCTGGGAGGAGATTATAAAGGAAGCCAGGTGAAGGGGGTCTGGTCTCTAAGATGAACACATGAGGAGGAAAGGTAAGATGGCAGACAGACATTAATGCATATCCATGACAGTACCCTCCCTCTTACGAGGCCTCCCCCTTCCCCGCCTGGGCCCAGGTTTGGAGGAAAACTTCAGATGAAACTCCTTTAACAGACGAGGTGCAAAGACCTCAGATGCAGCGATCCAAGACCTCTCCTCAGGACCAAACCCCTTCCAATGAACAAGGTACTGAAGAACGCCTTTACAAAGTCGGGAGTCCAGAATTTGACTGACCTCGTACTCCTGATTATCCTCAGAGACAGGCACCACGGTAGGGAGAGGACGAGAGAATTTAATGAGGACTAAAGGCTTCAGAAGGGCAACATGGAAGGAGTTAGTGATTTTAAGGCTCTTAGGAATCTGGAGTTTGAAACAAACTGGATTCAGTTTAGCAGTTACAGTGTATGGACCAATGAATCCTGGAGCAAACTTCAGAGAAGGAACTCGGAGCTTGATGTTCCTGGTGGAGAGCCAGACTTTGTCCCCTGGCTGAAGAGAAGGCGGTTTACGCCTGCGGCGGTCGGCAAAGCCTTTGAATTTTTCAGCAGCTGCCCGGAGGGAATCATGAACGTCACCCCAAACAGAATTGAGAGACTCCTGAACCGAAGCCAAAGCTGGAATATCTGGAGAACAGGTCATGGGAAGAGGAAGTTGAGGGTGTTTTCCATAAAAAGTGAAAAAGGGTGTCTTCTGCGATCTGGTATTCATATGATTGTTATGGGAGAATTCTGCCCAAGGAAGTAGAGAGGACCAATCGTCATGATGAGAAGACACAAAGGTGCGAAGAAAGACCTCTAACTCCTGATCAACCCTCTCAGTCTGTCCATTGGATTGAGGGTGGTAGGAAGAGGAAAAATCCAAGACAATATTGAGGGATTTGCAAAAGGCTCTCCAAAAACGATACGTAAATTGGACTCCCCTGTCGGAAACAATATGAGAAGGAGGCGGAAAATTTCTCGAATAAAAATGGGAACCAAGGCAGGAGCAGGAGGAAGACCAGGAAGAGGAACAAAATGAGCCATCTTGGAGAACCGATCGATTACCACCCAAATGACTGTATTATTCTCAGACAGTGGGAGGTCAGTGATAAAATCCATGGCAATACGAGCCCAGGGCTCCTTAGGGATGGGCAAGGGCATGAGGAGACCAGCAGGAGCTTGTGTGGAGGATTTAGACTGAGCACAGACATGACAAGCCTTAACGTAGTCTTTGACATCTGAGCGGAGATTAGGCCACCAGTAGTGACGACTAATGAGTAAGAAGGATCGGAGGAATCCAGAATGACCTGCCACCTTGGAATCATGTCCCCAACGAAGGATCTTAGCTCTTAGCTCAGTGGGGACAAAGGTCTTACCAGGCGGAATCTTTGACTTCAGGGTGGTAGAGTGGGCAGCATTGCACGAGGTTGGAATGATCGTCTCAGGTTCAGGGGCGGACTCCTCATCAAAAGTGTCAAATGACCTAGAGAGCGCATCAGCCCGACCGTTGCAGGAACCAGGTTTGTAAGTAATCGTGAAATTAAAACGGGCAAAGAAGAGACTCCACCTGGCCTGTCTAGGATTCAGACGTTTAGCATTCTGTAGATACTGTAAATTCTTGTGGTCAGTAAAGATCGTTATGGAGTGAGGGGAACCCTCCAAGAGATGACGCCACTCCTCTAACGCCAATTTAATCGTGAGAAGTTCCCGATCACCGATGGCATAATTCCTCTCTGCCTGAGAATTTTTTTTGGAGAAGAACGCACATGGTTGACGTCTCTTCTCAAAGAATTGAAGAAGCACAGCTCCCACCCCCATAGAGGAAGCGTCCACTTCAATAAAAAATGCATCCCCAGGATTTGGTCTCCTCAAGAGAGGTCCAGAAACAAAGGCCTGTTTCAGGTTGTGAAATGCAGAGACAGCTTCGGGAGGCCAGTCTTTGGCATTCGCACCCTTCTTGGTTAAAGCGATAATAGGCGCGGCAATGGAAGAGTAATTCCTTATGAACTGCCTATAATAATTTGTGAAGCCAAGAAAGCGCTGTGTGGCCTTGAGGCTAGCAGGAAGAGGCCAGTTGGTAATAGCCAAGACCTTCGCAGGATCCATATGAAGACCCGAACATGAGACAAAGCACCCCAAAAACAGGACCTCAGAACATTCAAAGGAACATTTCTCCAGCTTGGCACAGAGATTGTTCTCTCTAAGACGCTGAAGTACAGTGCGGACATGGTTTCTGTGGACGAGCAGATTTTCAGAAAAGATCAGAATGTCATCCAGATAGATGACAACAAACTGGTACAGCAGATCTCTGAAGATTTCATTGACGAAGTTTTGAAACACAGCTGGGGCATTACACAAACCAAAAGGCATCACCAGGTATTCGTAATGCCCGTCTCTAGTGTTGAATGCAGTCTTCCATTCGTCACCCTCCCGTATTCAAATGAGATTGTACGCGCCTCTGAGATCCAACTTGGTGAAAATGGAGGCACCCTTCAACCTATCGAATAGTTCAGATATTAAGGGTAAGGGGTATCGATTTTTAATAGTAACCGCGTTTAAACCTCGATAGTCGATACAGGGTCTTAGGGTACCATCCTTTTTGGCAACGAAAAAGAACCCTGCCCCTGCAGGTGATGCGGATTTCCGGATGAAACCTCTCTCCAGATTCTCTGCAACATACTCAGACATGGCCTGGGTCTCTGGGATGGACAGAGGGTAGGTACGACCCCTGGGCAGAGTTGCTCCGGGGACAAGATCAATAGCACAGTCAAAAGACCTTTGGGGAGGAAGCACCTCAGCTGATTTCTTACAGAACACATCCCGGTAATCGCTGTATGCAGCGGGAAGATCAGAAGAAACAGAAGTGGTAGAAACCGGAAGTCTCTCTTTGGGGGCCACGTTGAGAAGACATGACGAGAAACATGAGGGACCCCAAGCCAGGACCTGCCCAGAGGCCCAGTCCACATGTGGAGAGTGGAGCTGCAGCCAAGGAAGGCCCAATACAATGGGGGTAGAGGCCTTGGGTAGAATGAGAAAGGATATCCACTCCTGGTGGAGAATCCCTACCGACATCCTAATGGGTAGCGTCTGGAAGCGAATAGGGCCCCCTGGGAGAACAGTGCCATCAATTGCCGAGACTACCAATGGGGTAGCGAGAGGTGAAAGGGTAAGCTTCATAGAAGAAGCAGTTCCCCAATCCATAAAATTGCCGGCTGCCCCTGAATCCAGATATGCAAGGGTTGATTGAGGAGAAGTGCCTACATGAAGGAACACCGGCAGGAGAAGGCGAGAAGGTGATGTTTCAGGGTCCAATACTCCACCTTCCAAATGTATTAAGCCCGAGCGTTCCCCGGACAGAAGCGAGCAAAAGTCACGAAAATGACCCTTGCCCCCACAATAGAGGCACAAGCCCAGAGTTCTGCGCCTAGCACGTTCTTTGGGGGTTAGTCTGGTCCGGCCCAGCTGCATAGGTCCCTCAGCAGGCAGAAGATGCTCCACGGGATGAAGGGAGGGGAGCTCAGACTGGCTAGGACCCAGAGAGTGCTGGCGTCTTTTTTCTAACGACCTCTCCTGAAAACGAATGTCGATCTGGTTGCACAAAGAAATTACATCGTCCAGACCGACGGGAATGGCTCTTCCCGCTAATTCGTCTTTCACTCGGTCAGAGAGGCCATGTAAAAAGGTAGCGACCAGGGCCTCATTATTCCAGCTCAATTCAGCTGTGTGGATACGGAACTGAACAGCGTACTGTCCCACTGAACTAGATTCTTGGCGAAGACGTAAGACAGCACTAGCCGCTGAAGAAGCCCGAGCTGGCTCCTCAAAGATGTTCCGAAAGAGCTCCAAGAAATCGGACAGGATGGAAACCACCGAATCATTCCTTTCCCACAGGGGGGCAGCCCAGGCTAAAGCTTCACCGGAGAGGAGGGAGATGATATAGGCTACCTTAGCCCAATCAGACAGGAAGTTTTGAGGCTGAAGCTCAAAATGAATCATACATTGGCTGAGAAACCCCCTGCAGGCCTTGGAGTCCCCAGAGAAACGGAACGGAGCTGGCAGTTCTAGTGAGTGTGTGGCTGCGACTGATGCGAAAGGCGCAGCCGCTGGTTGTACTTGAGTTTGCAGATTTGGGGTTCCCAAGGAGGTCTGAAGCTGCTCGAAGCGAGAAGCCAGATCCTGGAGGAATCGCATCACCTGAGTCTGATCTGATTCCTGGGTCTCAAGTCTACGGACTATGCCCTGTAATGGATCATCCGCCGGGAGCGGCCTGTCAGCCGGGTCCATGGCTGATCAAACTGTCAGGTCACCTACGGCCAGGTGACAGATGCACACCGTAGGGGGACAGGAGTGCACCGCAAGGTAGTGAACCCTATGGCTGACTGCTGCGAATAGGAAACTGGGTGGTTGTGGAAAGCGGGGCCAGAGGAGCACATCCGGGATCCTATAGGAAGCTAGAGCCAAGATTCCCCAGGGCGCGGAGTCTAAGACCCAGCAGGTCTTCTCCAGAGCCTCTAGTGGTGAGGATGTTATGCTGCAGGCTGGGTCCAGGTCGCGGCCCCTAGAGTCTCCTAGCTCACGCCCCGTAGAATAAGGGGACAAGAGGGGAAGCAGCAGCACAAGATATAAGAGTAACGAATAACAAGCTGAAGGTCAAGGGCCACAAGCAGACAAGGATAACGAAAGACAAGCCGAAGGTCAAGGGTCACGAGCAGACAGGGATAGTCGGGGACAAGCCAATAACGTAACAGAGAGACAGACGTAGCACACGGCAGGCAGGAACCCAAACACACAATGCCTAACAAACACGTTGATCAGCAAAGGAGGCTTGCAGTGCACAGGTTAATATAGTGTTCTGTGATAGGGCCTGGGGTGGAGTCTGGCTGGGAGGAGATTATAAAGGAAGCCAGGTGAAGGGGGTCTGGTCTCTAAGATGAACACATGAGGAGGAAAGGTAAGATGGCAGACAGACATTAATGCATATCCATGACACAGAGTGTCATTTAACTACTTCCCACCCGGCCACTGTACATATACGGCCGGGTGGGTGCTCTCTCCTTCTGAGTGGACGTTCCTGAACGTCCCTCAGAAGGAGGGGGATCGCGCGCACACACATATCCACGTCCTGTGAGGGAGAGGAGGCTGATGGTGTGTCCCTTGTACATAGGGACAACCATCGGTCACCTCCCCCAGTCAGTCCCCTCCCCCCACAGTTAGAACACATTGAGGGAACATATTTAACCCCTTCCCGCCCCCTAGTGGTTAACCCCTTCCCTGCCAGTCACATTTATACAGTAATCAATGCATTTTTATAGCAGGGATCGCTGTATAAATGTAAATGGTACCAAAAATGTGTCAAAAGTGTCCGATGTGTCCGCCACAATATCGCAGTCACAATAAAAATCGCAGATTGCCGCCATTACTAATAAAAAATTTTTTTTTTTTTAAATGCTATAAAACTATCCCCTATTTTGTAGACGCTATAACTTTTGCGCAAACCAATCAATACGAGCTTATTGCGATATTTTTTTATACCAAAAATATGTAGAAGAATACGGCCTAAACTGAGGAAAATTTTAATTGAAAAAAAAAAATGGGTATTTATTATAGCAAAAGGTAAAAAATATTGTGTTTTTTTTCCAAACTGGACGCTCTTCTTTTGTTTATAGCGCAAAAAATAAAAAACGCAGAGGTGATTAAATACCACCAAAAGAAAGCTCTATTTGTGGGGAAAAAAAGCTGAAAGCTGAAAAATGGCTTGGGCAGGAAGGGGGTTTTAGTGCCCAGTAGGGAGGTGGTTAATTTCAGTTAGATAGAGGAGGCAGGCGATTGAGTTAGCTTTAGTCAGTGTATTTAGTATATATATGAATCCTAGGAGATGTGTATATATATATATATATATATATATATATATACACACTGTATTCAGTTTAGCTATATTCGTTCCTGTTATTCTCTACCTAATATACTGACAGGCAGACAGTTGATTGTGGTAGCTGCAGTATTTTCCAGTCAGTGTACTGTATCCTGTGTACAGTGTGCAACTAAAGCTAACTGCAGACAATTGCTGGTGTTCTCTTTATAATAATACCACAGGCAGGCAGCTGCAGTATTTTCAGTCAGTGTACTTTATCCTGTGCACAGTGTGCAACTGAAGCTAACTGCAGACAATTGTTGGTGTTCTCTTCATAATAATACCACAGGCAGGCAGGCAGCTGCAGTATTTTCAGTCAGTGTACTGTATCATGTGCACAGTGTGCAACTAAAGCTAACTGCAGACAATTCCTGGTGTGCTCTTCCTCATATACTGACAGGTAGGCAGCTGCAGTATTTTCAGTCAGTGTACTTTATCCCGTGCACAGTGTGCAACTAAAGCTAACTGCAGACAATTGCTGGTGTTCTCTTTATAATAATACCACAGGCAGGCAGCTGCAGTATTTTCAGTCAGTGTACTTTATCCTGTGCACAGTGTGCAACTGAAGCTAACTGCAGACAATTGTTGGTGTTCTCTTCATAATAATACCACAGGCAGGCAGGCAGCTGCAGTATTTTCAGTCAGTGTACTGTATCATGTGCACAGTGTGCAACTAAAGCTAACTGCAGACAATTGCTGGTGTTCTCTTCCTAATAATACCACATGCAGGCAGCTGCAGTATTTTCAGTCAGTGTACTTTATCCTGTGCACAGTGTGCAACTAAAGCTAACTGCAGACAATTGCTGGTGTTCTCTTCCTAATAATAGCACATGCAGGCAGCTGCAGTATTTTCAGTCAGTGTACTGTATCCTGTGCACAGTGTGCAACTAAAGCTAACTGCAGACAATTGCTGGTGTTCTCTTCCTAATAATACCACATGCAGGCAGCTGCAGTATTTTCAGTCAGTGTACTGTATCCTGTGCACAGTGTGCAACTAAAGCTAACTGCAGACAATTGCTGGTGTTCTCTTCCTAATAATACCACATGCAGGCAGCTGCCGTATTTTCAGTCAGTGTACTGTATCCTGTGCACAGTGTGCAACTAAAGCTAACTGCAGACAATTGCTGGTGTTCTCTTCCTAATAATACCACAGGTAGGCAGCTGCAGTATTTTCAGTCAGTGTACTGTATCCTGCGCACAGTGTGCAACTAAAGATAACTGCAGACAATTGCTGGTGTTCTCTTCCTAATAATACCACAGGCAGGCAGCTGCAGTATTTTTAGTCAGTGTACTGTATACTGGCCACAGTGTGCAGCTAAAGCTGACTGCAGACAATTCCTTTTGTTCCTACCTATTCTAATATATCAAATAAAGTATGTCTGGAAGGCCAACAAGGAGAGGCAGATACACACAGGCCAATAAAAGAGGACAAGCAGGCTCTGTGTCTAGAGGCAACAGTGCTGGTCGTGGACACGGTGCATCCTCATCATCTAGTGGCCGTGGGGCACGCTTGTCCTTTTTTTCGGCAGCTGGCCGTGTTGAGTCGCAACATGCTGAAGAGTTGGTAGAGTGGATGACCAAGCCCTCCTCATCCTCCTCATCCTCTCTCACCCAGCCTCAGGGTACTTTGTCAGCCAAAGCGGCCTCTTCCCTCGGCTCAATGGCATCAGTCACTCCTTCCCTAGCCCCACCATGTCCTCCTGAGGAGTCCCCCGAACTGTTTGACCACAGTGTTGGGTACATGCTGCAGGAGAATGCACAGCGTTTTGAAGGCTCCGATGATGGTACCCAGCTTGAGGAAGGCAGTAACGTGAGCCCAGAGAGAGGGGGTGCCCAAGAAGGACAGAAAACTGGCAGTCATGTTCCCCCAGCTGCAGAATACTGCCAGGTTTGCTCCAGTGATGAGGAGGGAGGGGATGATGAGGTCACTGACTCTACATGGGTGCCTGATAGGAGAGGGGAGGAGGAGGCACATCTCCAATGAGGCAGGATGCCCTCCAGGGGTCAGTTTAAGGGCAGCACACCGACTGCATCACACCGCAGAGCTCTGCATGTGCAGAGCGCTGCGGTCTCTGCGCGTTATTCCAAAAATTCTTTGGTGTGGGCCTTTTTTGAGACGTGTGCAGCAGATTGCACCTTTGCTATTTGCAACATATGTCTGAAGCGTATCTCGCGTGGCCAAAACAGCAGCCGCTTGGGCACCACATGCTTGACTAGACATATGTCAGCCTCCCATGCAGTCCATTGGCAAACGTACAGAAAAGACCCACACTAAAGAACAAAGCGGAACTCTCCTTGCTCCTCATCAGCTGGGATCTCCAACCCCACTATACCTTCAGTCCTCTCAGAAACCTGCACTGAGAGGAATGAAGGTGTAGAATTAGGTGTCACTGCCAAGTACTTGCGGGCAATCTGCTATTGGTACACCAACATTAGATTGTACCAGGCAAATTTTCCTGCCCCAGCTGCTGCACCGCCAAAAGAAGTTCGCTCCCAGCCATCCACATGCCGAGTGGTTGAATGCTAGCTTGGCTAAATTGCTAGCACTTCAACTGCTGCCTTTTCAGTTGGTAGACTCTCCCCCCTTCCGTGAGTTTGTGGAATGTGCGGTTCCTCAGTGGCAGGTTCCCAAACGCCACTTTTTTTCATGGAAGGCGATTCCGGCTCTCTACCTGCTTGTGAAAGGCAATGTCTTGGCCTCGCTGGACAGGGCGGTCAGTGGTAAGGTACATATTACCACTGACTCATGGTCCAGCAGGCATGGACAGGGACATTACCTATCTTTCACTGTGACTCTGCTGGCAGCTGGGAAGGATGCAGGACAGGGTGCAGTAGTGTTGGAGGTTGTTCCGCCTTCACGCCTCCAAAATGCTACTACTGGTGATTCTGACACACCTCTCTCCTCCACCCCCTCCTCTTATTCTTCCTCCATGGCCTCTTCATGTGCTGATTTGTACTCAGAACCAGCGGTGCTCCGTAGGCGTTCAAGGGGCTACGCAAGTACGCAGGCAAAAATATGCCATGCGGTGCATGAGCTGGTGTGCTTTGGGGACAGGAAACACACTGGGGCAGAGATTCTGTCAGCTCTGCAGGGGCAGGCTCAGAGGTGGTTAACGCCATACCAGCTTAAGCCAGAAATGGTGGTTTGCGACAATGGCACCAACCTCCTCTCTGCCCTCCAACAGGGACAACTGACCCATGTGCCCTGTTTGGCTCATGTCCTTAACTTGGTGGTGCAGCGGTTCTTGGGCAGGTACCCGGGCTTACAGGATGTCCTGAGGCAGGCCAGGAAACTGTGTGCATTTCTGCCGATCATATAATGCCAGTGCTCGGCTGGCTGACCTCCAAAAGGAATACAACCTTCCCAAGAACCGCCTAATCTGTGACATGCCCACCAGGTGGAACTCAACGTTGGCCATGCTGCAGCGGCTGCACACGCAGCAGAGGGCCATCAATGAGTATCTGTGCCAATATGGCACGAGGACAGGGTCAGGGGAGCTTGTTTTTTTTTTGCCATGCCAGTGGGTCATGATCAGGGATGCATGCACTGTCCTGTCACCATTTGAGGAGGCCACGAGGATGGTGAGCAGTGACAGCGCATGCATCAGTGACACTGTCCCTCTTGTCCACCTGTTGGAGCACACGTTGCGTGAAATAATGGACAGGGCACTTGAGGCAGAACAGAGGGAGGAAGAGGAGGACTTCCTTACCTCTCAAGTCCCCCTTTATCCAGACAGTGTTCCTGCTGGCCCGCCTATCACACAGAGGACGAGGAGGAGGAGGAGGAGGATTGTGTCAGCATGGAAGTGGAGCCTAGCACTCAGCATCAGCAGCAGTCATCAAGGAATCAATTGCAGTCCAAAGAAATCCATGCACTTGTACATGGCTGGGAGGAGGTGGCTGTGGATCATGTTGTCCTTAGTGACCCAGAGGACTCCGGACCGAATGCCTCAGCAAACCTACACTGCATGGCCTCCCTGATCCTGCAAAGCCTGCGGAAGGATACTCGTATTCGTGGTATCAAGGAGAGGGATCATTACTGGCTGGCAACCCTCCTTGATCCACGTTACAAGGGTAAGGTTGCGGACCTGATCTTGCTGTCGCAGAGGGAGCAGAGGATGAAACATCTTCAAGAGGCCTTGCAGAAAGGTTTGTGCAACGCGTTCCCAGAGCCTGGGAGGTTACAAATTCCTGGTCCTGGACAACGTGTTGCAGAGGCTTCGGTCAGTCACAGAAGGAGCGGTGGAGAAGGTGGCCGTCTGACCGATGCGTTCAGACAATTTTTTAGTCCGCAGCCCCAAGGTATGATCGGTTCCAGCAACCATTTCCAGCGTCTGTTTTACATGGTGCAGGAATACCTAGGGGCAAGATCAGACTTGGACACTTTTCCCACAGAAAATCCTCTGGGTTACTGGGTCTTGAGGATGGATCACTGGTCAGAACTTGCACAGTATGCAATTGAGCTACTGGCCTGTCCTGCATCCATCGTTCTTTCGGAACGCACATTCAGTGCTGCTGGAGGCTTTGTAACCGATCACAGGGTGCACCTGTCCACCGACTCGGTCGATTAGCTGACCTTCATAAAAATGAATCAATCTTGGATCACCACCAGCTACCAAGCACCTGATGGTGATGTAACCGAATATTTATTTTTTTGAATGTCAGATCCCTTCAAGACTGCCTATGCTGATGATAAGTAACTATCCTGTTATGCCTAGTGACTATCCTCTTCCTCCTCAATGATCATGCTGATAGCTTGTAAGAAAATTTTTGGTTCTATGCACCGCCACCAGTGGCTAAGGCCCAATTTTTCTGCCCGTATTTTTCGCTCTATAAGACGCACCTGACCATAAGACGCACCTAGGTTTTAGAGGAGGAAAAAAAATATTCTGAACCAAATGGTCTACTAAAATATTTACCAGTGCCCATGAAATGCAGCCTGACCTGTGCCAAAGAAATGCAGCCTGACCATTGCCATTAATGCAGCCTGACCATTGCCATTAATGCAGCCTGACCATTGCCAATAATGCAGCCCGACCATTAGCAATAATGCAGCCCGACCTGTGCCATTATTGCAGCCCGACCTGTGCCACAGAGGCACTACAAGTCCCAGCAGAGCAGGTTGCCATATTTCAGCCCCCCACATAGGCACTACAAGTCCCAGCAAAGCAGGTTGCCATATTTAACCCCCCCACAGAGGCACTACAAGTCTCAGCAGAGCAGGTTGCCATATTTCAGCCCCCCCACAGAGGCACTACAAGTCCAAGTAGAGCAGGTTGCCATATTTCAGCCCCCCCTACAGAGGCACTACAAGTCCCAGCAGAACAGGTTGCCATATTTCAGCCCCCCCACAGAGGCACTACAAGTCCCAGCAGAGCAGGTTGCCATATTTCAGCCCCCCACATAGGCACTACAAGTCCCAGCAAAGCAGGTTGCCATATTTAACCCCCCCACAGAGGCACTACAAGTCTCAGCAGAGCAGGTTGCCATATTTCAGCCCCCCCACAGAGGCACTACAAGTCCCAGTAGAGCAGGTTGCCGTATTTCAGCCCCCCCTACAGAGGCACTACAAGTCCCAGCAGAACAGGTTGCCATATTTCAGCCCCCCCACAGAGGCACTACAAGTCCCAGCAGAGCAGGTTGCCATATTTCAGCCCCCCCTACAGAGGCACTACAAGTCCCAGCAGAGCAGGTTGCCATATTTCAGCCCCCCCTACAGAGGCACTACAAGTCCCAGCAGAACAGGTTGCCATATTTCAGCCCCCCCACAGAGGCACTACAAGTCCCAGCAGAGCAGGTTGCCATATTTCAGCCCCACACATAGGCACTACAAGTCCCAGCAAAGCAGGTTGCCATATTTAACCCCCCTACAGAGGCAGTACAAGTCTCAGCAGAGCAGGTTGCCATATTTCAGCCCCCCACAGAGGCACTACAAGTCCCAGTAGAGCAGGTTGCCGTATTTCAGCCCCCCCCTACAGAGGCACTACAAGTCCCAGCAGAACAGGTTGCCATATTTCAGCCCCCTCACAGAGGCACTACAAGTCCCAGCAGAGCAGGTTGCCATATTTCAGCCCCCCCTACAGAGGCACTACAAGTCCCAGCAGAACAGGTTGCCATATTTTAGCCCCCCACAGAGGCACAACAAGTCCCAGCACAGCAGATTGCCATATTTCAGCACCCCCACAGAGGAACTACAAGTCCCAGCAGAGCGGGCTGTCACCTGTCCTCCAAACACAGCATTAGGAGACTGCACAGCCTTCCATCCACTTACTCCTGCTGCTATACACTTCTCCCCACTCTCCCCTTACAATAGTGTCCTACCTGAGTCTGGGCAGCATGTCACGCTGCATAGTGGGGCAGTGGTCGTTATTTCCTCTTCTCGCAAGACACGTCCCGGCTCCCAGACCCCTCCTACCTGCAGCACACAAGGCTGCAGATCACTTTGCCACTGGCCAGGCACCTCCATGGCTGCAGCGGCGGCTGGAGCAATATGCTAGGCATCGGCAGATGCGGCCGCGAGTGTGCACTGATTGGGATATTTTATCTGTGCGGGAGGAGGCCGCGGGAACCGGGACTCGGGAGTACAGGTGGGGGGGGCTTTTTTGCAGGCAGTGGCGGGGGGGCGTTGACAGCGGTGGCGGGGGGCGTTGACAGTGGTGGCGGGGGGCGGTGCCTGATGTACATTCGGACCATAAGACGCAGAGACATTTTCCCCCATATTTTTGAGGGATAAAAGTGCGTCTTATGGTCCGAAAAATACGGTAATTATAATTTTTGATGCAATACTTTGCAGCAGGGCTCATTCCTGCGCCTCAACTAGAGTTTATGTGAGGGGTTGCAGTGTTGTGGCACCAGCACCAGTGCCTAAGGCCCAATTTTTCTGCCCCTGTTTAACAGGGGCATGTAATTAATTTTTTTGCTGTAATAATTTGCAGCAGGGCTCATTCCTGCGCTCCAACTAGAGTATCTGTGAGGGGTTGCAGTGTTGTGGCACCAGTGCCTAAGGCCCAATTTTTCTGCCCCTGTTCAACAGGGGCATGTAATAACAATTCTTGATCTAATATTTCACAGCAGGGCCCATCTCTGCGCCCACAAGAGTAACTGTGAGGGCTTACAATGTTGTGGCAGCACCACCACCACCACTAGTGATGAGCCGAACACCCCCGGGTTCGGTTCGCACCAGAACCCGCGAACGGACCGAAAGTTCGTACGAACATTAGAACCCTATTAAATACAATGGATGCGAACGTTCGAATTCTAAAGTGCTAATTATAACAACTATTATGCATGTTATTGTCCTAAAAAGGGTTTGGGAACCCGGGTTCTGCACCAGGGGACATGTATCAATGCAAAAAGAAGTTTTAAAAACGGTCGTTTTTCGGGAGCAGTCATTTTAATGATGCATAAAGTGAAAAAAAAAAAGTCAAATATTCCTTTAAATATCGTACCTGGGGGGTGTCTAAAGTATGCCTGTGAAGTGCCACGTGTTTCCCGTGTTTAGAACTGTCCCTACACAAAATGACACTTCTAAAGGAAAAAAAAGCCATTTAAAACTGCTTGCGGCTTTAATGTAATGTCTGGTCCCGGTAATATGGATGAAATTCTTTAAGAAAAATGGCATAGCTACCCCATGACCCCCCCCCCCCTACCCCAGCCCATTACCAGCCCCTTTGGGTCTTGTATGGATATTAAGGGGAACCCCGCACATAAAATAAAAAAGGCCCTATATACTCTGAACAGCCGTATACAGGCGGTGCATACAAGACAGGGACTGTAGGTTTGTTCTTATGTAGAATCTGTTTGTAATTTTGAACAGGTACATTGTTGAAGTGTAGCTCCAGCCCAAAAATCTATTTTTAAACTTTTTTGAAAACATAGGTAAGGGTTATCACCCCTGTAACATTTGTTTTGCTGTCTGTGCCCCTGTTCAGAACATTTCACCTCACTTTCCGTCCCAATGACAACTGTTTTTGAAATGTGGTGTTTTTCTTGAAACAAGGATTGCTGATAAAGCATCAGTACAGAGGAGACACCTTTCTCCCATATTTATTCTTACAGGAGAGAATTTTCCTTTCTAGTGGTAGATTTCCTCTCACTTCCTGTTGTCTTCTTGCGTTTGCAAGTAGGAGTCGTTTGTAAGTTGGATGTTTGAAAGTAGGGACCTGCCGTATATACTCTGCAGAAATAGGCCCCTTAGTTGTTGGTGTTGGCACAACACTGTAAGCACTCACAGTTACTCTTGGTTGGTGCTGGAACGCCCTGCTGTCAACTATTATATCAGGAATTTTAATTACATATAATTGTTGAACAGTGGTAGTAAAAATTGGGCCTTTGATGGTGGTGCTGGTGCCACAACACTGTAAGCCCTGACAGTTACTCTTGGTGGGTGCAGCAATGGGCCCTGCTGTGAATTATTAGATCAAGAATTGTAATTGCATGCCCCTGTTGAACAGGGGCTGAAAAATTGGGCCTTTCGTGGTGGTGGTGGTGGTGGTGGTGTTGCCACAACACTGTAAGCCCTCAGAGTTACTCTTGGTGGGTGCAGGAATGGGCCCTGCTGTGAATTATTAGATCAAGAATTGTAATTACATGCCCCTTTTGAACAGGGGCTGAAAAATTGGGCCTTTCGTGGTGGTGGTGGTGGTGGTGGTGCTGCCACAACACTGTAAGCCCTCAGAGTTACTCTTGGTGGGTGCAGGAATGGGCTCTGCTGTGAATTATTAGATCAAGAATTGTAATTACATGCCCCTTTTGAACAGGGGCTGAAAAATTGGGCCTTTCGTGGTGGTGGTGGTGGTGGCGTTGCCACAACACTGTAAGCCCTCAGAGTTACTCTTGGTGGGTGCAGCAATGGGCCCTGCTGTGAATTATTAGATCAAGAATTGTAATTACATGCCCCTTTTGAACAGGGGCTGAAAAATTGGGCCTTTCGTGGTGGTGGTGGCGTTGCCACAACACTGTAAGCCCTCAGAGTTACTCTTGGTGGGTGCAGGAATGGGCCCTGCTGTGAATTATTAGATCAAGAATTGTAATTACATGCCCCTTTTGAACAGGGGCTGAAAAATTGGGCCTTTCGTGGTGGTGGTGGTGGTGGCGTTGCCACAACACTGTAAGCCCTCAGAGTTACTCTTGGTGGGTGCAGCAATGGGCCCTGCTGTGAATTATTAGATCAAGAATTGTAATTGCATGCCCCTGTTGAACAGGGGCTGAAAAATTGGGCCTTAGGCACTGGTGGCACAACACTACAACCCCTCACAGATACTGTACTTGGAGCACAGCAATGAGCCCTGTTGCAAAGTATTGCTTCAAAAATTGTAATGACACGCCCCTGTTAAACAGGGGCTGAAAAATTGGGCCTTAGGCACTGGTGGCACAACACTACAACCCCTCACAGATACTGTACTTGGAGCACAGCAATGAGCCCTGTTGCAAAGTATTGCTTCAAAAATTGTAATGACACGCCCCTGTTAAACAGGGGCTGAAAAATTGGGCCTTAGGCACTGGTGCCACAACACTCCAACCCCTCACAGATACTGTACTTGGAGCACAGCAATGAGCCCTATGGCAAATTATTGCTAAAAAAATTTTAATTACACGCCCCTGTAAAACAGGGGCTGAAAAATTGGGCCTTAGCCACTGGTGGCGGCACCCATAAACAAAAATGATCTTCCAAGCTATCATCATCAATCGTATCATTGAGGACTCGGAGGAGGAGGATAGCCAGTCAACATAACAGCACAGGCACTCAGCATCAGCATCAGTCTTGAAGGGATGTGACATGTTAAAATCAATTAGTCTGTTATATCAGCATCAGGTGTGTGGTAGCTGGTGGTGATCCAAGACTGGTTCATCTTGATGAAAGTCAGTCGATCAACCGAGTCGGTGGACAGGCGCACCCTGTGATCCGTGACAAATCCTCCAGCAGCACTGAATGTGCGTTCCGAAAGAACGCTGGATGCAGGACAGGCCAGTAGCTCAATTGCATACTGTGCAAGCTCTGGCCAGTGATCCATCCTCAAGACCCAGTAAGCCAGAGGATTTTCGGTGGGGAAGGTGTCCAAGTCTGACCTTGCCCCTAGATATTCCTGCACCATGTTTATCAGACGCTGGCGATGGTTGCTGGAACCGATCATACTTTGGGGCTGCGGACTAAAGAATTGTCTGAACGCATCGGTCAGACGGCCACCTTCCCCACCGCTCCTTCTTTGACTGGCCGAAGCCTCAGCAACTCGTTGTCCAGGACCAGGAGTTTGTAACCTCCCAGTCTCTGGGAACGCGTTGCACAGACCTTTCTGCAAGGCCTCCCGGAGTTGTCTCATCCTCTGCTCCCTCTGCGACGGTAACATAAGGTCCGCAACCTTACCCTTGTACCGTGGATCAAGGAGAGTGGCCAGCCAGTAATGGTCCCTCTCCTTGATCCGAAGAATACGAGGATCCTTCCGCAGACTTTGCAGGATCAGGGAGGCCATGCAGCGCAGGTTTGCTGAGGCATTCGCTCCGGAGTCCTCTGTGTCACTAAGGACGACATGATCCGCAGCCACCTCCTCCCAGCCACGTACAAGTCCACTGGTTTCTTGGGACTGTAAATCATCCCTAAAAGACTGCTGCTGATGATGCTGAGTGCCAGCCTCCACCTCCATGCTGACACAATCCTCCTCCTCCTCCTCCTCCTCCTCTTCCTGTGCGATGGGTGGGACAGAAGGAACACTGTCTGGGTAAAGGGGGCCTTGAGAGGCAAGGAAGTCCTCCTCTTCCTGCCTCTGTTCTGCCTCAAGTGCCCTGTCCATTATTCCACGCAGCGTGTGCTCCAACAGGTGGACAAGAGGTACAGTGTCACTGATGCATGCACTGTCACTGCTCACCATCCTCGTGGCCTCCTCAAATGGTGCCAGGACAGTGCATGCATCCCTGATCATGCCCCACTGGCGTGGAGAAAAAAAACCAAGCTCCCCTGACCCTGTCCTGGTGCCGTAGTCGCACAGGTACTCATTGATGGCCCTCTGCTGCGCGTGCAGCCGCTGCAGCATGGCCAACGTTGAGTTCCACCTGGTGGGCATGTCACATATAAGGCGGTTCTTGGGCAGGTTCAACTCCTTTTGCAGCTCAGCCAGGCGAGCACTGGCATTATAAGATCTGCGGAAATGCACACAGACTTTCCTGGCCTGCCTCAGGACATCCTGTAAGCCCGGGTACCTGCCCAAGAACCGCTGCACCACCAGGTTAAGGACGTGAGCCACACAGGGCACATGGGTCAGTTGTCCCTGTCGGAGGGCGGAGAGGAGGTTGGTGCCATTGTCGCAAACCACCATTCCTGGCTTAAGCTGGCGTGGCGTCAACCACCTCTCGGCCTGGCCTTGCAGAGCAGACAGGACCTCTGCCCCAGTGTGGCTTCTGTCCCCCAAACACACCAGCGCAAGCACGGCATGGCATCTTTTTGCCTGCGTACTTGCGTAGCCCCGTGAACGGCTACGGAGCACCGCTGGTTCATAGGACAAACCACAGGAAGAGGCCATGGAGGAAGAAGAAGAGGAGGGGGTGGAGGAGAGAGGTGTGTCACAACCAGTAGTAGCATTTTGGAGGCGTGGCGGTGGAACAACCTCCAACACTACTGCACCTTGTCCTGCATCCTTCCCAGCTGCCAAAAGAGTGACCCAATGGGCCGTGAAAGAAAGGTAACGTCCCTGTCCATGCCTGCTGGACCATGAGTCAGCGGTAATATGCACCTTACCGCTGACCGCCCTGTCCAGCGAGGCCAAGACATTGCCTTCCACATGCCGGTAGAGAGCCGGAATAGCCTTCCGTGAGAAAAAGTGGCGTTTGGGAACCTGCCACTGAGGAACCGCACATTGCACAAACTCACGGAAGGGGGCCGAGTCTACCAACTGAAAAGGCAGCAGTTGAAGCGCTAGCAATTTAGCCAAGCTAGCATTCAACCGCTGGGCATGTGGATGGCTGGGAGTGAACTTCTTTCGACGGTCCAGCAGCTGGGGCAGGGAAATTTGCCTGCTAGAATCGGACGTCGGTGTACTGCTAGCAGAGTGGCCGCAAGTACTTGGCTGTGACACACCTAATTCTACACCTTCATTCCTCTCAGTGCATGTTTCAGAGAGGACTGAAGTTATAGTGGGGTTGGAGATCCCAGCTGATGCGGTGCAAGGAGAGGTCCGCTTTGTTCTTTGGTGTGGGTCTTTGAGGTAGGCTTGCCAACGAGCTGCATGGCAGGTCAACATATGTCTGGTCAGGCATGTGGTACCCAAGCGGCTGATGTTTTGGCCACGCGATATACGCTTGAGACATATGTTGCAAACAGCAGCTGTGCGATCTGATGCACTAGCCTCAAAAAAGGCCCACACCAAGGAACTTTTTGAATGACGGGCAGAGGCAGCGCCATGCACAGGCGGAGCTCTGCGGTGTGATTCCGTCGGTGTACTGCCCTTACGCTGGCCACCAAAGGGCATCCTGCCTCGTTGGAGATGTGCCTCCTCCTCATCCTCCTCCTCCTCCTCTCTCCTATTAGGCACCCACGTGGAGTCAGTGACCTCATCATCCCCTCCCTCCTCATCACTGGAGCCAATCTGGCAGTATGCTGCAGCTGCTGGAACATGACTGCCAGATTGGTGTCCTTCTTGAGCATCCCCTTTCTCTGCTCTCACGCTGCTGCCTTCCTCTAGCTGGGTATCATCATCAGACCCTTCGAAACGCTGGGCATCCTCCTGGAGCATGTACCCAACACTGTGCTCAAACAGTTCGGGGGACTCCTCAGGAGGAGGACATGGTGGGTCTAGGGAAGGAGTGACTGATGATGAGTCTGACATTGATACCAGGGAAGAGGACGCTTTGGCAGCTGCTTTGCCAGTACCCTGAGCCTGGGTGAGAGAGGATGAGGAGGAGGAGGAGGGCTTGGTCATCCACTCTACCAAGTCTTCGGCATGATGTGGCTCAACATGTCAAGCTGCCGAAAAGAAGGACAAGCGTGTCCCATGGCCATGTGCTGATGACAATGCACCGCGTCCACGACCAGCACTGTTGCCCCCAGACACAGAGCCTGCTTGCCCTCTTTTATTGCCTCCTGACTGTCTGCCTCTCCTTGTTTGCCTTCCAGACATTCTAATAGATGGCCTGCAGGGAGATGGGAAAAAAGCAATAAGGGCTACCTTCAGGTGTCCTTCTCTGTCCCTTTACTTAAGGATTTCTAAATATGGTTGAGGATGATTGCTTTTGCACAGAATAGCACAACGACAATTTCCCTGACTGTCCAAAAAACAAGGATTTAAAAGATGGTTGATGAGGAATGCTTTAGCACACTATAGCACAAGGAGAATTCCCCTCACTTTCCTTCTTTGTCCCTAGAAACAAGGATTATCACAGTGAAAGAAACTGACACTCTCCCTACCTAGAGTTTTCTGTCCCTAGAAAAAATGTTTTTTTAAAGCACACTATAGCACAAGGAGAATTCACTCACTGTCCTTCCCTGTCCCTAGAAACAAGGATTCGCACAGTAAAAGACACTGACACTCTCCCTACCTAGAGTTTTCTGTCCCTAGAAAAAATGTTTTTTTAAAGCACGCTATAGCACAAGGAGAATTCCCCTCACTTTCCTTCTTTGTCCCTAGAAACAAGGATTATCACAGTGAAAGAAACTGACACTCTCCCTACCTAGAGTTTTCTGTCCCTAGAAAAAATGTTTTTTTAAAGCACACTATAGCACAAGGAGAATTCACTCACTGTCCTTCCCTGTCCCTAGAAACAAGGATTCGCACAGTAAAAGACACTGACACTCTCCCTACCTAGAGTTTTCTGTCCCTAGAAAAAATGTTTTTTTAAAGCACACTATAGCACAAGGAGAATTCCCCTCACTTTCCTTCTTTGTCCCTAGAAACAAGGATTATCACAGTGAAAGAAACTGACACTCTCCCTACCTAGAGTTTTCTGTCCCTAGAAAAAATGTTTTTTTAAAGCACACTATAGCACAAGGAGAATTCCCCTCACTTTCCTTCTTTGTCCCTAGAAACAAGGATTATCACAGTGAAAGAAACTGACACTCTCCCTACCTAGAGTTTTCTGTCCCTAGAAAAAATGTTTTTTTAAAGCACACTATAGCACAAGGAGAATTCCCCTCACTTTCCTTCTTTGTCCCTAGAAACAAGGATTATCACAGTGAAAGAAACTGACACTCTCCCTACCTAGAGTTTTCTGTCCCTAGAAAAAATGTTTTTTTAAAGCACACTATAGCACAAGGAGAATTCACTCACTGTCCTTCCCTGTCCCTAGAAACAAGGATTCGCACAGTAAAAGACACTGACACTCTCCCTACCTAGAGTTTTCTGTCCCTAGAAAAAATGTTTTTTTAAAGCACACTATAGCACAAGGAGAATTCCCCTCACTTTCCTTCTTTGTCCCTAGAAACAAGGATTATCACAGTGAAAGAAACTGACACTCTCCCTACCTAGAGTTTTCTGTCCCTAGAAAATTTTTTTTTTAAAGCACACTATAGCACAAGGAGAATTCACTCACTGTCCTTCCCTGTCCCTAGAAACAAGGATTCGCACAGTAAAAGACACTGACACTCTCCCTACCTAGAGTTTTCTGTCCCTAGAAAAAATGTTTTTTAAAGCACACTGTAGCACAAGGAGAATTCCCCTCACTTTCCTTCTTTGTCCCTAGAAACAAGGATTATCACAGTGAAAGAAACTGACACTCTCCCTACCTAGAGTTTTCTGTCCCTAGAAAAAATGTTTTTTTAAAGCACACTATAGCACAAGGAGAATTCCCCTCACTTTCCTTCTTTGTCCCTAGAAACAAGGATTATCACAGTGAAAGAAACTGACACTCTCCCTACCTAGAGTTTTCTGTCCCTAGAAAAAATGTTTTTTTAAAGCACACTATAGCACAAGGAGAATTCCCTCACTGACCTTCCCTGTCCCTAGAAACAAGGATTCGCACAGTAAAACACACTGACACTCTCCCTACCTAGAGTTTTCTGTCCCTAGAAAAAATGTTTTTTTAAAGCACACTATAGCACAAGGAGAATTCACTCACTGTCCTTCCCTGTCCCTAGAAACAAGGATTCGCACAGTAAAAGACACTGACACTCTCCTTACCTAGAGTTTTCTGTCCCTAGAAAAAATGTTTTTTTAAAGCACACTATAGCACAAGGAGAATTCCCCTCACTTTCCTTCTTTGTCCCTAGAAACAAGGATTATCACAGTGAAAGAAACTGACACTCTCCCTACCTAGAGTTTTCTGTCCCTAGAAAAAATGTTTTTTTAAAGCACACTATAGTACAAGGAGAATTCCCTCACTGTCCTTCCCTGTCCCTAGAAACAAGAATTCGCACAGTAAAACACACTGACACTCTCCCTACCTAGAGTTTTCTGTCCCTAGAAAAAATGTTTTTTTAAAGCACACTATAGCACAAGGAGAATTCACTCACTGTCCTTCCCTGTCCCTAGAAACAAGGATTCGCACAGTAAAAGACACTGACACTCTCCTTACCTAGAGTTTTCTGTCCCTAGAAAAAATGTTTTTTAAAGCACACTATAGCACAAGGAGAATTCCCCTCACTTTCCTTCTTTGTCCCTAGAAACAAGGATTATCACAGTGAAAGAAACTGACACTCTCCCTACCTAGAGTTTTCTGTCCCTAGAATTTTTTTTTTTTTAAAGCACACTATAGCACAAGGAGAATTCCCCTCACTTTCCTTCTTTGTCCCTAGAAACAAGGATTATCACAGTGAAAGAAACTGACACTCTCCCTACCTAGAGTTTTCTGTCCCTAGAAAAAATGTTTTTTTAAAGCACACTATAGCACAAGGAGAATTCCCTCACTGTCCTTCCCTGTCCCTAGAAACAAGGATTCGCACAGTAAAAGACACTGACACTCTCCCTACCTAGAGTTTTCTGTCCCTAGAAAAAATGTTTTTTTAAAGCACACTATAGCACAAGGAGAATTTCCCTCACTTTCCTTCTTTGTCCCTAGAAACAAGGATTATCACAGTGAAAGAAACTGACACTCTCCCTACCTAGAGTTTTCTGTCCCTAGAAAAAATGTTTTTTTAAAGCACACTATAGCACAAGGAGAATTCACTCACTGTCCTTCCCTGTCCCTAGAAACAAGGATTCGCACAGTAAAAGACACTGACACTCTCCCTACCTAGAGTTTTCTGTCCCTAGAAAAAATGTTTTTTTAAAGCACACTATAGCACAAGGAGAATTCCCCTCACTTTCCTTCTTTGTCCCTAGAAACAAGGATTCGCACAGTAAAAGACACTGACACTCTCCCTACCTAGAGTTTTCTGTCCCTAGAAAAAATGTTTTTTTAAAGCACACTATAGCACAAGGAGAATTCCCCTCACTTTCCTTCTTTGTCCCTAGAAACAAGGATTCGCACAGTAAAAGACACTGACACTCTCCCTACCTAGAGTTTTCTGTCCCTAGAAAAAATGTTTTTTTAAAGCACACTATAGCACAAGGAGAATTCCCCTCACTTTCCTTCTTTGTCCCTAGAAACAAGGATTATCACAGTGAAAGAAACTGACACTCTCCCTACCTAGAGTTTTCTGTCCCTAGAAAAAATGTTTTTTTAAAGCACACTATAGCACAAGGAGAATTCACTCACTGTCCTTCCCTGTCCCTAGAAACAAGGATTCGCACAGTAAAAGACACTGACACTCTCCCTACCTAGAGTTTTCTGTCCCTAGAAAAAATGTTTTTTTAAAGCACACTATAGCACAAGGAGAATTCCCCTCACTTTCCTTCTTTGTCCCTAGAAACAAGGATTATCACAGTGAAAGAAACTGACACTCTCCCTACCTAGAGTTTTCTGTCCCTAGAAAAAATGTTTTTTTAAAGCACACTATAGCACAAGGAGAATTCACTCACTGTCCTTCCCTGTCCCTAGAAACAAGGATTCGCACAGTAAAAGACACTGACACTCTCCCTACCTAGAGTTTTCTGTCCCTAGAAAAAATGTTTTTTTAAAGCACACTATAGCACAAGGAGAATTCCCCTCACTTTCCTTCTTTGTCCCTAGAAACAAGGATTATCACAGTGAAAGAAACTGACACTCTCCCTACCTAGAGTTTTCTGTCCCTAGAAAAAATGTTTTTTTAAAGCACACTATAGCACAAGGAGAATTCCCCTCACTTTCCTTCTTTGTCCCTAGAAACAAGGATTATCACAGTGAAAGAAACTGACACTCTCCCTACCTAGAGTTTTCTGTCCCTAGAAAAAATGTTTTTTTAAAGCACACTATAGCACAAGGAGAATTCACTCACTGTCCTTCCCTGTCCCTAGAAACAAGGATTCGCACAGTAAAAGACACTGACACTCTCCCTACCTAGAGTTTTCTGTCCCTAGAAAAAATGTTTTTTTAAAGCACACTATAGCACAATGAGAATTCCCCTCACTTTCCTTCTTTGTCCCTAGAAACAAGGATTATCACAGTGAAAGAAACTGACACTCTCCCTACCTAGAGTTTTCTGTCCCTAGAAAAAATGTTTTTTTAAAGCACACTATAGCACAAGGAGAATTCCCCTCACTTTCCTTCTTTGTCCCTAGAAACAAGGATTATCACAGTGAAAGAAACTGACACTCTCCCTACCTAGAGTTTTCTGTCCCTAGAAAAAATGTTTTTTTAAAGCACACTATAGCACAAGGAGAATTCCCCTCACTTTCCTTCTTTGTCCCTAGAAACAAGGATTATCACAGTGAAAGAAACTGACACTCTCCCTACCTAGAGTTTTCTGTCCCTAGAAAAAATGTTTTTTTAAAGCACACTATATCACAAGGAGAATTCCCTCACTGTCCTTCCCTGTCCCTAGAAACAAGGATTCGCACAGTAAAACACACTGACACTCTCCCTACCTATCCTTCTCTTTCCCTAAACTAAAGGAATCCAGGTTAAGCAAGAAAGAAATAAATGTCACTGTCCCTGCCTATGCTTCTCTTTCCCTGCTCCGGAACACACTACACTAGGCCGCCGTGCTGGCGGCCTTTTATAGTGTGGGGCGTGTACTAAACACCCTCAGCAATAATTGGCCACAGGCATCCTGCCTGTGGCCAATCATTGCTCTCCTCGCTGCCGGCGCTGTGATTGGCCAAGCATGCGGGGTCACAGTGCATGCTTGGCCAATCACAGCGCCTGGATGACACTGCGATGGCGTAGTGCATTGTGGGCCGTTCGCGTCACTCGAATTTGGCGCGAACGGCCCAAATCGTTCGATCTTCGTCGAACGATCGAACAGCCGATGTTCGAGTCGAACGTATGTTCGACTCGAACACGAAGCTCATCCCTAACCACCACCACCAAAGGCCCAATTTTTCTGACCTTGTTCAACATGTGCATGTAGTTACAATTCTTGATATAATATTTCACAACGGGGCCCGTTCCAGCGCCCACCAAAAGTAACTATGAGGTCTTAGAGTGTTGTGGCACCAGCACCACCACCACCACCAAAGGCCCAATTTTTCTGCCACTGTTCAACAATGGCATGTAATTACAATTGTTGATATAGCAGTTCACAGCAGGGCGTTCCAGCGCCCACCAAGAGTAACTGTGAGGGCTTACAGTGTTGTGGCAACACCAACACCTAAGGCCCAAATTTCTGCAGAGTATATACGGCAGGCCCCTACTTTCAAACATCCGAGTTTCAAACGACTTCTACTTACAAACGGAGGGAGACAACAGGAAGTAAGAGGAAATCTACCCCTAGGAAGGGAAATTCTCTCCTGTAAGATTTACCGTATTTATCGGCGTATAACACGCACAGGCGTATAACACGCACCCTAACTTTAAGAGGGAAGTTTCAGGAAAAAAACGTTACACAGCTCCCTGCGTATAACATGCAGGCACAGTTTACCCTCTATTTTCAGGGTAAAAAAGTGAGTGTTATACTTATCACCAATCCTTGTTTCCCTAAAAAACCCAAATTTTCTAAATCCAATTGTCATTGGGACAGAAAGTGAGGTGAAATCTTCTGAACAGGTGCACACACAGCAAAACAAATGTTACAGGGGTGATAACCCTTCCCTATGTTTTCCAAAAAGCTTAAAAATAGTTTTTTTGGCTGGAGCTACACTTTAAAAATGTACCAGTTCAAAATTACAAACAGATTCTACTTAGGAAAAAACCTACAGTCCCTGTCTTGTTTGCACCGCCTGTATACTGCTGTTCAAAGTATATAGGGCCTGGGGGCCCCACGCCTTTCCTTTTTTTAATTTGGGTGCGGGGTTCCCCTTAATATCCATACAAGACTCAAAGAGGCTGGTGATGGGCCGGGGGGGGGGGGTACCCATGCCGTTTTTCTCAATGATTTTCATCCATATTGCCAGGACCCAACATTACATTAAAGCCACAAGCAGTTTTAAATGACTTTAATCTCTTTAGAAATGTCATTTTGTGCAGGGACTGTTCTAAACAAGTGTGCAGTGCCACATGTTTCCCTTGTTTAGAACAGTCCCTGCACAAAATGACATTTCTAAAGAGATTAAAGTCATTTAAAACTGCTTGTGGCTTTAATGTAATGTCGGGTCCTGGCAATATGGATGAAAATCATACTATTGACACCCCCCAGGTATGATTGTTAAAGGAATATTTCACTTTTATTTTTTCACTTTAAGCATCATTAACATCACTGCTCCCGTGCAGTGCCACATGTTTCCCTTGTTTAGAACAGTCCCGAAACAGTCACTGCTCCCGAAAAAACTGCAGTTTTTAATTTTTTTTTGCATATTAGCCTTTAAAATTCGCACTTTTGATTTCTCACGTTCGAGTCACATAGACTTTAACGGGGTTCGAAAGTTTGCGCAAACTTTCGGTCCGTTCGCAGGTTCTGGTGCGAACCGGACCGGGGGGGGGGGTTGCTCGGCTCATCCCTAACTATTAACATAGTTTGGGATGCAGACCGCCTGTCTAATAGATGTGAATATGATGATAATGAAAATCAAAAAAATGGAAAAAAAAGTTTGAATGCAGGAGGAGAGTGAGGCAACTCTGCCCTCAGTCGTACACTGTCAAGTATAGCAACTTTATCAAGTTCTATAATTTCCAGAGCAACCAGCTTATTATTTATATTATTCATATTAAACATATTAAACATAGTGATTACTAATAGGTAGCCAGATTTTTGGAACTTGCATATAAAAATAAAAACATTTTTTACCCTCATCTTAAGTCAACTAAACAAACAATTGAATGAATAGTCATATATAAAGTAATTTATTTTAACACTATTCACTGACTCAGATGGTTGCAGATTTTGTCAATTTTAGACTCTAAGGCCTCGTACACACGGCCGAGATTCTCGTTGAAAAAAACATGTCTTTTTTTCGACGAGATTCTTGGACAAGAAACTTGTCCCGGCCGAGTGTACACACGCTCGTTTCAAAGAACCCGCGGTTCTTTGAATGGAGCGTACGCGGTGACGTCATCGACTACGACGAGCATGCGCTCGTCACATTCGATGCCGTCGCCGCCATCTTGGTATACCCTACGTATGCCTAGGAAGCTACCGCGCATGCGTCAAATTCATTTCGAACATGCGCGGGCTTCCGGGAGGACAGGTAAGTGTACACACACTCACTTTTCTCGTCGAGAAACATGCCGACGAGAATCTCGACGAGAAAATAGAGAGCAGGTTCTCTATTTTCTCGTCGAGGTTTCTTGTCGGTTTTCTCGACGAGAAACCCGATAGCCGCGTACACACGACCGATTTACTCGGCAAGACCTCTCTGCCAGCAAGTTTCTTGCTGGTTCTTGCCGAGAAAATCGGCCGTGTGTACGAGGCCTGATTGTACAGGATAAGCATCATCAATGCTTTCTATTCATAGGTGTTCCACTACCTATCCAGTCTATTTTTTCCAGCACTGGAAAAACCACCAGGTCCAGTATTAGCAGCATCACCAGCTAAAACAGTTTATTAAACACAGTGATGTTTTTTCAACTGCTATAACTAAATTCTAAATAGTAAGCATTTTTTTTACATGGTCCTAGCATGCATTAACTATCCTCAATAGAACTGCAACTGTAACACAGTACATAAAAACTGTAGCAGTGGACAAGGCTGATATTGAGATGCTTTAATTCTCAGGCCTCGTACACACGACCGATTTTCTCGTCGTAAAAAACACGTTGTTTTTTTCGACAAGATTCTTGTTAAGCTTGTCGATTTTCTCGTCAAGCTTTCCATGCGTACACACTGACAATTTCCAATTTCGTCGTTGTTCTCCGCGCTCACGTCCAGCACGTATGACGGCACTATAAAGGGGAAGATCTTTTTTCTTGGCGCCACCCCTTGGGCTGCTTTTGCTGATCTCGTGTTACCGCGTGTGAAGTAAAAGTTTGGGAAGAGACGATTCGCGCTTTTCAGTCTTCGTACTTTTCAGATCGTTTTCTGCGGTTCAGTTTGTGCTTGTGGGTTCGTATCTTGACTTTCAGGGCGTCTAGGCAGGTCGTATCTGTTTTACAGTGCGTTCTTGCCTGTTCGTTTCTGATTTTCAGTTCGTTATTCATAGGCCTTGCTGTTCTAAAGTGCGTTCTGTTCTGTACGTTCTGATAAGACGACCGTTTCTTAGCCATGTCGCCTGGACGTTCTCATCGTCGAGTTCGTGCTGTGCGTGCGCTTGGTGTTGGTCTGCTTGTTTTGGACCAAGACCAGTCCATGAATGGTGTGAGGAGGAGTTCATGGACCAAGAATTGGTTGCTCAAGCGGGACCAATTCTGCCATATGCCTCTGCTGCGGGAGATCGTCGAGAATAATCCTGAGGACTACAGGAATTTTCTGCGGATGTCTGACCCCGTATTTCAGGAACTGTTGGCTTTGGTGTCCCCCTATATTACCAGGAAGGACACCGTTATGCGGGAAGCCATCAGTGCTGAGCAGAGGCTCATCGCCACCTTACGTTATCTGGCGACAGGGACAAGTCTTCAGGACTTGAAGTTCACCACAGGCATCTCCCCCCAGGCTCTGGGCCTCATAATCCCAGACACCTGTTCTGCCATTATACAAGTCCTGCAGGAGGACTATATTAGGGTAAGTTTTCTCCCTTAACATCACATTTTATGTATTACATGTATGCTAATGTATTGTATTTCTTTCATCCTTCCCTAATTACCATGATTGTAATATGCTGAGAATGTCCCCTTTGTCCCCATGCATGCTGGAAGCTTTAGATTGCCCCTTTTTTCTCCTCCATAAATATTTCCCTTCACTAACTTTTCCAGCAGGGGCGCCTGTTGCTCCAAATGTTTGGGGGTTCAAACCCCAATTTAGGAAATAAACTTCCTCCTTTTTTGCTCTGGTGCCTATTAAACGCCCCCAGTTGTCCCCTCTAATGCAGCCATTTTGTTCCCTCCAATGCAGCCATTTAGTCCCCTCTAATGCAGCCAGTTTCCCCCCAGCCCTGCACTTACCTTCTTGTGGTCAGCGCCATCCTTCTTCTGTCCTTGATGTCTTCTCCTTCCCTTGATGTTGCATCAGCCAATCATGTTACCATTAAACAGACTTGGTGAACATGATTGGCAGAGCAGCCTGCCAGTGTTTCCCCAAGGAATGCCTCCCCCCCCTGCGTCCCCTATTTTACTTTTAGGAAGCCAATTACATCCCTCAGGTTGTAATGTGCAAGAGTATTTTACTACCTGTTTCTGCTATGCAATTTGAACCCCCTAAATGCCGCAATTATTCATATGTCGGTCGCTTTACAAGAGGCCATCCACCTGAATAGTGGGCGGCATAGACAATACATAGGTTAATGCAACGCATGAACCTATGTATTGTTCTGAGTGATGGGCACAGGAGAGAGGGGGCAGTGCTCCAGCGCCCACTCTGGACGCACCGCCACTGCAATGCTATCCTGTGGCCAAACACATCTCCCCCCCCAAAAAAAAATTAGTAATGGCCCATCAGAGGGGGTGATGAATATGATAAATGAGCCTTCCATTATACTTATTTTAAACACCTTAATAAACGTAGAATTTGATTGATGTTGGCCTCTAATGTTTTTTCAGAGAATTTCCTTGTAATGTATGACTTTTGTATTCTAATATTATTTCATCTTGTTTCACTCCACAGCTTCCTTCCACGCCACAGGAATGGCAGACTGTGGCATCGGAGTTTGCCACTAGGGATGAGCTTCGTGTTCGAGTCGAACATACGTTCGACTCGAACATCGGCTGTTCAATCGTTCGACGAAGATCGAACGATTTGGGCCGTTTGCGCCAAATTCGAGTGACGCGAACGGCCCACAATGCACTACGCCATCGCAGTGTCATCCAGGCGCTGTGATTGGCCAAGCATGCACTGTGACCCCGCATGCTTGGCCAATCACAGCGCCGGCAGCGAGGAGAGCAATGATTGGCCACAGGCAGGATGCCTGTGGCCAATTATTGCTGAGGGGGTTTAGTACACGCCCCACACTATAAAAGGCCGCCAGCGCGGCGGCCTTGTGTAGTGTGTTCCGGAGCAGGGAAAGAGAAGCATAGGCAGGGACAGTGTCATTTTTTTTCCTTTACTAATCCTGGATTCCTTGTGTTTAGGGACAAATAAGGATAGGTAGGGAGAGTGTCAGTGTGTTATTCTGTGCTAAACCTTGTTTGTAGGGACAGAGAGGTACAGTGAGGGAAAGTGTCAGTGTGCGATTCTGTTCTAAACCAATCTTGCTGAACCATATTTTCAATCCTTGAGTTTAGGGACAGAGAGGTACAGTGAGGGAAAGTGTCAGTGTGCTATTCTGTGCTAAATCTTGTTTGTAGGGACAGAGTAGGACAGTGAGTGAAACTGACAGTGTGCTATTCTGTTCTAAACCAATCTTGCTGAACCATATTTGAAATCCTTGAGTTTAGGGACAGAGTGGTACAGTGAGGGAAAGTGTCAGTGTGCTATTCTGTGCTAAATCTTGTTTGTAGGGACAGAGTAGGACAGTGAGGGAAAGTGTCAGTGTGCTATGCTGTTCTAATGTTCTAAACCAATTTTGCTGAACCATATTTGAAATCCTTGAGTTTAGGGACAGAGAGGTACAGTGAGTGAAACTGACAGTGTGCTATTCTGTTCTAAACCTATTTTGCTGTTCCATATTTGAAATCCTTGAGTTTAGGGACAGAGAAGGACACTCGTGGAAACTATCAGTGTGCTATTCTGTGCTAAATCTTGTTTGTAGGGAGGGACAGAGTAGGACAGTGAGGGAAAGTGTCAGTGTGCTATTCTGTTCTAAACCTATTTTGCTGTTCCATATTTGAAATCCTTGAGTTTAGGGACAGAGAAGGACACTCGTGGAAACTATCAGTGTGCTATTCTGTGCTAAATCTGGTTTGTAGGGAGGGACAGAGTAGGACAGTGAGGGAAAGTGTCAGTGTGCTATTCTGTTCTAAACCTATTTTGCTGTTCCATATTTGAAATCCTTGAGTTTAGGGACAGAGAAGGACACTTGTGGAAACTATCAGTGTGCTATTCTGTGCTAAATCTTGTTTGTAGGGAGGGACAGAGTAGGACAGTGAGGGAAAGTGTCAGTGTGCTATTCTGTTCTAAACCAATTTTGCTGAACCATATTTGAAATCCTTGAGTTTAGGGACAGAGAGGTACAGTGAGTGAAACTGACAGTGTGCTATTCTGTTCTAAACCAATTTTTGCTGTTCCATATTTGAAATCCTTGAGTTTAGGGACAGAGAAGGACACTCGTGGAAACTATCAGTGTGCTATTCTGTGCTAAATCTTGTTTGTAGGGAGGGACAGAGTAGGACAGTGAGGGAAAGTGTCAGTGTGCTATTCTGTTCTAAACCAATTTTGCTGAACCATATTTGAAATCCTTGAGTTTAGGGACAGAGAGGTACAGTGAGTGAAACTGACAGTGTGCTATTCTGTTCTAAACCAATTTTGCTGTTCCATATTTGAAATCCTTGAGTTTAGGGACAGAGAAGGACACTCGTGGAAACTATCAGTGTGCTATTCTGTGCTAAATCTTGTTTGTAGGGAGGGACAGAGTAGGACAGTGAGGGAAAGTGTCAGTGTGCTATTCTGTTCTAAACCTATTTTGCTGTTCCATATTTGAAATCCTTGAGTTTAGGGACAGAGAAGGACACTCGTGGAAACTATCAGTGTGCTATTCTGTGCTAAATCTTGTTTGTAGGGAGGGACAGAGTAGGACAGTGAGGGAAAGTGACAGTGTGCTATTCTGTTCTAAACCAATTTTGCTGTTCCATATTTGAAATCCTTGAGTTTAGGGACAGAGAAGGACACTCGTGGAAACTATCAGTGTGCTATTCTGTGCTAAATCTTGTTTGTAGGGAGGGACAGAGTAGGACAGTGAGGGAAAGTGTCAGTGTGCTATTCTGTTCTAAACCTATTTTGCTGTTCCATATTTGAAATCCTTGAGTTTAGGGACAGAGAAGGACACTCGTGGAACTATCAGTGTGCTATTCTGTGCTAAATCTTGTTTGTAGGGAGGGACAGAGTAGGACAGTGAGGGAAAGTGTCAGTGTGCTATTCTGTTCTAAACCAATTTTGCTGAACCATATTTGAAATCCTTGAGTTTAGGGACAGAGAGGTACAGTGAGTGAAACTGACAGTGTGCTATTCTGTTCTAAACCAATTTTGCTGTTCCATATTTGAAATCCTTGAGTTTAGGGACAGAGAAGGACACTCGTGGAAACTATCAGTGTGCTATTCTGTGCTAAATCTTGTTTGTAGGGAGGGACAGAGTAGGACAGTGAGGGAAAGTGTCAGTGTGCTATTCTGTTCTAAACCAATTTTGCTGAACCATATTTGAAATCCTTGAGTTTAGGGACAGAGAGGTACAGTGAGTGAAACTGACAGTGTGCTATTCTGTTCTAAACCAATTTTGCTGTTCCATATTTGAAATCCTTGAGTTTAGGGACAGAGAAGGACACTCGTGGAAACTATCAGTGTGCTATTCTGTGCTAAATCTTGTTTGTAGGGACAGAGAAGGACAGTGAGGGAAACTGTCAGTGTGCTGTTCTGTGCTAAACCAATCTTGCTGAAGCATATTGCAAATCCTTGTGTTTAGGGACAGAGAAGGATAGGCAGGGGACAGTGTCAGTGTCATTGTTGCTAAGCCTCCTGCACAGTATACACCTGAAGGTAGCCCTTATTGCTCTTTTTCCCATCTCCCTGCAGGCCATCCATTAAAATGTCTGGAAGGCAAACAAGGAGAGGCAGACAGTCAGGAGGCAATAAAAGAGGGCAAGCAGGCTCTGTGTCTGGGGGCAACAGTGCTGGTCGTGGACGCGGTGCATTGTCATCAGCACATGGCCATGGGACACGCTTGTCCTTCTTTTCGGCAGCTGGACATGTTGAGCCACATCATGCCAAAGACTTGGTAGAGTGGATGACCAAGCCCACCTCATCCTCCTCATCCTCTCTCACCCAGGCTCAGGGTACTGGCAAAGCAGCTGCCAAAGCGTCCTCTTCTCTGGTATCATTATCTTCATTAGTCAATCCTTCCCTAGACCCACCATGTCCTCCTCCTGAGGAGTCCCCTGAACTGTTTGAGCACAGTGTTGGGTACATGCTCCAGGAGGATGCCCAGCGTTTCGAAGGATCTGATGATGATACCCAGCTAGAGGAAGGCAGTAGCGTGAGAGCAGAGAGAGGGGATGCTCAAGAAGGACACCAATCTGGCAGTCATGCTCCAGCAGCTGCAGCATACTGCCAGATTGGCTCCAGTGATGAGGAGGGAGGGGATGATGAGGTCACTGACTCCACGTGGGTGCCTAATAGGAGAGAGGAGGAGGAGGAGGATGAGGAGGAGGCACATCTCCAACGAGGCAGGATGCCCTTGAGTGGCCAGCATATGGGCAGCACACCGACGGAATCACACCGCAGAGCTCCGCCTGTGCAGGGCGCTGCCTCTGCCCGTCATTCAAAAAGTTCTTTGGCGTGGGCCTTTTTTGAGGCGAGTGCATCAGATCGCACAGCTGCTGTTTGCAACATATGTCTCAAGCGTATATTGCGTGGCCAAAACATCAGCCGCTTGGGCACCACATGCTTGATCAGACATATGTTGACCTGCCATGCAGCTCGTTGGCAAGCCTACCTTAAAGACCCACACCAAAGAACAAAGCTGACCTCTTCTTGCACCGCATCAGCTGGGATCTCCAACCCCAGTATACCTTCAGTCCTCTCTGAAACCTGCACTGAGAGGAATGAAGGTGTAGAATTAGGTGTGTCACAGCCAAGTACTTGCGGGCACTCTGCTAGCAGTACACCAACGTCCGATTCTAGCAGGCAAATTTCCTTGCCCCAGCTGCTGGACCGTCGAAAGAAGTTCACTCCCAGCCATCCACATGCCCAGCGGTTGAATGCTAGCTTGGCTAAATTGCTAGCGCTTCAACTGCTGCCTTTTCAGTTGGTAGACTCGGCCCCCTTCCGTGAGTTTGTGCAATGTGCGGTTCCTCAGTGGCAGGTTCCCAAACGCCACTTTTTCGCACGGAAGGCGATTCCGGCTCTCTACAGGCATATGGAAGGCAATGTCTTGGCCTCGCTGGACAGGGCGGTCAGCGGTAAGGTGCATATTACCGCTGACTCATGGTCCAGCAGGCATGGACAGGGACGTTACCTTTCTTTCACGGCCCATTGGGTCACTCTTTTGGCAGCTGGGAAGGATGCAGGACAAGGTGCAGTAGTGTTGGAGGTTGTTCCACCGCCACGCCTCCAAAATGCTACTACTGGTTGTGACACACCTCTCTCCTCCACCCCCTCCTCTTCTTCTTCCTCCATGGCCTCTTCCTGTGGTTTGTCCTCGGAACCAGCGGTGCTCCGTAGGCGTTCAAGGGGCTACGCAAGTACGCAGGCAAAAAGATGCCATGCCGTGCTTGCGCTGGTGTGTTTGGGGGACAGGAGCCACACTGGGGCAGAGGTCCTGTCTGCTCTGCAGGGGCAGGCCGAGAGGTGGTTGATGCCACGCCAGCTTAAGCCAGGAATGGTGGTTTGCGACAATGGCATCAACCTCCTCTCCGCCCTCCGACAGGGACAACTGACCCATGTGCCCTGTATGGCTCACGTCCTTAACCTGGTGGTGCAGCGGTTCTTGGGCAGGTACCCAGGCTTACAGGATGTCCTGAGGCAGGCCAGGAAAGTCTGTGTGCATTTCCGCAGATCTTATAATGCCAGTGCTCACCTGGCTGAGCTGCAAAAGTAGTTGAACCTGCCCAAGAACCGCCTTATATGTGACATGCCCACCAGGTGGAACTCAACGTTGGCCATGCTGCAGCGGCTGCACATGCAGCAGAGGGCCATCAATGAGTACCTGTGCGACTACGGCACCAGGACAGGGTCAGGGGAGCTCGGGTTTTTTTCACCACGCCAGTGGGGCATGATCAGGGATGCATGCACTGTCCTGGCACTGATTTGAGGAGGCCACAAGGATGGTGAGCAGTGACAGTGCATGCATCAGTGACACTGTACCTCTTGTCCACCTGTTGGAGCACACGCTGCGTGGAATAATGGACAGGGCACTTGAGGCAGAACAGAGGCAGGAAGAGGAGGACTTCCTTGCCTCTCAAGGCCCCCTTTACCCAGACAGTGTTCCTTCTGTCCCACCCATCGCACAGGAAGAGGAGGAGGAGGAGGAGGAGGAGGAGGATTGTGTCAGCATGGAGGTGGAGGCTGGCACTCAGCATCATCAGCAGCAGTCTTTTAGGGATGATTTACAGTCCCAAGAAACCAGTGGACTTGTACGTGGCTGGGAGGAGGTGGCTGCGGATCATGTCATCCTTAGTGACCCAGAGGACTCCGGACTGAATGCCTCAGCTAACCTACGCTGCATGGCCTCCCTGATCCTGCAAATTCTGCGGAAGGATCCTCGTATTCTTCGGATCAAGGAGAGGGACCATTACTGGCTGGCCACTCTCCTTGATCCACGGTACAAGGGTAAGGTTGCGGACCTTATCTTACCGTCGCAGAGGGAGCAGAGGATGAGACAACTCCGGGAGGCCTTGCAGAAAGGTCTGTGCAACGCGTTCCCAGTGACTGGGAGGTTACAAACTCCTGGTCCTGGACAACGAGTTGCTGAGGATCTCGGGCAGTCAAAGAAGGAGCGGTGGGGAAGGTGGCCGTCTGACCGATGCGTTCAGACAATTCTTTAGTCCGCAGCCCCAAAGTATGATCGGTTCCAGCAACCATCGCCAGCGTCTGATATACATGGTCCAGGAATACCTAGGGGCAAGGTCAGACTTGGACACCTTCCCCACCGAAAATCCTCTGGCTTACTGGGTCTTGAGGATGGATCACTGGCCAGAGCTTGCACAGTATGCAATTGAGCTACTGGCCTGTCCTGCATCCAGCGTTCTTTCAGAACGCACATTCAGTGCTGCTGGAGGATTTGTCACGGATCACAGGGTGCGCCTGTCCACCGACTCGGTTGATCGACTGACTTTCATCAAGATGAACCAGTCTTGGATCACCACCAGCTACCACACACCTGATGCTGATATAACAGACTAATTGATTTTAAAATGTCACATCCCTTCAAGACTGATGCTGATGCTGAGTGCCTGTGCTGTTATGTTGACTGGCTATCCTCCTCCTCCTCCTCAATGATACGATTAATGATGATAGCTTGGAAGATCATTTTGTTCAACAGGGGCATGCAATTATAATTATTGATCTAATAATTCACAGCAGGGCCCATTGCTGCGCCCACCAAGAGTAACTGTCAGGCCTTACAGTGTTGTGGCACCAGCACCACCATCACCACCACCACCACCACCAAAGGCCCAATTTTTCAGCCCCTGTTCAACAGGGGCATGCAATTATAATTATTGAACGAATAATTCACAGCAGGGCCCATTGCTGCGCCCACCAAGAGTAACTGTCAGGCCTTACAGTGTTGTGGCACCAGCACCACCATCACCACCACCACCACCACCAAAGGCCCAATTTTTCAGCCCCTATTCAACAGGGGCATGCAATTATAATTATTGATCTAATAATTCACAGCAGGGCCCATTGCTGCGCCCTCCAAGAGTAACTGTCAGGCCTTACAGTGTTGTGGCACCAGCACCACCATCAAAGGCCCAATTTTTAGTACCACTGATCAACAATTATATGTTATTACAATTCCTGATATAATAGTTGACAGCAGGGCGTTCCAGCACCCACCAAGAATAACTGTGAGTGCTTTCAGTGTTGTGCCAACACCAACACCTAAGGGGCCAATTTCTGCAGAGTATATACGGCAGGTCCCTACTTTCAAACATCCAACTTACAAACGACTACTACTTGCAAATGGAAGAAGACAACAGGAAGTGAGAGGAAATCTACCCCTTGGAAGGAAAATTCTCTCCTGTAAGAATTAATATGGGAGAAAGGTGTCTCCTCTCTACTGATGCTTTATCACCAATCCTTGTTTCAATACAAACACCACATTTCAAAAACAGTTGTCATTGGGACGCAAAGTGAGGTGAAATGTTCTGAACAGGGGCACAGACAGCAAAAAAAATGTGACAGGGGTGATAACCGTTCCCTATGTTTTCCAAAAAGCTAAAAAAAAGGAATTTGGCATGGAGCTACACTTAAACAATGCAGCTGTTCAAAATTACAAACAGATTCTACATAAGAACAAACCTACAGTCCCTGTCTTGTATGCACCGCCTGTATACGGCTGTTCAGAGTATATAGGGCCTTTTTTATTTTGTGTGCGGGGGTTCGCCTTAATATTCATACAAGACCCAAAGGGGCTGGTAATGGGCTGGGGTGGGGGGGGGGGTTGATGGGGTAGCTATGCCATTTTTCCTAAAGATTTTCATCCATATTACCGGGACCAGACATTGCATTAAAGCCGCAAGCAGTTTTAAATGGCTTTTTTTCCTTTAGAAATGTTATTTTGTGCAGGGACAGTTCTAAACACGGGAAACACGTGGCACTTCACAGGCATACTTTAGACACCCCCCAGGTACAATATTTAAAGGAATATTTGACTTTTATTTTTTTCACTTTATGCATCATTAAAATGACTGCTCCCGGAAAACGTCCGTTTTTAAAACTTATTTTTGCATTGATACATGTCCCCTGGTGCAGAACCCGGGTTCCCAAACTCTGTTTCGGACAATAACATGGATAATAGTCGTTATAATTAGCACTTTAGAATCCGAACGTTCGCATCCATTGTATTTAATAGGGTTCTAATGTTCGTGCGAACTTTCGGTCCGTTCGCGGGTTCTGGTGCGAACCGAACCCGGGGGTGTTCGGCTCATCACTATTTGCCACGCGGTGGGACTTCCCCAACTGCGGTGGTGCCATAGACGGGAAGCACGTCCGCATCGTGCCGCCACCCCGTTCTGGGTCCTACTACTACAATTACAAGGGGTTTCATAGCATTGTGCTGATGGCGGTGGTGTCAGCACGGTATGAATTCCTCTATGTTGATGTAGGGAAGAATGGCCGGATGTCCGATGGGGGATCCTTCATCCAGACGGAGTTTGCCCTCCGTCTCCAGAGTGACGACCTTGCATTGCCACCAGATGCAGGGAATATTGAAGGACTCCCCTTTGTTTTTTTGGCTGATGAAGCCTTCGGACTCGGACGGCATCTTATGAGGCCATTTCCACAGAGGACCCTGACCCCAGACAAGAGGGTGTTCAATTACCGGCTGGCCAGGGGCCGAAGAGTTGTCGAAAATGCCTTTGGCATAATGGCCAGCCGGTTCCGCCTTTTTATGACTTCAATACACTTGGCGGACTACAAAATAAACTATGTCGTATTATGCTGCTGTGTGCTACACAACTTTCTGAGCCAAAAATCAAATTCCTATATGGCCTCAGTTTTGCCAGAGGCTGGACTTTCCCCTGCAAATCCCCTGCCGGGCCTGGAATCTGCCCGTCCTGGCTTGCCCTCCCAAAATGCCCGTGAGGTTCGGGACAAATACATGGAGTATTTCACGGGTAGGGGGGCAATTCCTATGCCAGCCTATGTCTAAGGATCCAAATAAAAAGCTTGTTTAAACCTTTAATTATTTGTTCTTTCCTGTCTCCTAGTTTGTCTTAGTGCATTTGTAGTGCCAAGTGTATTTTACTTTAGTAACTAACAACCATTTCACTATGTAACCTAACAAAATAACCAAATAAGCTTAGAGGGTATTATAAAAAGAAGCTACACGTTGTTTGTGGTCAAATATTTTACTCTGTGCACATTCTCACCATTTTTAGTTTTTTCTTGTTTTTTGGGTTGGCCTGGCCCCAACCCGGCAATTTTTTGCTTATGAAAATACAAAAATAACAGTTGCATTCCAAAAATTACAACATTGGATACCTCTGAGCAATCTGAGACATTCATTTACACAAACTATGTCTCTATGTGCCCGTCCTAATATGGGGTCCTGCCACCCCTTGCCCAGCCAAAAATTGAATATGCACACATTTGGGATTTTTTTCATCTAGGAAGTTTACAATCCTGATCCCTATTGTCAACATGTGCTATCTGCCATCAGGGGTGATCAATGGACGTGTTTTGGGGGTGCAACCCCTTCCTCAGTTCACCGACTTTAGATACGAGGAAGGGTTGCACCCCCAAAAGACGTACATGGATATCCCCTGATGGCAGATAGCACATGTTGACACACTGTGTGCAGATTCAATTTTTGGCTGGTTTGATTGTCAAAAATATTCGAAAATGTGCAAAAACAAACATGTAAAAACAAATGTGTTTGGATGGCTTATTGAATTCTCCCCAAAACATCGAGAATGTCTTTAAATGTTTGTTCCATCACATGGATTTTTTGTTTAATTAGTTCCAGTTCCGTGCTACATTCCATCACTTGCTGGATGAGGCGGAGGGCACTGTCAGCAGAGAACCGTGTACTATCCTTCACAACATTTATATCCCCTAAAAACAAAAAACAAAAGGTATTATAACTCTGCAGGCCTACATCTCTTACCTGAAGCTGTGGTGACAGATACTGACCTGTTGTGGTGGCCAGATCCACAACGTCATCCACCTCTCCTTCCTGCACTTCTCCTTCCTCCACCTCAACTTCCTGCACATCTTTCGGTTGTGGGTCTTTGGGAGTTTGGGGTTGCTTGGAAGTTGTGGGGTGCATGTGCTCCCTGGAGTGTCCTCCTCCCAGTCTTCTCTCCCCTATGAGAATCAAACAAAAGGTCTATTTATCACACTGTAAATCTCAATGTTAAAATAAAAACAGGCTAAATTGCTTGGAAGTGTGGTATAAGTGTGTGTTTGGGCGGAATTTAAAAAAGAATGCATTATTTATGACCAAGAATATGTTTAGTATTCACCTTTGGATGTAATTTATTTGACATGGAGGCACCACAAAAATTCACTGATGCACCTGTGTGGGACACCCAAAAAAGGCGGGTCTGGTGGCCCACACTATAGTGCTCCAAAGTACAGATGTGGAAGCAGCTGCTGAGTGTCCTCTCCTTTACACTGACAAAAGTTTGCATTTCATTCTCTTTACAAACACATCATCTAGACTAAAAATTTCGCCACAATATTTGAGCAAAAATGGCAGATGTCTAATTACTTTTGTGGCTCTAAAATAAGCCAAAACCGCGGATAGGGGCCGAACGAAGTGTCGGTAACGTAACGAACGATTACTGTGCCCAACCAAGTTCAAAATATTACATTTTGGAAGGGAGTCCAATATGAGAAACCAAAATAAAGAGCAACATGTCAGTTTAGAAAAAGATTAATAGCAGAAAAGTCTACATTTTACTTACTTTTAGCGAGCATTCTCTTTATGCTCCTCAACTGCTCTGGCTCCCTCAGTTTGAGGTCTGACCACCTCTTTCTGAGCTGCTCATTTGAGCGTTTCACCCCGAAAATTCGCCTTCAGACTCTTCACGACTTTAGTGAGGATTTTGGCCTTCCTTCTATTTGGTTTGCTATACGGCCCATGCTTTGCATCATAATCAGACTTGAGCAAGATGTCCACCATCTCCGCCATCTCCGCCAAAGACATATTCGATGCCTTGAATCTCCTCCTTGATCGTGACGTTTCCTCGGTCTCCGGGCTTGTCTCCTCCTCGTTAGTTGTGGAATTATCAGACACCTGCTGTAACTCCGCCATATCTGTCTGCGCGCCGAAAGAGAAGGGGCGGGGAAAAGATGTTAGTTAGAACGTCATGGGCGGGCGACGTGTGCGGAGCGACGTGTTCGTATTTTGACGCATGCGTGGTGTGTATATAGCAAACACACATGTGACTATAGTACGTTCGGTGTGCGGAGAGAGGAGTTCAAGTGACGGACGTGCGAACGAAGGTATGTGATTTTGTGACTTGTACAAATTGTTGGCCTATACTGTCTTGAGAATGTTGGAGGATATATATGGTGACTAGGATGTTAAGGAGGTTAGACTTTTTGCCTCACATTAGTTATTAGACATGTGCACACTGAAATATTTCGTTTCGGAATTTCGTTTTCGTCCGAAAAATAAATTTATTTAGTTACTCCCGAAATTCGTTTTTCTTTATTTCGTTTTTCGTTAGAAATTGCATTCGTCCGAAAATCTGAATTAATTAAGGTCGAATCTGTCATTGAAGGCTTATGGTGTCTGTCGAATGTTCAAAGAAGATTCGACGGAGCAGTGAAACTGTACGACGCTGCAATCATACATTTCCGGTCGAATGTTCCGCCCACAAGCTATAGAAGAATTCTAATGTTGTATGACTAGTAATAATTATATTTATTCATTACTATTACTAGTCAACCAACATTAGAATTCTTCTATAGCCTATGGGCGGATGCATTTGACCGGAAATGTAGCGTCGTACAGTTTTGCTGCACCGTCGAATCTTCTAACTTTCGATGCTTTGTCGAATCTTCGTCATTCTAGCTATTTTACTGCTCCTCCTCTTTGGTTACAATCAGCCAATAACATTCATCATCAACTTTATTTTTATTTTACTTCCCCCACCCAATTCCAGCAGTGATCTTTTCTCTCTATGTCAAATCTTTTCTCTCTATAATAACAAATCTTTTCTCTCCATAATAACAAATCTTTTCTCTCCTATGTCGAATCTTTTCTCTCCTATGTCGAATCTTTTCTCTCCTATGTCGAATCTTTTCTCTCTATAATGTCGAATCTTTTCTCTCCTATGTCGAATCTTTTCTCTCCTATGTCAAATCTTTTCTCTCCTATGTCGAATCTTTTCTCTCTATAATGTCGAATCTTTTCTCTCCTATGTAGAATAATCTTGGACTAATAGAGTTAAGGTTAGGCACATTCGACCACAGGTTCGATAGACACAGATTGTTATTGTCAGCGTCACGTCGAATCTCCTATCTATATCGAACTGTTGTAGCAACGAAAACGAAAATAAAGCATTTGTTTATGTCGGATCTTTCGGTTTTCGGATTCTGTGCTTTCGTTTTCGTTTGTTAAAACGATAACGAAAATAGCTGAAATTCGGACGAAAATGCATTCGGACGAAAACGAATGCACATGTCTATTAGTTATATATAATTTATTTAACTTGCAGATACAATATGAATGTCTTTATAAGTGACAAGGATTTCCTGGCGGAATTTATTGACCGGGTAAGGGAGCTGCCGGCTCTGTTGGAGACGAAAAACCCCATACACAAAAAAGAGGGGTGAGAAAAGCAGCGCTGGAGAAGCTGCTCCCATTTGTGCATACCAAGGTGCCCACAGCCACAGCAAAACAAGTGGACACTAAAATTGGGAGCTTGAGAGGTACCTACAGGACTGAACGCTCTAAGGTGCTGGCTTCTCAGAGGTCAGGCAGCAGCAGGTGATGTTTATGTCCCGATTTTGTGGTACTACAACAGGATGTCCTTCCTGGATGACCACATTGAGACAAGGCCATCACTCTCCACTCTTCCCCCCAGACTTCCCTTCAGCCAACCTGAGCCTTCTCTGGAGCAAGAGGAGGCAGCCATCCTGGATGATCCTGATTTGGCCATCTGGAGCCAGGTATAGTATTAACTGAAATTGTGTTGGGATAAACTTAATGTTTGACAAATATGTCAAGATGACAAACATAAAATATTTTGGATTCCACAAGTGAAATCAAGATCTGTAGACATTAGTCTGCACTTAATTGGGTGCTAAATAGTCAATCTGATGTAGTGGTAAATTTAAAGCAAGGATTTATGGATTTACATTCTAATTGCTACAAAGTTTGATGCAAAGATTAAACCAACATATTAAACTATGTCCCTTTTTCATACACAGGATGAAATCAGCCAGGAGGAGGGTCTGGAAACTGTCAGGCAGGAGGAGGAAGGGCCCAGTGGCAGCCAGGAGGTGGCAGGGCCCAGTGGCAGCCAGGAGGTGGCAGGGCCCAGTGGCAGCCAGGAGGTGGCAGGGCCCAGTGGCAGACAGGAGGTGGCAGGGCCCAGTGACAGACAGGAGGTGGCAGGGCAAAGGAGAAGCACCAGATCCCAGGTGCCTCCCATCCGGCTTCCCAAAAGAGGCAGGAGGGACAGGAGCACGAGTGAGGCAGCAATGGCCCTTATTCGTGAGGCCCATGCCACCCTCCAGGAGCCCACATCCCCTGAAGAGGCCATTGCCGGCCTAGTGGAGGCTAAGTTCAAGGTGATGAGCATGGAGCAACGCCTCCTATGCGAGCCCCTGCTCATCACCTTGCTCAACAAGGGGGTGATGGAGAAAATTACCCCCAATACCGCCATATGTGAGGTGGCACAACTGACTCAACCTCAACCTCCACCTCCCCCTTCTTCTTCTGCCCCACCCCCTTCTGCTACACCTCCACCTTCTTCTTCTGCCCCACCCCCTTCTGCTACACCTCCACCTTCTTCTTCTGCCCCACCCCCTTCTGCTACACCTCCACCTTCTTCTTCTGCCCCACCCCCTTCTGCTACACCTCCACCTTCTTCTTCTGCCCCACCCCCTTCTGCTACACCTCCACCTTCTTCTTCTGCCCACCCCCTTCTGCTACACCTCCACCTTCTTCTTCTGCCCCACCCCCTTCTGCAACATCTCCTCCTCCTCCTCCTGACAGGAGTACCCCTCCAGTGGCCCAGCCTCCAGCCAAACGAAGAAGGAAGGCTGCAGGGAAGGCTTCAGGGAAGGTTGCAGGGAAGGTTGCCAGGAAGAAGAGGAAGTGATGGCCTTGCTTCATTGTGGTCGGACAGAAGGCAGCCTGTTGTAGTACCACACACTTAGGACATATATATCACCTGCTGCTGTTCCTGACCTCTGGGAGGCCAGCATCAGATTGTGTTCAGAAATGTTGGCCTTCTCAAGCTCCCAATTTTAGTGTCCACACAGGGTTGCTGTGTGCTCTGGGGTCCCTGGGATGCACAAATGGCAGCAGGTTCTCCAGCGCTGCCTTCTCTTTATTTTATTTCGAAACATGAATAAATGTGATTTTTGTTTAAGTTCATACTTGACTATGTGTATTTGTAAAAATTAAAAATCTAGCTTTGGAGTAAGCAGATACATTTGACTGACAAAAAAAGGGACAGATATCACCCCCCCAAAAGAATAACTAAATCTGATTTGCAAAAAAACATGGGGGGAAATTTAACTAATATAGATTCCAAAATTAAATGGGAGATCACTATCAAAACATTGCGAAATTATAATTAACATCATTTTTAAAAATATAACCATTTAAATTATTCCTAAAAACTTGCACAATATAATACACATAAATCTTCTTAAGAGCAGCATGAAAAAGGTTAAAAAAAAAGTCATAACTCTGTGTGAATATCAGCAGCAATAGAAGGTCACTCGTTTTGATTAATGTAACATTCTAACGAAGATTTCAATGCAGAACATTTAAACGATGCAATATTTTTGAGCGTGACGAATGTGCTCTCTCCATTACGAAGGCTTGTTTTACCAGAAGATGCGCTCCCGTCTCATAGTTGCTTGTGAGCATGCGCGCTTTTGGAAGAGTCGTAAAAGCATACACACAAACCATTTTCTCGTCACAAAACAGCCCGACGAGAAACACGACGAGGAAATCTGGAATCCTGACGAGAAAATAGAGAGCAGGTTCTCTATTTTCTCGTCGAGATTCTCGGCAATTTTCTCGTCGTAAAACCATACACACGAACGTTTTTCTCGACAAAAAAGCTCTCGCGGCACTTTTCTTGACGGTTTTGGACGAGAAAATCGGTCGTGTGTACGAGGCTTCACTCTACAATATTTATAAAAGCGGGTGGTGTCAGACTAAACCAGCTGCCTGATGAGAAAAATGGATGTACTACTGTTATTACTGTACCTTTGAATTTAACAAACTTTTTTCCAACCATGAACTGAATACATACCAAACATTGTGTACAATAGGGATGAGCCAAACACCCCTGGTTCGGTTCGCACCAGAACCTGCAAACGGACCGAAAGTTTGCGCAAACTATCGAACGTTCAGAATCAAAAGAGCTAATTTTAAAGGCTAATATGCAAGTTATTGTCCTAAAAAGGGTTTGGGGACCTGGGTCCTGCCCTAGGGGACATGTATCAATGCAAAAAAGTTTTAAAAACGGGCGTTTTTCGGGAGCAGTGATTTTAATGATGCTTAAAGTGAAAAAAAAAAGTGAAATATTCCTTTAAATATCGTACCTGGGGAGTGTCTATCTATAGTATGCCTGTGAAGTGGCACGTGTTTCCCGTGTTTAAAACTGTCCCTGCACAAAATGACATTTCTAAAGAAAAAAAGTCATTTAAAACTGCTTGCGGCTTTAATGTAATGTGTGGTCCCGGCAATATGGACCACTAACTGAAAATACTGCAGCTCCCTGCCTGTGGTATTAGTATGAGAACACCAGCAATTGTCTTCAGGTAGCTTTAGGTGCACACTGTGCAAAGGACACAGTACACAAACTGAAAATACTGAAGCTCCCTGCCTGTGGTATTAGTATGAGAACACCAGCAATTGTATTCAGGTAGCTTTAGGTGCACAGTGTGCAAAGGTCACAGTACACTAACTGAAAATACTGTAGCTCTTTGCCTGTGGTATTAGTATGAGAACACCAGCAATTGTATTAGGGTAGCTTTAGGTGCACACTGTGCAAAGGACACAGTACACTAACTGAAAATACTGCAGCTACCACAATCACCTGCCTGCCTGTCAGTATATTAGGAAGAGAATAACAGGAATTGATCTAGCTAAACTAAATACAGTATATATATATATATATATATATATATATACACACACACACTCACACAACACCTGAGATGCATATATATCCTCTACACACTGTAACTGCAGCTAACTGACTCGCCTGCCTGCTCTATCTAACTCAAATTAAATGACACTGTCTTTCTCTCTCTGTCTATCTTTCACCGCCACCGCAACACACTACACAAGGCCGCCACGCAGGCGGACTTATATAGTGTGGGGCATGTACTAAACTCCCTGAGACATAATTGGCCAAAGCCCCCCTGGCTTTGGCCAATTATGGCTCTCCGTTCTTCCCGCGCTGTGATTGGCCAAAGCATGCGGGTCATAGTGCATGCTTGGCCAATCACCAGCCAGCAATGCACTGCGATGCCGCAGTGACATATGGGCCATGATGCGCCACTCTAATTTGGCGCGAACGGCCCATAATGTTCGAAATTCGGCGAACGGTCGAACAGCCGATGTTCGAGTCGAACATGAGTTTGACTCGAACTTGAAGCTCATCTCTAGTGTACAATAACCTTTCAAGTAATAAGACTGATAACAAAATGAAAGATATTCATCACAATAAGGGTTGAGCTCTGGGATTTGGGGGAAAAAAAACAAAAAATGGCTGGTGTGTTCCAAGCCAAAGTTTCACTTCTCGATTAAAATTGAAGTCATGATCTGGTCCAACTCATTAGCTCACTATTGGATTACCCTCTTCTGCCTACACACACAGACCAGAAGCTCATCCTCCAAAGATTATAAGGGTACAAATATTTTTTCTCAGCTGCATGTTTTCAGTGAAAACAAAACTAAATGAAAATAAAATACTAATGAAGTCATTTGAGGGGTTAGGGTTGGGGTTAGGGTTAGGAGTAAAGGTTAGGGTAAGGGTTTTCCCTCAAAGAACAATGCCAGGACTTTTAGGGAACTCCCCCAAAGGGCAAAATCAGGAGGCATGTCCCCAAGGGTCAAAGGTCAGGAGGTGTGGCTTACCCTACCCAAGTGTGCTTACCAAGTGTACCAAAATGGCTGCCACGCTTTGCGTGCTTCGGGTTAGGGTTGGGGCTAGGGTTATTGGCTGATAGATGCAGGCTTCCTCTGTCTGCCTGTAAGCTGCATGGGAGCTCTGGAACAAGGCCCTGCAAACCACGTGGTTTTGTCTCCCAGTAAGGTAGTAGCGCTCAGCACTGTGTAAAATAACACAAATCTGTTCTCTGCCCTGTGCATTCCCTCACTCCCATTTACGTCAACATCCACACTACATGTTATTAGATTTTTACTCCAGGAGTATATAATGAGTTTGGAAATTCTAGAGAAATGCTTAAATGCATTAAATGCATTACAATTTAACTAAATCCATTAGATTTTAGTCAACTAAAATGTACTGGAGATTTTAGTCAACTAAAATACAACTAAAACTAAAACAATTCAGATGGTTAAAATATGACTGAACCTAATATGGCATTTTAGTCAAAAGACTATGACTAAAATTAAATCTAAATTTGATGTCAAAATTAACACTGCAGCCAACAGGATTTAATGGGGACCCTGCTCTTAAAATGAAAAGTCTCTTTTTTTTTTTTGTTAAAAATAACAAGCATGTTATACTTACATGCTCTATGCAGTAATTTTGCACAGAGCAGCCCAGATCCTCCTCTCCATGGGTCTCTCATTGGCGTTTCTGGCCCCTCCCTCCAGTTGAGTACCCCACAGCAAGCAGCTTGCTATGGTGGCACCCGAGCCACAGCTCCCTGTTCCCCTTTCTCTCCTCATCGGCTGACTGACTTTGATTGACAGCAGCAGGAGCCAATGGCGCCATGCTGCTGTCTCAGTTAATGAGGAGGGGAGTCCCCGGGCAGCTGAGAAACTCCTGCAACATTGCTGGATCTAGATGGAGCTCAGGTAAGATTAGGGGGGCTGAGGCACACAGAAGGCTTTTTAATGTATACAACCACTTTAACTTAGAAGGGATTATGGAGTGAAAAGCCCTACCTATCTGGTGTTTCTAACCTAATAACAAGGGACTTTGGGGTTGATTTACTAAAGGCAAATCGCCTCTGCACTACAAGTGCATTTGAAAGTGCACTTGAAAGTGCACTTACTGTAGATCTGAGGGGAAGATCTGAAATGAGGGGAAGCTCTGCTGATTTTATTATCCAATCACGGTCAAGCAAAAATGCTGTTTTTTATTTTCCTTGTATGTCCCCCTCACATCTACAGCGACTGCACTTCCAAGTGTACTTTCAGTGCACTTTCAAGTGTACTTTCAGTGCACTTTCAAGTGCACTTGTAGTGCAAAGTGGATTTGCCTTTAGTAAATAAACCCCATAGTGTACTTGGTGCAAAGCTATTGACTTTAAAGTCATTGAAAACAATGAAAAGGGAGAAGAGACTCCCTCAGGAATTAGTTGTAGCCAGTTTAGCCTGATTTTATCATCCAATCACGTGCAAGAAAAAATGCTTTATTTTCCTTGCATGTCCCCCTCAGATCTACAGGGACTGCACTTCCAAGTGCACTTGCAGTGCACTTATAGTGCAAAGTGGATTTGCCTTTAGTAAATAACCCCCAATATCTCCTATTTGGTGCTATCCCAATAGGAAAGTATAATACTTCCTTATTTGGGCAGTGATATCATAGAGGGCTCTGTTTGGAGAAGTGATGCACATTCAACAATGATCTTCTAGACCACTTTTTACCAGCTCACTACTATGCACACAATGTAGAAAGCTCATTTTCATAGGTTGAAATAATTAGACCTAAATAATGAAAACACCCTGAAAGACAATATGCAGGTATTATCTGTAACAACGAGTGCTACTGGATCTGCTTTAGATACAACAATAAAACACCTGTTGGGACACACTTCCAATTGTCTGCTTTAAGCATCTTGGGAAATGGGTATTTGAACAATATCACACAAAAACATTTACTTTATTAAGCTCACAGTTAAAAGAAGAACAGCCAGATTATGGAAAGGTAGTTTGGGATTGCATGAACTTAAATTAATTTGTAACAGTTTAAAATCGTATTTTTCATGCCTATAAACCGATTGAATTTCATTAAAAAAAGAAAAAGATAATGCTGTTAGATCTAGCAGACTAATCGGCAGGTATCTCTTTCATCTTATCTTGTAAATAATGCATGTGGAAAGAATTTAAAATAAATAATACTGGAAATACAGGTACTACTTTAATGTGCAAAGGCTACACCCTGCAGGAAAAGAAAAGTGTTCTTTTATTTTCTTTTTTGAACTCCTGTCCCTAGATGCAAAGACAACACATGTATTTTATTGCTACCTCCTGCCATTGATACATACCACCTCTTCTGTTTAGTCAGCATACACCAGTGGCAGGGGACAGGAAAATAAGATGCAGACATTTAATAGAGAATATTAACAACTAGGGACCCAGGCCATTGTCGAATGACGGCCACAAGGTGGCTCTACAGGGCTGGGAGGCCGTCATATGACATCCTTGAGCCTCCGGCCACTGGGGGGCACGCTCGTGCCACCGGCGGCGCACGCGCATGCCCACTACGTCACTCAGGTGCCGATGCGCGTGCCTGGCGGCCGCGATGTCCCCCAGGTAACCGGGATCAGCAGTCACAGAACCAGGGACGTGGATCTGTGTGTAAACACACAGATCCACGTCCTGTCAGGGAGAGGAGACCGATGGTGTGTCCCTTGTACATAGGGACACCCATCGGTCACCTCCCCCAGTCAGTCCCCTCCCCCCCACAGTAAGAATCACCTCGCAGGGCACACATTTAACCCCTTGATCGCCCCCTAGTGTTAACCCCTTCCCTGTCAGTCACATTTATACAGTAATCAGTGCAGTTTTATAGCAGTAATCGCTGTATAAATGTGAATGGTCCCAAAAATGTGTCAAAAGTGTCCAATGTGTCTGCCGTAATATCGCATTCCTGACAAAAATTGCAGATAACCGCCATTACTAGTAAAAAAAAAAAAAAAAAAAAAAAATGTTATAATTCTATCCCCTATTTTGTAGGTGCTATAACTTTTGCGCAAACCAATCACTATAGGCTTATTGAGATTTTTTTTTACCAAAAATGTGTAGAAGAATACGTATCGGCCTAAACTGAGGAAAATAAAAAAAATTTTTAAAACAAATTGGGATATTTATTATAGCAAAAAGTAAAAAATATTGTGTTTTTTTTTCAAAATTGGCAGTTTTTTTGTTTATAACGCAAAAAATAAAAACCGCAGAGGTGATCAAATACCACCAAAAGAAAGCTCTATTTGTGGGAAAAAAAGGACGTCAATTTTGTTTGGGAGCCACATCGCACGACTGCGCAATTGTCATTCAAAGCATAACAGTGCTGAAAGCTGAAATTTCGCCTGGGCAGGAAGGGGGTATATGTGCCCAGTAAGCAAGTGGTTAAAGGAGCAGTATTGAGGGTGACATTACAGACTACCTTCAAGTAAAGTCAGGTGAATGAACCTGGCTTCACTTAAACCTGCATACTTGTCCTGGTCATTGAAAATGGTAGAAGACCCAGAAATCTAGCAGAAATTCAGCAATGGTAGTCTATGTATTTCTCTTGGAACTGTTTTTTTGGAAAGCTGAACTGAAGGCAAAAAGGTAAATATAGTATATAATAATAGTTATAAATAAGATGTCTGTTTTACTGACCAAATAATTGTTATTTATGATCATCCAGCCTCAAGTAAGATATGTGAAGCTGCGCTAGGAATAGTCCCAATTTTTATAAGAGAAACCTTAATTGAATATCATCACAATATATATCCATGTTCGGAGTGATAAGATAAATCCCTTTCTCAATGGCACCACTGTGATTCAAAAGTGCGCCGTTACCTTAAGAAAGACTTGCTTACCAGATAGCAAGCAAATTAGGCATATGGCTATAACCCAGCCAAGGCCTTTACTTGCACAGATGAATATCACAGGATAGATGACTGTATCAGCTTTCACACACTGGCACCACTGTGTAGTCCGGATGCATCTCTTTCAGCAAAAGACCCAGAAAGAAAGACTGGCCACAGTGTAATATTGTCTAGCTTTTTTAATAATATGAAAAGTAATGCACTTACATTTACTTAGTTTAAAATAACATATAAAACAGAGCCGGCCGGCTTGCAACAAATGCACATCCTCCTAGAGTCTGACAGCGTGGTGATGTCACCTAGAGGAGGGTATGTGTTGACGTCACTTATGCTGTCGTACGAGGTAGAAGTCGTAGAAGTAGTCATAATACATATACAGATTGGGTTATTAAACAGAATGGATTGTATGTTCCTAAACAAGTGGCTTTATAACCACTTTAAGGGAATTCCTTGGGGAACCCCAAGTCACCAGAATCAATGTCCCCATTGGAAGATATCCATATATATATATTACTTTTCTGGGGATAACCCAAAATTTGTGAGTTTCTTTTCCTTTCACTTTCAATAATATTGATAAACAGAACAAATACAGAGGGTAAATCTCCTTAACGAGAGCACAGACAGAATTAAAAACTGACAGGTATTGTGATCCCTCTCCACTCTATCCAAAACTAAAAAAAGTTTTTGCCTTTAGTTATACTTTAACATCACTGCGTAGTATGTCTGACACCCCACTTTTTCTATCCAGCACCACAGAGGGAAAAGCAATTTTACATACTATGCATATGTGCAGATATTAGTGATCCATTGTAGCCCAGAAACATGTTGAAGATTTGTAATATATTTGTAGTTGGCTATGAATAACCAAAGGGCTCTACGTCGATTCACACATAATTCTTTAATAACACAGCCACTTTGGAAATAACAATGAAATAATTGGTTAAGACTCATATAAGAATATCACTCTTCATTATACAAATGACTTTTGTGACCGCAAAGTTTTCAGCTCAAAGCTGAGATCAGTATACTTTAGCCAAGATTATAATGTATTGTTATGTGGTTGAAGAAATCTTGTTGCTATAGAGAGTAGGTCAACATAACATAAAAGCCAAATCAAATAAAAAACAAATATAATGGATCCACCAGTCTTTAATATGTAAATATTACTCATAAGTTCAACACAACTGACAGATTTGGAGTAAGGAACGTTTTCATATCACTTGTACTTATGTGTTCTCATAGTTGATCATAATTGTATCACTTAACCGACCATTCCTAGTTATAGTATGATTTAAGAGATTTAAAAGAGAAGTATGGGTTTTAGGAAAAAAAATATACTCGCCTAGGTGGATGCAGCATCGGTCCAATGCTGCATTGTCTCCCGCTGCTTCTAAGACTGAGAACTGTGTGATCAAAGACAGCTGATTACTCATTTCCCCCCCTCCACTGTCACAGTTTCGCTGTTCTGCCACACCAGCACATACTGGAGTGCTGGGCTCTGGTAGGGCAGGCACAGCTGCCATTCCAGGCATCTGAGTAGATCCCATCCATATGGCCAGGATCTTTTTTTTTTTTTTAAATCAGATTTTTTTTTTTTTATATATATACAAAAAACATTGAGACAATACAGACAAATTGTACAAACAAAATCACATTAAACAAAACACAACCCCCAAAAAAAAAGCTTTTTAAAGCCTGGATCGGCTGTGACATCAGCTGACTAGGGATGAGCTTCGAGTTCGAGTCAAACTCATTTTCGACTCGAACATTGCCTGTTCGCCGAACAGCGAACAAATTGGGTGTTCGCGGCAAATTCGAAAAGTCTATTGGAGAAATCTAAAGTGCTAATTATAAAGACTTATATGCAAGTTATTGTCCTAAAAAAGTGTTTGGGGACCTGGGTCCTGCCCCAGGGGACATGTATCAATGCAAACAAAAGTTTTAAAAACGGACGTTTTTTCGGGAGCAGTGATTTTAATAATGCTTAAAGTGAAACAATAAAAGTGAAATATTCCTTTAAATTTCGTACCTAGGGTATGCATATAAAGTCGCGCATGTTTCCCGTGCTTAGAACTGTCCCTGCACAAAGTGTAATTTCTGAAGGAAAAAAAGTCATTTAAAACTCACTCGCGGCTATTAATGAATTGTCGGCTCCCGGCAATACATAGAAAAGTCATTGATAAAAATTTTTTAAAAAGTGTGGGATTCCCCCCAAATTCAATTACCAGGCCCTTCAGGTCTGGTATAGATATTAAGCGGAACCCCGCCGCAAATTAAAAGAAAAATGCGTGCGGTTCCCCCCAAATATCCATACCAGGCCCTTCAGATCTGGCATGGATTTTAAGGGGAACTCCACCCCAAATTAAAAAAAAATGGCGTGGAGTCCCCCCAAAAATCCATACCAGACCCTTATCTGAGCACGCAACCTGGCAGGCCGCAGGAAAAGAGGGGGGGACGAGAGAGCGGCCTGGTATCCTGGTATGGATATTTGGGGGGAACCGCACGCATTTTTTTTTTAAAATTTGCGGCGGGGTTCCCCTTAATATCTATACCAGACCTGAAGGGCCTGGTAATTGAATTTGGGGGGACCCCCACGCTTTTTTTTTTTTATCAATGACTTTTCTATGTATTGCCGGGAGCCAACAATTCATTAATAGCCGGGAGTGAGTTTTAAATGACTTTTTTTCCTTCAAAAATTACATTTTGTGCAGGGACAGTTCTAAGCACGGGAAACATGCGCGACTTCACATGCATATTATACACACCCCCCAGGTACGAAATTTAAAGGAAAATTTCACTTTTATTTTTTTCATTTTAAGCATTATTAAAATCACTGCTCCCATAAAAACGTCATTTTTTTTTTTTTTAATTTGCATTGATACATGTCCCCTGAGGCAGGACCCGGGTCCCCAAACACTTTTTAGGACAATAACTTGCATACAAGCCTTTATAATTAGCACTTTAGATTTTGAACGTTCGAGTCCATTGTATTTAATAGGGTTCTAAAGTTCACGCGAACATTCTGTCTGTTCGCAGGTTCTGGTACGAACCGAACAGGGGGGTGTTCGGCTCATCCCTGCAGCTGACAGCAGACTTGGCTATACTTCTCTTTTAAAATGTGAAAAGGTATATACATATAAGGTGCGTAAAGAAATTTGCCAATAATATATCTGTATTTCTGTTACTTTATTAAAAATATTATTTTAGGTTAATGGGTAGAGACATGCAGTTTGTAAGTAGCATTAAACACAACAGTCTGCTTTTTAGAGTCTTGTGACATTTTATTGCCTGGTCAATAAGCCAGTAAGTCTATTATTTTTCAACATCCTTTAACAGACCCAGCTGTCCAGCAAAAGTGGTAGTTTAGGGGTTGAGACAAACCATTTACCACTGACAGAGGTGCTTACAATAGGCAGCTTTTATTCATATAGTTAAAACCTTTATCCCAAAACAGAAAAATAAAAAAACTGCTGCTGTTGCTACTTAAAATGTGTTAGCTGGAAGTACCCTTTAATTTGTCAAGTTTATCTAAATCCACTAGTCCATCTAACACTTACTTCTACACAGGTTAGGAATGTTGCTGTCCAAGACTGGCTAAACTATTCCTCCACTGATATAGTTCAGAAATTATCCCTAGGACTGGCCATACATGAGTTCAACCAGCAGGCTGAATTAAAGAAAATGACTACATTCCCTTATCCACACACTCAAAGACCACTGCCTAGTGGATCATGGATCGCAAATTTTGGTCAGTCTATGCTGAACCAACTTAATTTCGATCCATGTATGGCCAGGTTAAGACAATATGTTTGTCACTAGCTTAATCACAGGTGAAAATAAGGAACAAACTAAAAAATATACACTTTAAGGCATGGCTTCAAATTTTAAGCAGTTATACCAGGGATCCTCAAACTACGGCCCCCCAGCTGTCGCGGAACTACACATTCCATGAGGCATTGTAAAACTCTGACATTCACAGACATTACTAGGCATGATGGGAATTGTAGTTCCTGAACAACTGGAGGGCCATAGTTTGAAAACCCATGAGTTATACAGTGAAAAACAGTGTAAGGACAGAGGCATTTTTAAAGTTGTATGCAGCTCATTTGGGGAGTCGCATGAGGTTGTCTACTAAGGAGGGGGGATAATGAGGAGAAGAACAGAGAGAAAGGGGAAGGGAAAGGGAGGGAATGGGGGAGGGGGAGATAGCAGAGAAGATGGTAGCCAACATTACAACCGATGAGCTGTCACTGAGCTTGGGTAGGTAACCTAGGTGCGTAGCCAACATGCCAAACAGAGCTGCAAAATTAAAAACCTGATAGAACTGTAACAAATGGGACCTATAAAGATCATAATTGTGTCCCGCCGGTAAGACTCTCATTGCTGTGCTATCCAGAAGAGTGTTTGAAGGGTATTGGGTGGGGCCAGGTGGTTCATAGGTTTAGAGGTCACAATGAAAAAAAAAGGTAGACCTGGCGATGGTGGTGGGTGGACAGCAGTATAGCCTTGGTAATGATCTAGAAGGGTACTAAGACATCTGAGGGTGCTTTATGTTATGTGTCAGATCCTTTAGGGCCTGTTGGTCTGCTGTAGAGAACGCTTTTTCCATGAACGGTTCCATTTGTGCTGGAATCAAAGAGATTTTTGATAGTTGGAGAAGAGCAAGTCTATTTACTCTAACGTGAAGAGGTTCAGTAGGTCGACTTTTAAGTCCTTGATGGTAGGAGGGATAGAGTAAATCCACTTTTTGAGGATTGCCTTCCTGGCTGACATGTGGCAAGTGGCATTCCAGGCCTTATTGTGATGAAGGATTCTGGACTGAGACCTAGGTATGTCCTGTTTGGAGGCATCCAATGATTCAAACAGTAGAAGCAATATGTTGTTGTAGGGGCAAAGTCCGGTAACTGTCGCTGCAAAAAGTTCCACTCGATTCCAGTAGGATAGAATATGGGGACAAGACCAGAGTATGTGTAGAAGTGAAGGCTTGGAGATACTACATAGAGGGCACTTAGAGCGGTCTGGAAGTTCTTTAGATTTTAGGTGATGGATGTAGGCCGGGTGAAGAATTTTATACTGCTGCCCATGCCAGAATTAACTGGTTATAAAGAGATACGTGGTCTTGTAGCCTTTAAGGGTGATTTTGAGAGCAACCCGTGATTGTAGATCTTTATTCCAAGCGGTGGGGGTGGAGGAGTAGATGGGTGTCTTAAAAAAGGTGGTCAAAAGCTTGTAAAGGTCGGAGATTTTGTGAAGGTTCCGCTCTAGTAACATGTCCAGTAACCATGTTTTGAAGCGTAAATTTCTAGAGGGGCGCATGCTGGCCACAAAGCTTGTTGTTTGGTAAATGTATAGAAGGTGCTGGGTTGTCAATTTGAACCTGTGTAAGATCTGGGTAGAGGTCTCGCTGAAGAAACATCAAATAGTTGGGCAAATCTGCATAGACTCTGGGAAGCCCATGTGGAGAATGTGGGATATTGCTGAGCCTGTGGGAACAGAGGGTGACAACAAATAGGGAGATGGTTGGACATAAGGGGAGAAATTTACATTTTTTTTACTATCTCTCTTCAGGCCACCGCTGTGTCCCGGATGAGGAGGTTATGTTTCAGATGGGAGGGAATTGCTTTAGTCCCACAGTGCAGCAATGAGTGTAGCCCATAGGGGCTAGTCATCTGCAATTCTAGGTCATGGTTTGAGTAATTGGAAGCACAGGTTATCCAGTCTAACCCCACTCTCAGAGGACAGAACAGATTGTAAAGTCTTATGTTAGGGAGGTTAGCACCCCCTTCATGTTTGGGTAGAGATCATTTTTGCAAAGCTATGCAGAGCTCACAATCCTTCCACAGGAAGATGGTTAGGGCATTGTACATTTTTTGGAGGTCTTTGTGTTTTAACAGTAGGGGATCGTCTGGAGAGGGTATAATAACTTTGGGAAACTGACCATCTTATAAAGGTGGCATCTGCCGAACAGCGAGAGAGGATGGCCTGACCAGTTTTCTAACTCTGTAATGTGATTTTTGGCTATGGGAAAGACCAAAGCCATAGCCCAAGGAAGGGGTGGGGAACGTGCACAGAAGAGGGTTAGAATTCCACTTTTGGAAAAATGTATTGTTAAGCCCGAGCAAGCCTGAAAAGTATCTCTTGGTTGTGTATCATGTCCCCAGAGGGGTTTGAATTGAATATAAGAATATCGTCTGTAATAGTGGTCTAGGGAGCCTACCTTAATCCAGTGGAGATTGGGGTGGGAGAGTAAAAAATCTGGAGAGGGGTTCTATTGCCAGACAAAAAAAGAGAGTGGAGAGGGGGCAACTTTGCCTAGTACCTTTGTGTAGATGTATTTTGTTAGAAATGTGGCCTGCAGCAATCCCATTAGCCAACGGGGCTGAGTACATTGCATGAAAAAGATGGCTGAAGGTGCCCGAAAAGCCAAATTTGGACAATACCAGGCTCAACCAATGGAAGTTGACATTGTCTAAATCTTTTCCGGCGTTGAGGTTCCTTGGATGAGCTGGCTCTAGCCATTTCCAGTACTGTTAGAACTTTCCTAATATTAGATGTAGCGGATCTTCCAAGTCTGTTTGCAATAATTTTGTAAAGAGGTTTGGAGTCTAAATATATCAGGGAGATTGAGCCATAGGAGCCTGGGTCAGTGGGATCTTTATCCTTCTTAGGGATAAGCTTGATGTGGGCTTGGAGGCCTGAAGGTAGGTACTGGTTCCCGTCTAATATCTTTTGATATACTGATTTAAGGGTGGGGACTATGATGTCTAGGGACAATTTGTAAAAGTCAAAGGTGTACCTGTTAGGGCCTGGCGCCTTACCTGGAGATAGTGACTTGATTGTGCGTGTAATATTCATTGATAGAAGTGTTTAACTGTGCCAAGAGAGAGTCGTCAATGGTGGGGAATGGGGTCCTATCTAAACAGGATGTAGCTAAAGTTTTGTCGATTGGGTCCTGTTCGTAGAGCGAGGCGTAAAATTCCTCTAGAACGAGGTTAAAGGGGTTGTAAAGATTCATTTTTTTTCACCTTAATGCATCCTATGCATTAAGGTGAAAAAAAAACTGGCAATGACGGACCCCCCAGCCCCCTTGTTTTACTTACCTAAGCCTCGAATCTGCTGTGTGCGTCCCCCGATGTCCTCTTCTCTTCGGAGTCTGGCCGTCGATTGGCTAGATTTGCTAGATTGATAGCAGTGCAGCCATTGGCTCACGCTGCTGTCAATCCCATGCAATGACGCGGCGTGACGGGGGGCGGGGCCATGTGATACAGTCGGCGGCTATGGCCGCCAGCTGTATCATGGGAGTGTGCCCGCAAGCTAACCCCCTTGGGAGAGCGCTTCCTACGAAGTGGGTTAGCTGATGCCAGGAGGAGCCAAGACAGCCGCCAAGGCCAAGGTCTAAGAACCAAAAGACAGCCCCTCAGAGCAATATCCGATGGCAGTAAAGGAGAAACAGAGTGGATGATTTTTACCAGAAGCAGATGCCTGCAGCTTTTTTTGAGTCTCTCCAGTTGGTCCTTTACCCATGAAAGGGTTTCTATCTACCTAAACTGAGTTACCGAGTTACCTTCAGATGCCCTGTGGATTCCTGTTGATGTCCCAGCCAGTTACATGGTAGGGATATTAACACCTGACCAACCTTCAGTTGAGGAATACTGGATCCATCCATTTCATCTTTGGTTGATACCAACGGGATACCAGTGAGGCGCACCCTACACCCTCAGGATCTTCGCTGACAGATTGGTCCACCAGTCGGGTCCAACAGTTCCAGTAAGCGTATTCTAGCTACACCATTTGCTTGAAGACATACCGTTGGGATGTTCCACATAACTTCATGACATCTCACTGGACTACCACATATTGTTGTGTTGATTGATTTTCACTCGTGGACTGATTATTATTGTCTACTTTTTCACTGTCACACCCAGTCGGGTGTATATTGTTTAGAGTTTTTTTCACATTTCACTAACACTTAGCGCTACATATCCACTCACAATTCTTTTGAATTTTGTCACATTCTTGTGTAGCTGCTTCCCTCATTCCTTGGTTGTTTTTTGGGGGATAGCACAATTATTATTCACACCCAGATTACTAAGGCAAAGTTAATATTCCTGGACTCAGATTTACGCATTCTGTTGCGGCCAGATGAGTCGGAAAGGCGCAGTTTTTTGACCAGGTCTTTCCTCTGGCTGCGTTGGTTTCTCAGGTCGGCAATGCAAGAGGGGGTGCAGAGATATCTATCAGGATATGAAGGTAAGCTTGAAGGTACTGCATTGCTTCCTCCAGGTTTTTGGGATCTCCAGCAGGGTCTGAGAAGCGGAGTATAACAGGGTAGGCCAGAGCGAACTTAATTCTCTTTTGGTAGAGAGTGCGTCTACTGGAGACCTCTTGAGAATAGTCTATAAACAAAACTACTTTGTAGCCATCCAATTGTACGGATTTGGAATTTCTGAATGATTTTAGGATATTGACCCTGTCAGCATAGTTCAGAAAACACACAATAACAGGTTTTGGTGTACATATGTAATTTGAAGGTGCTCCTAGGGCCCTCTCAACTATACAGGGCATTGAAATTCCCAGGGCGCATGGAATGCACATGATGCAGATGTTGACCAGTGAATCAGCATTGAAGGATTCCAGGAGACCAATAACCCGCAGGTCCAATATAAACTGCTGGGCCTGCTTTGATTGCTGTTCTGAGGAGTTTTGTACCTCATCTTACAATTCAGACAAGCGGTGCTCTATCTCAGAAAGCCTCTTGGTGTGGTCACCAAGTTCTTTCTTTAACTGTGTGATACCTGCAGCTATGGCGTTGTCAACTGCTGCTGTTATTTTGGGGGACAATAGGGCTGCAATGACCTGAGCTATTCCAGCATAGTGCTCCTCGGGAGGTGAGGCACCATGGCCGTATGGTGAGCAGAGTCTGCAGGGATTGCAGTGGTGCTCAAGGCATCTGCTTCGTCTGCCATATTGGCTGCAAGTAGGCCTTGCAGAGAGAGCTCTGAGCGGGAGGCCGCGGTGGAGCCGGAGGGGCCGTGGACCAGGAATTTGTCCATTCACCATTGCCTCTGTATGGGTGAGAGGTGGACTCACTGTGCTCAGGCAGAAGAGGTCAGTTTTTTAAGCAGGGTGATCCAGAGCCATCGCTCCTCACTCCCTCACATGTGGCGCTGGAACCAGAAGCTCAGTTTAATTAAAGATCCATGGGAAGCCCTCCTTCATAAATCATTGTGGGATATTCCTGGACATGCTTGATCCCTAATTACACACTTATTTAAGACTACCAAACAAATGATTTCTCATGCGTGGAAATCTCCATCTATTAACTTTGAAGCAGATAAATTAGCAATCCTGGGGACACTTGTCAATGAAAAGCTGACTTCTATTTTGGAGACACCCATGACAAATTAATTTCCACTCGGCACCCTTGGCTCAAGCACTCCTCAGTTTCTCCAAGCACTCGACGTCTCCTCCAGCTTTGATGTAAAGGATATTCTCCCTGCATTAGCATTTCTTCATTGATTCCCAAGGGTCCCCTCCTTTATCCCTCTCCTCTCCTACCTTCCTGTACCCATCCCAACTCCTCAGCCTACTCAAATGATATCATGCACCTACAGAGGCCTCAGGAGGGGAGGAGGGATTTTCTCAGCTAAGCACACCCTACTGCATGCATGCCTAAGCTAAGGGCACATGTATTTTAGGAAGTGATTGCTACATAAATCATCTGCCCTTACTAAAGATGACAATTGCCAGAAAGGCTAGGGGGTGTTTTTCAAAGTGATTTCACAGCAAAATAAAGCTCCATCCATGAAGACACAGATGGATGGGTGGGTTTACTTTGAATTTTAAAATCGAATTAAATAGCATTTTGGTTTGTGGTGCTCAGATGCAGTGCAGTTCCACTTTAATGAGTACTGGGTTACATGTTCCTGATTTACAATCTTATTTACTTTAAATGAAATGTGCTTGCGCTTGTTAAATTCCAACTCAACGTTATTTCTGACACTGAATCGCCATACAGACTAAAGCCCTGTACACACGATCAGATTTCCTATGGATTCTAATCCGATGGATTTTTCCATCGGAAATCCGATGAAGCTGACTTCCATCAGTCTTGCCTACACACTATCAGTCAAAAATCCGACCGTCCCAAACGCCGTGACGTAAAACACTGCGACAAGCCGAGAAAAATTAAGTTCAATGCTTCTGAGCATGCGTCAACTTGATTCTGAGCATGCGTGGGTTTTTTGTCCGATGGAGTTCCATACAGACAATCGGAATTTGCTATCGTTTTTTTCCCATCGGATAAATTTAAAACATGTTCTATTATTTCTCACCGATGGAAAAAAGACCGATGGGGCCCATACACGATCGGTTTGTCCGATGAGAACAGTCCATCAGACTGTTTTCATCGGTAAAACCGATCGTGTGTACACGGCAATACACTTTTTTGTATACTGTTTCCTTTAACTTGCCCTTTTTTTTGCTGGGCTCTTGAGTATTTTATATATCAAACAATGTATACTTTGGTATAATAAAAACTTTTGGTACCAGAAACCTAAAACAAAAAACACTTCTGGAAGACAACTTTTTAAAATGTGCTATTTAAAACGTACCGTATTTATCGGCGTATAACACGCGCCGGCGTATAACACGCACCCCAAGTTTAGGAGGAAATTTTAGGGAAAAAAACTTTTAGGAGGGAAGTTTAAGGAAAAATAACTTACATTTAAATGCAGCCTTGTCAGTGTCCATTGCAGCCTTGTCACAGTGCAGCCTTGTCAGTGTCTATTGCAGCCTTGTCACAGTGCAGCCTTGTCAGTGTCCATTGCAGCCTTGTCACAGTGCAGCCTTGTCAGTGTCCATTGCAGCCTTGTCACAGTGCAGCCTTGTCAGTGTCCATTGCAGCCTTGCCCCAGAGTCCATTTCAGCCTTGCCCCAGAGTCGCCGTGCAGCCTTGCCCCAGAGTCGCCGTGCAGCCTTGCCCCAGAGTCGCCGTGCAGCCTTGCCCCAGTGTCGCCGTGCAGCCTTGCCCCAGTGTCGCCGTGCAGCATTTTAAAATTGGCGCAGAGACTGTGCGGACGCCGCCGAGAACGCCGGGGACGCCGGGGACGCAGGGACGTAGGGACTGGGCGGAGCCGCCGCCGAGATACACATAGCCGAGTGTACTCGGCTATACTCGGCTTTTCTCGGCTCCGCTCACAGTCACGCCGAGTCCCGCCCTATGATGGACATAACACAGGTCCAATGGCGGGACTGGGCGTGACTGTGAGCGGAGCCGAGAAAAGCCGAGTATAGCCGAGTACATTCGGCTATGTGTATCTCGCTCCACTCCGCTCAGTCAGCGGAGACAGCTCAGGGATGTGGGTATCGGCGTATAACACGCACCCACGATTTTCCCCTGATTTTCAGGGGAAAAAAGTGCGTGTTATACGCCGATAAATACGGTAATTGTTGTGACAGATAACCTAGTATTACAAACAAATTATAAAATAACTTATAATTTTATTTTTTCTGCTGGTCAATTTGATCAAAATATATGTACTTTAGAAGACTCTATACTGTAGATATTGGGGCTTTACAGATTGATGTCTGATGGTATATAGAGCCAGGGACTTTGATCAAATTATATAAAATATGAATTTGAATATGAAATATGTTGGAAATGCAATTCAGAAACTGGAATACATGGATACATAATAAGACCCAAAGTATGTGGACATCTCTCAAAATGATTAAGTTCAGGTGTTTCTATTCTTAATAATACAATATACAATATAAAGAGTAAGACATATTAAATTACGTGAAGTGGAATTTATTAAAGCGCTAATGAATATTAAACTTGGGTGTAACAAACAAAAGATAACTGAATAGTGACAGCTGCAATCATTCAAAAAGGTTTCTGTGTCCTCTAAAGTGAAATATAAAACAATATAATGATGCGCTTACACCAACCTTCTGTGTTAGGACAGTGAACTTGCACCTCATGCATGAATAACACCAATGCAAAAAGTGCTCCGTGGCAATATGCAAAAAATAAATGTAAAAATATAATGCTCAATGCTAATTACACAGTGTTCATATATAAAGTGCTAGTGCATACAAACAAAAATTGAGCAGCATACATGTGTTGCAATGTGAACTAAACGACCGTCCCAATCAAAACTTTCCTTAAAAGACTTTCTCCACTTTGATACTTGTCTCCAGGTGGGCGTTTGAACAATTCACAGGATATTAGGTACACAATCCACCTGCATGCATCAACCAAAAGTAACCTTTCTCATTGCAGTGAATTTGTTCAAAAGGAATTCCCCCTTACTTTCCTTAGTGATTAGCGGAATGCAGCAATATCAATGTGGACATATGCAGGGAATAAACAGAAACAAATCATAGCGCAATACTGCCCCACCACAGTACAATGATCAACTGTGTGTGTGGTTGAACTCACATATCCAAGTCATGTGTCGATGATGTAACGCGTAGGGGGAGAAGTCTATTGATGTTACCAGCAGCTTGATGAGGATATCGTCTTACTGAGCTAAAACTAAGCGCTGTCTGTATTCCTGGATATGTGAGTTTAACCACATACACAGTTTATCATTGTACTGTGGTGGGGCAGTATTGCGCTATGATTTGTTTCTGTTTATTCCCTGCATATGTCCACATTGATATTGCTGGATTCCGCTGATCACTAAGGAAAGTAAGGGAAAATTCCTTTTGAACAAATTCACTGCAATGAGGTTACTTTTGGTTGATGCATGCAGGTGGATTGTGTACCTAATATCCTGTGAATTGTTCAAACGCCCACCTGGAGACAAGTATCAAAGTGGAGAAAGTCTTTTAGGCTGGGTTCACACTAGTGCGACAAGACATCCGTCCTACTTTGGATCCGACTTTGCCCTGCGACATGAAGCCGACATATGTCCGACTTTCAATGAACGGGGATCCGACTTGGATCCCCGCCAATATCAGGCACTGTGTTTGGTATGAATCTTGAGGGGGAACTCCAGGCCAAATTTTAAATTAAAAAAACGGCGCGGGTTCCCCTCCAGAGGCATACCAGGCCCTTGGGTCTGGTCTGGATTTGAACAGGCGCCCCTACGCCGAAAAAACGGCGTGGGGGTCCCCCCAAAATCCAAACCAGACCCTTATCCGAGCACACAACCTGGCAGGCCGCAGGGGAAGAGGGGGGGATGAGAGAGCGGCCCCCCTCCCTCCTGAACCGTACCAGGCCGCATGCCCTCAACATGGGGGGTTTGGTGCTCTGGGGCAGGGGGCGACCTGCGGCCCCCCCACCCCAGAGCACCATGCCTCCATGTTGATGAGGACAGGGCCTCTTCCCGACAACCCTGGCCGTTGGTTGTCGGGGTCTGCGGGCGGGGGGCTTATCGGAATCCGGGAGCCCCCTTCAATAAGGGGGCCCCCGGCCCCCCCACCCTATGTGAATGAGTATGGGGTACATCGTACCCCTACCCATTCACCTGGTGGAAAAAAATTGCAATAAAAAAACACTACACAGGTTTTTAAAGTAATTTATTACACAGCTCCGGGGGTCTTCTTCCGACTCCGGCGCTCTTCTTCCGACTTCCGGGGGTCTTTTCCGACTTTGGGGGTCTCCGGTGTCGTCTCCGCGCTCTCCGGTTCTTTCTTCCGCCGGGCCTCCGCTAACTTCTTTTTAGCTCTTTTGCTAACAGAGGCCCGGTCTTCCCTTTGTCTCGTCCGGCTCTCCGTTGTCCTTCTGCCGGCCCCTCCACTAACTTCTTCGTAGCTCTTTCGCTAGTGGAGGAGCCGGTCTTCCCGTCGCTGTCGCCGTCAGCTTCTTCTTCCCTCTTCTCCTTCTCGATGTTGACGCGTCGCTTCTTCCCGCTGTAATACTGGCTCTCCGCTCCGCTCCGCATTAATATAGGCTTCTCATGACGTCACAGTCACATGTTCCGGGGCACATGGCCCCGGAGCATGTGACTGTGACGTCATGGGAACATGTGACTGTGACGTCATGAGAAGCCTATATTAATGCGGAGCGGAGCGGAGAGCCAGTATTACAGCGGGAGGAAGCGACGCGTCAACATCGAGAAGGAGAAGAGGGAAGAAGAAGCCGACGGTGACGACGGGAAGGCCGACCCCTCCACTAGCGAAAGAGCTACGAAGAAGTTAGTGGAGGGGCCGGCAGAAGGACAACGGAGAGCCGGACGAGACAACGGGAAGACCGGGCCTCTGTTAGCAAGAGAGCTAAAAAGAAGTTAGCGGAGGCCCGGCGGAAGAAAGAACCGGAGAGCGCGGGGACGACACCGGAGACCCCCGAAGTCGGAAAAGACTCCCGGAAGTCGGAAGTAGAGCGCTGGAGTCGGAAGAAGACCCCCGGAGCTGTGTAATAAATTACTTTAAAAACCTGTGTAGTGTTTTTTTATTGCAATTTTTTTCCACCAGGTGAATGGGTAGGGGTACGATGTACCCCATACTCATTCACATAGGGTGGGGGGGCCGGGATCCGGGGGCCCCCTTATTGAAGGGGGCTCCCGGATTCCGATAAGCCCCCCGCCCGCAGACCCCGACAACCAACGGCCAGGGTTGTCGGGAAGAGGCCCTGTCCTCATCAACATGGGGGCAGGGTGCTCTGGGGTGGGGGGGCCGCAGGTCGCCCCCCTGCCCCAGAGCACCAAACCCCCCATGTTGAGGGCATGCGGCCTGGTATGGTTCAAGAGGGAGGGGGCCGCTCTCTCGTCCCCCCCTCTTCCCCTGCGGCCTGCCAGGTTGTGTGCTCGGATAAGGGTCTGGTTTGGATTTTGGGGGGACCCCCCACGCCGTTTTTTCGGCGTAGGGGTGCCCCTGCAAATCCAGACCAGACCCAAGGGCCTGGTATGCTCCTGGAGGGGGAACCCATGCCGGTTTTTTATTTAAAATTTGGCCTGGAGTTCCCCCTCAAGAGCAGTACAGCACAAGTCGCATGCCAAAGTCGGACCATGCAAGACTGCGGTCCGACTTTGATCCGACTTCAATGATAGTCAATGGGCTGAAGTCGGATCAAAGTCGGACCAAAGTAGTACAGGGAGCATTCTCAAAGTCGGACCGACATGTGTCGGACCAGTTAAGACGGCTCCCATAGGGAAACATTGATTTTCACACGTCATGCGACATGAGCTCCCAATGTCGGAGCGTTTGTCGCCCCAGTGTGAACCAGGCCTTAGTTCACATTGCAACACATGTATGCTGCTTAATTTTCGTTTGTATGCACTAGCACTTTATATATGAACACTGTGTAATTAGCATTGAGCATTTTAATTTTACATTTATTTTTTGCATATTGCAACGGAGCACTTTTTGCATTGGTGTTATTCATGCATGAGGTGTAAGTTCACTGTCCTAACACAGAAGGTTGGTGTAAGCGCATCATTATATTGTTTTAGATTAAATTTAGTGCTTCTACAATGTACTTTTGTAGCAACAGAGGAGTAGAGACTGTTGTAGAGGGGAGCAAAGTTTTTTAAATCAGATGTCCATTTCAGGTAAAACATGGGTGTGTACAAACACTATCGGAATTTTCGACAACAAATGTTCAATGTGAGCTTTTGGTTGGATATTCCGACCGTGTGTAGGTTCCATCGGACATTTGCTGTCGGAATTTCCGACAACAAATGTTTGAGAGCAAGTTCTCAATTTTTCCGACAAGAAATTACGACCGTGTGTAGCCATTTCCGATGCACAAAAGTGTTGCGCATGCTCGGAATCAATTTGACGCATGCTCGGAATGATTTTATAGTTCATTTTTCTTGGCTCATCATAGTGTTGTACGTCTCTGCGTTCTTGACCATCGGAATTTCCAAGTAACATTTGTGCGACCGTGTGTAGGCAAGACAAGTTTGAGCCAACATCCGTCGAAAAAAACCCCACTGTTTTGTTGTCGGAGATTCAGATCGTGTGTACGCGGCATAAGACTATATGTTGTATGTGTTTTTGTTGCAAAATATTCCCATTTTGGAAGAACAGTATTACTGGCTGGCATTTTAATCCAATGGTTTCATTATTTTCTAAATCACAGTCTTGTAGCAAGTATACAGATTACGATTTCTGACTTCATATGGACTTTTATGATATATTGGCTTACCTAAATACAGCCAAACAACTAGCATTTTCCAAAAGAACATAAGTAATAAAAGCCTTTGTATTCCCCTCCATACAGATTTTACTAAACAAGATACAGTAGGTGAATTTTCCATGTGACTGAATCAGACATTGAGCCTTTTAACATTTAGATCAACCTATTTGTTAACTTGTTAATGCTTTGAAGATCCTAACCAGGTTTCTTCCTTTACTGAACGGTTCAAAATGTCTGGCCACTTAGGAAAAACAATATTAGAAATCAGTTGAATTTTGGAACACAGATGTCACCCTAAATACCATCTTGTTCCTAAATGTATTCATTTTTTGTCACTGACATATGTGCTCAAATTAACATTAACAGTAGCTGCCTTGTGAACAGCTTTTAATAAAAGATTCAACATTCATGACTGCATTTGAGATATGTGGTAGTCCAAATGCAACTGCTGGATTTAATACATATTTTCTTTGCACTTGCATGTTTTGTCTTTCAGATCTTATTTCCCTTACATATTTTGGTCTGGGGAAAAATTCTGGCAGGATACAATATCTTCTATTAAGGTTTAACACACTTGATGCAGATCTGAACAGCTGGCACACCCCAAGCATCTTACCAAGCAAGCTTTTAGTTGGCTCATACGCAGATTTCTAGGCACATACATATGTTGACACGCTAACACACTGTATATAACTGATGACTGCAGAGGAAAGGGGGTACAGGGAATATGATGAATATGTTCTTGGTGCTATGGAAGGGAACATCTCTTGGCCTTTTTTTTCATAAACTGTAATGCAGTTTTATCCAATATTACATTATCCGCATAGACATGTTTTAAATGGTAGAATTAGTGACAACAATAGACTCTATAATCAAATCCTTTTTGCCCACCCTCAACTTTCTCATCCATCTTAAAGGACCACCCTGATTACTAATACTGCTGCCAAAAATACTGTTTGACTTTCAGTGCTCTCATTGCATACCCAGTCTATGTCAAACTCTTCCTTTTCTGCTTAATTATAACTTGCTATGATTTTGAAGAAAGCCTTAAGCCTTAACCATTAGTGTTACTTTTGGTAACAACAAGGTATGATAGATATTCAGTTAAGGATGCACTATATGCCCAAAAGGTTATGGACCCCTGACCATCACATCTACCCATACGACAATAATTGTGTGCTTATAAACTCCATATGCCAATAGTTTGGGGAAAACACTTTTCTTTTCTTTTATTTTATTTTCATTTCACAAAACAAGTCCAAAGACATGGTTTGATGAGTTTGGTGTGGGAGAATGTCCTGACCTTAAACCTATTAAACAACTTTGAAATGAAAGACTTTCCTGAAAAGTGGAGCCCTTATAAATTGCAAATACTTTTTTTTTTGGGGGGGAGGGGGGGATGGGGGCTTTCATTAATGCTCTTGGTTTTGTGAATGGGTTGTACAACATACTCATATGGATGTAACAGCACATAATGGCCAAGTGACCACAAGCGACCATATGATATAAAATGAACTTATTGGAAGTTAGAATGAAGGGATGAGCAAGGTAGAATTAATGATACAATGGCTCAGTGTCAAAATGTCATAATAATTATAATATTCTATAAAGATTGTATAGCAGCAATAAATATCATGCTATTATGTACACGCTATGTAGCAAACAATGTCAATAACTACAGCTCTTTATAGCCAAATTGACATAAGCAATCGTCATCACAAATGTGTACATATCATTGGTTCATTCCATATATGGTCCTTCATTTGTGACGTCTGCTTCTTCCACGTGTCTTTACATTCTTTAGCTCAACAGCCATTTTAGCTTAGACGATGGGTTGGGCCGGGAGGAGGGAGTTGAAGGAGTGAATCAAGGAGTGGGGGAGTGGAAGAGACATCTGTTTCTCATCTTCACTCTGGGATCAATAATTCAGTCTCTTTTAACTTTCAATCAAGGAAAATAATACTAAGGTTTCTCATCTTGTTACATCAATACTAAAACACACATTCATGAAAATACTCTTCTGGTTCCCAATATTAGCATCAATAATTTTCTTATTGTATAAATATATCTTAGTGTGTGTGTCTGGCTATATCAGTCTTTCTTTAAAAGGAGCGCTTCTATTGTTCCTTGCAAATATATCACTCAGAAGTATAGGGGCTATTTACTCTAAATCTCCTAAGGATGGGGCTGTGAACCATGTGAGCAGCTGAGACAAGAATCACCCAACTTGCAACAAACTTCTGAACCAATATACCAAAACACAATGAGGGAAATAACAATATTTGAGTGTTTAAAGAGAAAGACAACATAGACATAAAATAATAATTTTATCAACTCCATCACAGTCCCCCCTTAAAATTACTATTTTATCAGTACTGTCCCTATGCTGTATGGCCCTACCTGCCCCCCCCCCCCTGACATCAGGACCTTTTTTGCATTTCGCATAGAGGTCAGACATGGCTTGCCCAGTGTCCTTACTCGACGAAATGGTCAGGAGAACAGTCAAGTACTATTCTTTCCCTTATCATTTCAGAATGTTGTATGTATTTTTAACAGGCAAGGACTGTAATGGAGCATACGGTCCCTCTTCTTCCTCCTCCTTCATTGGATCTCTAATATCACCTAAATTCAAAAAAGTAGGGGTTACCTCTTCAGCTGCTTTTCCCAACAGCGTCTTCATACAGGGCAAAATATAGCAAACCACTATTGCAGCTAATGTAAACAGCATCAAAATTGCTATGCCTATTTGAGTACAAATGCGTTGCCATCCACTCATCCACCCAAAATACTGATCCCAGGGATCGGTCAACCCCGAATTTCTTTTTAACTCTTTTGAGAGATCCTCTAATTTCTTAATGGCCAAGGTTACCTTACCATTTGGGCCTGTATTGTCCGGAATGTACGTACAACATGTACTTGTCCCAGGCAACATTTTACACACACCCCCCTTTTCAGCTAAAATCATGTCTAAGGCCATACGATTTTGGAAAGTCATTTGTGAAGTGGCCTCTAGTTGTTCAGCTAAACCCTGGAGTGCATCCCTGGTATAGTTAACGGACCTCTGTTGGTTATAGTAGATATAATTAATCCAATCTACATTCTTATTTACAGTGATTATGGGAATCAGGGACTCGAATCCTGCAGCTACTTGGTCTCTGGCTTTGAATTCATTTGGGACCCCCCTTGGAACTCCTATGGTATCTATATATACATGGGGATCAAAACTACTAGCTAGGGCACTTTGGCGCTTCCTGCTGGATTCAGATGAGTGCTCCCCCTTTGCTACTAGGTCACCTCTCGAAAAGATGTGCAGGGGCATTATGACTTTGGCAAGTGCACATTCCCCTGTCCATCGGCCTGTTGACTTAGTCCTATTCTTCATGTCCCCACAGATCCAATACACGTCTCCCAAAGATTGAGTTTGATTCTTCACCAGATCTGTGGATACACTGCTATAGGAGGCACAGCATCCCATAGAGAAGTTCCCTAAGAACGTCCCTGTTCCCTGGTAGTTCCCATAACATGTGTAATTACCGGGATATATAGTGATACCCTCTCCGGGCTTGGGTGCCTTAGTTACTATGGGATATTCTCTTTTCCATGTTTCGCACTGGGAGTAATCAGTGGAAGTATTGGTAAACAGGCTCAGAAAGCACTCCTCTTGAGTGGGAGGTATGTTTTTTTTTAACAAACAGGGGTTCTTTATTGAGCAAAAAGATCACAGAGAAGCAACACACCAAAATACAGGTGATACAACAGATTGACATGTCAATATATATGAATGGCAGGCAAAACAGGTAATAATCACAGCAGTATACCATACATTACAGTTAATATGGCAGTAGAAATATTGTAATAGGAGATCAACAGGACCACACTCACAATCTATGTCATGAGCCTCAGGGGAACAGCCATCATCCCGCAGGGGTGACTGAATGAAGGGGAAGCCCCTTAAGGGGACATCCACGCTTGCCAAACCTTGTCAAATGTCCAGGGGCACCCTCTACTGATATACGTTAACTTAAGAGTGGCAAGGCGGCATCAATCATAGCTAACCAGGAGGACACAGACGGAGGGACAGGGGAGGACCACTTACAAACAATCACCTTTTTGGCATAGTACAGCAGATATGCGATAATCAACTTACTGTGGTGAGACCTCTGGTCATCATCAGGTATTCCCAGGAGGGCCAGCTCTGGCGTCAGGGGGAGCAACAGGTATAATCTGAAATTAATCAACTCAAACACTTCTCTCCAAAAGGCCTGTATTTTGGGACATCCCCAAAGCATGTGTAAGAAATCGCCCATCTGTATCAGACATCGAGGACAATGGGGGTCTCTATCCGGATAGATCCTGTGCAACCTAACTGGCATGTAGTATACCCTGTGCAAGATTTTAACCTACAGCAACTTATCCCGGGAAGAGATAACCAGTTTGGGGCAGTCCTCCAATGCTCCCGTCCAATCCTCCCTATCCAGGGCCATATTTGTCCTCCCTCCATTGCTCCCAGAGCTTTTCTACCTTAGGTGAGTCGGTCATAAGCAGGACCCCATACAAGACCGAAAGCGGTTTCCACAGGTCCTCCTGCGACAGGACCTCCTCAACCGGGTCAAGCTGAAGTGAGGGACAAGCAGGAAACTGAGCATTAGCAGCATGTCGAAGCTGGAGGTATCGAAAGAACATCCAGCCCGGCAGGCGAAACACTCTGCAAAGCTGTGAAAACGTTAAGAGCACACCGTCAGGCATAATATCCCGCAAGGTTTTAACCCCATACCTGGCCCAGACCTGAGGGTCCGGAACCGTTCGAAAATGAGGTAGAGCCGGGTTACCCCAAAGGGGCTGCACCGGGGACCACCTATCTTCCCGAGAGAAGCGCTTCCTAGCCGCCACCCATACTCTATATGTGGAAGTGGTAGGAGCTGGCACCGATTCATAAGCACTAACCCCCCTATACGCCAGGTTACGTAGATCCATCATCGATCCCAGGTGTGTAGCCACCAGACAAACTGCAGCATTACTGCGAGCCCCCTGGAACCACCAATAGACGGTCACCAGCATAGCTGCCCAGTAATGTACCTGGAGGTTAGGCAGTGCAAGGCCCCAACTGCGTAGGAAGGCGGAAAGTGGATCTAGCCAACCTAGGAAGCGCTCCCCCCAGATAAAGGTACTAATACACCTGTCCACTTCTCTAAAAAAGGAAACCGGAATCCATACCGGGCTGTTACGGAACAGATAGAGAAATTTAGGCAACAGGATCATCTTAAAGATACTAATGCGGCCAAGGAGGTTCAGAGGGAGTCCAGACCAAGCCTGACACTTCTCTCTTAGGGTAGCCAACAAAGGAAGTATGTTCCTGGAGTAATACTGGGCTGTATCCCTCGTCACCACCACCCCCAGATATTTAAACTCAGTAACCCAGCACAGGGGAGACAGGCCGGCACTGGCAGAGGCCTGGTCATCTAGTGGGAAAATGACTGACTTGGACCAGTTTATTTTTACACCCGAGTACCTACCAAAGATCTCAAATGTGTCCAGGGCAGCCAAGAGCGAAGGTCCCGCATCATTCAGATACAACAGGGCATCATCGGCATACAGAGATATTTTCTCCTCCAGTCTCCCCACCACAAGACCACAAATTCTTTAAGACTCCCTGACCGAAATCGCTAGGGGTTCCAGTGCCAAAGCGAAGAGACTGGGGGAGAGGGGACACCCCTGTCGAGTACCCCTGGAAAATGGAAAGGAGTCCGAGACCCATCCATTGGTATGAACCCTAGCCCTCGGTCTCCTGTACAGCATCTGTATCCAGTGAACAAAATTAGGGCCAAAACCAAAGCCACGTAGGACCTCCCAGAGGTACTCCCATTCAACAGAGTCAAACGCCTTGTCGGCATCCAGGGAGGCCACTACGCGAGAACCAGCCGAGTCATAGTTCAGTGAAAGATTTAAAAATAGGCATCTAATATTGATGTTAGTGCCCTTGCCCGGCATAAACCCAGTTTGGTCCTCGTGAACCAAGTCAGAAATCAATCCAGAGAGTCGCACGGCAAGGATTTTAGCAAGGACCTTAGCATCCACATTCAATAAAGATATGGGCCTGTACGAGGCACACTCTAAGGGGTCCTTACCGGGCTTGGACACCAACACAATGACCGCCTCCGCCATAGAGTCAGGAAGGACACCCTGTTGTTTGTATTCAGAGAACAGGGACGTCAACCTGGGTGCCAGGACGTCCATGTGCTGCGAATAAAATTCTGTTGGAAGGCCATCTGCTCCCGGCGTTTTACCCCCCTGAAGCCCCCCAATCACCATCTGCACCTCATCCAGCGTGATATCCCTATTCAGCATCTCCCTAGACTCCTTCTTTAACACTAGGAAGACAACAGAGCCTAAAAACTCCCGTAGCTCAGCAGAAGTATAACTGGCCCTTGAGGAATAAATCCCCTGGAAGAACTGGAAAAATCTGGCATTATTTTTCTCCGGGGACGTGAGCACATTACCACCCTCATCCTTAATCCCAGCTATGTGTGTGGAAGATGTCTGACCCTTCGCCAGCCACGCCAGCAATCGGCCATTTTTGTCACCATGCTCAAACACCCTCTGGGCCGAATGAAGCATCGCCTTCTTGGTCTGATCCACCCTACATAAAGAAAGCTCCCTCAGGACCCATTGCCATTCATAGTATTTAGCATCAGAGGGGGAGGCCACAAACTCTTGCTCACATCTCTCAGCCTCACTTTCTCTATCTTCTAACGTTTTAGCCTCTAACTTCTGTAAGGATGAAATTCGGGAAATCTATGCCCCCCTGACATAAGCCTCAAAAGCATCCCACTGAACTCCAGAGCCGACCTCGTCCCGGTTCGTGACCCAGTAATTACAAATACATTCCGCCATGTCCTTCTGTATCCCCTCATCCAAGGCCCAGTACCTGGACAGGCGCCATAGTCGCAATCCTCCAACTTCCGTAAGGGACACAGTGAGGGAAACAGGGGCATGATCAGAAATTCCCCGGGAGAGATGGCAGACATCCCGAACCCATGTAAGAGTTCTTGTGGAGGCAAACGCTAGGTCAATATGATATAGAGTCTTGTAAGTAGTAGAATGACACGTGTATTCCCGCGTAACGGGATGATAATGTCTCCACACATTCGTCAGGCCATAGGCCATCTAGGGAGGTCTGGAGAAGGCCTACCAGACGAGTGCAGCCTGTCCAGCTCATGGGAAATAACCATGTTAAAGTCCCCAAAAATATAAAATTCAGGAATGTCATAGGTCAGAATAATTCCCATAACTTCATACAGTAATTGTGTTGATGCCGGCGGGGGCAAATAGACCCCAGCCAATACCAATTTTTTGTCATACAGATTAACATGCAGAATCACATATCTGCCCCCTGGGTCCGTGCGCACTCCCAAGATCTGTAAAGGCAGGGATTTATTGAGCAGCACACTGACACCACGGGCATAACATGAATAGGGGGAATGGTAGGTCATCCCAATCCAGGATCTACGCAAAGCGCGGACCCCGGAGCCCGTCAGATGTGTTTCTAGAAGAATACAAATATGTGGGGAAGCTTTCTGTAAATACTGAAACACTAGGGACCTCTTGACTGCCGAATTGAGACCTTGGGTGTTCCAGGACATAAACTTTAGTTGAGCCATTGAGGACTAATAAAGAATAGCAGTATCAACACAGATCCATGGGGTAATGCACAGAAGTCCACGGGGCAAATCCCATCCCCTCACCACCCTCCAAAACACCGGTCATAATACCTGAAAAATAGAAAGGTTAAGCATGTCATAACAGCGTAAGCCAACATAGAATCCCCTGAAAAAAAACTGCAACCGCAGCATACTAAGCAGTACAACCCTCCCCCCCACCCCGCAACCCCATACCAATCATGGAGAGCATCAACCCCAAACAGCAGACAACTAGTCTGCTAACACAAGTCGACGGTATAGAGGGCTGTGGACCAGTGGAGTCCGCACACAGGTCCGGGTGTCGGTCCAGCACTGGAGTTGCCGGCCACCACCCTGAAGCAGAGGGGAAAGATATCCCAGAGCATACATGTTCCCATGGCTATACGATCAGTGGATGAGGATGAATAATAGCATCAAACCCAATTCAGTACATTATCAGGAAGGATAAGAAGGAAAAGGGCACCACAAAGTTAACAGGTGGCGGACAGTCAGTTTCTCCTGCAGGCAGGGGCACAAAAACTTAAATGTTACAGTACCTGGAGGCCAAGAAAGATTCAACGATAAACACCACATGGTTCCAGGGAAACAGCCGATGCAACCAGCACCAACAGGCAAATCAGAGATAGCAAAGATTTAGCCCAAAGCCATGAGCCAGATGTGAAACAGAAAAGGAATAAGACATCAGGCCACCAGTCCATAATCGTCAGGCAGCCCCTTTCCTATCAGCGATGCGGTGGCAGGGTGTCAATCCAGGAGGAGGCTTCACGTGGGGAAGTAAAGAACTTGGTTGTCTCCCCGTCTTGCACGCGGAGGCGTGCGGGGAAGAGCATACTGTAGCGAATGGCGCGGGCTCGCAGCTGGGCCTTCACATGGCCAAAGGACTTCTGAAGCTTATGGGTCTTCAGGGAGTAATCCGGAAAAATTTGTAGGTTAGAATTCCGATACCGGAGCTCCCCTTTCACTTGCGCCGCTTTCAACACTTCACTTGAAATTTAAAAAGCGGAGAATAAAAGTGCGGGGCGGTCCCCCCGCAGGATTCAGCTTCGGCAGGACCCGGTGAGCCCTCTCTACAGCCTAATAGGGGAGAAATGGGCATCTGGTAAGAGATCCCGCAGTAGATCCTCCACGAACACCGCCGAGTTCTGTCCCTCCACATCTTCCGCCAGACCTATGATCCGAAGGTTATTTCTGCGGTTCCGGTTCTCTGCATCGTCCACTTTGTATTCCAGAGCCTTAACCTTGTTCTGTATGGCCCAGATAGCCGAGGAGTGCTCAGTAACGGTGTCCTCCACAGTACTCACGCGCTCCTCCGTCTCCGTAACCCGGGAGCGGAGCTTGTCAATATCTTGACGCATGAGGCCAATCTCAAGCTGTGCCGCCTCAATTTTAGTCGTCAGCGTAGCCTGGCAAGTGCCAATTGCAGCCATAATGTCAGCCACATAGCTAGGTTGTGGCGTTGTATCTTCGGCAGTGTGTCATCCATCGGGTCCGTCTGTGTCGCCATATTGAGGCCTTTCCCGCCTCGAGTTTGCACACAGGCCACAGGGGGCTCCTGCGGGATCTCCTCTGAAGGCGGAAAACGAACCTGTTTCGCCCTGTTAGCACTTAATTTATTTGACCGGCATCTCATCTGCATGCAGCCGTGTTAGCAGGGTCTGGATTACGGCCAGGAGAAGGATAAAATCACTGGCAGCCAGCAGAGCTCCGTGAAGTGCGACCGCTCAGGTCTCCATCTTGGCCACGCCCCGAGTGGGAGGTATGTTTAATGGCACTGTTCTCAAATGGGGTCTAGCTCCACCACACACATAACAGTTGGACCTGTTATGTTTCCCTGCACTATACCTCATCCATTTGAGCCACAGGTTGACATCCGAGAAACCAGTCTCTGCTGCTATCGTGTTTTCAAATGTGGGATCAGCTATGGCCACCATATCTCTTAGGGTGTGCATATATACATGTGGTTTAAGGGGATCGCTTGCAGTTTGAAGGGCCTGCCATTCAGATGAATTATTCATGTCTTTAAGTTGAAACTGTCCTCTTGGTCCCCTTCCCCTCCCTCCATACCACATCCCCATAATATATGTGCCTGCATCCGTAGGACTGGGATTCTCTATGGTTAGGGTGAGTTTCATGCTATGTCCCGTCCTCTCATTACTTGACCCTGGGCCTGTTTCTAATAAGGTCAATCTTCTTAGTAATGACTTTCCATATTTGTCTTTCTTGTTTGTGTGGCTTATATCCCCAGTCATTCCCTATATTCCAACCCACAGATTCCCAGTGGTCACAATTGTTGCCCCAGTAGTCGTCTGTGACACACATATATATGGTTCCAGGGGTGGCCAGCGGCCGGTACATGCTACAGGCTAGAGGGGAGGAGACTATAGTACAAAAATCAAATGAAGGTAGCTACCTGTGTGTTAGATGAATTATACCAGAATTGTGTTACACCATCTACTTGTTTGATATCCACCTCCTGTGTGTGTACAGTTGTTATAAGAAAAAAGATATATAAATTCATTCTGATGTGGGTGGTGCACGGTCCTCAGGAATAGGGATGAGCCCGGTGTTCGATTCAAACCCATGTTCGAATCGAACATCGGCTGTTCGTCCGTTCGACGAAGCCAGAACTTTGTGGGCTGTTCGCATCAAATTTGTGTGATATGAACGGCCCACAATGCACTGCGCCAGTCGCAGTGCATTGCTGGCTGATGATTGGCCAAGCATGCACTGTGACCCCGCACGCTTGGCCAATCACAGCGCCGGCAGCGAGGAGAGCCATAATTGGCCACAGGCAGGATGCCTGTGGCCAATTATAGTTTAGGGGGTTTAGTACACGCCCCACACTATATAAGGCCGCCAGCGCAGCGGCCTTGTGTAGTGTGTTCCGGCGTGCAGGGAAAGAGCTAGATAGGCAGGGACAGTGTTCTTTTCTCAGGCATCTGCAGGAGTTAGTGGGTGTTGTGTGCCTCCAGCACAGTAAACACCTGTATCTACCATTTATTGCTGGTGTTCTCTAATACAGGCATCTGCAGGAGTTAGTGGGTGTTGTGTGCCTCCAGCACAGCACTGTATACACCTGTATCTACCGTTTATTGCTGGTGTTCTCTAATACAGGCATCTGCAGATGTTAGTGGGTGTTGTGTGCCTCCAGCACAATATACACCTGTATCTACCCTTTATTGCTGGTGTTCTCTAATTCGATCGCTGAATTTGGTCCCTTTCCCGGTGTACAGGACCGAATTCCAGATGTAGCCAGAGCTGGATTCACACAACATAAATGACTTCATGCCAAAACGAGCTCGCTTTGATGCTATGAACTGTATCCAGCTAAGTCTACCTTAGTACGTCATCAGACTTTCGTCGATACTTATATCTCTCTCCGGTACATAGGCCTGCTGGAAATTCGTGAGAATAAGTTGGTGAATTTCCCAAATTTTTTTCAGCTTAGGAGCTGGATGAGAACTCTCATCAAAGTCTTCGTTAATTGCAAAATGCAAATACTTCATGATAAGAGAAAATTTATATTCGGACATAACTGTGCCAAAAAAAGGCGTGGCCAGCAATTTGTTGGTGGTCCAATACCACTTCTGCAGGGGTTTCCCCACCACTCCCTGTAGAATTATGAGGCCCAAAAAGTTCCATATGTCCTCTCTGGTTACTGGCTCCCATTTTCTGCTCCTTGAAAAGCGATGATGGGTAGCAGCTTGTTGCTCCTGATAGCGATTCGTCTCCAAAACAATTTTGGAAATAACTTCATCCGTCAGAAAGAGCTCGAGGTATGCCAAGGGGTTATTGTCCTCAACTTCCACTTTAATCCCAGGTGCTCCTGTAAATGGAAATCTTGGGGGCGCTGCGTGCTCCGTACCGCAGTCAATTGAGCACCAGGTCCGCACGTCGCTGGGCACAGTCGCAGGATCATCGCTAAAATCACTTTCTGCGTCCGATGAAGAGCTTCCCCACGAATCGCTGTCGCTGTCGCTCAACTCCTCTGCAACCCATTCTGAGTCGCTGTCGCTGACTTCCAGCATGTCATATAGCGACTTTGAGGTGGAGGCGCGTTTTTTTGGATGCCATGGTCGCTGTGCAGTTTCCAGGTACTAAGTACAGTAAAACTGCAGGCAAGGGCACTGGAGAAAGCACTGGGGGGCAATCAAAGGTCAACTTATTTTATTTTTTATTGTAATCCAATAGGATTACATTGTATCAGTGTGTTTGTGCTTTTACATTTGAATTTGCCGCCGGTTCTGCCCCCCTGCGTCGCGACGCTCGCAGGGAAGGGAATCAGGGGAACACACAGTGCATCGGGCGGAAGATCCGGCCGCTGTACACTGCGGGAATACATCGCGGGATCCCAGAGACAAGGTAAGTCACCTCTTCCAGGATCCAGCGAGGCAACCCCGAGTGTGGCTCGGGGTTACCGCTTTAGGTACAGAAATCTCACCCCGAGCCACACTCAGGAATACCGCCAGGGAGGTTAAGAAGTGGAAGCAAATGGTTGGGAATGGTAGATTCAGTCACATTAAGTGTTTCTGTTGCCACAAAATGGGGCAATTTGCAAAAATGTGCCATACTGTGAAGCAGCAGGCCTCTGTTCTTCCAAGGATGGCACGGAGAGACATGCAAGTTTATTAGTTACGTTGGAAGTCAATGCCTTTCCGTGAAAGTGTTTAAAGGCAACAGTGGGCACCCTACAATAGTTTTGCAGTTAGACATGGGCAGATAGAGAAATGTAAGCAGTGAGCTATGTTTTTGGCACAGTTGGAAATGAACACATAATCTGCTTTTGTCTCTTACTCTTTTCAGATATTGAGCATCGAGAGTTGGAGCAGGCAGAGCAGACGACCATGCTGGGTGGGAGGAGGAAGACCAGAAGAGAGCTTGATGAAGATGCGGATGATTTCCTAAAGGTGGCTGAATTCGAGTGGACTTTCATCTGAGCATTTCCTTATGACCAAGAGGACAACAGACTTTCATTTGGGACTTTCTTTACACAAACTGATAAAGACATTAACCCTGCTCAAAAGTAATGTTGCAGCCTTCCAGGGACAAAGCAAAAGTCTGACCGCCCAGATGGGGGTCAAAAGGGAATTTTTTGCTCCCATTTAGGGGGGGTTTATTTCGCCCTTTTCTGGACAAAAGGTTTTAAGAAGTTTCCTATATTCTATAAAGTCAAGAGGTGGTATGTGTTGCTATGGCAATTTCTATAGTGACTTTATGATAATAATATAGAGTTTAGGTTTAGTTACAGTGACCTTCCCCCCCTCCATTGATATGTCTGGACGTTCTTTGCAGGAAGCAGGAAATGGGTGGGAGGGTCTTGGAAAGGGTTGGGAGAGTGATGTGTGTTTGAACAAGAGATGGTGTTTGGAAGGACAAAGGAAGAAGACATGTTTGCCTGAAGCTGGATAACTTTGGAGACGCTTTTGGGAGTTGGACTGAGCAAGGAACTATGGATATTACATCTTGACCTCTAAGTTGAGTAATTATTTAGTTTACTTAATGTGTACAGTACATGTTGTACATGCTTATATATTTGTAGGCATATATTGTGTAAGCTATAAGTTGTGTTGTATTGAGCATCCTACAGTTGTATGTGCAGATTTTTCCTTGTTTAGTAAAGCATTGATACACTACAGAAGTTTAAGCTTCCTTGGTTTTACCACAAGAACTTAATAGATAGACGCAAAAGCATTACAGCCTCCAGCACAGCACGGTATACACCTGTATCTACCCTTTTTTGCTGGTGTTCTCTAATAAAGGCATCTGCAGGAGTTAGTGGGTGTTGTGTGCCTCCAGCACAAGATACACCTGTATCTACCCTTTATTGCTGGTGTTCTATAATAAAGGCATCTGCAGAAGTTAGTGGGTGTTGTGTGCCTCCAGCACAGTATACACCTGTATCTACCGTTTATTGCTGGTGTTCTATAATAAAGGCATCTGCAGGAGTTAGTGGGTGTTGTGTGCCTCCAGCACAGCACAGTATACACCTGTATCTACCCTTTATTGCTGGTGTTCTCTAATACAGGCATCTGCAGCCTTTACAGTGGGTGTTGTGTGCCTCCAGCACAATATACACTACCCAATTGCTGGTTTTCCCATCTCCCTGCAGGCCATTACTATGTCTGGAAGGCCAACAAGGAGAGGCAGACAGTCATGAGCCAATACAAGAGGGCAAGCAGGCTCTGTGTCTAGAGACAACAGTGCTGGTCGTGGACGCGGTGCATCGTCATCAGCACATGGCCATGGGACACACTTGTCCTTATTTTCGGCAGCTGGACGTGTTGAGCCGCATCATGACGAAGACTTGGTAGAGTGGATGACCAAGCCCTCCTCATCCTCCTCATCCTATCTCACCCAGGCTCAGGGTACTGGCAAAGCAGCTGCCAACGCGTCCTCTTCCCTCGTCTCAATATCATCAGTCACTCCTTCCCTAGACCCACCATGTCCTCCTGAGGAGTCCCCCGAACTGTTTGAGCACAGTGTTGGGTACATGCTCCAGGAGGATGCCCAGCGTTTTGAAGGGTCTGATGATGATACCCAGGGATGAGCCGAACACCCCCCTGTTCGGTTCGCACCAGAACCTGCGAACAGACAAAATGTTCGTGTAAACTTTAGAACCCTATTAAATACAATGGACTCGAACGTTTGAAATCTAAAGTGTTAATTATAAAGGCTAATATGCAAGTTATTGTCCTAAAAAGTGTTTGGGGACCTGGGTCCTGCCCCAGGGGACATGTATCAATGCAAAAATAAGTTTTAAAAACGGCCGTTTTTTCGGGAGCAGTGATTTTAATAATGCTTAAAATGAAAAAATAAAAGTGAAATATTCCTTTAAATTTCGTACCTGGGGGGTGTGTATGATATGCATGTAAAGTGGCGCATGTTTCCCGTGCTTAGAACTGTCCCTGCAAAAAATGTCATTTTTGAAAGAAAAAAATGCATTTAAAACTGACTCGCAGCTATTAATGAATTGTCGGCTCCCGGCAATACATACAAAAGTCATTGATAAAAAAATAAATAAAAGCGTGGGGGTTCCCCAGAATTCAATTACCAGGCCCTTCAGATCTGGCATGGATTTTAAGGGGAACTCCACCCCAAGTTTAAAAAAAAAATGGCGTGGAGTCCCCCTAAAAATCCATACCAGACCCCTTATCCGAGCACGCAACCTGGCCGGCCGCAGGGGAAAAGGGGGGGACGAGAGAGCGGCCCCCCCTCCCTCCTGAACCGTACCAAGCCACATGCCCTCAACATGGGGAGGATGTCCCCATGTTGATGGGGACAAGGGCCTCATCCCCACAACCCTTGCCCGGTGGTTGTGGGGGTCTGCGGGTGGGGGGCTTATCGGAATCTGGAAGACCCCTTTAACAAAGGGGACCCCCAGATCCCGCCCCCCCCCTATGTGAATTGGTAACGGGTACATTGTACCCCTACCATTTCACGAAGAAAGCGTAAAAAAATGTTTAAAAAAACACACAAACACCTTGAAAAAGTCCTTTATTTAAAAAAATAAATAAATAAACATTCCAGCGGTGAAATCCAGTGTCCCGCGGCGATCCCGATGTCCAGCGCTGTCCTTCATTGGTTGTGCCTGAGCGGACCTGATGGGGAACTCCCTCTCAGTATTTTAAATGTATAGACCCGCCCCTTCTAATGTTCCCCATCAGGTCCGCTCAGCGGGCGAGATGCAGAACATGAGAAGGGGCGGGTTTATACATGTATTACCAAAGTGAGAGCAGTTCCCCATCAGGTCCGCCCCCTCGGTATGTCGGACCCGCCTACGTCATTGGCTTGAGCGGGGAACTTCCTTCACTATGTAAATTTAAATTACACAGTGAAGGAAGTTCCCCGCTCAAGCCAATGACGTAGGCGGGTCCGACATACCGAGGAGGCGGACCTGATGGGGAACTGCTCTCACTTTGGTAATACATGTATAGACCCGCCCCTTCTCATGTTCCGCATCTGGTCCGCTGAGCGGACCTGATGGGGAACTTTAGAAGGGGCGGGTCTATACATTTAAAATACTGAGAGGGAGTTCCCCATCAGGTCCGCTCAGGCACAACCAATGACGGACAGCGCTGGACATCGGGATCGCCGCGGGACACTGGATTTCACCGCTGGAATGTTTTTTTTTTTTTTTTTAATAAAGGACTTTTTCAAGGTGTTTGTGTGTTTTTTTAAACATTTTTTTACGCTTTCTTCGTGAAATGGTAGGGGTACAATGTACCCCTTACCAATTCACATAGGGGGGGGGCCGTAGATCTGGGGGTCCTCTTTGTTAAAGGGGTCTTCCAGATTCCGATAAGCCCCCCGCCCGCAGACCCCCACAACCACCGGGCAAGGGTTGTGGGGATGAGGCCCTTGTCCCCATCAACATGGGGACATCCTCCCCATGTTGAGGGCATGTGGCTTGGTACGGTTCAGGAGGGAGGGGGGGCCGCTCTCTCGTCCCCCCCTTTTCCCCTGCGGCCGGCCAGGTTGCGTGCTCGGATAAGGGGTCTGGTATGGATTTTTAGGGGGACTCCACACCATTTTTTTTTTAATTTGGGGTGGAGTTCCCCTTAAAATCCATGCCAGATCTGAAGGGCCTGGAATGGATATTTGGGGGAACCCCACGTCAATTTTTTTTTTATTTGCGGCGGGGTTCCCCTTAATATCCATTCCAGACCTGAAGGGCCTGGTAATTGAATTCTGGGGAACCCCCACGCTTTTTTTTTTTTTTATCAATGACTTTTGTATGTATTGCCGGGAGCCGACAATTCATTAATAGCCGCGAGTCAGTTTTAAATGCATTTTTTTCTTTCAAAAATGACACTTTGTGCAGGGACAGTTCTAAGCACGGGAAACATGCGCCACTTCACATGCATATCAAACACACCCCCCAGGTACGAAATTTAAAGGAATATTTCACTTTTATTTTTTCATTTTAAGCATTATTAAAATCACTGCTCCCGAAAAAACGGCCGTTTTTAAAACTTATTTTTGCATTGATACATGTCCCCTGGGGCAGGACCCGGGTCCCCAAACACTTTTTAGGACAATAACTTGCATATTAGCCTTTATAATTAGCACTTTAGATTTCTCCCATAGATTTTTCGAATTTGCCGCGAACACCCCAATTTGTTCGCTGTTCGGCGAACGGGCGAACAGGCAATGTTCGAGTCGAACATGAGTTCGACTCGAACTCGAAGCTCATCCCTAATGATACCCAGCTAGAGGAAGGCAGTAGCGTGAGCGCACAGAGAGGGGATGATCAAAAAGGACAGCAATTTGGCAGTCATGTGTCCAGCAGCTGCAGCATACTGCCAGGTTTGCTCCAGTGATCAAGAGGGAGGGGATGATGAGGTCACTGACTCCAAGTGGGTGCCTGATAGGAGAGAGGAGGAGGAGGAGGAAGATGGGGAGGAGGCACATCTCCAACGAGGCAGAATGCCCTCCGGGGGCCAGCGTAAGGGCAGAACACCGACTGAATCACACCGCAGAGGTCCGCCTGTGCAGGGCGCTGCCTCTGCCCGTTATTCCAAAAGTTCTTTGGTGTGGGTCTTTTTTGAGTTGAGTGCATCAGATCGCACCGCTGCTATTTTAAACATATGTCTCAAGCGTATCTTGCGTGGCCAAAACATCAGCCGCTTGGGCACCACATGCTTGACCAGACATATGTTGACCTGCAATGCAGCTCGTTGGCAAGCGTACCTTAAAGACCCACACCAAAGAACAAAGCGGACCTCTCCTTGCTCCTTATCAGCTGGGATCTCCAACCCCACTATACCTTCAGTCCTCTCTGAAACCTGCACTGAGAGGAATAAAGGTGTAGAATTAGGTGTGTCACAGCCAAGTACTTGCGGGCACTCTGCTAGCAGTACACTGATGTCCGATTGTAGCAGGCAAATTTCCCTGCCCCAGCTGCTGGACCGTCGAAAGAAGTTCACTCCCAGCCATCCACATGCCCAGCGGTTGAATGCTAGCTTGGCTAAATTGCTAGCACTTCAACTGCTGCCTTTTCAGTTGGTAGACTCGGCCCCCTTCCGTGAGTTTGTGCAATGTGCGGTTCCTCAGTGGCAGGTTCCTAAACGCCACTTTTTTCTCACGGAAGGCGATTCCGGCTCTCTACAGGCATGTGGAAGGCAATGTCCATGCCTCGCTGGACAGGGCAGTCAGCGGTAAGGTGCATATTACCGCTGACTCATGGTCCAGCAGGCATGGACAGGGACGTTACCTTTCTTTCACGGCCCTTTGGGTCACTCTTTTGGCAGCTGGGAAGGATGCAGGACAAGGTGCAGTAGTGTTGGAGGTTGTTCCGCCGCCACGCCTCCAAAATGCTACTACTGGTTGTGACACACCTCTCTCTATTCCACCCCCTCCTCTTCTTCTTCCTCCATGGCCTCTTCCTGTGCTTTGTCCTCGGAACCAGCGGTGCTCCGTAGGCGTTCAAGGGGCTACGCAAGTACGCAGGCAAAAAGATGACATGCCGTGCTTGCGCTGGTGTGTTTGGGGGACAGGAGCCACACTGGGGCAGAGGTTCTGTCAGCTCTGCAGGGGCAGGCCGACAGGTGGTTGACGCCACGCCAGCTTAAGCCAGGAATGGTGGTTTGCGACAATGGCACACACCTCCTCTCCGCCCTCCGACAGGGACAACTGACCCATGTGCCCTGTGTGGCTCACGTCCTTAACCTGGTGGTGCAGCGGTTCTTGGGCAGGTTGTCTTGAGGCAGGCCAGGAAAGTCTGTGTGCATTTCCACAGCTCATATAATGCCAGTGCTCGGCTGGCTGAGCTGCAAAACGAGTTGAACCTGCCCAAGAACCGCCTTATATGTGACATGCCCACCAGGTGGAACTCAACGTTGGCCATGCTGTAGCGGCTGCACACGCAGCAGAGGGCCATCAATGAGTACCTGTGCGACTATGGCACCAGGACAGGGTTTTTTCACCACGCCAGTGGGACATGATCAGTGAGGCATGATCAGGGATGCATGCACTGTCCTGGCACCATTTGAGGAGGCCACGAGGATGGTTAGCAGTGACAGTGCATGCATCAGTGACACTGTACCTCTTGTCCACCTGTTGGAGCATTCACTGCGTGGAATAATGGACAGCGCACTTGAGGCAGAACAGAGGCAGGAAGAGGAGGACTTCCTTGCCTCTCAAGGCCCCCTTTACCCAGACAGTGTTCCTTCTGTCCCACCCATCACACATGAAGAGGACGAGGAGGAGGAGGAGGATTGTGTCAGCATGGAGGTGGAGCCTGGCACTCAGCATCAACAGCAGCAGTCTTTTAGGGATGATTTACAGTCCCAAGAAACCCATGGACTTGTACGTGGCTGGGAGGAGGTGGCTGTGGATCATGTCGTCCTTATTGACCCAGAGGACTTCGGACCAAATGCCTCAGCTAACCTATGCTGCATGGCCTCCCTTATCCTACAAAGTCTGCGGAAGGATCCTCGTATTCTTCGGATCAAGGAGAGGGACCATTACTGGCTGGCCACTCTCCTTGATCCACGGTACAAGGGAAAGGTTTCGGACCTTATCTTGCCATCGCAGAGGGAGCAGAGGATGAGAAATCTCCGGGAGGCATTGCAGAAAGGTCATTGCAACACGTTCCCAGAGACTGGGAGGTTACAAACTCCTGGTCCTGGACAACGAGTTGCTGAGGCTTCGGTCAGTAGCAGAAGGAGCGGTGGAGAAAGTGGCCGTCTGACCGATGCGTTCAGACAATTTTTTAGTCCGCAGCATCAAGGTATGATCGGTTCCAGCAACCATCGCCAGCGTCTGATATACATGGTGCAGGAATACCTAGGGGCAAGGTCAGACTTGGTCACCTTTCCCACCGAAATTCCTCTGGCTTACTGGGTCTTGAGGATGGATCACTGGCCAGAGCTTGCACAGTATGCAATTGAGCTACTGGCCTGTCCTGCATCCAGCGTTCTTTCGGAATGCACATTCGGTGCTGCTGGAGGCTTTGTCACCGATCACAGGGTGCGCCTGTCTACCGACTCGGTTGATCGACTAACCTTCATAAAGATGAATCAGTCTTGGATCACCACGAGCTACCAGGCACCTGAAGCTGATGTAACAGAATAATTTATTTTGAAATGTCACATCCCTTCAAGACTGCCTATGCTGATGCTGAGTGACTGTCCTGTAATGTTGACTGACTATCCTCTTCCTCCTCAATGATCCTGATGATAGCTTGGAAGAACATTTTTGTTTCTGGGTGCCGCCACCAGTGGCTAAGGCCCAATTTTTCAGCCCCTGTTTAACAGGGGCATGTAATTACAATTTTTTATGCAATGCTTTGCAGCAGGGCTCATTCCTGCACTCCAACTAGAGTATCTGGGAGAGGTTGCAGTGTCGTGGCACCAGCACCAGTGCCTAAGGCCCAATTTTTCAGCCCCTGTTTAACAGGGGCGTGTAATTACAATTTTTGATCTAATAATTCACAGCAGGGCCCATTCCTGCGCCCACCAAGAGTAACTGTGAGGGCTTACAGTGTTGTGGCAACACCGTCCACTTCCACCACTACCACCAAAGGCCCAATTTTTCTGCCCCTGTTCAACAGGGGCATGCATCTACAATTCTTGATCTAATATTTCACAGCAGGGCCCATTCCTGCGCCCACCAAGAGTAACTGTGAGGGCTTACAGTGTTGTGGCAACACCAACATCTAAGGGGCAAATTTCTGCAGAGCATATGCGGCAGGCCCCTACTTTCAAACATCCAACCTACAAACGACTCCTACTTGCAAACGGAAGGAGATAACAGGAAGTGAGAGGAAATCTACCCCTAGGAAGGGAAATTCTCTCCTGTAAGAGTTAATATGGGAAAAAGGTGTCTCCTCTCTACTGATGCTTTATCACCAATCCTTGTTTCAATAAAAACCCCACTTTTCCAAAAACATTTGTCATTGGGACGGAAAGTGAGGTGAAATGTTCTGAACAGGTGCACAGACAGCAAAACAAATATTACAGGGGTGATAAATAGATTTTTTGGCTGCAGCTACACTCAAAAATTTACCTGTTCCAAATTACAAACAAATTCTACTTAAGAACAAACCTACAGTCCCTGTCTTGTTTTCACCGCCTGTATACAGAGTATATAGGGTTTTAGATATAGGGTTTTATTTTGGGTGCAGGGTTCCCCTTAATATCCATACAAGACCCAAAGGGGCTGGTAATGAGCTGGGGTGGGGGGGGGGTGATGGGTTAGCCATGCCATTTTTCTCAAAGATTTTCATCCATATTGCCAGGACAAGACATGACATTAAAGCCGCAACCAGTTTTAAATGGCTTTTTTTCCTTTACAAATGTCATTTTGTGCAGGGACAGTTCTAAACACGGGAAACACATGCCACTTCACAGGCATACTTTAGACACCCCCCAGGTACGTTATTTAAAGGAATATTTCACTTTTATTTTTCACTTTATGCATCATTAAAATGACTGCTCCAGAAAAAACTGCAGTTTTTAAAACTTCTTTTTGCATTGATACATGTCCCCTGGGGCAGAACTCGGGTCCCCAAACCCTTTTTAGGACAATAACATGCATATTAGCCGTTATAATTAGCACTTTAGATTTTGGTCCGTTCGCAGGTTCTGGTGTGAACTGAACCAGGGGGTGTTCGGCTCATCCCTACTCAGGAACTGAAGCCTTGTTGCATATCTTGGCTCCAGGGAATGCTTTCGGAGGAACTTCTTAACCATCACCCAATCACCAGGAAGTATGCTGTGAGTACCGGTATCTAGATCAGGATCTGGAATGGAAGAAAATACTTGTGCATGGATATTAGTTAATTCTTTTGCAAGAGCGGTCACATAATCTATCAAAGTATCAGACTGCAATTGCAACTGTTGTGGGTAATAACAACCTAATCTGGGGGCTGTTCCAAACAAGATTTCAAAAGGGGATAAAGAATACTTCCCCCTAGGGGAATACCGTACACTGAATAAGGCTATTGGCAGGCTTTCTGGCCAGGACATACCTGTGTCATTGGCCATTTTCAGCATTTGGGTTTTAAGTGTCTGGTTCATTCTTTCCACTTTCCCACTACTCTGAGGGTGATAAGGTGTGTGAAACGCTAATGTGGTACCTAGGGACAACCATATTACTTTTGTGACTGTAGCAGTGAACGCAGGGCCTTGATCACTCTCTATCACCTCAGGTACCCCATATGTGCAAACCACCTCCAAAAGCAATTTCTTAGCTGTGGTTTTCGCTGTCTGATTTGCGACTGGATAAGCCTCGGGCCATCCTGAGAACATGTCTATCATCACCAGGGCATACTCAAATCTACCACTCTTTGGCATTTGTATGTTATCAATCTGTATCCTCTGGAAGGGGTAGAGCGGCCTAGCTGAGTGTTTCAGGGGTGTTTTCTCTAGCCTTCCGGGGTTGCATGCTAGGCAAGTGTGGCAAGTGTGGCAGGACTTAAAGTAGTTATTCCTGGAGCTACATAATGTTTGTTTATAAGTGAGTTCATCAAAGTCTTTGAGAGATGGGTTGCTCCATGGGCCCATTGCACCACAGCTGGGTACAAAGCTCTGGGGAGACATGGGCGGGTTCCTACAGTCCAAAGATCATCCATCTTCATCTAGGGCAGGAGCAGGTAGGTATGTGTCCTATTCTTCCTGTTCCTCCAGAGACATGTCATGATACCCCCCTTGGACAAGAGGAAGGAGAGTAGCAGGGTTAAGTTGTTGGCATCGAAGTAGAGTCACATTGTCAGGCATGAGTAGATAGCATTGCAACCGGAGGTGGCGGGCAGAGAATAAATGCTTGGGTTGCACCTGATTCAGAATGGCGGAGATATCGTGAGGGGCTAGCAGCATAAGGGTATGGCCCAGGACAATATCTGAAGTTTTGTCCAGCAGGGCCTGGGCAGCAAAAACTGCTCGGAGACATGATGGGCCTCCTCTGGCAACTGGGTCTAGGTGGGTTGAATAGTAACCGATGGGGCGGTTACGGAGTCCATGAGTTTGTGTCAACACCCCTGAGGCATGGCCCTGGGCCTCAGATATGAACAGGCGAAAGGGCTTTCCATAATCAGGGAGACCAAGTGCAGGAGCAGTGCTGATTGACTTTTTTAAAAAGTGCTGCGCTTGTGAGCTCTTCTTCGGACAGCGCAAAGGGGACACATTGCAGGTTGTCATACAGGGGTGCATGAGAAGGGAAGCCACAGGTAGCCAGGCTCAGCAGTAAGAGATCAGTCCCAAAAATGCATGTAGGGCCTTAGCATTACAGGGGGCGGAATGGCCTGTATGGCTTCAGCACTCGCTAAATCAATGACAGCGAAAAACTTTGCAGACAGGGCACCCCCGACAGAAGAGTGTGTGTAATCGGGACAAGTGGTGTCTCCAAAATGGAGGCCTCGTTCACTGCTTCAGCGTCCTGTACTACTCTGGGCGGGCCACTATCCGTATCGGTTCTTTCAAACCCGCTACGAAAGCACTTGATAGCATGCGATAATGCGCCTTGTTATGTAACCCAGTATTGAAGGCATCACTGGGGCAATGACTGGTGGGCAGTAAAGGCAGCCATCTGCATTCAATACTGGGCACAGGGGGTGAAGGGGTAGGGATGGCTGGGATGATGAGGCAGTAGGAAGGCCTGTTTGCAAGGGGAGGGACTTCTTGAGGAGGTCCTCCAACTTACAACTGCATTTGAGGCAGAGCCTAGGGCGGTCAGGGTGTGGGGGTCCGGACCTCCCACATTCCTCACACGCCCACTTGGGGCCACCATGATATGGTGGAGGCAGGCTTCGTCCTCTATAATAAACATTAATCCCCCCTTGTACTGTACCACCTGTTCCACTCACCCCACTTTCATGAATTTGTGGTAGTTTGAAGTTCAATACTTAAACGATACTAGTACATTTAAAACTTGATAACTTTAGCGAAATGTCTTTCCGTTACTTCATGGAAGGGAAATACTCTTGTTTACTTTGACACTGTTATCTTTCTCCAGACAAACAGATCTCCTCTTACCCACTTACAATGCATAAACAAAAATGTTATATTATGCACACAGTTTGATGATTCAAACAATACTTATGTTAAATTTGGAATGAATCAATAGTTCAACATATCCTATAATCAATCCAATTCTAAGACTGAAAGTCAATGTTAGGAGACATGACAAAATATATCTCAACCTTGTGTGAGGGGGTTAGCTCGGCAGCGGGTGTGTGTGACCCCCGGGATGGGCTCCCCACACAAAAACAGGCCCAGCAAACGGAGGTTGTGGTTTTCAAAATCAAAAAAGGTGCGGTTTATTTTCTATTTACAGTGACAAAACACAGCAAAGCCAAAAGAAACATAAACAAAATAAATCCTGGTCAACTTGACCTCTGACTAAACATACAGGTTTCCTAACTAACAACTGGGATCAGCCTAGTGCTGTCCTAGTCCCTAAGTCCCTGGTTTTAAATGTCCAAGCAAATAGCCACACAGGCTTTGTCTCACCGCACAGGGGTTCACTCTCCCTAGACAGTCCACACAGGTCTGGGTCCAGGCATGAGCTAACATCTAATGAAGCTGGGAGTTCTTATAGAGGCCTAAATGAGCTGACAAGCTTCAGCTGGTCTCATCAACTCCCTGTCTGCACGACGCCCCACACTCTCCCTAGAGGTATGAGTCATCCATGAGCCCAATAGCCTCAGCTGGGCTTATACAACTCTCCACCTAGTTGTATAAGTCGGCGTAAAGCCTGAATCTGGGCGAAATATATCTACCCCCCTGGATGCAACCAGGTGACTTTACCTTCCTGCTGTCACATACCCCCCCTCTTGTTTTAACCTCGGGGTTGGAACACCAGCAATCAGGCATTCATGTACTCGAGACAAAGCATCCACATTCCCCATTTGAACGCCAGGGCGATGCTTTACTGTGAAGTTGAATTCCTGGAGGGCCAGGAACCACCTATTCACTCTTCTATTTGTTTCCTTGTTTTGAGCCATCCACTTTAACGGAGCGTGATCCGTAACCATGTCAAAGTGCCTACCTAGCAGGTAGTACCGAAGGGAATCTAGAGCCCACTTCACCGCTAAACACTCCTTTTCAACGGTGGCGTAATTTACCTCATGGGACTTCAACTTCCTGCTGAGGTAAATGACTGGGTGCTCTTCCCCGTTCCAGACCTGGGACAATACTGCTCCTAACCCCACATCTGATGCATCACTTTGTACGACAAAGTCTTTAGAGAAGTCGGGTGAGTACAACACTGGCTGGCTACATAAGGCTTGTTTCAAGAATTGGAATGCTGCCTCAGCCTCGGGGGTCCATTTAATCATGACCGACCCTTTCCCCTTCGTTAGGTTGGTTAGGGGCACAGCCTTAGAAGCAAAGTGGGGAATGAATCGCCGATAATACCCAGCGATTCCCAGAAAGGCTCGTACCTGCTTCTTGCTGTTGGGACGTGGCCAACTCTGGATGGCCTCGACTTTGTTGAGTTGGGGTTTTATTACTCCCCTCCCAATGGTGTACCCAAGATATTTGGCCTCCTCCTGCCCAATGGTACACTTCTTGGGGTTAGCCGTAAACCCCGCTTCCCGAACAGAGTCCAGGACTGCTTGCACTTTTGGCAGATGTGAGGCCCAATCTGTGCTATGGACAATTACGTCATCCCAGGTAAGCCGCAGCATACTTCCGATGGGGCCTCAGCATCTGGTCCATTTTCCGCTGTAATGTGGCCGGCGCATTCTGTAACCCGAACGGCATTCTTTTATATTGGAACGCCCCGTCTGGGGTTACAAATGCGGTTTTCTCTTTGGCCAATTTGGCCAGGGGGATTTGCCAATACCCTTTTGTGAGGTCAAGAGTCGTCATGTATCGGGCTGTTCCCAGCCGGTCGATCAACTCATCTATACGTGGCATGGGGTAGGTGTCAAATTTTGTAACTTTGTTCAACTGACGAAAATCGTTACAAAATCGCCAGCTCCCATCCGGTTTAGGCACCAACACAATGGGACTAGACCAATCACTTTGGGACTCCTCTATCACCCCTAAGTTCAGCATTTTCTGTACTTCCTCCCGTATTGCCTCCCGTCGGGCCTCTGGGATCCGATAGGGTTTTAACTTCACTCTTTCACCGGGCGGGGTAATGATGTCATGCTCTACCCCAAATGTTTGTCCCGGCAGCTCAGAGAATACCTCCTTGTTGCGAAGCACAAACTCCTTAACCTCCTGTTGTTGGGGTTGTGACAAGGTGGCTGCTATTCCAACCTCAGGAATCACGCAACCAGTTTGAGCTGGTGACCAAGTGTCTGCGACTAGGGACTCTCTATCCCTCCAGGCTTTCAACAGATTAACGTGATAGATCTGTTCGGGCTTTCGCCTTCCTGGTTGTCTGACCTTGTAATTCACTTCGCTCACTTTTTCCATTATCTCGTAGGGGCCTTGCCATTTGGCAAGGAATTTACTTTCAACCGTAGGGACAAGTACCAGTATCCTATCCCCCGGGGAAAAGATACGGGTCTTGGCTCCACGGTTGTACACTCTCTGCTGTGCTAACTGCGCTTGGGCCAAATGTTCCTTCACGATGGGCATTACCTGTGCAATTCGGTCTTGCATCAGGGCGACATGCTCAATCACACTCCTGTGGGGAGAACTCTCACTTTCCCAAGTTTCCATGGCAATATCCAACAGCCCTCTTGGGTGTCTCCCATACAGTAACTCAAAGGGGGAGAATCCCGTAGAGGATTGGGGCACCTCCCTAATAGCAAACATCAGATAAGGAAGTAGACAGTCCCAATCCTTTCCATCTCTATCCACCACTTTCTTCAACATTTGTTTTAGGGTTTTGTTGAATCTTTCAACCAGCCCATCGGTTTGGGGGTGATACACAGATGTACGTAATTGCGTCACTTTGAACAATTTACACAGCTCCTTCATAACCCGGGACATAAAGGGTGTACCTTGGTCCGTAAGCAGTTCTTTACAAATACCCACCCGGCTAAACACAAGAGATAGCTCTTTGGCTATGGTTTTGGCCGAGGTATTTCGGAGAGGGATCGCTTCTGGATAACGGGTGGCATAGTCCATTATAACTAATATGTACTGGTGCCCCCTAGCGGACTTGATTATAGGACCTACCAAATCCATGGCGATCCTCTCAAACGGGACCTCAATGATGGGTAGAGGGACCAGCGGGCTACGGAAATGTGGCATCGGGGCCGACCTCTGACACACAGGGCTGGAGGAACAATAATTTTCTATGTCCTTCATCACCCCCGGCCAATAGAATCTCTGTAATACCCTCTCTCGGGTTTTCTCTGTCCCCAGATGACCTCCAAGAATGTGCCCATGGGCCAACTCCAACACCAACTTCCTGTAAGGTTTGGGCACCACAAGCTGCTCAACGGTTTCTTCTGCCCTTTTTGCCACCCGATACAGTAGGTCCTTCTCTACGCTGAAGTATGGGTAAGTGCAGGTATTATCTGGGTTCACTAACTCGCCATCTATTTTCACTACGTTTTCCCGTGCCTTTATTAGGGCGGGGTCTTTCAACTGTTCTGTGGCAAAGTTTTCCCTGTGAACCTCAAGATCAGAAAACTCCACAGACGGTAGGTTTTCGTCTGAGGAGGTGGGCTCCTCTCCAGTTTCTTGAGTCTCCCCTGCCAATACTGATAAGGGAAATTCCGGAGAGTCCTCACCACTCTCAGGGGAGTTCTGGCTATCACATTCCTGGTACATAGGGGCACCAGTGGGGGGCTCAGGATCATCCCACAGTTCCCAGAACTTCGGAAAATCCCTTCCCACAATGGCGTCATACGGTAACTGAGATACTAAGCCCACTGGATGAGAGAGGGTACCTTTGGGGGTCTCGAAACACACTGTAGTCACTGGATACTCCCGGGTGTCCCCATGCACACAAATAACAGCTACCTTGCTATTCCCAGAGACCTCTGTTTTAACTAACTCAGCCTTTATCAGGGTCACAAGGCTACCTGAATCCAGCAATACCACAACATTTCTACCATTAACACACATTTTGCATAAATGTTTCTCAGTTCCTCGAATGGCAGTGCATGCGACTGTCGCACACAGCGACTGACGTCTGCCCGTCAGAAAGTCACACTGCATGGGTTCCTCCACAACCGGGCAATTGGCTGCAATATGTCCCGCTTGCCGGCAGCGGTAGCAAACGATCCTTCTTGCCGCCTCTTGAGCCGCTGATTTCCCAGGCTGTTCTCGCCAAACTTGGGGTAGAGCTCCCACCCTCTCACTCTCTCCACCCTTACCCCTTGGAATCATCTTATCCGCCCCTGGGTATGGTCTGGTCTTAGGGTGGAAAGTCCGAGTGTCTCTGGAAGAGGCCGTCAGGTTCTCTGTAGCCAAGTATTTCTCCACACGATCCACAAGACCATCGGCCGTCTCTGGGTCTCCATGGCTTACCCACTTTTGGATGGCAGTAGGAAGAGCTCTCAAAAACCGATCCATTACAACACGTTCCACAATTTTTGGTGCGGACAAAGTCTCTGGCTGTAGCCACTTTCTGCTCAGGTGAATGAGATCATACATTTGAGACCTGGGGGGTTTTCCAAGCTGGAAAGTCCAGTTATGCACACGCTGAGCCCGGACAGCCTGGGTGACACCCAGCCTTGCCAATATCTCAGCTTTTAGCATCACATAGTCTTTTGCTTGGTCAGGCTCTAGGTCATAGTAAGCCTTCTGCGATTCACCAGTTAACAGAGGAGCCACCAGTCCAGCCCACTGCTCCTCAGGCCACTTTTCTCTTTCAGCAGTCCTTTCAAATGTGGTCAAAAATACCTCTGGATCATCCTCTCCAGTCATTTTTGTCAATAAACGACTCACCCCAAAGGACGCTGTATTAGTGGGATGGCTTTCCTCACTGGTCTGCGGACGTTGCTGCATTACTGCTTCCATTTGTTGTAGTCTCTGCTCTTGCTTCTGTAACAGGTCTATGAAGCGGGCCTCAGATTGCTGCTGGGCTTGTTGCTGAGCTTCCAGACTCTGTTGGTGAGCTTGCTGCTGGGCTGCAAGGCTCTGTTGATGAGCTTGCTGCTGGGCTGCAAAGTTCTGTTGTTGAGCTGCAAGGCTCTGTTGATGAGCTGCAAGGCTCTTTTGCAAACCTGCATTTGTCTGCTGTTGATTGGCATTTGCTAGAGCCAGCTGCTTCAGTATCTCCTCCATGCTGGCTTAAAAAAAACTGCCACTGGTTCTCCACCAACTGTGAGGGGGTTAGCTCGGCAGCGGGTGTGTGTGACCCCCGGGATGGGCTCCCCACACAAAAACAGGCCCAGCAAACGGAGGTTGTGGTTTTCAAAATCAAAAAAGGTGCGGTTTATTTTCTATTTACAGTGACAAAACACAGCAAAGCCAAAAGAAACATAAACAAAATAAATCCTGGTCAACTTGACCTCTGACTAAACATACAGGTTTCCTAACTAACAACTGGGATCAGCCTAGTGCTGTCCTAGTCCCTAAGTCCCTGGTTTTAAATGTCCAAGCAAATAGCCACACAGGCTTTGTCTCACCGCACAGGGGTTCACTCTCCCTAGACAGTCCACACAGGTCTGGGTCCAGGCATGAGCTAACATCTAATGAAGCTGGGAGTTCTTATAGAGGCCTAAATGAGCTGACAAGCTTCAGCTGGTCTCATCAACTCCCTGTCTGCACGACGCCCCACACTCTCCCTAGAGGTATGAGTCATCCATGAGCCCAATAGCCTCAGCTGGGCTTATACAACTCTCCACCTAGTTGTATAAGTCGGCGTAAAGCCTGAATCTGGGCGAAATATATCTACCCCCCTGGATGCAACCAGGTGACTTTACCTTCCTGCTGTCACACTTGTCTTAGAAGTGAAACCAGTAGAACATCCGTGTGTTTATTCCTAAAACATACATTGGCATGACATGGTAAAACATAACATGCATGATAAAATTTAACAAGCTTGCATGAGAATGATGATAAAATGCATGGCACTTCATGATAAAAATATGCATATTGGATATGAAACAAAATATGATCAAAGAGAAAACATATGTTGATAGAAACCATTTGAAAATGCATTGGATGCATCAAGATAGACCCGACGCTTTTCGTTAACTGCATCCACTCATCAGGGGCCATGCATCCATGTTCTAAAAAGGAACAAAAAATATGAATGATCATGCTAGTCTATTTGTATCGATACCATAAAGAATTGGTTGAAAATAATAAAGGGTTCCTGGCCATACTAAAAAATTGATAGCTCACATCTGAGATGAGACATGTGATAACGTGTGTCAGAGGCCGGTCAGTAATGTCTCGCCCGGGAGCTGAGAAAGGGATCCGGTGAAAAGGGCCGGGAGCGCGGCCGCAATTCCCCATGAAGAGAGAGTGCAAAATATCACGGATGGTAAAGATTCTGAAGTAAATAAAATTAAGAGAATTTATATGGTGTAAATGACCTTATCAGTGTATAAAAGTATACAGGAGAGAAGCACCATAACCGTGATAAACATTTGAAAGTGACAAGGGTATATTTGAGATAAGTAACAGTCCATCAGGGACACCAAAGTGAAAGAATATAAAAGGATTAGCGTGGAGGAAGAAAAAAGGGGTAGGGTGAGACCAAAGGGTGATGAGAGGTTACCCATGAGGAAAACTGAAAAAGAAAAGAAAATGGGAGTGGTGGTAGGAAAGAATAAGTGGGATTCAATTACCTTATTAGAAGGATTGTAGGTAGGACATGGAGGGAACTCCAAGACCCCCAAATGGAACTACACAGGAGTTGTTTATGAGAAAAACTGTGGGTGTATGAGGACTGCGGGCCCCAAGCCCGACATGGCCACCATACCCCCTCCAGCGTCACGCCGAATGACACAAGGAGGGGATGAGACAGCCCGGCGGCGACGGTCATCCCACGCCGGAGTGACTCCCCTCGCTTCAGTCAAGCTGGTATAAAGGCGCTAGCGTGATGCGACGCCCAAAGAGGACGTCACACATGCAACGCAGACTGCGTGGCGCCGATTCGCGATGGAAGCGACCGCCCATTCCCCCGTATCATATAGAGAGGAGGGAGAAGGGGGGGCGCCCAGGGTGAATCGCAGCTCCTGGGGATGAGACACACATCAGTTAAGGGAGTTGGCCGGGCACACCCATAGCATACACACGGCAGGACTTTTCTGCAAACTTTACCAAAACTTTCCCAACATCATGTGGTTTTTCTGCTATTTTCTGCTCTTTACCGCCACCTTTTGGTTAACTTCTGCTATTGTTGGTTGATTTTAACATTGGTTCTGGTCATGCGTATTTGTACTTCGGACAAAAGTCTGATGGATTTCTGTACACACGGCCGGACTTTGCACCATCTGACTTTTGTTGCCGAAAAGTTTGTCCGTTTGCAGAGCGAACTTTTGTCCGATGAAAACCGAAAAAGTTTGTCCGATGGAGTGTACACACGGTCGGATTTTTTGGAAAACTTGCTCATTTTGAAGTTTGTTGGCAAAAAGTCTGACCGTGTGTATGGGCCTTAACAATAGATTGGATTAGTCAAGCACATGTTCATCCACACATCAATTACCTAAATGGTAATACTAAAAGATTATACAATACCAGTAGTTAAGAGTTCTGCCTAGCCTTATTTCTGTGCAGTCTCTGCTATGGGGCAGGATCCAGCAACCCCAAGTGCAACTCTATCCTGCAAAGAGTTTTAAATAGCTACGTAGCAAAGGCTCAACCTAGAAATAAACAGCAAGTATAAAAACTCCAGACTGCATAATGAAAAGTTACACTCAAGGTTAAAAAGCAGTCGTAGGCTAGCAGGGGTATCAAAGAGTTAACCGTATGGAAAAAGAGAAACAGCAGCAAGTTTAAAAACCATTCCTTTTGTTGTTGTTTTTTTTCCATTTATTGTTATGCTATTTTTTTCCCCACATAACTCCCCATTATATTCTTAAAGTGGAGCTCCACCCTAAATAGCAACTTTTGCTATTTGGAACCCTCCCCCCCTCCGGTGTCACAATTGACACCTTTAAGGGGGGAGGGGGGTGAAGATACCTGTCTAAGACAGGTATTTTCACCCACATCCGGGAGTCCTGTCTCCGGGAATCTGCAGGAGTTACGTCACTTCCCGCAGACTTCCCTTGGTGTTCTGGGAGACACTCCGCTCCCAGAACACAGGAGCACCAATCAGAACGGCGCAGCGCGACTCGCGCATGCGCCGTAGGGAACCGGGCATGAAGCCGCAGGGCTTCACTTCCTGGTTCCCTCAGCGAGGATGGCGGAGGGAGCAGCAGAGCGACGAGCGGTCGCTCGTCCTCTGCTGCGGACGTCGCTGGACTCCAGGACAGGTAAGTGTCCAAATATTAAAAGCCAGCAGCTGCTGTAGCTGTAGCTGCTGGCTTTTAATATTTTTTTTTCCGGCGGAGCAACCCCTTTAATATCTAAAAAGTAATTCTGTTTCTTTTTATTATTATTTTTTTTCAGTATTTGTTGTTATTTTACATGGAGAATACAAATTCCCATCATAATTGTACATTCCAAAACGACTACTGTGAGCTCCCTGTATGCTGACAACTCTCATTACACCCATCTCAACACACACACATTCCTTTCAGCATACACTGGGTTAATCTGCCATCTTTAAGTTAGAAGCACACCAGCCCCCACCAGTAGAGAAAAGGGGGGAGGGAAATCTGACTCATTCTACACAGCGCTCTCATTTCTGTGAAACACAAGGGTGAGGGCAGGCTCAGCCTGCGTCTTTGCTTCTCTCCCAAAATGAACTGTAAGATTCAAACTATACTGCACGTTGACTGCGAACACTTTAATATCTGCCAAGCTTGTTGAACAGGGGTTAGCTTGTTCAACGGGTCTTAAGCCCAATATACCTCCCGGATATCATATACCTGGATCAGCTTAACTAAACCTCATCCACCTTCAAACACAAACATGAATCCACATACACCTTTATACCATGAACACACATTAAACCACATACATATTTAGAATATGACACACTATTTCAGCCCTGCTGTCTGTATGGAGGTAAAATTCAACCACAAACCTACCTGGTTCGTACTATATACAGTATATATATATATATATAAATATATATATATATAGCCAACCTCTCTTTAACTATAGTCCAGCAAATTACTAATACTTAGCAAGGAATCCCAGTGTCTCCATACATATATATATATATATACATTCCCGGCACCCTCTATTAATCATAAATGACAAGGAATCCCTGTGCCTATATTTATTTATTAAATGACACCCTCTCGGAACTGTGAATTTTGTACAAAGACGACGGCCAGGGACATGTGTCTCTATAAATCCCCGGACACCATCTTAAACCTATAAAGACTGCTGATAAGGAAACTGTGTCACACCCTTCACATACAGACATCCGCTGGAATAGCCACATTCAAGTCAAAACAGAACATATAGCATAACATAAAAACATCAGCCGGCAGAATAGGTTGACAGGTTCTCATTAAATCGGCTTTTGGACAAAAATTACCCGTCTTATCGTGGCCTGAAGCAGCAGATGGACAGTAAGTGAAATCGAGGGTGATGAGGCAGAATAACACAGGTAAGGAATATAACAGTGTCCTCTTACCGTGTCTTACGAAGTTGATCAGGCCTCGATCCGCCAGGCACACCTCAATTCGCTGGCAGTCACATCTAGGTCAGCTACAACAGCTCACAGTCCAAAAGTCCACGTTGATGTGCCAAAATGTAATAGATTGCTTCCAGCCCAAAACCAGAATGTTTGTCCTGTTCTGCCTCTGATCCTAATTCAATGTAATGTGAGAGCATGCATGCCTAGGAATCACACACTGAGGCCGCGTACACACGACCAGTTTTCTCTGCAAAAAATGACAAGAAAACTGCCGGGAGAGCTTTCTTGCAGAGAAAACCGGCTGTGTGTACGCGGGTTTCAGTTTTCTCGTCAAGAAAACTGCCCAGATTCCCCGACAAGAAAAAAGACGACCTGCGGTCTTTTTTCACGTTGAGAATCTCGTCGGCCTGTTTCGACGAGAAACCCGAGCGTGTGTACACTTACCTGTCGCCGTGGAAACCTGTGCATGTTCGAAATGACTTTGACACATGCGCGGTAACTTCCTAGGCATAGGCATAGGGTGTAGCAAGATGGCGGCGACAGCATCGAATGTGACAAGCGCACGCTCGTCGTAGTCGATGACGTCACCACGTTCGTGCCATTCAAAAGAACAGCGGTTCTTTTGAATCGTAAGTGTGTACACTCGGCCGGGACAAGTTTCTTGTCAAGATTCTCGTCAGGAAAAAAAATGTTTTTTTCCTGACGAGAGTCTCGGCCGTGTGTACGAGGCTTGATACACACTCGGTCAGTGCAGAGCTCCTTCGCAACAGGCCCACCTTTATTTAGGTTACAGCTCTTTATAGCCAAAGTGACATAAGAAATCGTCATCACAAATGTGTACATATCATTGGTTCATTCCATATATGGTCCTTCTCTTGTGACGTCTGCTTTTTCCACGTGTCTTTACATTCTTTAGCTCAGCAGCCATTTTAGCTTAGTTGATGGGTTGGGCCGGAAGGAGGGAGTTGAAGGAGTGAATCAAGGAGTGGGGGAGTGGAAGAGATATCTGTTTCTCATCTTCACTCTGGGATCAATAATTCAGTCTCTTTTAACTTTCAATCAAGGAAAACAATACTAAGGTTTCTCATCTTGTTACATGAATACTAAAACACACATTCATGAAAATACTCATTTGGTTCCCAATATGAGCATCAATAAGTTTCTTATTGTATAAATATATTTTAGTGTGTGTGTCTGGCTATATCAGCCTTTCTTTCAAAGGAGCGCTTCTATTGTTCCTTGCAAATATATCACTCAGAAGGGTAGGGGCTATTTACTCTAAAATTCCTAAGGATGAAGCTGTGAACCATGTGAGCAGCTGAGACAAGAATCACCCAACTTGCAACAAACTTCTGAACTAATATACCAAAACACAATGAGGGAAATAACAATATTTGAGTGTTTAAAGAGAGAGACAACATAGACATAAAATAATCATTTTATCAACTCCATCACAACCCAAAGCCCCACTTTTTTTGTCAGTCAAGATAACATTGGTCATTTCTTCTGTGCTACTTCCATTACCACAGTTTTTCATGATTTTTTCTCCTCGCTTGCTGCTTTAAACACTGCAAACACCATAAACAACAAGTGCTGTAGTACCAATGCTTTCTCTATTGTTATTACATCTGTCTTCTCTTTCCTTGTTATATTTGAAATATTCTTCTTCATACAGTTTCTCCCCCTTTTGGATAATATCTTGTTTAGACCTAGCAAAAGTTGCTTGTCGCATTGATGGAAAGCAAAAAGGTGTGATTTAACTTTGTTGAGACTGGTATCTTAAAGTGTTTGCAAAGTCACTATGTGACTTTACATGTATGTCATGCAAATATGCAGCCATTAACAAAAGTGTAAGTGTTTGTTAGAAATGAAAAGTTTAAATACTGTTTCTGGCACCACAGCTGTGCTGTCACGTGATCCCCCTGTGCTGTCCGGCCTCGATCTATGGAGGGGCTGAGATTCCCCTCTGCTGGCCAGCTGACGTCACAGGGGAATCTTTTTCAGCCCTTCCCACTTCTCTCCATAGATCGAGGCCGACCAGCACAGGTGGATTATGTGACAGCACAGCCTTGGTGCCAGAAACTGTATTTCGCCTTTTCATTTTAAACAAACACTTAAACTTTTGTTAATGCCAGCATACCTGCATGGCATACATTGATATGTGCTGCATTATAAAGCTGAATAGAGGTGGGAGTGGTGGGGAGGAAACGCTCTCATGCTGGGAGGGAGGAGGAGAGACTGTCAAAGGAGAGATGAGAGCTGCAGATAATGAGGCACTTAGACTGACCACGGTAATCAGGAGCCATCGTGGTCAGCAGAGGCAGGGGGACACAGGAACTGGCAGGATTAACCAGGTTTATTACAAGTTAGGAAGAGAAGAATTGCACAGCACAAGCACTGTGCTGTTATTCATGCCTTTTTAGGGTTACAAACACTTTAAGCAACAGAGCATACAATGGTTAAAGAAGATGATTGAGTAGTACCCTGGCTCCAAGTTAAAATGTCACATTCATCAGCATCTTCCTGCTGTGACTGCAAAGATAAGAAAGCCATCCAGCTGACACTGTCAGATACTATGTTGGGATCAATCACCCTACTGATGAGACAACTTTCCCTTTCTCTCCTTACCTCTGTCCTACAACCATCATTGTGGCTGTAAGGGAGGCATTAAAATGTAATTTCCCAAGGTCACTGTCACTATCACATTTCTTTTGAAATAAGGATGCTGCTGATATTAGCACATATTTCATAGTCAAGCAAAATTTGTTATATATATATATATATATATATATATATATATATATATATATATATATAAAACAATGAAAAAAATGGCAAAGTGTACATGTAGGAGAAATAAATCAATGTAATCATTGTGTTTTGAACCTGTTTGTAAAAGAAGACCACAATGTACTAGGACTAAGAAGCACTATGACTGCTGAAGGCTCTGAGCATACAGAATGTGGTAAAAATCTGTGCTCTGTTTTCATACAGGAGTTGAGATCCTTGACTTGCTGTGGAAGACAAAGAGGAGTGAGGGAGGTCATGCAAGAAACCATAGGGTAGTCCTTTAACCACTTGGCGTCCACGCTATAGCCGAATGACGGCTACAGCGCGGACCTGAATTGCCGGGAGGCCGTCAATAGACATCCTCCCGTGCTCGAGCGGCCCGAGTCTACGAGACTCGCTGTATCACAGATTGGAGTAAGGGGTCGATCACGACCCCTTACCACGTGATCAGCTTTCAGCCAATGACAGCTGATCATGTGACGTAAACAGATCCGGTAATCAACTATTTTTTCTCTTCATGCTGATAGCGTGAGGAGGAAAAAAAAAGTGACAGAGGGACATCGGTCCCGATCAGGGAAAGCTGCACAGCTCATCTGTGCCCGTGTGTGCCACCTGTCAGTGCCACCTACCAGTGAACAGCAGTGCTGCCTACCAGTGCTCACAGTGCCACCTATCAGTGCCCACAGTGCTGTCTATCAGTGCCCACAGTGCCACCTATCAATGCCCACAGTGCCACCTATCAATGCCCACAGTATCACCTATCAGTTCCCACAGTGCCACCTATCAAAGTCACTAATCAGTGCCTCATCAACAGTGCTGCCCATCATTGTTACCTACCAGTGCCCATCATTGTCACCTACCAGTGCCCATCAGTGTCACCTACCAGTGCCCATCAGTGCCACCTACCAGTGCCATCTATCTGTGCCCATCAGTAACACCTATCATTGCCCATCAGTGCCACCCATCAGGGCCCATCAGTGCCACCTTATCTGTGCCCATCAGTACCGCCTCATTAGCGCATATCAATAACTTTGTTTAGTAAAAAATAAAAACCCCAGAGGTGATCAAATACCTCCAAAAGAAAGCTCTACTTGTGTGTAAAAAATGCTAAAAATTTCATTTGGCTACAGCGTTGTATGACCGCGCAATTGTCATTCAAAGTGCATCAGCGCTGAAAGCTGAAAATTGGTCTGGGCAGGAGGGGGTTTAAGTGCCCAGTAAGCAAGTGGTTAAACGTTAGTACGAAAAAAACAGAACAATCCCTTTGGAATGAAATATACTATTTTCAGATGTTAAGATAAAAAGGCTAATTTTGGTGAAATCCTAGCCTGTAAATCTAATTCATTCATGTCATGCCCCCCAAATCATTGGTGTCAGTGGGATAGTGTCGCCCATGGGAGAATAGCTTTCAAATCATTGGTTTTGGTGGAATATTGGACAGCAAAAGAGAATGCTCCCCAAATCATTTTTGTCAGTGGTGGTACTTAACTATCCTTTTGGACAGGAGCCAAAACCACCTGCAGATGAAACCCAATGATCTTGTGCAGTGCCTCTTCTAATGATGTCTTTAAATACACAGGCATAGCAATGTTAGAACTATTTCAGATCTGTTGGGTGCAGGTCAATCCACTCGCAGTGTAATTTTAGCTAGGGTACTTTCATTCATAAAAAGTAGTGGTGCCATGTTTTTTTTTCTGAAACCGTGTACTTCAGGAAGGAGGTTGCACCCCATTGAGAATCACTGGACTACATCCTTTTGTTATAAGAATATATCCAGATCCATAGCTCCCCTCAAGACTCACTCTTCTTATCATACATTATTTTAGAAAATAGTGAGTAGATTCTGCTATGTTAATTTTGTGAAAATAGTGCAGTGCTGCGTATCTATAATTCTTATATAAACAAATAATTATACATTCAATAAAACAATTTATGAAAAATAAAAAAAACTGTTCATATGTAGGTTTCCAAAGCTGTCACCGCTGTGTAAAATCCTATTTAAATGGATCCAATATTTAGTGCACACCACCACCTGCTAAAATGCCTCCTCACCTCAAGGATGAGTATAAAACTTATAGACAGATCACTCCTCGTGTCCACCACGATCAATCCACTTTACCAATGGTAGTAATTCCTACAGTCCCCAGACTGCCCCTCTGTGTGGGTAATCAACGTTTGAATTGTCTCCAAACAACACCTTCCTCCACTCGCTTTTCAATAAACAATTTCACTTATATTTCCAGGGTTTAAGGACATGAAACAAAAAACACAAGTACCATAGTGTTCTCTGCTTTTAAATTTATTAAAAAAGCCCCCCTAAAAAGTTACACTTACAAGAAATAACAATAAAAACAGCATGTACCACATCACCAGCTCATTCACCGCAGATCTAAACTCACTGTGCTTCGCCTGACATTACAGATTCGACTCCTCCACTCTAAACGCGTGTCAGCCTCTCATTGGCCTTCATCAGTAGATAGGTATATAAGGTTTCACCTAATTTGACCCACCTAACTGTTGCCTAGGAAACCCTTCAGGCATCACCACAGCCATCCACAGTCTTTGAGGACACTCCCTCTTCCTGTGACTACAGAGCTCACATTCATTGAGCTGGAGAGTGTGTCACCCAGATCTGCATACCTGCAGGGTGCTCTCACTCGATCACACCACTGACCTCCATGGTAATGTCCTGTTACAATCTAATCTCCACATGAGTGCACAATGTATCGCCATATACATACAATAAAAAACCAAGTCTAAAATTAAATTAAATTAAAAGATATTCCTATTTATATCTTTATCTACGGGGACAAACTATATGTTTATAAGGACCTCATCGGCCATTCATTAAAAATTAAATTTTATAGAAAATGAATGTATGAATCAATCACATGTGAAAAATCGATTCTACAACTATGCTAAAAAAATATACTATATAAAGCTTGGGCTTGTCCGGCATATAAACACGGGACCTCTCGCACCCGAAGCAAGAATCATACCCCAAGACCAACAAGCCGAGTTACACCTATTTCATGACCATATATCACTTTATAAACATATTAAAATTGATAATTAATAAAATCTACTGTGCGTTTATTATGAGACCCCACTTAGCCATTATAAATGAAGCAATTCAGATCGAAATCTATATTAAGCCTCCTGGGTGCTAAAACCTCGGTCTCATATCCAGGCAGACTCGCGCTGGCTCAATTGTCTTATAAAGTTGCCCACTCTCCAGGGATGATTCACCTTCTCAAATCGCCCAGAATTTAAGTTGTTTGGGATTCCTATCATGAATCTCTCTAAAGTGCTTGGAAACGCAATATTCCTTTCTTCCTTTTTTAATATTGTTGATGTGCTCCCGCACTGATTCTCTTATGTGTCACATCCCTAAAATTGGATTCACAGAAACAAATTTTTCCCAAAAAGATAATGGTATTTTTTACGCACTACAATAACAAAGTATATGGAAGGTAAGTACATAAAAGCAATGTTTATTCGTACATCAAAAAATATAGACAAACACATGGCATAGAAATTGCTAATACACCAACTGTACAGAATGTGATGGCTGATACAATATGCCTTCCTCCACCCGATGCATTTCAGAGAAAACCAGTCTCCTTCATCAGGGGTACGAGGAGTGTCACATCTATATAATACAATTTTTTTTTTAATCAAATAATTTTTATTTTGTTTTTGTCATTGATTATTCCATACAAAGTTTTAAAAAGTAAGTGTTGATAGACATGGAAGTTATAGGCATTTTGTTTCTTGAGTACAAATAGGAGAAGATTTGTTTAATCATAAGCTATAATAGATATCTATTTTACAAGCAACATATAACAGGACAAAAACAACAACAAACATACACCTCTATATAGGGTTCCATTTGCATTTATGTTATTACATTCTCTGCTTCTTAGATTGTTATAGATCAATGTCCTTACCCCCATCTATCCCCCTCCCACCTCCCTCTCCTCCCCAATCTCCCCACATAAACCATCATAGAATAAATTACTGGAGTCGAGCCAATAAGACCATATTTAGTTAAATTTATGGGGGACTCCTCTATGTTTGTATGCTAATCTTTCTATTTTTAATATATAATTTACCTTGTTACACCATTGTTTATGGGTTGGTGGCATTGTAGCAATCCACTTTTGTAAAATAAGCTTGTGGGCAAGGTAAAGGGATCTAGTCCACATTATATACATCTCTACAGGTAAGGCTCCGTCTGGAATTATTCCCAGTATTGCTATTTTAGGGGTACTTGTTATTTCTGTCCGACATATTGTATTCAGGGTCTGGAACACTTTCTCCTAATATCTATGGAGCTTGGGGCAATGCCAAAGCATATGAATAAGGGATCCGTTGGATACGGAGCATCGCGGACATAAAGGCGATGTATATTTTCCCCAGGCATATAATTTTTGTGGAGTGTAGTGAGTTCTGCGTAGTATAAAGAGCTGAGTCAGTTGCTGGGATGGTGAAATAGATACCTCAGGTAAAATTTCCATAGCCCATTTCCATTCCTCTTCACTAAGATCAGTCAGGTCTTTTTGCCAGTGGATAAGACTATTGGCCTGGCCATCTACCTTCTCTGCATTTAGTAGCATCAGGTAAAGGTCCCCTGTTAATCCTTGTTTCGTAAATCGTGCTGAAGTTGCCTTCATCAGAAACTCTGATGGATTATATTGTAGTTGGAATGTTAGTGTCTGGTTTTGTAAAGCGTGTCGTATTTGAAGATACTGGTAGAAATTGCTATTTAATAGTTGGAAACGGTCTTTCAGTATATCGAAGTGTAAAAGCACATCTCCTTCGAACAGTTGATAGAGAAAAGTTAACCCTGCTTTTTTCCATTCTAGGAATTCTGATAGTTTATTCAGCTCAGATAAACAATAGTTATCCTATATTGGCATATGTGTAGTGTAGCCCTTATGATGCGTAATGATACGTATTGTTTCCCATAATCTATGGATTAAGTGAAAAGTTGGGATCTTTCACTTCTTAAAAGATTGGTGTGAGACTATTTGCTGTACCAATGATGATGGTTTAAATTGAGTCATTAGTATATTCTGTATGGGGTCTTGGTTATCTAACTCCTCCCATCTGCTCCAATGTTGAAGTTGTGCTGCTAAGAAGTAGTATCTTGAATTAGGGACCGCTATTCCCCCTCTTTCTTTTCGTTGTTGCAGAGTTTCTAGTTTAATTCTTGGTTTTCCATATTTCCATATGAGATCTCTGAAAATAGCATCTATTGTTCTAAATAGTTTTTATGTCAACCAGACTGGGCTATTGTGTAATAGATATAACAATTCGGGCAACCACACCATATATAATGCAATTTGCATAGGTAAGTTACAGCAAAAATTATGTATTTCTCATCACAAATATCAAACCCTACCCAAATCTGGCCCTTACAGTCAGTTGTATGGTATCATGCATAGATATGCCATACTGAGATTAAAAACAATGTTTGAGAATTCTGTTCCTCTGCCCAGCATTCAAAATCATGTCCTATATATACTTGGACTCCAGAGGCGGGGAAGTGGGGGTAACAGCAAACAGGGGAGGGCATACACCACTGCACCAATAACGCAGCATATTTCAGTGTGTTACTACAAGTTTAACGTTGTATATTTATATATATATATTCAGTGCGTTATCTTCTGTTTAACGCAGTATAGTTCAGTGCATTACTGCAACTTTAACGTCTGATTTTTAGTTTATTTTAGTGCGTTAGTACATGCTTTACACCGTATATTTCAGTGCGTTACGTGACGTTTAACGCAGTACATTTCTGTGCGTTACTGCACCATTAACACAGTATATTTCAGTGTGTTACTGCAAGTTTAACACCGTATATTTCAGTGCGTTATCTTCCGTTTAACACAGTACAGTTCAGTGCATTACTGCAAGTTTAACGCTGTATATTTCAGTACGTTACCTTCCGTTTAACGCAGTATAGTTTAGTGCGTTGCTGAAAATTCAATGCTGTATATATTTCAGTGCGTTATCTTTCATTTAACGCAATATAGTTCAGCGTGTTACTGCAAGTTTAACGCTGTATATTGAAGTGCGTTACCTTCCATTTAATGCAGTACAGTTCAATGCGTTACTGCAAGTTTAACGGCGTATATTTCAGTGCGTTACCTTCCATTTAAAGCAGTATAGTTCTCCGCGTTACTGCAAGTTTAACACTGTATATTTCAGTTTGTTATCTTCCATTTAATATAGTGTAGTTCAGTGTGTTACTGCAAGTTTAACGCCATATATTTCAGTGCGTTATTTTCTGTCTAACACAGTATATTTCTGTGCGTTACTGCACGTTTGATGCAGTATATTGCAGTGTGTCAGTGCAGTTTTACTGCGGTATATTATAGTGTATCAGTGGAGTGTGTCTGTGTAGTGAGTACTCAAGTTAAAGTGCACCAAACACCACTTTCCATTGATTAAAGTGCATCCATGTACACATTTCCACATCTATATTACATTTTGTTAATAAGCACCTCCCCCCATCATGTCTGGGAGGACAACAAGGAGAGGAAGATGTTCCTATGGCACTGTGAGGGGGTCAGCAGCATATGTGTCCACAGACAAAGGTCTGTCCTTGGGCAGGGCATCATTTCCTCTGTTTAGTGATGTTGCCTGTGCTATCCAGCCACAGCATGCAGAGGAGGTGGTAGACTGGCTTACTAAACCATCTTCATCCTCCTCATCCTCTGCCACCCAAGCAGAGACTGGTGCACAGTCCATTGCAGCTACCAGAGTGGCTAAACTTGCCTCCTTGTCCACAGCTATCCCTGTCATAGCCCCAGCATCAGGCATGGAGGAGTCAACTGAGTTATTTGAACACAGCGTCAGCCACTTGCTCCATGACAATGCACAGCCATTACTTCATTCAAATGTTAGTTATGAGGTTGAAGTTAAGTAAGGCAGGAACATGAGCCTACAGAAAGGGGAGAACACTGGTACACAAATTGGCAATCATGTTCCTCCAGCCGCAGCGTATTACCAAGTTGTCTCCAGTGGTAATGAGGATGGAGGAGATGATGGTGATGAGGTCACTGACATGACTTGGGTGCCAGATAGAGCAGAGGAGGAAAGTGAGGGTGGGACACAACCCCAATGAGGCAGCCATCATGGAAGAGTAGAGAGCAGCCAATTTATTTCATCACATTGTGGAGCTGTTATCTCCCGGCCCACTTCCCACAGTTGTCTGGGCCTTTTTCAGCAGATGTGCATCTAATCGCACTGTTGCAATATGCAAACGTTGTCTCAAGCACATCAAGCGTGGCAAAAACACCAGTCGTAGAAGGAAAGAAAAAAGTGCCAGGGCAGTATTTTGCAGCATAAAAGGGTTTAATGATAAACAAGAAGCTGTGTGGCAAATTCTTGTGAAGTCACATAGTGCTCAGTGGGTGGGGGGCTTACCCCATCCAGCATGAAAGTCAGAAAACACTTCTGTGTCCTGATGTTGTAGAACCCAGATCGCCTGGTGTCAGCAGGGAGCTGTAGCCTTGTGGGATCTCAGAGGGACACCAGCCGGGTTGTTGGCATCCCTCCGAGATCCCACAAAGCTTCAGCTCCCCGCTGACACCAGGCAATCACGGCTCTACAACATCAGGACACAGCAGTGTTTTTTGCCTTTCATGCTGGATTGGGTAAGCCACCCACCCACTGAGCACTATGTGAGTGAGTAAGAATTTGCCACATGGCCTGTTATTTATCATTAAAACCCTTTAATGCTGCAAAATACCGCCCTGGCGCTTCTTTCTTTTTTTCTTTCCTTCTACATATCACAGTATCCGGGTTCCCAGCCCATGCCTGAAGCAGCCTCGCAACCATCTGTAGCCCCCTAGAACTTTTTATGAAGATTGACTCTTTTACCTTGTTATATTATTACAGACCTATCAAATAGCCTATCTAATATTTATTCCTCCCCATAATCACACTCAAGAGTGTGTTAGATCATCACTACTCTTGTAACCATTAGGCTTCCTTTAGCACTGAGCCTTACACCATCACTGTTTTGTATGTGTGTGTTTTTTCCCTTTACAAAAACACCAGTCATTTGGGTACCACATGCTTGGCAAGGCATTTTAACTTCCATCACTCAGCCATTGACAAGAGTACCTGAAAGACACACAAAAGGGATGTAAAGCCATTCCAGCTCTGTACCATCACGTAAAAGGCAATGTGTAGCATCGTTGGACAAGGCAGACAGCCACAAAGTCCATGTTACTGCTGACATGAGGTCCAGCAAGCATGGTGAGGGACAATATATTTTGTTCACAGCACACGGGGGAACTCTGTTTGCAACTCGGAAGGATGCAGGACAGGGCTTAGTGCTACATATTGTTGTGCCCCCACGTCTCCATACAGCTTGTGGTAATGATGCGAGATTTGTCAGCTCTAACCCCTCCTCCTCCTCCTCCTCCATGCCCTCCTCTGCTAAATTGTCCTATGAACCACAAGTACCCCCTAAGCATTCAAGGGCCTATTCAATGAGTCAGGCTAAAAGGTGTCATGCAGTGCTTCAGCTGGTGTGTCTAGGGATCAGGAACCACACCAGAGCAGAGATTCTTGCAGCTCTGCAGGGGAAGGCCCAGAGGTGGTTCACGCCACTCCAACTGGAGCCAGGAATGGTGGTGTGTGATAATGGCACAAACCTCCTGTCCATCCTTAGACAGCTAAAGTTGACACATGTGCCATGCCTGGCACATGTCCTCAATTTGGTGGTGCAGAGTTTCCTAAAGTCTCCTGGGTACACATAGGTTGGAAGATCTGCTAAAGCAGGTCAGAAGAGTCTGTAGCCATTTCAGGCAGTCATACACAGCCAGTGCTCGATTGTGCCAGGCTCCTCATGCCTGCAAAAGGACCCAAGAATACCTGGCTTAAAGGAGAAGGATCACTATTGGTTGGCAACCCTCCTTGACCACTTTTACAAGGAGAAAGTCTCAAAACTCACCCCATCTCCACAGAGAGTGCAGACAATGAAATCTCTTGAGAACACCTTAAAGAGGAGTTTATCTAATACTTTTCCCTTAGTTTTGAGGCTTCTGTTGGTCAAGAGAGGAGCAATGGAGAATGTGGCTGGCTAAGTGATGCATTTCATGATTTTTTGAGTTCTCGCCGCCCAGGGCTGTCAGCTTCCACATCCCATCGGCAGAGTCTGCATCACATGGTGAACAATTATCTAGGGGTGAAATCAGAGATGGAGAGCTTTCCAGTCTAGGATCCACTGGCTTACTGGGTCATGAGAATTGACCACTGGCCAGAACTTGCCCAGTATGCAATTGAGCTGCTGGGCTGCCCTGCATTCACCGTGCTTTCCAAGCGTGCATTCAGTGCTGCTGGAGGTTTTGTTACTGATAATAGAACGCGTCTGTCCATAGACTCTGAGGACCATCTGACATTTATCAAAATGAATCAGTCCTGAGTTACCAGCAACTTTAAAGCCCCCGATGCCGATGTCACTGATTAAGTATTTTTGGAATGTGGAATCTCTGCAGGACTTCTAGGCTGCCTAGCATTGTGGGTGTTGATTTAATCTGGAAGAATTTTTTTGGTGTAGGATTCATGGGCACAATTAACATACATTTTTCCGCACCTGTTTGACAAGTGCATACCATTGCAATTTTTGACAGCAAGTCCAATTCTTTCTTTCATCAAGAGTACCTCTATAGGGTTAAGGTGTGAAGGCGCCACCGACACCCAAAGACCAATTTTTCCACACCTGTTTGACAAGTGCATATCATTGCAATTTTTGACAGCAAGGCCAATTCTTGCTTCCATCAGGAACACCTCTATAGGGCTATGGTGTGAAAGCGCCAATGACACCCAAAGACCAATATTTACACACCTGTTTGACAGGGGCATATCATTTAAGTTTTTGACAGCAAGGGCAATTCTTGCTTTCATCAAGAGTACCTCAATTGGGTTACGGTGTGAAGGTGCCACTGACACCCAAAGACCAATTTTTCCGCACCTGTTTGACAGGTGCATATCATTGCAATTTTTGATAGCAAGGTCAATTCTTGAGTACCTCTATAACAATGGTTCTTAACCTTCCTAGTGCCGTGACCCCTTGATAAAATTTCCCAAGTTGTGGGGGCCCCTAACAGTGAAATTATTTTCATTGCTCCTTCATTGCTGTAATTTTGCGACTGTTATGAATCGAAATATAAATATCTGATATGCAGGAGCCATCATTGCGCAATATTCCAAAAAATATAATTTATTTAGCTTAAAACATGAACAGATGAACACTCACATGATAGGGTGTTGTTAGACAGGCATTAAGTCTATCCAGCAATCCGACATACAGTTTGTATACGCGGCTCTGTGCTTGGAAGCCAGGGGCCAGATGTGACATCAGTGTTGCTCCACTAGCCTCAACGCTTCCCGATGACGCATATTTAATGCAAAACACATTAAGGATAGTGGAGGGATGCCGACGTCACATCCGGCCCCTGACCCGCACCAAAAATGAGGCTTGGAACGCACGCCGGCTTCCAAACACGGAGCGGCATATACAAACCGTATATCGGATTGCTGGATAGACTTAGTGCCGGTCTAACAACATCGTATCATGTGAGGGTACATCTGTTCATGTTTTAAGCTAAATAAATGATCTTTTTTGGAATATTGCGCAATGATGGCTCTTTACCTTGCATGAGTATATGGGTGAAGAATACATACCGCTGGACCTTATACTGTATTCTGGTGAGTGCACAATTCAGAAGGTGGTGGCGCATCACGGGTGTTTGGGTGCTATACACTTTGTATACCTAGCATTGGCACGGAATGACCACTTTTGAGGAACCAACTGGGACGTTTATATATAAATTATATGTTTTGTTTCATAATATTTTTTTTATTGCACAGTCAGGTCATGTTGGACTTATTTATTCACAATCTATTGATTGATTGGGCCAGTGTCACACAGTACTAATATGTTTTTATTTATTTGTCTCGACCCACGGGTTGAGAACCGCTGCTCTATAAGGTTACAGTGTGAAGGCACCGCCGACACCCAAAGACCAATTTTTCCACACCTGTTACTTCTATCCAAAGTCTGTGGAAGAGACACCAGAATTTATCCCAAATATCTCTAATCTTGTTACCAGTGCACTACATTTTGACCTCATCATACAAACTGGGAAAATTTCATTTTTTTGGGCTTTATAGATTCAATTATTGCTGCAGCAGCTTCTATACACAATACAGATGTGCCACTTTACAGGTAGACTAAGGGGACCCCCCAGTCACAATATTGAAAGGAATTTTTAATTTTGTCATTGATAGCTGTCCCACAGGGCAGTACCCAGACCCACATAACCATTGTATGCCCAATTACTTGCATATACGCCTTCAGAACTTTTGATTTTTCAAGTTCGGCTCCCATAGACTTCAATGGGGTTCGTTATTTGGTTCAGAACTTTTGCGATGTTCGAAAGTTCTGGTGCAAACTGAACAGGGGGTCGTTCGGCCCAACCCTAATTATCAGCAAAATGTATGCATACAACAATGTCTCCATCAGAAAACCAAGGATAGGATTCCTCTATCCTTGTGAGCAAGCCAGGAGTGGTGTAATGCATCAACAAAAGTTGGTTTTCAGGTGGGAACATCGTTGCATGCAGACATTTTGATGAACATTATAAAATGCAGCAAGAGAAGCTAAATTTGAAGTGCAATTGATATACTTTTTCATATCTTTGATAAAGCTGTTTGTTACATACCAGCTTTGAATTGATATTTGCTCTCAGCTTGTGCCAACGTGCAAAATTACAAGTTCACTGCATTAAGACATTGAGATGCACTTAAATACTCATCCTACCAGATGGTAGAATAATGCATCTGTTTGTCTGTTTTTCATTTTCATAGGCTCTCTGTGTCAGGTATAATAGCACCACTAATCAAGTTACATTTTCCATTTGATGCTAATTATTGGTCACAGTAATAGTTGATCCCCACCTTGCAGCAAGCATTGAATTTTTTAAAGCTCATTAAAACATAACACTGGCCCTTTCTTCATCTCTGTTGTGTGCCTAATTGACAAAACCCTACTAACTGGGATAAACTAGAATATACAGCTTAGGCTGATGTAGGATGTCACATATGCTCCTCATAACATTTGTTCCCAAGAGAAAATTACTACTTTCTATAGTTTTTAGATCAGAGTTACACAGCCATTTTATGCTGGCAAAAAAGTATAAAATTCCATTTGTCACATTGGTATTTAGTGCTGAGAGTATAACCATGGTATTTGGTGCTGGGCAGCCAGTGATAAAAAAAGTTAAAATCGTTTTCCTCAACATGCCCTAACCCCTGACATTAAAATGTCATCTAAAGCTCAACTCCAGAACAATAGCTCACCCCACCCCACCCTCCTTTAACTAACCACTGATACAAATAAAAATGATGCAAATGCCCACTTTACTTACCTGTTGCCACAGTCCTGTGATTACCCTTTTCTATTCTTCTGTTTACCTCCTGGGGTCCTGCTTCTGGTGTCTAAATCACTGCCTGCAAGATGTGGACACCTTCTATTGTTGGAGATGACACTTTCAGCAACTAGGTGCTCTCTCAACAAGAGGCAAAATAACTCATGGGGGGGGGGGGTGCTGACCACTGCCAAAGAAGATAACAAGCATGAACATTAATTTTTCTCTTAAAGGAAATAGTGACTTTGATCCATTTCACTGAAGGTTGGCTGAGGAAGAGGTGTCTGGAATCAAGACTGAGGGTTAAGGTAACTGATGCAAAATACACTATTTAAATTTCATTTTTGACGACCAAATCACATCCTTCATCAAATCTAAACTCAACTTACGGGTGGGACCCCTTACGCTCACAACATTTGAACTATCATGTCAAAACAGGAGCTTTCAGAGAGGGCGTATATCTGTGGTATACGCCTCTCTGGTTGAACCAGATTCCAAACTTGCCTATATGGATCGGGTGGAAAGGGACCTGAACCTTACCTTTGATCTGAGTGAGTGGCAGGATATCGCCTTTAACCTATCCAAAATATCCATCAATACCACTCTTATAGAGGCTAATTACAAAACACTCCTACGATGGTACCTGGTCCCGACTAGGGTAGTTAAAATGCTATGCTATTGCGATGCGGCCAGTTGGGGACGATATATCATATTTGGTGGCAATGGCCCCTTGTTACTAGATTCTGGATAAGGATATTTAATTTCATGAACTCAAACACAGGGGTAAACATCCTTAGATCTCCAGAAGCCGCTCTTTTTCACAAACTACCAGATGAGGTACCCAAAAAATCAATAAAATTGATCACTTCTATACTGTTGGCAGCAAGAATTACGATTGCCGGGCATTGGATACAGTCGATCATTCCTCTAGATCACGTTAAAAGTAAACTCAATTGGATCATGATTAATGACAAGCTCACCCATATACTCTGTAATAGCTCCAAAAAGTTTGATAAGATATGGGACCCATGGATCAGCTATAACTCAACTCCGTAAGGGACCTCCAGGATGACCCTCTCTTTCTCTTCTTCTTTCTTTTATCCGTTTAGCTTCTTTTTTTTTTTCTCTTCCCTTTCTCTCCATTTCCTTCTTATTTTTTTCTGTTTCTGGTATTAACAGGTACAATACTTTTGATAGCCTATGGGGCTTCTCACTATAGTGAGCCTTAAGTCTCAGGGAAATTCACCAAGACTACTCTGTGACTTCCCAACCATCATTTTCCTTTCCCCTTTTCCCTGACTCAAACCCGTATTCGGGTTCTCCATCACTCACCATATGTGATGGCATTCATAATCGTTGATGGGAAGTACCTGTTCAGTCCCACTAGCTCTCAGGTGTTTGTTCGGCCTATTGTTTTTTTGATGTAAGGATAAGAGATGAATATATATTGTGGCCATATTTTCTATGTCTCTGTGCTACTATGTTGACGAACCGAGAGTCAATTTTGCTGCATTATTGTGTCTGTTCATACCAAACTTTGTTTCTTTTTCAATAAAAATATTGAAATATAAATTTCATTTTTGCCTTGAGTTATGCCGTGTACACACGATCGGTTTTACCGATGAAAACAGTCCGATGGACTTTTCTCATCGGACAAACCGATTGTGTATGGGCCCCATCGGTCTTTTTTCCATTGGTGAGAAAAAATAGAACATGTTTTAAATTTATCCGATGGGAAAAAAAACAATAGCAAATTCCGATCGTCTGTGTGGAACTCCATCGGACGAAAAACCCACGCATGCTCAGAATCAAGTCGACGCATGTCGGAGTGTTTTACGTTACAGCATTTGGGAAGGTCGGATTTTTGACTGATGGTGTGTAGGCAAGACTGATGGAAGTCAGCTTCATCGGATTTCCGATGGAAAAATCCATCGGATTAGAATCCATGGGAAATCCGATTGTGTATACAGGGCTTGAGGCTTGAAAAAGAAATGTAAAGCATAAAGCACAAGCAATATCTGCAGCAGCTTTCACTATACCCAAACACCAGGCCATTGTTATAGTGCAAAGCTGTGTATCAACATCCATAGACTAATTTGTTATTTAGATCTAATAAATGTTAGATTTTTGCATTAGGATAAATAAACCTTTCCTACATATTTATTTGTGGGCTTATTTATGTGAATAAGTTTTACTTCCTCCATCATTTAGTAAAGTTCTGTAACCTTTTATTTATTACAGTAATAATGCTATGGCAGTCAACAGGCCAGTCAGAAAACACACCACTATCTCCTGCAAATCACGTTTACTCTAATGCACATTCAGGCTTATTCAATTATAAGTACAAATGGCAATAGAGGTGTGGAGTGCAACCATTTAGATTTCAGTTTCATTTAGTCAACAAAGGATTTCCAGTTGCTCTGGAGAACTAAAACTTCAATGCTCTGTGCTGCCTTATTACATGACGTATCTTCTATTTTACCTGTAGCGGGTATTTAAATTTGGGGGGGAGCATCTGGGTTAGTTAACCCAGATGTACTAATTGTTAGGGAATCTGAGAATCCCTTTTGTGGTTCTTGGAGGACTCTGGTGGTGCAAGGTTCCCTGTGGCCTTCAGGTGGCGTTGTCGCCCTGGGCCGGAGTTGAACCTGCACCGCAAGACTGTGCCTTTTTGTCCTTTCCTGGCGCTGGTACAGCGGGGCGGGGAACCTGCTGTCACGCAAAAAGAGAGGAGATTAAAGGGGCGGACGCCCTGACCTCGGGGTTCAGAGTTGGAGGACGCGGCCGCACCCAGGCGCCTTCGGCCTGGGTGCTGGCGTTCCGGAGATCCGGGCCCAGGTGCCCTTGACCTGGCCGGAGCGAGGGATGGAGTCCATCTGAGGCACAATAAGCCTGGGGTGAGGTACTATGGCCAAAGTCTGGAGCCCAGTAACTTCGACTGGGTTCCGCGAGGGTGGAGGAGTCCGAGGGGCCCTAAGGTGTTGGGACCCGTATCTGAGGCGAGGAGGCCGGGGAGTGTAACCCTTCCGGATAGCCCGGTACAGCATTAATCCGGTGACGGCGGGGCCTCTGGTAACTCCCTTGGAGGGATGTCTTCCCCCTGACAGGGGCTGCAATGTAGCGAAGGTAACTCCAGTTCCTGTTCACTAGAGTCGCTGGAAGAGACTCTGAAGCCAAAAAGTTCATTTAACAGCCACTGTGCTTAGCAACCGTTGGTGAAACCTCAACGGTTTAGTTTCTTTGAGGATTGTGCCTTGACCTACTCCCCACCAATACTGGACTGTTCTATGGGTCTCAAACTGTCTGATCGCAAAGGACTTTTTGTTTGCCGTTATGGAATAAATAAGTGTTGGAACTTTTCAGTGTGTGGTACTCCAATTACTGGGAGCAAAGGGGGTTATCAGCAGAACAGACTTGGCTCTGAACGTATACACAGCCCGGGTGTAATCTGATTCTGGCCTTCACCTCTACACGCAGTAATCTAGAGGACATGGGCCGTGGCGCACCTCGCTCTCCCCTTCAAAGTACCCCTAGACCGAAGCCAAAGTATCCACTAACAAAGAGAGAGAGGGTGAGGCCGCTACATACCCTTTTTTTTTTTAGCACAGTTTTGTTTAAATAAGCACAGACAAAGAGAACTTAATGTAACCATCTGCAGTATACAAAGTCCTTCCTTTTTCTATAGTTTTTTTCTCAGGCTTTAACTGAAAAGTTGCACAAATTTAGCTATAGTGAGAACCATTTTGGATGCCAAGCAACCTTTAAAGACCCTCTAGTGTAACCTTTTACATGGGTACTCTACTCCTGGGCTTCTCGTTTTTTATTTAAAACAGAACTAAAGCCTAAAAACAAAATGTGTGGCTCTTTATTGCATATGATTCTTGCGATGTCTCTTCTGTAAAAAAATAAACTTATCTGGCTGCTCGTAACCTTTTGTAGAATGTACACCAAGCTGCATACGAGCAACTCTGTTTATATTCCCAGGATAGTGCCTATGTGCTGGGATGAATTCATTCCAGTGAAAATTTGGGAATTACATCATCCTGAGCCAGCCAGTCAAGATGTTTGAAGACCTGACACCTGGAAGAAGCCAAGGAGAAGATGCCAGTGTTCTGTCATATTAGCAAACTCTCTGGGGGCTCAATGATCTGTTTATACAAGAGTAACAACAGGTGTGATACATATTTCCCCTCCGCATATAAACGCTCGAAAAACATCAGTGGCCTAGCGTACAGTCCTGCCTCCAGTATAGACTTTAAGTAATGTGACACTTGAAAGACCGACCAGGGGCTCAAAGGGGGCTGTGTGAGGCCGGGGATTTCTTGTGTGGACATCCATTCCTGTGAAGTAACAAAGTGAATACACCTAGATATGCCTAAACCTGCCAACCCCTGGAGTTGTTTATTATCTGCCCCAGGTGGGAAATCTGGGTTATGAATCACTGGAGTTAATGGAGATGAGTTGGGAGAAAGGCCTTTTATAGGGAACATAGATGGATGGTGTCATATTTTCCATTATCCTAATTTCGTCTAATCTAGAGAACCACTGTTTCAGAGATGGCATGGTGGTACTCTTCCACAGGTCGGGGATACAGGCCCGGGCAGCATTCAACATCTGCACTATCAATACCACTCTAGACAAATGTACGGCTCGGTAATATGAGATTAGATCAGGCAGCCCGATTCTCCCCATGGATTTAGGCAGAACTATCATAGAATGAGGGAGTCTGGTCGTCTTATTACTCCAAATAAATTTAGTCAGGATTGTTCTGCACAAGAGGAAGAAGGCTTGAGGTAATTCAATCAGTATTGCTTGCATTAAGTATAAATCTGGGGGAGCATTGTCATCTTAAATGCATTGCATATCCTGAACCACGTGAGGGTAAGAGTTTGCCAGAATTGAAGATGCACAGAAATTCATCTTGTATAATAGGACATTGTCCGGAAGTCAATTTAACCCCCAGATATTTCATAAACGACTGAACCCAATTGAACCGATAATTGCCTTGTAACTTAGTGATACTCTCCGTGGAGAGAAGAATGCTCTTCGCTTCACATTTAGCGTAGTTTATAGAAAAATTTGAAATATATTCATACTGATCAAAATATTGGAATAAAGATGGTAACGGCATAAGCAGCGATCTTATGCTCGATATTTTAAACCCGTAGTCCGCTAATTGTGGAGTCTGATTTGACTTTGCAGAGAAAAGGCTCTAGAGTTAGGACGAACAACAATGAAGAGAGGGGGCAGCCCTGTCTCGTCCCATTGGACAGAGAAAAATACTCTGATCAGGCTCCATTAACCAACACTGCCGCTGTAAGACCAGTATATAATGACTGTATCCTGGCCTGCATTCGTTTCCCCAAATTGATGTGTCTAAGGGTGGATCGTAAGAATTGCCAATCCACCAGGTTGAAGGCCTTTTCAGCTAAATCATCGCCATATGCCATGCCAGCATTCTGATCACCACTATATGCCATACCTGCATCCTTATCACCGCCATACCCCATACCACTGTCCTGATTACCACCATAACCCATACCAATATCCTAATCACCACCACACACCATACCAACATCCTGATCACTGTCATAATGAGAAATTAAAAATATACCTGGAAAAAATTACTTTATAGGCACCACTGATAAAAGATATACATTTTATTAAACACACCACATAAATATAAAAACTGATTTTTAAAAAACAGTAATTGAGAAAACACACAATAGTCAAATATATGACTCCAAGACAGCCAAATACATTAGGGGTGTACTGGTGTATGACCATATCAGTACCTGTGTCAACAGAGCCAGTGCTCCCAGTTGTTTCCACTATCTTTTGGTTCTCCATGGCCTTTAATATGTGTCAGGTAATTAGATGCGTAACTTATTCCCTTAGAACACCTTAACCCCTTCCTGTCCAGTGACATACCAATACCGGCGATTCCAAAGGCGGTAAATGTAATCTGAGTGGCTAAAGAGCCGCTTAGAATACTTTTACAGGCAGCAGAAGGGGCCCTCATTTTGCCACCCCCTTTACTAGGCTCACCTGAGCGATCGGGAAACGAACGGCAGCATCTGGATATGGGCAGACAGTGAGAGGAACAGATGTTGTTCCTCCCACTGTGTGATGTCAGAAACCGGAAGCGACAAGGATTTTGCCACTTTCGGTTTTTGTTCTTTGTTTAGCAAATCTGTGTTTGGTCAGCTGCATTGGAGGCTGCACTGCAGGGGAGGTCTGGGGTCTATTAGATCTCTATAAAGAAAACCTGTCACAGACCATGCTGTCACAAGGTATTTTGTTCATCCCTTGTGAATGGCAATAAAGTTAATAAAAAAATAATAATAAAGAGACAGTGTAAAAATTTTTTTAAATAAAATAAATGACATGAAAAAAATTGCCCCCGTCTTTCCGTGCTCACGCAGAAATATGAACACATGTGCTGATACTGGCATCAGCATCAACGTGGTGACAAGGAGCTTTGGGAGGGAGCACCCCCTAAGTTGAAGGCATGTGGGCTGGTATGGTTCAGGAGGGGGGTGCTCACTCCCCCTCCTTTTCTGGCCTGCCAGACTGCATGCTCCTTAAAAGGCCTGGGCCTGGTTGTCATAAGGTTCCCCTTAACCCAGGGGTCAAGTCCTGAGGAAAAAAGTGTGGGAACTCCCACCCAAGATCCACTCCCCCACCAAAAAAAATAAAATAAGTGCCAGTTTACGAAAACAAAATAAGTTAACTTGTCAAACTAACAGAATAATCACCACAATGGTTGATGATGATCTTTACTTATGGTTCTGAAGACTTGCTCAACTTGAGTTGAAGACTTGGCTCATCCTTGAGTTGAAGACTTGGCTCATCCAGGGTGCTGGCTGGCTGGTCAATCTATCTCTCTCTCTATATGTATATAAATATATATTATAGCAGGGTACAAAAAGGGCTTTTACAGCTCACTGCACACACAGTGTCAGTGTTTCAGTGTCAGGGCAGAGTGCATGTGACAGTGTGAGGAGAAGAGACACTGGCTCACCCTAGCGTTGCTGTGTGACTCCGCCTCTGCGTGATGTCACACGCAACCGGCCGCGTACTGAAGGACAGGTGGCAGGCGAGGTCGGAGCCTGGAGGAGGAGCTCAGAGTCTGCTCAGCTCAGTTTGCCTGCCCCTGACAGCAGGGCTGGACTGGGAATAAAAACCAGCCCTGGAAAAAAAATCATACCAGCCCCATAGCATTTCTTATACCAGCCCAACAGCAAACGTAATTTTCTTGTTCATGAAAGGGAAAACCATGTATTTTAAAGCACATTTGAAGAGTGTTATATATATAGCCATGGCATGTGTGTCCTGCTGGGAGCCGACCATGGCATGTGGGTCTGGCTGGGAGCCGACCATGGCATGTGGGTTCTGCTGGGAGCCGACCATGGCATGTGGGTGTTGTGGAATTCCAGGCTGCTGTTTACAGAGCACACAGCCTATAATTCCTGTGCTATCTAAGCACACATCAGATTTCATCTTTTTGCAATAATGCTATCTTTAGCCTAAGTTTGCTAAAATCCACTCACCGTTCATTCCATCATTCATCCAAGAAAGGCAGCACCACAAAAGCTTATCTTCTTATCAGGCCATTCCAGCAAAGACTGTTCAGCCGACGCCTAATCATAGGCTTTTATTAAACTCAAAAGATCTCAAGACAGGAGGTGATTGGTTGCAGCAACCAGTCACCTCCCCCCATGGGCGGGAACATCACAGGATGTTCCTTCCACATGAGAATGACAATACCTGGACATTCCTTCCAACAGGAGATGTCATACACGAATACAATAACGTAGGATGGCTAAAGTTACCGTTGATAGGAATTCTTATTCTGCGCTATTCCATAGAATAACGCATATTAAGATTATACTATTATTGAATGGGGGAGGGAGGCTATCTGCAGATGCGCACTACGAACTCCAACCAATGTTGATCAGACACAGCAGAGACAAGAGTACGCATCTGCTCATAACCAATGATGTTGTTGCAGAGCGAGCATATCCCCTCCTTAACGATCATCCATGCTAATGCACAGAGGGCCCCCGTTGGCGGACATATCCGCACCCTGCAAACATCACACTCCAACCTCAAAACGTTTTCCCCTATCAGACGGGATTCAACCAGCCTCAGACTACCCCAATCAGCTCTTTTAGAGCGGGTTGCGGAAGTACTAACACTGGGTGACACTATGACAATACATATTAAATACATCTCCATAAAAATCTCCACAACAGTCCTCCTTTTTTTGTCATATGCGCCCCATGTGTCCCTCGATGAGAGTTGATATGCTTCTTATGCCCCATACACACGATCGTTTTTCATGCCGTTAAAACTGCCATTTTAAAAAATGGCCCTGAAAAATGATCGTGTGTATGCTCCAGAGCATTTTTAGCGACGTGAAAAACGGCCATTAAAAATTCCGGACATGCTCTCTTTTTTCACGTCGTTTTTCATGTCGTTTTTTTTAACGACATGAAAAACGATAGTGTGTATGCTTTAACGACGTGAAAAAAAACGCGCATGCTCAGAATCAAGTATGAGACGGGAGCGCTCGTTCTGGTAAAACTAGCGTTCGGAATGGAGATAGCACATTAACGGACTGAAAAGCGCGAATCGTCGCTCAACAAACTTTACTAACATGAAGGGTGGCGCCATTCGAACGGAACTTCCCCTTTATAGTGCCGTCGTACGTGTTGAACGTCACTGCGCTTTGCTTGACCGTTTTTTTTAATGATGGTGTGTACGCAAGGCAGGCTTGAGAGGAAACATGAAAAAAAAGAGGAGAAAAACGTCGGTTTAAAAAATGACATTAAAAACGATCGTGTGTACGGGGCATTACACATGGAAATGAATCAGTTCTTAGTCCATAAAAAGGAAAACACGGCTTGACATGTAGACTCTACTCTTCAGGGGCATGACTTATAAAGGAGGACACGACATGGTGAGCTGTAGTAATCGCCGATCCGTCTGTGATTCTCTGTCTTGTATGTGGGTCCGGCTTCGGGGCGTCTCATCAAGGAAACTCTGGTCACGCGTCAAATCAGGCAACAGGAGCCTCTCGTCACGACATAGAAAGAATAGAAATAAAAACGACATGAGTATATATATCCCCACTTCCTTTAACCACGATCCGCTGTAAAATAAAAAATTAGATCCCCAAAGATTCCCAGACCCTTAAAAAGGACTCCCAACCTTCACTTAGCTACAGCTCTGGCTTCAACAATTACATGAAGAACCCTATCCTTAACGGATGAGAATTGTTCAATCGTATCCCAAGCCCGAGCCCCCCCCACCTTGTACATGCAGGACCCCATGCCCAGACCTGGTCGGGATTGGTGAACAAATCCCTTCTAGCTGTCCCTGCCATTCTTAATTTCCTGCGCCATCAGATCCTCGCGATCGGCCGCGACCTAAAATGTTGGGACAGCTTCACCATCGCTCATGAACCTCTTGCTTTGGGGGAATTACCTTTATAAGCTGCAGATCCACATAAACACCAAACTAAAGTTCAAACACACTTGTGGGCTGCCTAGATACCCAAACCGACAAGAGACAGAGCCATTAAAACTAAAACCAATTTTACCCTCTCAAAATACATTGTTAGGTTCCATTGACAAGTGTCTGTCTGGAGTCTTCACTAGTTTGTCAAAAACTCCTCATACCCATAATAACATCATAAATGACATGTACCGCTGTCATCGCTGGTGACTAAAACTCCTCATACCCATAATAACATCATAAATGGCATGTACCGCTGTTATCGCTGGGGACTAAAACTCCTCATACCCATAATAACATCATAAATGGCATGTACCGCTGTCATCGCTGGGGACTAAAACTCGGTGAAGACTCAGAACAGACCATCGGTCCTGTTCGCTTTCTGAGCTAGTCAGGAAATACACTTTACATAATAACTTGGGATGCTTTTCATCGTTACCCTTGCTAAAATTTACTAAACAACAAAAATATAAATAAACAAAGATACTCCTCATTCTTTGGTGTGGTTGAGCCGCTTCTTGCAGTGGCTGGCGTGGTCTCATCCCTCAAGCTTCTTTACAACGACCCAGTCACCTGGTTGGAAAGAATGTAAACTGATTATTGAGTCGGGTCCAGGAGGGACTCGTGAAAACCTTTTGGTGGACATTTTGAAGTTCATGTCACAACGATCACACCTCCCCCATCAGCCGAGAATATAAGTGACAGCTAATGAGGAAAGTACGACCCTGGTTTTGATTGACCTCCAAACAACCCTCATATGACAATAACCCAGACATCGGGACTGTGGTCACTGCATAACCTGTGCGTGGCTTACAATACCTGGAGCCATTGACAAAAGGTTCTTAGCCTCTGGGATGGGAACCTACTTCACTAGACTGCTGCTTGCTGATTCAAATTCTATTAAAGAAAGACAGTCTTGGCACGGAATTACAGAGGTTATTATTAGTTTGACAAAAAAAACTGTCACTCTTACATTTATCATTCTCCCCCCTTTTCTTCCTCATTACAGACTGAAGGAAGAAATGTGTGGTGCAGGAAAAAGGAAACAATGAAATAGCCTGTGATACTTTTACCTCCCTTAGATTTATCCATATGTACAGCTGTCTACATACACCTGTTCTCTGTGTACAAACTCCTTGGACCTGAAAAATACTTATAAGCAAAATCATTACTCTATTCTTCATATTTAACCTGCAAAGAATGGTAAAATAATAATGACATTCCTGTACATTGGTAAATTGTCAATGACATTCTTTCAAAACCGATTCAAACAAAACCCTCTGTAACCCTTACTTTTCCCGTTCCTACAAAAATACAACAGCCGCAACGCATCGGAGGATCGCCGCGGTAAGTTCGAACATATTCACGTTACTACATATAAACACTCAGATACAAACGTGGGGGAGATACTTCATAGTTTCCAAAACCAAAAATTAAAAAAAAAACAAACAGCCAGAATTCTCCCTTCACTCTTTCAGCAATAGAAAAAAATACAATGGGACAACCATGAGAGCAGCTCGAGAACCTTCCATGTACCAGCCATACAAGGTTCAAACAAACGGGCATGAGCCACCGTTCCTCATCATTACAGATTTCTGAAGCCGCAGCTCAACTACATCCATTCCAGAGGGATACCCAAAATAGTATCCTTGGACCACCTATGTTAATCTTTTTGGGGTTCAAAGGCCTTTGCCCCAAAACTAGGCTTTGTGCACTGTGTGACCGTCTGACTATGGGAAGCCTCCATTCCTTCCCTTTGCACAGACCTCCTTGTGTGCATGGCGATTCGAATCGGCTTATCGTCTTAAACCTGCGTCCAGGTTAAACTGTTGCACCCATTTTCGGAGATCACCGCCCGGTGTCTTCTTATACAGTGAATTGCAGAACTACAACCACTATATGGTCAAGTCCTCCAACTAGAAACCCTAACCGAGGCGTCAACTCTATGGCTTGTTGTCCCAACACTTTTGGAACTACAGCAACAACCACAGATAAACCCCCGAATTAGGCCTCTACCCCTCACAGTGCATGCATACACAAGCATTTTCCGCTATACACCCATACACTGCGTTGTCAGACTAAACCTCACAGAACACTTACGCCAGTTTACCACCTGTAGAACAATGTGGCTTCTCTCTGTATCTAGATGATAAAATAATGGTGATACCCCCTGTTTGCTCTCTACTCAAAACTGTATTACAGTAAAAAACTTCACAAAACTGGAACGAAATATAAAACACTTTTAAACGCCAAAATGCTTTCCATTTTCCTTCCAAGCACAAATCTCATTCAGACAACCCCAAGCTCCTCCCACCAACTTTCTGCTGGTATATAAATGCTGAAAAGAAACTTCCGGTTACATGCTCAGCTACTTAAAAAAACCAAACTGGTTTATTTACATATCAATTGTTCAGGAAGAGGGAGGGGGAGGGGAGGCCTTAGCCTTGTCTATCAAGACTCCAAAAAAATCCATGGCTACACATTATATATTTCAACTATTTAAAACCTTGTCAAGGAAATGATGGAGTAAAACCCCCCTTTGCAAATGGGAGGGAATCCCCCCTGACCCACATTCCCTGGAAGTCAGACCATAAGTTGGGACTCAAAATACAAACTCCTGCCAAAAGATGGCTATACAGTACAAGTTCCAAAAAAATGAATTGCTCTCTGGGAAACTCCCAAATATTTAAACATAAAAACACACCATTGCTCAAAAGGTGAGGCTTAGAAAAACAATTTAAACCAGCGAATTCATTAAACAAAAACCAGTCTCTCAGTATGTCCCCCTGGTGTCTCACTACTCTTCCCAGCAGTGCACAAGTCAAACTGTAAACGCATAAAACATAAGAAAACTGCGCCGATCAACAAATGCCAATACAGCATATTCAGGAGCCGTGTTTGCTAAACTGGAACTTCCTATCTCAAACTGTAAACGTCTCTCAAAATGGCCGACAAGCCAGGACTACAAAATGGTGGATGACCCACCACAGCACCTCATGGACAACAAAAATTGCGCCATTGACGCATGCAATTTTTCCAGCCAAAACCAGCATGGGACGTCACAATGAACACCACATGGGTTCCCCCACACAAAGACAAACACAAATGGCCTCCAGCAGGTTAAAAAGGCCGCACTACCCAATTCGCACTAAACATCAAAAACTGAGAAATTCTATCAGCAACATAGCTGACGAATGCCACAGCATGGTCACATGATATCATACCCAAAGGAAAGGTGGCTGCACCTTCCCTTATAGGATACCCACAGGCTAAGGAAAAACTGTGCCTCAAAATGGCAGACAAACCTGCAAGGCTAACAAAAGCCAAGAATGGCGCCATTACTTTTTCCCGCCAAAACCAGCATCTCTTTAAAAGAAAATCAAAAATGTTTTTCTCCACAAAGACTGACTACACCATTGAAACTTTTCTAAATTATCATCAAAATCCACTGAAAAAGGTGTCAGCTACCCTCTACAAGGACCACATGTACACTTACAAACTTAGCCTCCCTTTTGCCAACTAAACAGCACATTCAATAAATGTGAGTTACATGACAATATTAAAAACATATTCATTTCTCTAAGTCCATATACTCTGAGATATTCACCACTTTTCTCTACCTAAAGTTCACACACAGTGGCCTCAGCTTCCATAACAAAGCCATTGCAGAGACATACCTCCTCAATGCTAGCATCCAAAACAGCCTGCAACCATTCAAAGGGCATATTCCTTTCAACAAACAGCTACTATTGTCTGGCTTCCAACAATGCCTGGCCACTTGAATATGCGGCAGGAATTTTCAACTTTAAAACCAAACACTTTCGTTAAAATATTTTTACACTTATGGGGACATGTGTCTTTGTCCCCTATAAAGGCAAAAATCACAATCTAACCATTTCTATTTTTCATAGAAATCACAAACACCACACACATACAGTATATTGTTGCTTGTAACATCAGATCATCTCTCAGGGCGTTTCCCTTCCAGCACCATTGTCCTTCCCTTAGGGCACAACCTCTGCAACACAAAGCAGTGGGCAAGCCCTTCCCCCATTCAAGCACATGGCAGCCAAACAATCTAATCACACAGGCACATGCAGGCATACCCACACACAATCAAATTCACAGGCATACGATCCATGACAAAATCACACACACACATACGATTCGCAGACATACACACGCACACATACACACGCTGCAAACTTAAAGCATTATTTCAAAAAGACAAAAAAATGTTCTTTTAAAGAGTAGAGCCCCCCACATCGGAACGTAGATCCACTCTTCCCCCCATCTCGATCCGATGTCCAAAGGGACTCCATCTATTCCCAAAAATCCTGGCCCGCCATTACTGTTGTGGAATTCCAGGCTGCTGTTTACAGAGCACACAGCCTATAATTCCTGTGCTATCTAAGCACACATCAGATTTCATCTTTTTGCAATAATGCTATCTTTAGCCTAAGTTTGCTAAAATCCACTCACCGTTCATTCCATCATTCATCCAAGAAAGGCAGCACCACAAAAGCTTATCTTCTTATCAGGCCATTCCAGCAAAGACTGTTCAGCCGACGCCTAATCATAGGCTTTTATTAAACTCAAAAGATCTCAAGACAGGAGGTGATTGGTTGCAGCAACCAGTCACCTCCCCCCATGGGCGGGAACATCACAGGATGTTCCTTCCACATGAGAATGACAATACCTGGACATTCCTTCCAACAGGAGATGTCATACATGAATACAATAACGTAGGATGGCTAAAGTTACCATTGATAGGAATTCTTATTCTGCGCTATGCCATAGAATAACGTATATTAAGATTATACTTGTATTGAATGGGGGAGGGAGGCTATCTGCAGATGCGCACTACGAACTCCAACCAATGTTGATCAGACACAGCAGAGACAAGAGTACGCATCTGCTCATAACCAATGATGTTGTTGCAGAGCGAGCATATCCCCTCCTTAACGATCGTCCATGCTAATGCACAGAGGGCCCCCGTTGGCGGACATATCCGCACCCTGCAAACATCACACTCCAACCTCAAAACGTTTTCCCCTATCAGATGGGATTCAACCAGCCTCAGACTACCCCAATCAGCTCTTTTAGAGCGGGTTGCGGAAGTACTAACACTGGGTGACACTATGACAATACATATTAAATACATCTCCATAAAAATCTCCACAACAGTGGGTCCTGCTGTCCTGTAGGCCATGGGCAGCTCCCAGCAGGATTCACAGGCCATGGGCAGCAGGACCCACATTTCAGTGGCCAGCAGGACCCACAGGCCAGTGGCCAGAAGGACACACAGGCCAGTGGCCAGCAGGACCCACAGGTCAGTGGCCATATCCCAGCAGGACCCACAAGCTGCGGACCTGTGGGTCTTGCTGGCCACTGACCTGTGGGTCCTGCTGGGAGCTGGCTGCGGACCTTTGGGTCCTGGTGGGAGCTGGCTGTGGGCCTGTAGGTCCTGCTGGGAGCTGGCTGCAGACCTGTGGGTCCTGCTGGGAGCTGGCCACTGACCTGTGGGTCCTGCTGGGAGCTGGCCACTGACCTGTGGGTCCTGCTGGGAGCTGGCCACTGACCTGTGGGTCCTGCTGAGAGCTGGCCACTGACCTGTGGGTCCTGCTGGCCACTGACCTGTGGGTCCTGCTGGCCACTGACCTGTGGGTCCTGCCGGCCACTAACTGTAGGCCATGGGCAGCTCCCAGCAGGAATCACAGGCCATGGGCAAGGTAAATGAGGTGTATGGGGGGCAGATCTCTCACCTCAGCTTGCTCGGCAGACTCAGTGCTCAGCAGCAGCAGGACAGGTCCTCTCTTCCTCCTTCTTCACGGCTTCCTTCCTCCAGTCCTGGGGGGTGGGCGATGATCATGCTCCACACTGTCTGCAGCCACCACCAGCCAGCAGTGGCGCGCCCAGGCCAGCCACATCACGTGATGTTTGTACACAGTGTCCAGCCAGGCAGAGGCAGGCAAAATATCAGATGATGGGAGTTGTAGCACCGCACGTAGACTGACTGCGCTGCTCTCCTCAGACTGACTCCACCCTCCGGAGCAGGGAGCTCGAGCACGCAGCCGCCGCCGTGGACTACAACTTCCATAAACAACAGCGGCGGCCAGGCCCGTCACGTGACGTCACCTTACAGACTGAATAGTGACGGTGAGTCATTCAGCGGGCGGACACTCGGATAGCCGCAGCGCCAGCCGGTGGCCATTGTTTATGTAAAAAACAGTGCCTGGCATTGACTCGAGTCGAGTCCTTCACTATGTGGCGATGCCGGGCATCGCCGCTTAGTGAAAGATCGGCTCGGCTGGCTGCTCTCGAGGCTGCTCTAGTCCTGCAAAGGGAACGGCGTTCCTGCTGTGAAAAAAGTGCAGGGACGCCGTTCCCACACGTTCCCGCAGGACTTGAGCCCTACCTTAACCACTCCCTTACCGGGCTTATTCTGGCACTCCTTTCCTACATGCAAAAATCATAATTTTATTGCTAGAAAATTACTCAGAACCCACAAACACTATATATCTTTTTTTAGCAGACACCCTAGGGAATAAAATGGCGTCATTGCAACTTTTTATCTCGCATGGTATTTGAGCAATAATTTTTCAAACGCCTTTTTTTGGAAAAAAAAAACGGTTTCATGAATTAAAAAATAACAAAACAGTAAAGTTAGCCCAATTTTTTTGTATAATGTGAAAGATTATGTTACGCCGAATAAAAAGATACCTAACATGTCATGCTTTAAAATTTTGCACACTCACGGAATGGCGCCAAATTTCAGTACTTAAAAATCTCCATAGGCGACTCTTATTTTTTTTTTACAGGTTACCAGTTTAGAGTTACAGAGGAGGTCTAGTTCTAAAATTGTTGCTGATGCTTTAACGCATGCAGCGATACCTCACATGTGTGGTTTGAACTGCGTTTACATATGTGGGCGGGACTTGTGTGTGTGTGTTCGCTTCTGAGCACGACCTATCGGGGACAGGGGCGTTTTAAATATATATTTTTTATTTTTATTTTTTTATTTTACTTTTATTTATTTTTTTGCACTTTTTTTACATTTGTATTTTTTTGATCACTTTTATTCCTATTACAAGGAATGTAAACATCCCTTATAATACGGATATATCGTGATAGGTCCTCTTTATGGAAAGATGCGGGGTCAAGAGGACCCCACATCTCTCCTCCAGGCAGGAAAGCATGAGATCATGAAAAAAAATTCACGATCTCATGCCGACAGCCGCGATTGCGGCTTTGTTTACTTTCGGGTGCCCAGGCGTGATGTCATAACGTCGCGCCCGGGCCTCCGACAGCCATAGAGATGATGCTTTCCATCTGGCGCCGGCCGATCGTTTCTCCGGGTCCCCGATGGCATGGGAGAGCCCGGAGAAGCACCGGAAGGCAGCGGAAGGGGGGGCATCCCCTCCCGTCACCTATAAGAACGATCAAGCGGCGGAACTGCCGCTATGATCATTCTTATGGTGCACAGAATCACCGGCTGAAAATAGTGATATATGAATGATGCCTGTGGCTGCAGGCATCATTCAGATATCCCCACTGAAAGTCCAGGACGTCATATGACGTACCTTGGGCGTGAAGTGGTTAAAATCTGTACCAGACCTAATATAAGGTGACCAGATTTTTAAAATGAAATCCGGGGACATATTTTTTTGGCGGCAATCAGCGACTCTCTGCCCGTCGCCTCACAGCCTGTCCAGTCTTAAGCCTCGTACACACTCTGATTTCCATCGGACAAATCTGTGGAATTTTGTGCGAAAGGCGTTGGCCGTGAACTTGTTCTGCATACAGACGGCAGAACTTTTTCAGCCAACATACACAAAACTACGTGTTTTTTCAGCTCTTTAGCGCCACCCTTTGGGCAACTTCTGCTAATGTTGTGCTATGGTTAGCATTGGTTCGGAGCATGCATGTTTGTACTTTGGATTTTTTTCCGATGGACTTGTGTACACACGATCGGATAATCCGACAAGACACATTTGTTGTCGGACAGTTTTAAAGCATGCTATAAAACATTTGTTGTTGGAAAATCTGACAACAATTGTCCGATGGAGCGTGCAAAACGTTAGGATTATCTGACAAATCCCTGCCATCACACATTTGTTGTCGAAAAATCCGATCGTGTGTATGAGGCTTTACTCTCCAGGCCCGGCTACTACTGGGTGGGGAGTGGAGGAAGATCACTCCACCGGGGAAGGCCAAGAGATAAGCAGGCAGGCGGCTGGCGAAGACTTGAGTCAAGGCAGAAGAACATGCGAGTGGAGCTGAATGGGCATGTACCCAAAACTGTAGAAATATTCCCTCCGCTCCGACCAGCACATGATCATCAGAAAGGGGCACAGATAATGGAAAAAATACACCCCCCTAAGATAGTAGGAGCGCCGGAGCGGGGGTGTAATTCAGAATTATTTTTTTTATTCTGCACTGACTGTCTTTAAAATTGCCCCAGCCCCTGTTCAAATCCAATACGGGGACAAAACTGGGGACAGACTTGGTCCAGGGAGAGTGTCCTCAAACCGGGGACTGTCCCCTGAAACTGGGGATGTCTGGTCACCCTAACCGAATAGGCCTGGTATGGTGCTGTTTTTTTTTCTCAGTTTTTATGGCCGGCAATAGTTTTGTTTACATTCAACTAATGAGTCATCCCATGTTAACCGCTTAATGACTGTCTCACGCCGATATACTTCAGCAGAATGGCACGTACAGGCAGATTAACGTACCTGTATGTCGCCTTTAAGACGCGGCATTGTGGGCGCTCGCCCGCCGCGAGCTCCATGAGTGTGATCGATGTCCACAGGGATACCTGCGATCGTCTCACAGGGAGGAAGAACGGGGAAATGCTGATGTAAACAAGTATTTCCCCATTCTTCCTAGTGACAGGACACTGATCACAGCTCCCTGTAATTGGGAGCGGTGATCAGTGTTGTGTCACAAACAGCCTATCCCCCCTACAGTTAGAAGCACTCCCTAGGACACAGTTAACCCCTTCAGTGCCCCCTCCTGGTTAACCACTTCACTGCCAGTCACATTTACACAGTAATAAGTGCATATTTATAGCACTGATCGCTGTGTAAATGTGAATGGTCCCAAAATAGCGGCAAAAGTGTCCGATGTGTCCGCCATAATGTTGCAGTCATGATAAAAATCGCTGTTCGCCGTCATTTCTAGTAAAAAAAAAAAATATTAATAAAAATGCCATAAAACTATCCCCTATTTTGTAGACGCTATAACGTTTGTGCAAACCAATCAATAAACGCTGATCGCAATTTTTTTTACCAAAAATATGTAGAAGAATACGTATCGGCCTAAACTGAGGAAAAAAAAAAATATTTTTTGGGGATATTTATTAAACAAAAAAGTAAAAAAAAATTTTTTTTCAAAATTGTCGCTCTTTTTTTGTTTATAGCGCAAAAAATAAAAACTGTAGAGGTGATCAAATACCACCAAAAGAAAGCTCTATTTGTGGGAAAAAAGCACGACCGCGCAATTGTCAGTTAAAGCAACGCAGTGCCGAATCGCAAAAAGTGCTCTGGTCTTTGGCCAGCCAAATGGTCCGGGGCTTAAGTGGTTAAGGAAGCAGTGGCCGGCATGCCATCCCACTCCTTACCACCCAGCTATTCACTGGTTGCTAAGGACGCTGGCGGCAGCCTGTTCCTTAACAAAAATGCTACCGCTCCTAAACACTGCAAAAACGCTGGCAACAAAGCTAAACATTAGCGTTTTCTAGACAGATTTCTATAGTGGTTTTTGAGTGTTTAGTGTGCATGGAGCCTAAACACAGAATTTTTCTGCACCACAGAATCTATTTCTTCCTGCACAGACTCTGTAATTTATAGCATTTGTAATCAGCACCAGCAACTAGCTCTTCTTGCAAACACTCTGTGATCTGTACCTAATTACTCCATATGTCCTCCCACACACACACTGCCAAAGGTTTGCTGGTAACCTGGCTTTTTTATTGGGAGGGGACTGGCACATGGGATCCTAGATATTATATTTACTGCCCTAGTTTTTATCATGATGTTTTACAAGGAACATCCATTCAGTTGATTTTCTGCATTTTTTCCAAACCAGCTGGGCCTTCTGGGTTTCTAAAGGTTAAACCCCATACTTCTCAAGCTTCCTACAAGAAGCATCTTGGCTAAAAGGAAGAGTAAACTGAAAAAGTGTTGGTAGGTGGCTGACGTCTTTGAGAACAAAGTGTCCTTTTACCATTCTGCAAAATGTAAATGGTGTAATAGTCCCTTATTACATTTAAATGGCTGCAGTGGTCATACAGAGTAAGTACACCCTCGGAAAAAAAAGCCAAATTAAATTTTCTTGATAATTTTTTTTTTATAATACTCTGTTCTGAGGCAGTTTACTGTGTTTTTCATATCAGCAGAAAAATATATATTGAAAGCACTAAAAACATCTTGTATAGTTAAGATCTAGAGAAAAACGTAACAGTCATTAGTGCATTGTAAATGAGCAAAATGATTACTGTTAATAGGGTTCAGTAATTATATAACCGTGTTTCTTTTACAAAGCAGTACAATCAATGTGGGCAGCAAACTCCAAGGTATTAAAAATGACTTTTTTCTATATCATGGAGCAAGCTGTTCTAATAAAAATGCTCCCTGGCAACGTGGCATAAAGAAAACAATAGCAATTTATAGTCCACTGATTTTACTGCACCACAACAAACAGTTACTGTTTTTTTTATAAAAAGAGAACACCAGCTAGTCTTATAATGCCAGTAAGAAACAGTGGATCATTCATAAATATCTCTATATTACAATATATCTATAATTACCCCCTTTCAGCTTAAAAGAGAAGTATATTTTTTTATTCCCTATTCATACTTACATCGGTGAATGCAGCATCAGACCCATGCTGCAGCTGTCCCCCAGCGTCTCTGCACTGAGAACCGAGCCACCGAACACCACCGATGGCTCGGTTCTCACTCCTGCCCGAGCAGAGCAATCAGTGGTGGTGCGTCCATAGAGGGCGCCAGAGTGCCGCCCCCTCTCGCTCCTGCACCGCCACTGAAAGACAATACATAGATTCATGCATTGCATGAATCTGTGTATTGTCGCCACTGCCGCGCTGCCCACTATTCAGATGGCCAGCCTCCTGGTGAGTGCCGGCCATATGAATTAGGGCGGTGGCCGGCGGTGGGTGTGACTTGGAAGTGTCTATCAGAGCCAGCAGCTCTGATAGGCTTTCCGAATGCAGCTCTCACGCTGTAATCGGCTTCCAAAAACTCCTCCAAGGTACGCACGGGGGTGCGTTCCTTGGAGAAGTCTGTGGGGGTTTCAGCCAATCAGGTTCACCGGCTCTGGTTACCAGTAACCTGATTGGCTGAAGCGACATCGAGGGCGGGAGAAGACATCGAGGACGGCGCGGACCCGAGGAAGGTAAGTGCAGGGCTGGGGGGGGGGGACAGGCTGCATTTGGGAACAAACTGGCTGTATATGGGAACAAACTGGCTGTATATGGGGGATACACTGGCTGTATATGGGGGATACACTGGCTGTATATGGGGCATACACTGGCTGTATATGGGGGACACACTGGCAGTATATGGGGGACACACTGGCTGTATATGGGGGACAAACTGGCTGTATATGGGGACAAACTGGCTGTATATGGCGGACAAACTGGCTGTATATGGGGGACAAACTGGCTGTATATGGGGGACAAACTGGCTGTATATGGGGGGCAAACTGGCTGTATATGGGGGACAAACTGGCTGTATATGGGGACAAACTGGCTGTATTTGGGGACAAACTGGCTGCATTTGAGGGGACAAACTGGCTGCATTTGAGGGGACAAACTAGTGGCGTTTGGGCACAGTGGCTGCATTTAATGGGCACAGTGGCGGCAATTGATGTGGTTTTTTTCAGTTTGTTTGCGCCCCCCCAAAAATTTTGAGCACCAGCCGCCACTGAGAGCAATGCTAACTGTCAGTCAGCATGGCTTCTGCTCTACTTTTCAGCGCTCATTGGAGCGCTGAGAAGTGGAGGAGCGGGGAGAGGCTGTCTCAGCGGATTCACTGAGACTGCCATCAATCAGGGCAGCTGGCGGATCCAGACTTGGAAGTCGGGATGACGCGCTGCCCCGACTGATGGCAGTGACATCAGCGGAGAGCGGACTTCAGACCACTCTCCGCTGAAAACAGGTCACAGGAGTGCAAAACGAATTGCACTCCTGCGACCGAGAGGAAAAGCCCAGCCTAAAAAGCTCAGGCTGGACTTCTCCTTTAAATGCAATCAAGTCAATTGAGATTATACACCATATATATTAGGGATGCACCAATACCATTTTTTTAGCAACAAGTGCAAGTTCCGTACTCGCCGTTACCAATTACTTATACCTATTTCCAGCATTTAGGGAGATCAATATGAAGAGGAGGATGTGTAATATTACCATCTGGATGTGTCCAAGTGATGAAGAAACACAGCACTCCCAACACTCAGCACTGCCAGCCCCACAGCTATGAGGTCTATTATGTTAACCCATGTTCTCCAGTCCCATCTCCTCCATCCCACGTCCCCCTCCTCCTGCAGTCCATACAACATGTTTGAGTGCAGGAGTAAGTAACATAAAATACAGTGGGGCTTATTTACGAAATGTTTGCGCCATGAGCATCGGTGCATCTGCGTGCACAACAGCAGTTTTGGTATTTACGAAATATTTGCGCTGGTAACGCAGCGCTATTCCCTATTTACTATAGTGTTCTCGGCGCACGGGAGGAGGGGCTCAGTGCGCCACTATGGACCTGGCGCACGGCATCTTAAAATTAAAATATAAAGAGGCTGGAAGTGCCAATATAATGGGGTGATGTGGGGTGATGTGTGGAAGTATCCCAACCAGGGATGAGCCGAACACCCCCCTGTTCGGTTGGCACCAGAACCTGCGAACAGACAAAATGTTCGTGTGAACTTTAGAACCCTATTAAATACAATGGACTCGAACTTTCGAAATCTAAAGTGCTGATTATATAGGCTTATATGCAAGTTATTGTCCTAAAAAGTGTTTGGGGTCCTGGGTCTTGCCCCAGGGGACATGTATCAATGCAAAAAGAAGTTTTAAAAACGGCAGTTTTTTCGGGAGCAGTGATTTTAATAATGCTTAAAATGAAAAAATAAAAGTGAAATATTCCTTTAAATTTCGTACCTAGGGGGTGTGTATAATATTCATGTAAAGTGGCGCATGTTTCCCGTGCTTAGAACTATCCCTGCATAAAATGTCATTTTTGAAGGAAAAAAAGTAATTTAAAACTCACTCGCGGCTATTAATGAATTGTCGGCTCCCGGCAATACATACAAAAGTCATTGATAAAAAAATAAAAAAGAGCGTGGGGGTCCCCCAGAATTCAATTACCAGGCCCTTCAGGTCTCTCTTCCCCCCCTTTTCCCCTGCGGCCGGCCAGGTTGCGTGCTCGGATAAGGGTCTGGTATGGATTTTTGGGGGACTCCACGCCATTTTTTTAAAAATTTGGGGTGGAGTTCCCCTTAAAATCCATGGCAGATCTGAAGGGCCTGGTATGGATATTTGGGGGAACTCCACGCATTTTTTTTTAAATTTGCAGCGGGGTTCCCCTTAATATCCATTCCAGACCTGAAGGGTAGGGATGAGCTTCGTGTTCGAATCGAACATACGTTCGACTCGAACATCGGCTGTTCGATCGTTCGACGAAGATCGAACGATTTGGGCCGTTCGCGCCAAATTCGAGTGACGCGAACGGCCCACAATGCACTACGCCATCGCAGTGTCATCCAGGCGCTGTGATTGGCCAAGCATGCACTGTGACCCCGCATGCTTGGCCAATCACAGCGCCGGCAGCGAGGAGAGCAATGATTGGCCACAGGCAGGATGCCTGTGGCCAATTATTGCTGAGGGTGTTTAGTACACGCCCCACACTATAAAAGGCCGCCAGCACGGCGGCCTAGTGTAGTGTGTTCCGGAGCAGGGATAGAGCAGCATAGGCAGGGACAGTGACTTTTATTTCTTTCTTGCTTAACCTGGATTCCTTTAGTTTAGGGAAAGAGAAGGATAGGTAGGGAGAGTGTCAGTGTGTTTTGTGCTTGTGCTATAGTGTGCTTAAAAAAAACATTTTTTCTAGGGACAGAAAACTGTAGGTAGGGAGAGTGTCAGTTTCTTTCACTGTGCAAGTCCTTGTTTCTAGGGACCTGGAAGGACAGTGAGTGAATTCTCCTTGTGCTATATTGTGCTTAAAAAAAACATTTTTTCTAGGGACAGAAAACTGTAGGTAGGGAGAGTGTCAGTTTCTTTCACTGTGCAAGTCCTTGTTTCTAGGGACTGGGAAGGACAGTGAGTGAATTCTCCTTGTGCTATAGTGTGCTTAAAAAAATTTTTTTTCTAGGGACAGAAAACTGTAGGTAGGGAGAGTGTCAGTTTCTTTCACTGTGCAAGTCCTTGTTTCTAGGGACCTGGAAGGACAGTGAGTGAATTCTCCTTGTGCTATATTGTGCTTAAAAAAAACATTTTTTCTAGGGACAGAAAACTGTAGGTAGGGAGAGTGTCAGTTTCTTTCACTGTGCAAGTCCTTGTTTCTAGGGACCTGGAAGGACAGTGAGTGAATTCTCCTTGTGCTATATTGTGCTTAAAAAAAACATTTTTTCTAGGGACAGAAAACTGTAGGTAGGGAGAGTGTCAGTTTCTTTCACTGTGCAAGTCCTTGTTTCTAGGGACCTGGAAGGACAGTGAGTGAATTCTCCTTGTGCTATATTGTGCTTAAAAAAACATTTTTTCTAGGGACAGAAAACTGTAGGTAGGGAGAGTGTCAGTTTCTTTCACTGTGTAAGTCCTTGTTTCTAGGGACCTGGAAGGACAGTGAGTGAATTCTCCTTGTGCTATATTGTGCTTAAAAAAAACATTTTTTCTAGGGACAGAAAACTGTAGGTAGGGAGAGTGTCAGTTTCTTTCACTGTGCAAGTCCTTGTTTCCAGGGACCTGGAAGGACAGTGAGTGAATTCTCCTTGTGCTATATTGTGCTTAAAAAAAACATTTTTTCTAGGGACAGAAAACTGTAGGTAGGGAGAGTGTCAGTTTCTTTCACTGTGCAAGTCCTTGTTTCCAGGGACCTGGAAGGACAGTGAGTGAATTCTCCTTGTGCTATATTGTGCTTAAAAAAAAACATTTTTTCTAGGGACAGAAAACTGTAGGTAGGGAGAGTGTCAGTTTCTTTCACTGTGCAAGTCCTTGTTTCCAGGGACCTGGAAGGACAGTGAGTGAATTCTCCTTGTGCTATATTGTGCTTAAAAAAAACATTTTTTCTAGGGACAGAAAACTGTAGGTAGGGAGAGTGTCAGTTTCTTTCACTGTGTAAGTCCTTGTTTCTAGGGACCTGGAAGGACAGTGAGTGAATTCTCCTTGTGCTATATTGTGCTTAAAAAAAACATTTTTTCTAGGGACAGAAAACTGTAGGTAGGGAGAGTGTCAGTTTCTTTCACTGTGCAAGTCCTTGTTTCCAGGGACCTGGAAGGACAGTGAGTGAATTCTCCTTGTGCTATATTGTGCTTAAAAAAAACATTTTTTCTAGGGACAGAAAACTGTAGGTAGGGAGAGTGTCAGTTTCTTTCACTGTGCAAGTCCTTGTTTCTAGGGACTGGGAAGGACAGTGAGTGAATTCTCCTTGTGCTATAGTGTGCTTAAAAAAAAAACATTTTTTCTAGGGACAGAAAACTGTAGGTAGGGAGAGTGTCAGTTTCTTTCACTGTGCAAGTCCTTGTTTCTAGGGACCTGGAAGGACAGTGAGTGAATTCTCCTTGTGCTATATTGTGCTTAAAAAAAACATTTTTTCTAGGGACAGAAAACTGTAGGTAGGGAGAGTGTCAGTTTCTTTCACTGTGCAAGTCCTTGTTTCTAGGGACCTGGAAGGACAGTGAGTGAATTCTCCTTGTGCTATATTGTGCTTAAAAAAAACATTTTTTCTAGGGACAGAAAACTGTAGGTAGGGAGAGTGTCAGTTTCTTTCACTGTGCAAGTCCTTGTTTCAAGGGACAGAGAAGGACACCTGAAGGTAGCCCTTATTGCTTTTTTCCCATCTCCCTGCAGGCCATCTATTAGAATGTCTGGAAGGCAAACAAGGAGAGGCAGACAGTCAGGAGGCAATAAAAGAGGGCAAGCAGGCTCTGTGTCTGGGGGCAACAGTGCTGGTCGTGGACGCGGTGCATTGTCATCAGCACATGGCCATGGGACACGCTTGTCCTTCTTTTCCGCAGCTGGACATGTTGAGCCACATCATGCCGAAGACTTGGTAGAGTGGATGACCAAGCCCTCCTCCTCCTCCTCATCCTCTCTCACCCAGGCTCAGGGTACTGGCAAAGCAGCTGCCAAAGCGTCCTCTTCCCTGGTATCAATGTCAGACTCATCATCAGTCACTCCTTCCCTAGACCCACCATGTCCTCCTCCTGAGGAGTCCCCCGAACTGTTTGAGCACAGTGTTGGGTACATGCTCCAGGAGGATGCCCAGCGTTTCGAAGGGTCTGATGATGAAACCCAGCTACAGGAAGGCAGTAGGGTGAGAGCAGACAGAGGGGATGCTCAAGAAGGACACCAATCTGGCAGTCATGTTCCAGCAGCTGCAGCATACTGCCAGATTGGCTCCAGTGATGAGGAGGGAGGGGATGATGAGGTCACTGACTCCACGTGGGTGCCTAATAGGAGAGAGGAGGAGGAGGATGAGGAGGAGGCACATCTCCAACGAGACAGGATGCCCTTTGGTGGCCAGCGTAAGGGCAGTACACCGACGGAATCACACCGCAGAGCTCCGCCTGTGCAGGGCGCTGCCTCTGCCCGTCATTCAAAAAGTTCCTTGGTGTGGGCCTTTTTTGAGGCTAGTGCATCAGATCGCACAGCTGCTGTTTGCAACATATGTCTCAAACGTATATCGCGTGGCCAAAACATCAGCCGCTTGGGTACCACATGCCTGACCAGACATATGTTGACCTGCCATGCAGCTCGTTGGCAAGCCTACCTCAAAGACCCACACCAAAGAACAAAGCGGACCTCTCCTTGCACCGCATCAGCTGGGATTTCCAACCCCACTATAACTTCAGTCCTCTCTGAAACATGCACTGAGAGGAATGAAGGTGTAGAATTAGGTGTGTCACAGCCAAGTACTTGCGGCCACTCTGCTAGCAGTACACCGACGTCCGATTCTAGCAGGCAAATTTCCCTGCCCCAGCTGCTGGACCGTCGAAAGAAGTTCACTCCCAGCCATCCACATGCCCAGCGGTTGAATGCTAGCTTGGCTAAATTGCTAGCGCTTCAACTGCTGCCTTTTCAGTTGGTAGACTCGGCCCCCTTCCGTGAGTTTGTGCAATGTGCGGTTCCTCAGTGGCAGGTTCCCAAACGCCACTTTTTCTCACGGAAGGCTATTCCGGCTCTCTACCGGCATGTGGAAGGCAATGTCTTGGCCTCGCTGGACAGGGCGGTCAGCGGTAAGGTGCATATTACCGCTGACTCATGGTCCAGCAGGCATGGACAGGGACGTTACCTTTCTTTCACGGCCCATTGGGTCACTCTTTTGGCAGCTGGGAAGGATGCAGGACAAGGTGCAGTAGTGTTGGAGGTTGTCCCACCGCCACGCCTCCAAAATGCTACTACTGGTTGTGACACACCTCTCTCCTCCACCCCCTCCTCTTCTTCTTCCTCCATGGCCTCTTCCTGTGGTTTGTCCTATGAACCAGCGGTGCTCCGTAGCCGTTCACGGGGCTACGCAAGTACGCAGGCAAAAAGATGCCATGCCGTGCTTGCGCTGGTGTGTTTGGGGGACAGAAGCCACACTGGGGCAGAGGTCCTGTCTGCTCTGCAGGGCCAGGCCGAGAGGTGGTTGACGCCACGCCAGCTTAAGCCAGGAATGGTGGTTTGCGACAATGGCACCAACCTCCTCTCCGCCCTCCGACAGGGACAACTGACCCATGTGCCCTGTGTGGCTCACGTCCTTAACCTGGTGGTGCAGCGGTTCTTGGGCAGGTACCCGGGCTTACAGGATGTCCTGAGGCAGGCCAGGAAAGTCTGTGTGCATTTCCGCAGATCTTATAATGCCAGTGCTCGCCTGGCTGAGCTGCAAAAGGAGTTGAACCTGCCCAAGAACCGCCTTATATGTGACATGCCCACCAGGTGGAACTCAACGTTGGCCATGCTGCAGCGGCTGCACACGCAGCAGAGGGCCATCAATGAGTACCTGTGCGACTACGGCACCAGGACAGGGTCAGGGGAGCTTGGTTTTTTTTCTCCACGCCACTGGGGCATGATCAGGGATGCATGCACTGTCCTGGCACCATTTGAGGAGGCCACGAGGATGGTGAGCAGTGACAGTGCATGCATCAGTGACACTGTACCTCTTGTCCACCTGTTGGAGCACACGCTGCGTGGAATAATGGACAGGGCACTTGAGGCAGAACAGAGGCAGGAAGAGGAGGACTTCCTTGCCTCTCAAGGCCCCCTTTACCCAGACAGTGTTCCTTCTGTCCCACCCATCGCACAGGAAGAGGAAGAGGAGGAGGAGGAGGAGGAGGAGGAGGATTGTGTCAGCATGGAGGTGGAGGCTGGCACTCAGCATCATCAGCAGCAGTCTTTTAGGGATGATTTACAGTCCCAAGAAACCAGTGGACTTGTACGTGGCTGGGAGGAGGTGACTGCGGATCATGTCGTCCTTAGTGACCCAGAGGACTCCGGAGCGAATGCCTCAGCAAACCTACGCTGCATGGCCTCCCTGATCCTGCAAAGTCTGCGGAAGGATCCTCGTATTCTTCGGATCAAGGAGAGGGACCATTACTGGCTGGCCACTCTCCTTGATCCACGGTACAAGGGTAAGGTTGCGGACCTTATGTTACCGTCGCAGAGGGAGCAGAGGATGAGACAACTCCGGGAGGCCTTGCAGTAAGGTCTGTGCAACGCGTTCCCAGAGACTGGGAGGTTACAAACTCCTGGTCCAGGACAACGAGTTGCTGAGGCTTCGGCCAGTCAAAGAAGGAGCGGTGGGGAAGGTGGCCGTCTGACCGATGCGTTCAGACAATTCTTTAGTCCGCAGCCCCAAAGTATGATTGGTTCCAGCAACCATCGCCAGCGTCTGATAAACATGGTGCAGGAATATCTAGGGGCAAGGTCAGACTTGGACACCTTCCCCACCGAAAATCCTCTGGCTTACTGGGTCTTGAGGATGGATCACTGGCCAGAGCTTGCACAGTATGCAATTGAGCTACTGGCCTGTCCTGCATCCAGCGTTCTTTCGGAACGCACATTCAGTGCTGCTGGAGGATTTGTCACGGATCACAGGGTGCGCCTGTCCACCGACTCGGTTGATCGACTGACTTTCATCAAGATGAACCAGTCTTGGATCACCACCAGCTACCACACACCTGATGCTGATATAACAGACTAATTGATTTTAACATGTCACATCCCTTCAAGACTGATGCTGATGCTGAGTGTCTGTGCTGTTATGTTGACTGGCTATCCTCCTCCTCCGAGTCCTCAATGATACGATTGATGATGATAGCTTGGAAGATCATTTTTGTTTATGGGTGCCGCCACCAGTGGCTAAGGCCCAATTTTTCAGCCCCTGTTTTACAGGGGCGTGTAATTACAATTTTTTTAGCAATAATTTGCCATAGGGCTCATTGCTGTGCTCCAAGTACAGTATCTGTGAGGGGTTGGAGTGTTGTGGCACCAGTGCCTAAGGCCCAATTTTTCAGCCCCTGTTTAACAGGGGCGTGTCATTACAATTTTTGAAGCAATACTTTGCAACAGGGCTCATTGCTGTGCTCCAAGTACAGTATCTGTGAGGGGTTGTAGTGTTGTGCCACCAGTGCCTAAGGCCCAATTTTTCAGCCCCTGTTCAACAGGGGCATGTAATTACAATTCTTGATCTAATAATTCACAGCAGGGCCCATTCCTGCACCCACCAAGAGTAACTCTGAGGGCTTACAGTGTTGTGTCAACACCACCACCACCACCAAAGGCCCAATTTTTCAGCCCCTGTTCAACAGGGGCATGCAATTACAATTCTTGATCTAATAATTCACAGCAGGGCCCATTGCTGCACCCACCAAGAGTAACTGTCAGGGCTTACAGTGTTGTGGCACCAGCACCACCATCAAAGGCCCAATTTTTACTACCACTGTTCAACAATTATATGTAATTACAATTCCTGATATAATAGTTGACAGCAGGGCGTTCCAGCACCAACCAAGAGTAACTGTGAGTGCTTACAGTGTTGTGCCAACACCAACAACTAAGGGGCCTATTTCTGCAAAGTATCTACGGCAGGTCCCTACTTTCAAACATCCAACTTACAAACGACTCCTACTTGCAAACGCAAGAAGACAACAGGAAGTGAGAGGAAATCTACCCCTAGGAAGGAAAATTCTCTCCTGTAAGAATTAATATGGGAGAAAGGTGTCTCCTCTGTACTGATGCTTTATCAGCAATCCTTGTTTCAAGAAAAACACCACATTTCAAAAACAGTTGTCATTGGGACGGAAAGTGAGGTGAAATGTTCTGAACAGGGGCACAGACAGCAAAACAAATGTTACAGGGGTGATAACCCTTACCTATGTTTTCCAAAAAGTTTAAAAATAGATTTTTGGGCTGGAGCTACACTTAAACAATGTACCTGTTCAAAATTACAAACAAATTCTACATAAGAACAAACCTACAGTCCCTGTCTTGTATGCACCGCCTGTATACGGCTGTTCAGAGTATATAGGGCCTTTTTTATTTTATGTGCGGGGTTCCCCTTAATATCCATACAAGACCCAAAGGGGCTGGTAATGGGCTGGGGTAGGGGGGGGGTCATGGGGTAGCTATGCCATTTTTCTTAAAGATTTTCATCCATATTACCGGGACCAGACATTACATTAAAGCCGCAAGCAGTTTTAAATGGCTTTTTTTTCCTTTAGAAGTGTCATTTTGTGCAGGGACAGTTCTAAACACGGGAAACACGTGGCACTTCACAGGCATACTTTAGACACCCCCCAGGTACGATATTTAAAGGAATATTTGACTTTTTTTTTTCACTTTATGCATCATTAAAATGACTGCTCCCGAAAAACGACCGTTTTTAAAACTTCTTTTTGCATTGATACATGTCCCCTGGTGCAGAACCCGGGTTCCCAAACCCTTTTTAGGACAATAACATGCATAATAGTTGTTATAATTAGCACTTTAGAATTCGAACGTTCGCATCCATTGTATTTAATAGGGTTCTAATGTTCGTACGAACTTTCGGTCCGTTCGCGGGTTCTGGTGCGAACCGAACCCGGGGGTGTTCGGCTCATCACTACTGAAGGGCTTGGTAATTGAATTCTGGGGGACCCCCACGCTTTTTTTTTATTTTTATCAATGACTTTTGTATGTATTGCCGGGAGCCGACAATTCATTAATAGCCGCGAGTGAGTTTTAAATGACTTTTTTTCCTTCAAAAATTACACTTTGTGCAGGGACAGTTCTAAGCACGGGAAACATGCGCCACTTTACATGCATATCATACACACCCCCTAGGTACAAAATTTAAAGGAATATTTCACTTTTATTGTTTCACTTTAAGCATTATTAAAATCACTGCTCCCCAAAAAACGTCAGTTTTTTAACAAATTTTTTGCATTGATACATGTCCCCTGGGGCAGGACCCGGGTCCCCAAACACTTTTTAGGACAATAACTTGCATATAAGCCTTTAGAATTAGCACTTTTGATTTCTCCCATAGACTTTTCGAATTTGCTGCGAACAACCCAATTTTTTCGCTATTCGGCGAACGGGCGAACAGGCAATGTTCGAGTCGAACATGAGTTCGACTCGAACTCGAAGCTCAGCCCTAATCCCAACTGCCCAGGTAACAAATATGCCCAAAATAGAATGAGAAAGTAACTTTTTTCTGAACCAGCCCGCTGCGCCTGCAATTACATTTAGAACTGCAAGGGTTTTTTTGTGCTCTGCGCGGCAATTTCACTCGTTCAAATGCGCCGGTTCACTGTGCCGGCAAAATCTTAGCAAATGTCAAGTCACGTAAATGCATTTGCATAAGTTGAACAGGCGCACCTCCTAAACTTGCCATTATATAACAGTCCCTGCACAAAATGACATTTCTAAAGGAAAAAAAGGCATTTAAAAGCACTCGCGGCTATAATTGAATTGTCGGCTCCCGGCAATACAGAGAAACGTCATTGAAAGTCTTTAAAAAAAAAAAATGCGTGAGGGTTCCCCCAAATTCCATTACCAGGCCCTTCGGGTCTGGTATGGATATTAAGAGGAACTCTGCACCAAATTAAAAAAAATAATTACGTGGGGGTTCCCCTCAAACTCTGTACCAGGTCCTTCAGGTCTGGTATGGATTTTAAGGTGACCCCCGCGCCAAACTTAAAAAAAATGGCGTGGGGGTCCCCCTAAAAATCCACACCAGACCCTTATCCGAGCACGCAACCTGGCAGGCTGCAGGAAAAGAGGGAGTGAAGAGAGAGCACCCCCCCTCCTGAACCGTACCAGGCCACATGCCCTCAACATGGGGAGAATGCTTTGGGGGTCTGTGACCCCAAAGCACCATGTCCCCATGTTGATGGGGACAAGGGCCTCATCCCCACAACCCTTGCCCGGTGGTTGTGGGGGTCTGCGGGCAGGGGGCTTATCGGAATCTGGAAGCCCCCTTTAACAAAGGGGACCCCCAGATCCCACCCCCCCTGTGTGAAATGGTAATGGGGTACAAATGTACCCCTACCATTTCACAAAAAAAGTGTCAAAAATGTTAAAAATGACAATAGCCGTTTTTTGACAATTCCTTTATTAATGTCTTCTCCTTTCTTCCATCTTCTTCCTTCTTCTTCTTCCACCCTCTTCTTCCATCTTCTTCTTTTCTCCATTCGGGTTTCTTCCTCCATCTTGTTCTTCATCTTCATCTTCCTTCTCCCATCAGTGTTCTCGTCTGCATCTTGCTCCGGCTTCTTGTTCCCCTCCTCTTTTTCCGGCTGATCCGCTTGAATTCGAGGTTCCTGCTGTGTGACGCTTCAGTTCTTCTGTCAGTTCTCCTCTGAGTCCACAGCCACCCGGTGACCCCGCCCCCCTCTGACACCACGGGGAAAGTCCCTGTGAAATCCATGTGCATCAGAGGGGGCGGGGCCAGAGGAGAACTGATAAACTGAAGTGTCACACAGCGGGAACCTCGAATTCAAGCGGATCGGCCGGAGAAAGAAGAGGGGAACAAGAAGCCGGAGCAAGATGCAGACGAGAACACCGATGGAAGAAGGAAGATGAAGATGAAGATGAAGATGAAGATGAAGAACAAGATGGAGGAAGAAACCCGAATGAAGAAAAGAAGAAGATGGAAGAAGAAGGTGGAAGAAGAAGAAGGAAGAAGATGGAAGAAAGGAGAAGACATTAATAAAGGATATGTGCAAAAAAACGGCTATTGTCATTTTTTTAATTTTTGACACTTTTTTTGTGAAATGGTAGGGGTACATTTGTACCCCATTACCATTTCACACAGGGGGGGACGGGATCTGGGGGTCCTCTTTGTTAAAGGGGACTTCCAGATTCCCATAAGCCCCCTGCCCGCAGACCCCCACAACCACCGGCAAGGGTTGTGGGGATGAGGCCCTTGTCCCCATCAACATGGGGACATGGTGCTTTGGGGTCACAGACCCCAAAGCATCCTCCCAATGTTGAGGGCATGTGGCCTGGTACGGTTCAGGAGAGGGGGGCGCTCTCTTGTCCCCCCTCTTTTCCTGCGGCCTGCCAGGTTGCGTACTCAGATAAGGGTCTGGTGTGGATTTTTAGGGGGACCCGCACGCCATTTTTTTAAGCTTGGCGCGGGGGTCCCCTTAAAATCCATACCAGACCTAAAGGGCCTGGTACGGATTTTGAGGGGAACCCCCACGCCATTTTTTTTTAACATTTGTCGCGGAGTTCCCCTTAATATCCATACCAGACCTGAAGGGCCTGGTAATGGAATTTGGGGGGATCCCGATGCATTTTTTTTTTTCAAAGACTTTCAATTACTTTTATCTGTATTGACAGGAACCAGCAATTCATTACAGCCGTGAGTACTTTTAAATGACTATTATTTTACTTTAGAAATGTCATTTTGCTCTCGGACTGTTATAAACATGGAAAACATGCGCTACTTTACAGGCATACTATAGACATCCCCCAGGTATGATATTTCGGGCCAGTTCACACTGGATGCAGTGCAGTGCGTTTTTTTGATGCATGAAAAACGCAATGAAAGTTAATCACATTAATGCCAATGGCATAGTTCACACCACTGCAGTCCGTTCCAGTGCGTTTCAGAAAGGGAAAAAAAATTGGTCATGCTGCATTTTTTATGTACAGAACTGTACTGGACCACAGTAAAACACATCAAAAACGCACCGGAACGTAGCTGGAACGCACCGGAACGCACCTAAATGCACTGCAACACAATTGTCCTTATTAGGGTCAGTTCACCCCAGACGCAGTTCCGTCTGCACAAAATGCATGCACAGTATTTTCCATGTATTCCAATGGCTCTAGTTGGCTCTAGTTTACACCATGCAGTCACTTTCCGGTCAGTTTCTGCACCGGAAAGTGACCAGAAAATGACTGTATGGTGTGAACTAGAGCCAACAAGAGCCATCGGAATACATGGAAAACACTGTGCATGCATTTTTAGTGCAGAAAAAATGTGCACAAAACTGAACGGAACTGCGTCTGGTGTGAACTAGCCCTTAAGGTTAAGTGAAACGAGGGGGAAAAAGCACTGGACTGCATCAAAAACGCACCAAAAATGCATCAAAAATGCACTGGAACGCGTCAAAAACGCACATGCAGAAAAGCACCTGGAAGACATCCAGACTGCGTTGCTATGGTGTGAACTGGCCTGCAATGGACTGCATGTGGTGTGAAATGGCCCTTAAGACATTTGGCATATTTAAAGGCACTTCTTGTTTTGTTTTTGGTGTTGTCCAAATTGGTGACATTGATCTATGTCCCTTAGGGTGGGACATGGGCCCCCATTTCAAGGCCAATAACTAGAAGATAAGCCAGCCAAGTGGGGACTAGCAAAATTAACAAGTCAGTTCCCACAGACTGCAATGGTATTTGTTGTATAACTTTTGCCCATGTTAGGCTCTTTGTTTGCCCCCTGGACCGGGGGGTGTTTGTCCCATCTCTAATTTTGTAGCATTCTGGATGATGTGCTTAATTTTGGACGGGGGGGGGGGTATTTTCTGCTAGCTGCATTTGTGTTGGTCTGAGCATGCTCAGGAACTTCGTTTTTTTTTTGCTGCTTTTTGTGTGTGAACAGCACCTGGATATTTGTGGGCATGCTCAGAGAGAGTGTGTTTTTTGGGTTAGTAATTGAAGGACATCCTTAACAGGTGTACCCACTTTGAAGTTCAGTCTCTACATTGGGTGAACTTGCATTTTGGGTGTTTCATGGACTGTGCATGTATTTTCAATTGCCTCATTAGCACACAAACCTATGTTATATAAAGCTTGCAGATAGCATTCTCTCCCTTTCCCTGAAAAGAGGCAAGATTGTGTGTGTGGCCGGCCGGCAAAAAGTACATTTTGGTGTCCTTATCGAGTTTGTAACACATGCATTTTATTTGTTATGTCTTTGCAAAACAGATGTTTGTTTTACTTTGTTGATTGTTTTTTTTTTGTGTCAGGGATATGTTCCCCTGAAATATTTTTGATGTTGTTAATGTGTGTCGTTTGTTCACTTTGATTTAATTGTCTATGCTGCATTATTTTGCTAAATCTATCTCAAGATGTGACTAATGTTTCAAATTTATCTTCATGTGTTTTTATTAGGGCTGTTACTGATTGAAAATTTTGTGTTCGATTAATCGTTTTTTTTTTAATCGATTAATCGACTAATTTTGATTAATTATAACGCACATACAGATCCAACTACTTTTAGCTGATCTCCTTGCAGGCTGATTCCCAGTGCAGCTACCAACCACTGGAAAAATGGATAGCGGGATACAAAAAACACACAAAGGCAGCGCTCGATGGGAATAGCATTAAAACTTTTATAGTCTTCAAGTAGGTAATAAAATAAATATTGCACTGGAGATTAAATCTAAAAAATCTAAAAAAGCGAGGAATACCTAACGGTAGCAAAATCAGTCATAAAAACATGTAGCTAAGTATGATACTGGTATAAAAATGTGTACAATGATACCACTGCTGAATCCAGATGAGGAGGGGTTAAAATCAGTCCTTCGGCATGTAGATGTCCCATGAAGGGAACTATCACAAATCCCCGTGGATGGCTGTAGAATCACAGGTTGATAGAGGGAAGTGATAGAGGGAAGTGTAACAGCCCTTGCGTGTGGCAGATAGTAAGGTCCCGCCAGCATGCAGATATGAAGGCACAGCAAAGGAGCCCTTCAGATGGACACGGAAAGCCCCGCCGGTGTCCGTGACGTCACCGGATCTCCGACGGAACTCCCTGAAGACCCGGAAGCCGACGGAGAGGTGAGTACCGATCAAATGAATTTTGATCGATCAAAAACATTAATCGATTAATCGAGGAATTAATAGTTAATTTCCACAGCCCTAGTTTTTATTTATTTATTTTGCTTCCCTTTGTGTTTTCCAAGTCCTGTTTTGTTGACCAATAAAATGTGATGTTTGTGTTTTGTTTTTTATGCAACAAATGTGACAGCTGCAGCTTTACTATGCTTATTGGCATAACAAAACAGGTGTGATTTGTCTAAGCTGGTGCCTTCATGGTAGCATACATGGGCGTCCGCTCCATAGGGCAAGGAGCGGACGCCCTGGAATCCAGTGCTGTGATTCTCTGAAAGGAAAACAGCTGGGAGGAAGCATAGGTTTGTCCTATGAACCAGCGGTGCTCCGTAGCCGTTCACGGGGCTACGCAAGTACGCAGGCAAAAAGATGCCATGCCGTGCTTGCGCTGGTGTGTTTGGGGGACAGAAGCCACACTGGGGCAGAGGTCCTGTCTGCTCTGCAGGGCCAGGCCGAGAGGTGGTTGACGCCACGCCAGCTTAAGCCAGGAATGGTGGTTTGCGACAATGGCACCAACCTCTTCTCCGCCCTCCGACAGGGACAACTGACCCATGTGCCCTGTGTGGCTCACGTCCTTAACCTGGTGGTGCAGCGGTTCTTGGGCAGGTACCCGGGCTTACAGGATGTCCTGAGGCAGGCCAGGAAAGTCTGTGTGCATTTCCGCAGATCTTATAATGCCAGTGCTCGCCTGGCTGAGCTGCAAAAGGAGTTGAACCTGCCCAAGAACCGCCTTATATGTGACATGCCCACCAGGTGGAACTCAACATTGGCCATGCTGCAGCGGCTGCACACGCAGCAGAGGGCCATCAATGAGTACCTGTGCGACTACGGCACCAGGACAGGGTCAGGGGAGCTTGGTTTTTTTTCTCCACGCCACTGGGGCATGATCAGGGATGCATGCACTGTCCTGGCACCATTTGAGGAGGCCACGAGGATGGTGAGCAGTGACAGTGCATGCATCAGTGACACTGTACCTCTTGTCCACCTGTTGGAGCACACGCTGCGTGGAATAATGGACAGGGCACTTGAGGCAGAACAGAGGCAGGAAAAGGAGGACTTCCTTGCCTCTCAAGGCCCCCTTTACCCAGACAGTGTTCCTTCTGTCCCACCCATCGCACAGGAAGAGGAAGAGGAGGAGGAGGAGGAGGAGGATTGTGTCAGCATGGAGGTGGAGGCTGGCACTCAGCATCATCAGCAGCAGTCTTTTAGGGATGATTTACAGTCCCAAGAAACCAGTGGACTTGTACGTGGCTGGGAGGAGGTGACTGCGGATCATGTCGTCCTTAGTGACCCAGAGGACTCCGGAGCGAATGCCTCAGCAAACCTACGCTGCATGGCCTCCCTGATCCTGCAAAGTCTGCGGAAGGATCCTCGTATTCTTCGGATCAAGGAGAGGGACCATTACTGGCTGGCCACTCTCCTTGATCCACGGTACAAGGGTAAGGTTGCGGACCTTTTGTTACCGTCGCAGAGGGAGCAGAGGATGAGACAACTCCGGGAGGCCTTGCAGAAAGGTCTGTGCAACGCGTTCCCAGAGACTGGGAGGTTACAAACTCCTGGTCCAGGACAACGAGTTGCTGAGGCTTCGGCCAGTCAAAGAAGGAGCGGTGGGGAAGGTGGCCGTCTGACCGATGCGTTCAGACAATTCTTTAGTCCGCAGCCCCAAAGTATGATTGGTTCCAGCAACCATCGCCAGCGTCTGATAAACATGGTGCAGGAATATCTAGGGGCAAGGTCAGACTTGGACACCTTCCCCACCGAAAATCCTCTGGCTTACTGGGTCTTGAGGATGGATCACTGGCCAGAGCTTGCACAGTATGCAATTGAGCTACTGGCCTGTCCTGCATCCAGCGTTCTTTCGGAACGCACATTCAGTGCTGCTGGAGGATTTGTCACGGATCACAGGGTGCGCCTGTCCACCGACTCGGTTGATCGACTGACTTTCATCAAGATGAACCAGTCTTGGATCACCACCAGCTACCACACACCTGATGCTGATATAACAGACTAATTGATTTTAACATGTCACATCCCTTCAAGACTGATGCTGATGCTGAGTGTCTGTGCTGTTATGTTGACTGGCTATCCTCCTCCTCCGAGTCCTCAATGATACGATTGATGATGATAGCTTGGAAGATCATTTTTGTTTATGGGTGCCGCCACCAGTGGCTAAGGCCCAATTTTTCAGCCCCTGTTTTACAGGGGCGTGTAATTACAATTTTTTTAGCAATAATTTGCCATAGGGCTCATTGCTGTGCTCCAAGTACAGTATCTGTGAGGGGTTGGAGTGTTGTGGCACCAGTGCCTAAGGCCCAATTTTTCAGCCCCTGTTTAACAGGGGCGTGTCATTACAATTTTTGAAGCAATACTTTGCAACAGGGCTCATTGCTGTGCTCCAAGTACAGTATCTGTGAGGGGTTGTAGTGTTGTGCCACCAGTGCCTAAGGCCCAATTTCTTTATCGTACACCACGGGACACAGAGCTAGTCATTACATAATGGGTTAAGGGTCACCAGCGGTGATTGGACACTGGCACAACCAATGGAAGACAGTTCCCCTCCATATAACCCCTCCCATCAGGGAAGTACCTCAGTTTTTTCGCCAGTGTCGAAAGGTGTTGGACGCGTTAGGAGGTGCTAAAGGAAAGCTCTACCAAAGAGACCCTCTAGGGGTAAAAGAGCTATGCTTTCGGATCCATCCAAGACGCCTACAAATGAGCTGAATCTGGATGGGATCCGGGCCTCATCCATGAGGCGTCGCCTGTAATGTCTCTCTTCGGAGGACTGGGCTCTAAGATCCAGCACTTTCGCTATTTCGCTATAAAGTCCTGGTAAGAGTCTTGTACAAGGCCCAGGGGAGAGGTATCCTTTAAATAGGAACCCATATCCCTGAAGGTTGGCACACATAGCCCACCGTGAATGGTGAAGTTTGGTATCTGTCTGAAAACTTTCAGCAGAAAAACCTGCGGCGTGGATAAGGTGAGATTAGAAGGTCCATAACTAGGTTGGGACCTTTTTCAAAAAGTGGATGTCTTCTTTTTTTCCACCACTGGGGGGAGTAAAGAGCTGAATATACTCACCTCACTCTGTTCAGTGTCGGCTTCGGCGAAGTACACTGCTCGTCACCTCCGCTGCTGAGCTTGCTTGAGCACCCCGCTCCTCCTTCCGGTGGCCGATACAGACACCTGCAGATGCAGGTAAGTGGGGACAGGGGCTGATGAGAGTCCTCTCTCACTATGGCCACCACCATAGCGCTAAAGGCCGCGCGCGCGTGCGGGAGCGCGCTTTATCGGAGGGGGGGGGGCCGAGGCGTGCGCGGGCACGTGGCGCGCGCAGGCACAGAAACGGCGCCAAATTTAAAAGACTGTCAGTGTAAAAAGCACTGCAGCAGCAAGCAAGCTCGTTAGTTCTCTTGTTCCTGGCAGAGAAACACAGCAGCTATACAGGGACGTAAGACTCCATGTGGTTGGATTGGGTACTTCCTAGAAGACATCCATGTTATGCATAGTTATGTGTTAAAAGTTGCATACTTAATGTATTTGCTAAACTGAACACGGTAGTATATGCATTTAGGTACCTTGTATTTTGTCTAAACAGTAAGCCTTCCAGGGGAAGTAATGCGGACAAAAAGAGATAAAAGAGCACCGCCGCCTGAGACAGGGGGCTCTAGCTGTGCTGACTCGGTACCTTCCTCTCCTGTGTTGCCAAAAGCACCTGTACAGGATGAGCCATTACCTCTGTCAGGTATGGCGGCTTCCCCAGTGAAGCCTGGGCCTGCATATGTCACTGAGGACACTTTATCAGCTGCCCTAAATAATCTGGAGGAGAAATTTCTACTTTAATCGCTAAATCCTCTAAAAAGGACAATAAGCGAAGCAGATCTCCTCCAGTATTGGACCTCCCTTCAGAAGTACCTGAGGAGGAGGAGGATGAGGAGGAGGCTACATCAGCAGAGGATGAGGCTTTTTCGGTATCCCAGATTTTAAAGTCACAGGTGCAATGCTATGCAGGAGCCGTGCGAGCTGCATTTAGGTTACCCTCTTTGGAGGTAACAGAATCACCTGTCTCCTCCCTAGGATCATTAAGATCCCTGCAAGGTGCATGCTCCTTCCCGGTTCATCCGTTACTAGAGGATCTATTGTACGCAGACTGGCAACATCCAGATAAGCGTTTTTCACCTCCAAAAAAGTTTAACATTCTTTATCCTATGGAGGAAATTTTTTTAAAGAAATGGAGCCTGCCTACGGTAGATGCGGCTATTTCTTGTGTAAATAAAAACCTGACATGTCCAGTGGATAATGTACAAGTGTTTAAAGATCCTTCTGAGAAGAAGTTGGAATCCTTACTGAAATCCTCCTTCCTTTTGGCCGGCTCAATTACCCAACCTGCAGTAGCAGCAGTCGGTATGTGTCAGGTCGTCAGCCAACAGGTAAAGCAGGGGCTGAAGGAGCTGCCTTCAGAGCAGGCTAAAAATTGGGAGAATTTGCCTAAAGCCTTATGCTTCACAGTGGATGCCATGAGAGATTCTATCATACAGGCATCACGCCTTACACTCCAGCTGGTACAGATGCGCAGAGTACTTTGGCTTAAGCATTGGTCAGCGGAAGCCCCATGCAAAAAGTTGTTGGCAAGTTTCCCGTTCCATGGCGAACGCCTTTTTGGGGAAGATTTAGAAAGATATATCCAAAAGATATCAAGTGGTAAAACGACACTTTTACCTGAGAGAAAGAAAAACAAGAGACCTTGTTTTAAACACACTCTCTCCCCAGCTCCCGGGAAATCTGACTCCAGCCAGTGGCGACGGCCTTTTCAGCCGCCCAAAAAAGCCAAAGAACAGGCTCAGAAGAACAAGAAGCCGTGGGGTTCAAGAGCTAATAAGCAAGCCCCCAAAACCTCTCATTGAAGGGGCGCCCCCGCTCGACCGAGTGGGGGGAAGGCTTTGTCAGTTCTCAGCGACTTGGCGGACAGAAACCCAGGACAAATGGGTGGTATCCACAATATCCTCAGGGTACAGACTGGAATTTCGAGAGATCCCATCTTCTCAATTCCGAAGTTCAAGACTCTCCAAGGATCCACAAAAAAGAGGATCCTTCTTCAAAGGTTTGAATCACTTAATAGCTCAAGGTGTGGTTACAGAGGTACCCCAAAAGGAGCAAGGTTCAGGTTTTTACTCAAACCTCTTTGTGATTCCAAAACCGAACGGAGAAGTCAGACCCATCCTGGATCTAAAAAATCTAAACCAGTTTCTGAACGTTCGCCATTTTCGAATGGAAACGATTCGATCCGTGGTCGCTACTTTAAAAGGCGGAGAATTCATTGCGTCCATAGATATCAAAGACGCATATCTACACATACCAATCCTCCCCGCTCACCAAAGATTCCTAAGGTTTGCGGTAGAAGATCGCCACTTTCAATTTGTGGCCCTGCCATTTGGTGTAGCCACCGCGCCCAGAGTATTCACAAAGGTGCTAGCTCCTCTGTTAGCAAACCTAAGAACACAGGGCATTGCGGTAACAGCCTATCTAGACGATCTACTATTAATAGATCAGTCAAAGGAGGGATTGGATCACGCTGTAGACACTACAGTAGGATACCTGGAGCATTTAGGATGGATTATAAACTTACAAAAATCCTCTCTCCAGGCCCAAAGAAGGATAGTGTACCTGGGCCTGATCATAGATACAGCCCAAAACAGGGTATACCTGCCAGAGCCAAAGATACAGTCTCTGAAAGACCTGATCCACAAGGTCAAAGCAAACAAGAGGCCGTCTATTCGCCTTTGCATGAGACTATTGGGAAAGATGGTAGCCTCCTTCGAGGCGGTCCCTTACGCCCAGTTTCATTCGAGACTACTTCAAGGCAATATTTTAGCCTCCTGGAACAGGAAGAGCCAAGCTCTGGATATACCCATGCGCCTGTCCTCACAAGTACGCCACAGCTTCAATTGGTGGCTAGAAGCCAGGAATTTACGGAAGGGAAAGTCCTTCCTCCCAGTGGCCTGGAAGGTGGTATCTACGGATGCCAGCCTATCGGGCTGGGGTGCAGTATTCGAGGAGGCTTCTACCCAGGGAACCTGGGCCAAGACTCAGGGGATCCTGCCCATCAATGTGCTAGAGATCCGGGCGGTATATCTAGCCCTCAAAACCTGGACATACAGGTTACAGGGCTACCCAGTTCGGGTTCAATCCGACAATGCTACGGCAGTAGCTTACATCAATCACCAAGGAGGCACCCACAGTCGGGCAGCCCAAAGAGAGGTGAACCGGATCTTGGCATGGGCAGAAGAGCATGTACCTTGCATCTCTGCAATCTTCATTCCAGGGATAGGAAACTGGCAAGCAGACTACCTGAGTCGTCAGCAGCTGCTACCAGGAGAGTGGTCTCTTCACCCAGAGATCTTTCAGGCCATATGTCTGAGATGGGGAAACCCAGATGTAGACCTGCTAGCTTCCAGGTTCAACAAGAAATTGGACAACTTTGTGTCCAGAACGAGAGATCCTCTAGCCTACGGGACAGACGCTCTAATAACTCCATGGAATCAGTTCTCACTGATCTATGCATTCCCTCCGATCCCTCTTCTACAAAGACTGCTTCGCAGGATCAAGGAGGAGGGAATACCAGTAATCCTAGTGGCCCCAAACTGGCCCAGGAGGCCTTGGTATGCCGAGATCGTAAAAATGGCGATAGGAAGGCCCTGGAAGCTTCCACTTCGACACGACCTGTTGTCACAGGGTCCAGTATTCCACCCTTCCTTACAAAGGCTAAATTTGACGGCCTGGCTGCTGAGACCCACATTTTGAAAAAGAGAGGGGTCTCTGGCCTGGTTCTTTCTACGCTCATTAATGCTAGAAAGCCAGCCTCCAGACTCATCTATCAGAGAGTCTGGAAAGCATACGTTTCCTGGTGTGAATCCAGAAGTTGGAATCCTCTGAAATATGAAATAAGTAGGATTCTTGCTTTTTGCCAGTTAGGAGTGGATATGAAATTAGCCCTTAGCACCATCAAAGGGCAAATATCGGCTCTATCAGTCTTCTTTCAGAGACCATTGGCATCTCACTCCCTAGTTCGGACATTCATTCAGGGGGTACTGAGGATAAATCCTCCAGTCAGGTCTCCCTTGTGTCCATGGGATTTGAATTTGGTATTGTCAGTGTTGCAAAAGCAACCTTTTGAACCTATTCGCCATATTCCTTTAATTGTATTAAGTAGGAAATTGGCCTTTCTGATTGCTATAGCTTCTGCTAGGAGAGTATCAGAGCTAGCAGCTCTTTCTTGTAAAGAGCCTTATCTAATTTGTCACAAGGACAAGATCGTACTACGACCCCATCCGGCTTTTCTGCCTAAGGTGGTGTCGGCTTTTCACTTGAATCAAGACATTGTTCTGCCTTCCTTTTTTCCAAACCCGCGGACGGCGGGGGAAAAATTATTACACTCTCTAGATCTAGTAAGAGCGGTAAGGGTGTATCTGCAAGCAACCGCTCAGATACGTAAAACAGATGTTTTGTTTATTTTACCAGATGGTCCCAAGAAGGGCCAAGCGGTATCAAAATCCACCATTTCCAGGTGGATTAGACAAGTAATTGTTCAAGCTTATGGTTTAAAGAACAGGACTCCTCCTTTTCCTGTTAAGGCGCACTCTACCAGGGCGATAAGTGCTTCATGGGCAGTGCACCACCAGGCTTCGATGGCTCAGATCTGTAAGGCTGCAACTTGGTCCTCAGTCCATACATTTTCCAAATTCTATCAAATAGATGTGAAAGGACATGAGGATTCCGCCTTCGGGCGAAGTGTGCTGCAGGCAGCAGTATAGGGCTTCTGGTCCGCAAGCGGTCGGTTTGATCTGTGTCTCCCCCCCTTCATATGAGCATTGCTCTGGGACGTCCCATTATGTAATGACTAGCTCTGTGTCCCGTGGTGTACGATAAAGAAAATAGGATTTTTATAACAGCTTACCTGTAAAATCCTTTTCTTGGAGTACACCACGGGACACAGAGGTCCCACCCTTCTTATGGGAACCTTACTGCTTTGCTACAAAACTGAGGTACTTCCCTGATGGGAGGGGTTATATGGAGGGGAACTGTCTTCCATTGGTTGTGCCAGTGTCCAATCACCGCTGGTGACCCTTAACCCATTATGTAATGACTAGCTCTGTGTCCCGTGGTGTACTCCAAGAAAAGGATTTTACAGGTAAGCTGTTATAAAAATCCTATTTTTTCAGCCCCTGTTCAACAGGGGCATGTAATTACAATTCTTGATCTAATAATTCACAGCAGGGCCCATTCCTGCACCCACCAAGAGTAACTCTGAGGGCTTACAGTGTTGTGTCAACACCACCACCACCACCAAAGGCCCAATTTTTCAGCCCCTGTTCAACAGGGGCATGCAATTACAATTCTTGATCTAATAATTCACAGCAGGGCCCATTGCTGCACCCACCAAGAGTAACTGTCAGGGCTTACAGTGTTGTGGCACCAGCACCACCATCAAAGGCCCAATTTTTACTACCACTGTTCAACAATTATATGTAATTACAATTCCTGATATAATAGTTGACAGCAGGGCGTTCCAGCACCAACCAAGAGTAACTGTGAGTGCTTACAGTGTTGTGCCAACACCAACAACTAAGGGGCCTATTTCTGCAGAGTATCTACGGCAGGTCCCTACTTTCAAACATCCAACTTACAAACGACTCCTACTTGCAAACGCAAGAAGACAACAGGAAGTGAGAGGAAATCTACCCCTAGGAAGGAAAATTCTCTCCTGTAAGAATTAATATGGGAGAAAGGTGTCTCCTCTGTACTGATGCTTTATCAGCAATCCTTGTTTCAAGAAAAACACCACATTTCAAAAACAGTTGTCATTGGGACGGAAAGTGAGGTGAAATGTTCTGAACAGGGGCACAGACAGCAAAACAAATGTTACAGGGGTGATAACCCTTACCTATGTTTTCCAAAAAGTTTAAAAATAGATTTTTGGGCTGGAGCTACACTTAAACAATGTACCTGTTCAAAATTACAAACAGATTCTACATAAGAACAAACCTACAGTCCCTGTCTTGTATGCATCGCCTGTATACGGCTGTTCAGAGTATATAGGGCCTTTTTTATTTTATGTGCGGGGTTCCCCTTAATATCCATACAAGACCCAAAGGGGCTGGTAATGGGCTGGGGTAGGGGGGGGGGTCATGGGGTAGCTATGCCATTTTTCTTAAAGATTTTCATCCATATTACCGGGACCAGACATTACATTAAAGCCGCAAGCAGTTTTAAATGGCTTTTTTTTCCTTTAGAAGTGTCATTTTGTGCAGGGACAGTTCTAAACATGGGAAACACGTGGCACTTCACAGGCATACTTTAGACACCCCCCAGGTACGATATTTAAAGGAATATTTGACTTTTTTTTTTCACTTTATGCATCATTAAAATGACTGCTCCCGAAAAACGACCGTTTTTAAAACTTCTTTTTGCATTGATACATGTCCCCTGGTGCAGAACCCGGGTTCCCAAACCCTTTTTAGGACAATAACATGCATAATAGTTGTTATAATTAGCACTTTAGAATTCGAACGTTCGCATCCATTGTATTTAATAGGGTTCTAATGTTCGTACGAACTTTCGGTCCGTTCGCGGGTTCTGGTGCGAACCGAACCCGGGGGTGTTCGGCTCATCACTACTGAAGGGCTTGGTAATTGAATTCTGGGGGACCCCCACGCTTTTTTTTTATTTTTATCAATGACTTTTGTATGTATTGCCGGGAGCCGACAATTCATTAATAGCCGCGAGTGAGTTTTAAATGACTTTTTTTCCTTCAAAAATTACACTTTGTGCAGGGACAGTTCTAAGCACGGGAAACATGCGCCACTTTACATGCATATCATACACACCCCCTAGGTACAAAATTTAAAGGAATATTTCACTTTTATTGTTTCACTTTAAGCATTATTAAAATCACTGCTCCCCAAAAAACGTCAGTTTTTTAACAAATTTTTTGCATTGATACATGTCCCCTGGGGCAGGACCCGGGTCCCCAAACACTTTTTAGGACAATAACTTGCATATAAGCCTTTAGAATTAGCACTTTTGATTTCTCCCATAGACTTTTCGAATTTGCTGCGAACAACCCAATTTGTTCGCTATTCGGCGAACGGGCGAACAGGCAATGTTCGAGTCGAACATGAGTTCGACTCGAACTCGAAGCTCAGCCCTAATCCCAACTGCCCAGGTAACAAATATGCCCAAAATAGAATGAGAAAGTAACTTTTTTCTGAACCAGCCCGCTGCGCCTGCAATTACATTTAGAACTGCAAGGGTTTTTTTGTGCTCTGCGCGGCAATTTCACTCGTTCAAATGCGCCGGTTCACTGTGCCGGCAAAATCTTAGCAAATGTCAAGTCACGTAAATGCATTTGCATAAGTTGAACAGGCGCACCTCCTAAACTTGCCATTATATAACAGTCCCTGCACAAAATGACATTTCTAAAGGAAAAAAAGGCATTTAAAAGCACTCGCGGCTATAATTGAATTGTCGGCTCCCGGCAATACAGAGAAACGTCATTGAAAGTCTTTAAAAAAAAAAAATGCGTGAGGGTTCCCCCAAATTCCATTACCAGGCCCTTCGGGTCTGGTATGGATATTAAGAGGAACTCTGCACCAAATTAAAAAAAATAATTACGTGGGGGTTCCCCTCAAACTCTGTACCAGGTCCTTCAGGTCTGGTATGGATTTTAAGGGGACCCCCGCGCCAAACTTAAAAAAAATGGCGTGGGGGTCCCCCTAAAAATCCACACCAGACCCTTATCCGAGCACGCAACCTGGCAGGCCGCAGGAAAAGAGGGAGTGAAGAGAGAGCACCCCCCCTCCTGAACCGTACCAGGCCACATGCCCTCAACATGGGGAGAATGCTTTGGGGGTCTGTGACCCCAAAGCACCATGTCCCCATGTTGATGGGGACAAGGGCCTCATCCCCACAACCCTTGCCCGGTGGTTGTGGGGGTCTGCGGGCAGGGGGCTTATCGGAATCTGGAAGCCCCCTTTAACAAAGGGGACCCCCAGATCCCACCCCCCCTGTGTGAAATGGTAATGGGGTACAAATGTACCCCTACCATTTCACAAAAAAAGTGTCAAAAATGTTAAAAATGACAATAGCCGTTTTTTGACAATTCCTTTATTAATGTCTTCTCCTTTCTTCCATCTTCTTCCTTCTTCTTCTTCCACCCTCTTCTTCCATCTTCTTCTTTTCTCCATTCGGGTTTCTTCCTCCATCTTGTTCTTCATCTTCATCTTCCTTCTCCCATCAGTGTTCTCGTCTGCATCTTGCTCCGGCTTCTTGTTCCCCTCCTCTTTTTCCGGCTGATCCGCTTGAATTCGAGGTTCCTGCTGTGTGACGCTTCAGTTCTTCTGTCAGTTCTCCTCTGAGTCCACAGCCACCCGGTGACCCCGCCCCCCTCTGACACCACGGGGAAAGTCCCTGTGAAATCCATGTGCATCAGAGGGGGCGGGGCCAGAGGAGAACTGATAAACTGAAGTGTCACACAGCGGGAACCTTGAATTCAAGCGGATCGGCCGGAGAAAGAAGAGGGGAACAAGAAGCCGGAGCAAGATGCAGACGAGAACACCGATGGAAGAAGGAAGATGAAGATGAAGATGAAGATGAAGATGAAGAACAAGATGGAGGAAGAAACCCGAATGAAGAAAAGAAGAAGATGGAAGAAGAAGGTGGAAGAAGAAGAAGGAAGAAGATGGAAGAAAGGAGAAGACATTAAAAAAGGATATGTGCAAAAAAACGGCTATTGTCATTTTTTTAATTTTTGACACTTTTTTTGTGAAATGGTAGGGGTACATTTGTACCCCATTACCATTTCACACAGGGGGGGACGGGATCTGGGGGTCCTCTTTGTTAAAGGGGACTTATTCCCATAAGCCCCCTGCCCGCAGACCCCCACAACCACCGGCAAGGGTTGTGGGGATGAGGCCCTTGTCCCCATCAACATGGGGACATGGTGCTTTGGGGTCACAGACCCCAAAGCATCCTCCCAATGTTGAGGGCATGTGGCCTGGTACGGTTCAGGAGGGGGGGCGCTCTCTTGTCCCCCCTCTTTTCCTGCGGCCTGCCAGGTTGCGTACTCAGATAAGGGTCTGGTGTGGATTTTTAGGGGGACCCGCACGCCATTTTTTTAAGCTTGGCGCGGGGGTCCCCTTAAAATCCATACCAGACCTAAAGGGCCTGGTACGGATTTTGAGGGGAACCCCCACGCCATTTTTTTTTAAAATTTGTCGCGGAGTTCCCCTTAATATCCATACCAGACCTGAAGGGCCTGGTAATGGAATTTGGGGGGATCCCGATGCATTTTTTTTTTTCAAAGACTTTCAATTACTTTTATCTGTATTGACAGGAACCAGCAATTCATTACAGCCGTGAGTACTTTTAAATGACTATTATTTTACTTTAGAAATGTCATTTTGCTCTCGGACTGTTATAAACATGGAAAACATGCGCTACTTTACAGGCATACTATAGACATCCCCCAGGTATGATATTTCGGGCCAGTTCACACTGGATGCAGTGCAGTGCGTTTTTTTGATGCATGAAAAACGCAATGAAAGTTAATCACATTAATGCCAATGGCATAGTTCACACCACTGCAGTCCGTTCCAGTGCGTTTCAGAAAGGGAAAAAAAATTGGTCATGCTGCATTTTTTATGTACAGAACTGTACTGGACCACAGTAAAACACATCAAAAACGCACCGGAACGTAGCTGGAACGCACCGGAACGCACCTAAATGCACTGCAACACAATTGTCCTTATTAGGGTCAGTTCACCCCAGACGCAGTTCCGTCTGCACAAAATGCATGCACAGTATTTTCCATGTATTCCAATGGCTCTAGTTGGCTCTAGTTTACACCATGCAGTCACTTTCCGGTCAGTTTCTGCACCGGAAAGTGACCAGAAAATGACTGTATGGTGTGAACTAGAGCCAACAAGAGCCATCGGAATACATGGAAAACACTGTGCATGCATTTTTAGTGCAGAAAAAATGTGCACAAAACTGAACGGAACTGCGTCTGGTGTGAACTAGCCCTTAAGGTTAAGTGAAACGAGGGGGAAAAAGCACTGGACTGCATCAAAAACGCACCAAAAATGCATCAAAAATGCACTGGAACGCGTCAAAAACGCACATGCAGAAAAGCACCTGGAAGACATCCAGACTGCGTTGCTATGGTGTGAACTGGCCTGCAATGGACTGCATGTGGTGTGAAATGGCCCTTAAGACATTTGGCATATTTAAAGGCACTTCTTGTTTTGTTTTTGGTGTTGTCCAAATTGGTGACATTGATCTATGTCCCTTAGGGTGGGACATGGGCCCCCATTTCAAGGCCAATAACTAGAAGATAAGCCAGCCAAGTGGGGACTAGCAAAATTAACAAGTCAGTTCCCACAGACTGCAATGGTATTTGTTGTATAACTTTTGCCCATGTTAGGCTCTTTGTTTGCCCCCTGGACCGGGGGGTGTTTGTCCCATCTCTAATTTTGTAGCATTCTGGATGATGTGCTTAATTTTGGACGGGGGGGGGGGGTATTTTCTGCTAGCTGCATTTGTGTTGGTCTGAGCATGCTCAGGAACTTCGTTTTTTTTTTGCTGCTTTTTGTGTGTGAACAGCACCTGGATATTTGTGGGCATGCTCAGAGAGAGTGTGTTTTTTGGGTTAGTAATTGAAGGACATCCTTAACAGGTGTACCCACTTTGAAGTTCAGTCTCTACATTGGGTGAACTTGCATTTTGGGTGTTTCATGGACTGTGCATGTATTTTCAATTGCCTCATTAGCACACAAACCTATGTTATATAAAGCTTGCAGATAGCATTCTCTCCCTTTCCCTGAAAAGAGGCAAGATTGTGTGTGTGGCCGGCCGGCAAAAAGTACATTTTGGTGTCCTTATCGAGTTTGTAACACATGCATTTTATTTGTTATGTCTTTGCAAAACAGATGTTTGTTTTACTTTGTTGATTGTTTTTTTTTTGTGTCAGGGATATGTTCCCCTGAAATATTTTTGATGTTGTTAATGTGTGTCGTTTGTTCACTTTGATTTAATTGTCTATGCTGCATTATTTTGCTAAATCTATCTCAAGATGTGACTAATGTTTCAAATTTACCTTCATGTGTTTTTATTAGGGCTGTTACTGATTGAAAATTTTGTGTTCGATTAATCGTTTTTTTTAAATCGATTAATCGACTAATTTCGATTAATTATAACGCACATACAGATCCAACTACTTTTAGCTGATCTCCTTGCAGGCTGATTCCCAGTGCAGCTACCAACCACTGGAAAAATGGATAGCGGGATACAAAAAACACACAAAGGCAGCGCTCGATGGGAATAGCATTAAAACTTTTATAGTCTTCAAGTAGGTAATAAAATAAATATTGCACTGGAGATTAAATCTAAAAAATCTAAAAAAGCGAGGAATACCTAACGGTAGCAAAATCAGTCATAAAAACATGTAGCTAAGTATGATACTGGTATAAAAATGTGTACAATGATACCACTGCTGAATCCAGATGAGGAGGGGTTAAAATCAGTCCTTCGGCATGTAGATGTCCCGTGAAGGGAACTATCACAAATCCCAGTGGATGGCTGTAGAATCACAGGTTGATAGAGGGAAGTGATAGAGGGAAGTGTAACAGCCCTTGCGTGTGGCAGATAGTAAGGTCCCGCCAGCATGCAGATATGAAGGCACAGCAAAGGAGCCCTTCAGATGGACACGGAAAGCCCCGCCGGTGTCCGTGACGTCACCGGATCTCCGACGGAACTCCCTGAAGACCCGGAAGCCGACGGAGAGGTGAGTACCGATCAAATGAATTTTGATCGATCAAAAACATTAATCGATTAATCGAGGAATTAATAGTTAATTTCCACAGCCCTAGTTTTTATTTATTTATTTTGCTTCCCTTTGTGTTTTCCAAGTCCTGTTTTGTTGACCAATAAAATGTGATGTTTGTGTTTTGTTTTTTATGCAACAAATGTGACAGCTGCAGCTTTACTATGCTTATTGGCATAACAAAACAGGTGTGATTTGTCTAAGCTGGTGCCTTCATGGTAGCATACATGGGCGTCCGCTCCATAGGGCAAGGAGCGGACGCCCTGGAATCCAGTGCTGTGATTCTCTGAAAGGAAAACAGCTGGGAGGAAGCAAGGCGGCAGCGCGACAAATTCAATTAGAGCCGCTCTCTCTCTTTCTCTTCAGCTGTCAGAAATGGGGAGAGGGGCGATCGGGGGAGATATACAGACAGCCTGCAGCTCTCCTCTCCCTGTCACGGCGCCGCTGTCGAGTTCTCTGGTAAATGGAGCAGCGGCGCTGTGACAGGGAGAGGAGAGCTGCGGGCTGTCTGTATATCTCCCCCGATCGCCCCCTCCCCCTTTCTGTCAGCTGAAGCTAGAAGAGAGAGAGAGCGTCTCTAATTGGATTCGCTGTGCCGCTTCCTGCTCGCTGTGCCGCTTCCTGCTCGCTGTTTTCCTCCCCATGATTGGCCACAGCAGAGGGACAATCAGAAGACTCTGGGGACTGGGGGCATCATGGGAAATGTAGTCTCTGAAGAGTGGCGGCCCCAGCGTGTCCACAGACACCATGCTACTGCCCCCAGCATGCAAGCACTCTGCTGGGGGGGTGTTACAAAAGGAGAAAAGAGAATACTGTGCTGGGGGAAGCCAGAGAGGGAGCCACACTGTACCCGCACCACCAGAGAGCCACGCTGTACCCACACCACCAGAGAGAGCCATGCTGTACGCGCACCACCAGAGAGGGAGCCACACTGTACCCGCACCACCAGAGAAGGAGCCCCGCTGTAACCGCACCACCAGAGAGGGAGCCACGCTGTACCCGCACCACCAGAGAGGGAGCCACGCTGTACCCGCACCACCAGAGAGGGAGCCCCACTGGAACCGCACCACCAGAGAGGGAGCCACGCTGTAACCGCACCACCAGAGAGGGAGCCACGCTGTAACCGCACCACCAGAGAGGGAGCCATGCTGTACCCGCACCACCATAGAGGGAGCCACGATGTACCCGCACCACTGGAGAGGGAGAAAGACTGAGCAACTGCCAGGGTAAAGGCATGCTACACTACTGACTAGAGTCACCCCGGGCAACCCAGAGTGAGCGAACGTCCAGCCAGAGGGATCACTGTTGCGGTTTCACCAAGTCTGATAAGAGGGTCTGTTGGCCATTATCCATTACTGTTCCTAGGGACTGAGCCATTAGGAAGTGTCTAACCTGATATCCTCCCATCTATGCTGGGGGCAATTATTGCAGAAAATTACACCAATTGCTAGGAGTTTTTAGTGCGGAAACTGACACCAGTGCTGAGGGTCATTATTATGTACACTGGTACAGATGCTGAAGTTTTTATTCTAGAAATCTGCACCGATGTGGGGGGTTATTATTGTTGCTACTGACACCAATGCTGGCGATTTTTATTGCGGAAACTGACAGCAAAGCTGGGGATTGTTATTGCAGAAACTGGCACTGATCCTGGGGGTTGTTATTTCCTTGGGGGGAACTTCATTTTTTATGATATTGTTATTCAAAGTTGCTAGTTGCTTGATAGTTGCATCAGGTTTCTCAAACCTTTGCATTCCTGCGCTTTATGTGATAATGACTAAGCCCCTCCCCTTCATGACATTGTCAAAAAGGGACCGAGCTTGGATGACCTTAAAATGATGTCCCCCCCCCCCTGAAAAAAATTCAGCGGACGCCCATGGTAGCATGTGCATGTATTGTGTGCTGCCATGGATAGTCACCAGGAAATAAAAAATACAGAGCGGTAAGTATTCAATTTTCCTTTTCACTGCAGTGGTTCTCAGCCTCAGTCCTCAAGTACCCCCAACAGGACATGTTTTGTGAATTTATCTTATCGAGAATTGCTGTCCAAAATACCAAACCATTGACTGTGATTTAAAGCACATGTGCAAGATGAAGGAAAACCTGCAAACATGGCCTGTTGGGGGCAATTGAGAAGCACTGATTTAGAGCACTGCACTTAAAAATAGCTCAAGGCAATACTATTCTAATTGTGGGCATTTTGAGGGAAACCAAGTAAGTGTTAGAACCCCTGCTTGTTTTTTTTATGTTAGGCTTTGTGTCCCTTTTAGTAAAATTGGCTTCACTTCCTGTCACACAGCTAAAAGGGAAGTGAAGGTAAAACCCTACCAATGTCTTTTCTTGGGGACACACAGATCAATCGAACTAGTGTCCCCATTAAGCAAATTTCACTCTAGCACTTTGTTGTGTACACCCCAAATCATTAGGTAATTTGGGGCTTAGTAAAGGCAAATCCACTCTGCAGTACAAGTGTAGTTGCTGAAAATCTGAGGGAAAGCACTGGCGATTTTAACATCCAATCATGTAGAAGCAAAGATGGTGTTTTTTTTTTTGTTTCCTTGCATGTCCCCCTCAGATATCCAGCAAGTGCACTTGTAGTGCAAAGTGGATTTTCCTTTAGTAAATAAACCCCAAAGTCCAAAATACCTAATAATTTGGGGTGTACCCAGCAAAATGCTGGAGTGCAATGTACATAATGGGGAAAGTATTTAGATTGACCTGTGTGTCCCCAAGGAAAGACATTGGTAGGGATTTACCCTCACTTTCTGTGTGACAGGAAGTGAATTATTTGGAAGGATAAAGTGGCCAAATTTGTGAGTTGTCTTCACCCTATCAGGGGTGCAGACATCCCCAAAAACTGTCCAGACTCGTAATCCCTCTGCACTCTATCCCCAAGCAAAAATAAGAAAGGATTTCAGTTAGTTTAACTTTTCAAAGACACATTCCTAAGTTGAATTGTGATGCATGTCAATGGCCCATTTAGACCCTCTTTAATCACTTGAGATCAGCACTATAGCTGATCGACGGCCACAGCACGGTCCTCATTAGCTGGGAATCCGTCAATGGACGTCCTCCCCTTCACGCGTGCGCTGGGGTCACCGAGTCACTGAGACTCGGGTGATGACAGATCCGAGTAAGGGGCCGATCCCTGCCCCTTACCACGTGATCAGCTGTCAGCCAATGACAGCTGATCACGTGATGTAAACAAAAGCTCGGTTGTGGTTTTCGTTTTCTCCTTGTGCTGACAGCGTGAGCATAAAAAAAGGCAATCACTGTCTTATGTGCAAGGGACATCGGGCCCGAAGAGGAAGAGGCAATTCTGCATCATCTGTGACAATCAGTAGCCCCTGCCAGTGCCACCTATCAATGCCCACCACTGGTGCCAATCAGTGCCACCTAGCAGTGCCACTTCTCAATGCCCACCAGTGCCAACTAGCAATGTCACCTCTCAGTGCCCACTCTTGCCACCTTATCGTTGCCCATCAGTGCAGCCTCATCAGTGTACATCAATTAAGGAGAAAATTACCTTTTTTCTAAATTTACGAACTAAATATTAATCACTTCCCTACCACCCACCGTCAAATGACGTCCTTGGATTTGTGCGGTGACATCTGAATAATGCCTGCAGTTGCAGGCATCATTCAGATATCATTCTTTTCAGCCGGCGATTCTGTGCACGATAAAAATGATCATAGCGGCAGTTCCGCCGCTTGATTGTTCTTATAGGCGGCGGGAGGGGACGTTCCCCCCCTCCCGCCGCCATCCGGTGCTTCCCCGGGTTCTCCCGTGTCATCTGGGGCCCAGAGAACGAATTGGCCAGCACCGGATGGGAAGCATAGAGATGACTGGTAAACAGATGGTCACCAGTCATCTCTATGACTGTCGTAGGCCCGGGCGCGACGTTATGATGTCACGCCGGGTTCCCGTATGTAAACAAAGCCGTGATCTCGGCTGTCAGCATGAGATTGGTGAATTTTTTTTACCGATCCCATGCTTTCCAGCCTGGAGGAGAGATGTGGGGTCTTATTGAACCTGCATCTCTCCATAAAAAGGACCTGTCACAACAGATTCCTATTACAAGGGATGTTTACATTCCTTGTAATAGGAATAAAAGTGATAAAAAAAAAAAAAAAAGTAAAAAAAAGTGTAAAAAAAAAAAAAGTAAAAAACAAAAAAAATTAAAACCCCTTTGTCCCCGGTAGCTCGCACTCAGAAGCGAACACACACGTAAGTCCCGCCCACATATGTAAACGCTGTTCAAACCACACATGTGAGGTATTGCTGCGTGTGTTAGAATGAGTGCAACAATTCTAGAACTAGACCTCCTCTGTAATGTGAAAATGGTAACGTGTAAAAAAATTATAGCATCGCCTATGGAAATTTTTAAGTACTGAAGTTTGGTGTCATTCCATGAGTGTGCGCAATTTTAAAGCGTGACATGCTAGGTATCTATTTACTCAGCATAACAACATCTTTCACACTATACAAAAAAATTGGGCTAACTTTACTATTTTGTAATTTTTTAATTCATGAAACCATTTTTTTTCCAAAAAAAAGGCGTTTGAAAATTTATTGCGCAAATACCGAGTGAGATAAAAATTTGCAATGACCACCATTTTATTCCCTAGGGTGTCTGCTAAAAAAACATATCTAATGTTTGGGAGTTCTAGGTAATTTTATAGCCAAAAAATTATGATTTTTACATGAAGGAGAGAAGTGCCCAAATAGGGCCGGTGCTGAAGTGGTTAAAATATCCCCCAAAATTTTTTTAGTCGCCCTTTTATATTTATAGAAAAAAAACAAAAAACACAGAGGTGATCAAATAGCACCAAAAGAAATCTCTATTTGTGTGCAAAAAATTATTACATTTTCATTGGGTTACAGTGTTGTATGACCGCGCAATTGTCATTCAAAGTGCATCAGCGCTGAAAGTTGAAAATTGGTCTGGGCAGGAAGGGGGTTTAAGTGGCCAGTAAGCAAGTGGTTAATATAAGGCTACATGCACACGGACGTTTTTCCATCCGCTTGTTTGAGCGTTTTTTGCAGCTTAAAAACGCCTCTTCATGTTAGCCTATGGCCTCATGGCCACCATGGCGTTTTTGAGCTGTAAATGGCATAGCCGTTTTTAGGCCCCATGTACACGAGACGCTGGTGCAAAGTCTTCAGAACTAAGGTTGAAAGCGGCGTTTCTAAACGCACGTTTGCATGCCGCGTTTTACCGCATTTGCGTCTATAAGCGTTTAGTTAGGAAACACCATAAGGAGCCGCCCTAAGCTCAAAAAACAGTATTATTAACCATTTCAGCTATTTTGTGAGACCAGAGTGAGTAGCAGCAGCTGAGAGACCAGCAGTGTACTTGTATTTAGCGTGTCACTTGCCACATCACTTGCCACAAGTTGTGGATTGTCCACTTGCCACGTCACCTGCCACAAGTTGTGGATTGTCCACTTGCCATGTCACCTGGCCATGTCACCTGGCACAAGTTGTGGATTGTCCACTTGCCACGTCACCTGGCCAAGTCACCTGCCACAAGTTGTGGATTGTCCACAATGCAATGCAAGCAATTCAATATTTTATATATCGTATTTATCGGCGTATAACACGCACCGGCGTATAACACGCACCCCAAGCTTAGGAGGGAATTTTAAGGAAAAAAACTTTTAGGAGGGAAATTCAAGGAAAAAAAACTTACATTTAAATGCAGCATGCAGCCTTGCCCAGTGTCCATCTGCAGCCGTGCCCAGTGTCCATCTGTCCATCTGCAGCCGTGCCCAGTGTCCATCTCTCCATCTACAGCCTTGCCCAGTGTCCATCTGTCCATCTGCAGCCGTGCCCAGTGTCCATCTGTAGCCTTGCCCAGTATCCATCTGTCCATCTGCAGCCGTGCCCAGTGTCCATCTGTCCATCTGCAGCCATGCCCAGTGTTCATCTGTCCATCTGCAGCCTTGCCCAGTGCCTTTGCGATCGTGTCAGTCCCGGCGGTTTTTAAAATTTGGCGCCGATTTCTGTGGAGAGGAGCGAGCGGGGCCGAGTGTACTTCGGCTGGACTCGGCTCCTCTCGCAGTTCCGCCCATCTCCACTGACTGCGCCGCTGACGGAGAAAGCCGAGTGTACTTCGCCTAGACTCGTGTCTGCTCACAATCACAGGCAGGACTGCGAGAGGAGCCGAGACTAGGCGAAGTACACTCGGCTTTCTCTATGTCAGCGGCGCAGTCAGAGATGGGCGGGACTGCGAGAGGAGCCGAGTAAAGCCGATTGTACTTCGGCTTCGGCTCCGCTCGCTCCTCTCGCTCGTTTTCAGCAGGGGAATTCGACGGAGTATCGGCGTATAACACGCACCCACGATTTTCCCCTGATTTTAAGGGGAAAAAAGTGCGTGTTATACGCCGATAAATACGGTATATATTTTTAATGGTTTTTCATCATTTGCCATCATTTTTGAGTTTTTCAATGTAAAAAAATAAGTCACCTTTAAAAACTCTTATAAACAAAAACGAGGTTAAACGCAACTGCCTAAGGGGCAGTTCACACCTTGGAAACGCAGTCTGGATGCATTCCAGGTGCTTTTCTGCATGCGCGTTTTTGATGCAGTCCAGTGCTTTTTTTCCACCTTTTTTCTTAGGCCTCATGCCCACGGACGGACGTTTTAAAAAACGGTCTGTAAGGCTCGATTCACACTAATGCGTTTTTTGGTGCATTTTGCAGAAATGCAGGGAATTTTTTTAACATGGGTTCCTATGGAACATGTTCACATCAATGCATTTTTGTGCCTCTGCGTTTTTGGAAAGGGTCGGGGAGTTTTTTTTCCCAGCAAAAAACAGCCTTTTGCATATAATAGAATTCAATGGACCCGCATCCAAAACGTAAGTACCACGATTTTGCGGCGATTTTATTATTTTTTTTTTAAACCTGTTTATAGCTGGTTGTTAAAGGAGATGTAAAAAAAAAAAAAACATTGCTGGCTATTAAAAAAATTGAGAAAAAAACAGTGTGGGGTCCCCCCCAGGTCCATACCAGGCCCTTAGGTCTAGTATGGATTCAGAGGGGACCCCCCCCCACATACACACCAAAATTTAAAAAAAAATGGCGTGGAGGTCCCCCCAAAATCCATACCAGACCCTTATCCGAGCAAGCAGCCCAGCAGGTCAGGAAAGGGTGGGCGAGCGAGCGCCCCCCTCCTGAACCGTACCAGGCCACATGCCCTCAACATGGGGGGTTGGGTGCTTTCGGTCAGGAGGCACCCTGCGCCCCCCACCCCAAAGCACCCTGCCCCCATGTTGATGGGGACAAGGGCCTCTTCCCGACAACCCTGGTCATTGGTTGTCGGGGTCTGCGGGTAGGGGGCTTATCGGAATCCAGGAGCCCCTTTAATAAGGGGGCTCCCAGATCCCGGCCCCCCACCCTATTTGAATGAGTATGGGGTACATCGTACCCCTACCCATTCACCTGGTGGCAAAAAAAGTCAATAAAAAACACCACAGGTTTTTCAAGTAATTTATTAGGCAGCTCCGGGGGTCTTTTTCTGACTTCGGGGGTCTTCTTCCAACTTCGGGGGTCTTCTTCCAACTTCGGGGGTCTTTTTCCGACTTCGGGGGTCTTTTCTTCTGCTCTCTGGTGTCATCTCCGCGCTCTCTGGTTCTTCTCCCGCTCTCCGATGCCTTCTCTACAATTTCCGGTTCTTTCTGCCTTCTGCCGGGCGCCCCGCTATCTTCTTCCAGCTCTTTTGCTAGTGGGGTCCCGGTCTTCATTGTCCTCATCTTCCCTCTTCTCTCCGCCCGATGTTGCCTCATTGCTGTCTGTCGCTACCATGCTGTGTGCACGGAGCGCAAAGCCTTATATTGGCATGGGGCGTGGCCACCGGGTGATGCCACCCGGTGACCCCGGCCCCATATGACGTCACAGTCCAATCATTCCCTGGGACTGTGACGTCATACGGGGGCGGGGTCACGAGGTGGCATCACCCGGTCACCATGCCCCATGCCAATATAAGTCGTTGCGCTCCGCGCACACAGCATTGTAGCGGCAGACAGTGACGAGGCAACATCTGGCGGAGAGAAGAGGGAAGAAGACGACGATGAAGACCAGGACCCGCTAGCAAAAGAGCTGGGAGAAGATAGCGGGGCACCCGGCAGAAGGCAGAAAGAACCGGAGATCGTGGAGAAGGCACCGGAGAGCGGAAGAAGAACCAGAGAGCGTGGAGACGACACCGGAGAGCAGAAGAAGAGACCCCCGAAGTCGGAAGAAGACCCCCGAAGTCGGAAGAAGTCCCCCGGTGCTGCCTAATAAATTACTTTTAAAACCTGTGTTGTGTTTTTTTATTGACATTTTTTTGCCACCAGGTGAATGGGTAGGGGTACGATGTACCCCATACTCATTCAAATAGGGTGGGGGGGCGGGATCTGGGGGCCCCCTTATTAAAGGGGGCTCCCGGATTCCGATAAGCCCCCCGCCTGCAGACCCCGACAACCAATGGCCAGGGTTGTCGGGAAGAGGCCCTTGTCCCCATCAACATGGGGGCAGGGTGCTTTGGGGTGGAGGGGCGCATCACGCCCCCTGCCCCAAAGCACCCACCCCCCATGTTGAGGGCATGCAGCCTGGTACGGTTCAGGAGGTGGGGCGCTCGCTCGCCCCCCCTTTCCCGACCTGCCGGGCTGCGTGCTCGGATAAGGGTCTGGTATGGATTTTTTCCCTTAAAATCCATACCAGACCTAAGGGCCTGGTATGCTTCTGGAGGGGAACCCATGCCGGTTTTTTATTTAAAATTTGCCGTGGAGTTCCCCTTCATGATTCATACCAAACACAGGGGACAGCGAGCGCGAGGCTTGCAGTACCTCGTCGCCGAGAACATTCTCGAGCAGGTACTGGCAAAGGAGCCTGTACTGGAGGCGACTTCAAGTCGCCTCCAGGACACGACTTGAGCGTCTGCTTCACGCGCAAGTCGTGTCCATGTTGCTTTGCAAAGTCGCGCTGCCCCTGTGTCAACCGGCACACGAGTCGCCCCGCAAGTCGGAACGTCTTGATCCGACTTCCCGTGCGACCTCTGTTCAAATCAATGGGCTCCTATAGGGAACCATTCATTTTGAATAGAGATACAAGCGCCGCTGACGTTTTTATTTACTATAACAGTGCGCCGCTGGTTCATGCGCCCAATTAAGGATTTATCCGGCGCACCAATTAAGGTATGAACCGGCGCAGTGCACTGTTGTTAGTAAATCAGCCCCAGTGAATTGACTGCAGAAGTCAGGATGAGAGTGTGGTGTGGGTGTCAAGAGTGAGAGATCAAGAGGATAAAAGAAATAGAGGCGATAGGAGTGGGCGGGGACTCCTGTGATGGAGGCTTAGGACCGGAGCTCTGCTCAGCACCAGCTAAACAGCGCTAATAGCGGCGGAAAAAGAAGCCACATTGTGGTTAAAAACTACAGGGAAAGGCAGCGAATAGTGCCAGGCACCTACCTATGCCAGGTAAGGCATATAAAAAAGCGCAGAAACAGAACTACAAGCTCTCTGAAAAACGGGAGAAATCCAAAATGGCTGCCGCACCTCAGAATAAGATACAGACTGCTAATGATGTCTCCTCAACTAGCAGGCAAGTTATTCAGCCTGCAACTCTCCCATTTAGCTCACAGTCATTGAGCTTAGACTCCTCTGCTACCTTACAACCTTCTGAGCTTAAATTGAACCTAAAGGAGAACTATGTGGGATCTGAGGGTCATCCACCTCATGAAGTGAATTTACCTCACATAGGCTCTCTCAATACACATCCTGAACAGGCTCCTGATATGTCTTTTAATATGACTGAACTTTTTAACAGGATTTCTGATATGCTGGACAAAAGGTTAGCTTTAAATGCTGACAGGATCACAGGAGAAATTAAAGCAGATTTTCAGAACCTGGGAAGCAGAATAGAGCATATTGAACATAAGTTGGATTTTACTATAACTAAGACAAACCAAAATTCTGAGCACTTGCAGTTCTTGCAGGATCAGCTTGATACCGCTCAAGCCAGAATAGATGACCTCGAGAATCGTTCAAGAAGGGAAAACTTTTGCATTAGAGGACTGCCTGAATCAATCACTGATGTTCATACAACTGTGAAAGATTTTATTAAAAATTTACTCCCTTCGATTCCAGCTAATAAACTGGAATTGGATAGAGCGCATAGATCCTTGGGACCCCTCAGGAAAGATGGCTCTCCACGGGACATTATAATAAAACCCCACTTTTTTTCTGTCAAGGAAGAAGTGATGAAAATATCCCGCCAACAAGATCAGATACAGTTCCAAGGTGCTTCTATTCAAATCTTTTCTGACATATCCCCATACACCATCCAAAAGAGGAGATCTTTGAAACCCCTCCTTGCAGCCCTGACCAAAAAGGATATTAAATACCGGTGGGCATTCCCTTTTGCCCTGAAATTTACGTACAATGGGAAGCAACATGTTTTTCACAATTTCCCAGAAGGAGAACGCCTGTTACTTGACTTGAGACTCATTACGCTGGATTCAAATATGGATACCTCTCCCTCTATGCAGGGGTCATCTAAACGCCAATCGCCTCCGAGCCCGACTGCGCCACTTTGGGAGATGTCCAAAATTAAGAGAGTAAAGGATAACATCCCCCCATGAAGAGGATTTACATGACTTTACTGTATTTCATCTTTTTCTTCCCCCCTGTAGGTTCCTTGGGAGGAAACACAATTCATTACATTGACTCTTGGATTTCCTGTGCAACTCTTTTTGACACATAGTTCTGTTGCTAAACTGTCAATAGACAATGGGGGTTAATTTTTTTATTTTATTTTATTAATTTTTTTTTATTTATTTTTTTTCCACACATAGTTCTGTTGCTAAATTTTCAATAGATAATGGGTTTTTTTTTGGTTTTTTTCCCACACATAGTTTTGTTGCTAAATTTTCAATAGATAATGTTTTTTTTTTTTGTTTTTTTTCCCCACACATAGTTCTGTTGCTAAATTTTCAATAGATAATGTTTTTTTTTTTTTTTTTTTTCCACACACATAGTTCTGTTGCTAAATTTTCAATAGATAATGGGTTTTTTTTTCTTCTTCTCTCTTGTTTAGAAAAAATCTAATAGTTAAACTATTCTTAATTGCTACTATATTGGAAATCCAGGGATGTTTGGTTCCGTTCATTTAATATTACATCGTTAGTTTGAGTGCTGTCACTGGCTGGTGCTGCTGCATTGGGCTATACTACTTATTTTTTTCTGAATGAGGGGAGGGAGCCATACCCCTCCTCCCATTCTGGGCCGCTTATAGGCCTTTCGTTACACTGCGTTTTACAACTGATATTATTTTTATTTGAATATTTTTTTTACTCTTCTTCTTTCATTCTAACTTTTTTTTCTTTTTCAGCCTACATGTCATTGAGATTTACCTGTGAAGTGATGCTATGCATATCCTCCCCTAACATAGTGAAAGACCTTTCATTATATGCCCTTGGTTCTTCCTGGAGGAAGGTAGGTGGCTGTGGGTTATTTGGAGTTCTCCCCCTTTTGCTCCATGGCCGGCACTAACACTAACTCTTTACCCCTTCGTGTTGTGTCTCACAACACCCAGGGATTAAATTCCCCAGTCAAAAGAAGGAAAGCCCTCCAAGCCTATAGATCCCGTCATATTGATGTAGTACTCTTACAAAGACCCATTTCCCTCAGCGGTACACCCCATTGTTTCTTCATGCCCATTTTCCAGTTTTTTACTTGTCTAAGGCTGAAGATAAGACCAAGGGAGTGGCAATATTGTTTTCTAAGAATTGCAAATTCAATCTTGAGTTGGAACTCAGAGACCAGGAGGGAAGGTTCCTATTGGTCAAGGGAACTATCGATAATAAGCTATATACCTTTATATCTTACTACGCCCCTAACAGAGGACAAAAACAGTTTTTTAAACAATTGTTCCAGTCACTTGGACCGTCTATGGAGGGGATCATAGTTATGGGGGGGGGGACTCTAACACAGCTTTTGATTCTAGTCTGGACAAATCCAAACCCTTAAGATCACAAGTTGTTAGGCCCAATAAAACAAGTGTTCAAATTGCTCGATTAATCTTTCAATCTAGATTGACGGATATATGGAGGGAACTCCATCCAAAAAAACGAGATTTTACACACTACTCTAATCCGCACCAGTCCTATTCCCGTATTGACCACATTTGGATCTCTACTCACCATATTCCACTAGCTCTTTCTTCTTCTATAGTGGAAGCTGCTTGGTCAGACCATTCGATGATTCTATTGGCTATTAGAAGGGATATCCCTAGTACACAGACCTCACATTGGACTCTCAATCAGTCTTTATTGAAGGATCCCGCAGTAGTGGCGGAAATTCAGGGAGCTTTGAAGGATTATTTTTACTTTAATGATGGAGGGGAGGTCTCTTCAGAAACTTTATGGGCAGCTCATAAGGTTACTATTAGAGGCAAGTTGATCCAAATAGCGGCCAGAAAGAAGAGAGAGAGGGTGGTCGAGATTGAGAGATTGGAGAAAGAGTTCGCTGAGTTGTGCAAAAAACATAAGAGAAGTCCTTCTAGTGTATCTATATCCACACTGGATGCAGCACGAGTAGCTCTTAACTTGGCTCTAACAGCGAAGGCTGAAAAATCCATTAAATGGTCTGGGGCAAAATTTTACCAGATGAGAGACAAGTTGGGTCCTATGTTGGCACGTAAACTTTCACCCAGATTCCGTTCACAAGCTCTCCCAAAGATTAAACAGGCAGATGGCTCTTTTACCATGAATTCTCAACATATTATTAAGGCATTCCAGGATTTTTATTCTAAGTTATATATGGCTGAAAATCTCTCTGTCTCTACCGAGTTAGAGGAATTCTTGGATAAATTACATATTCCGAAATTAACAGAAACTCATAAAGAGGAATTGGATGCTCCTATTTCAAATGAAGAGGTTTCAGATGTCATAAAAGCTTTAAAGGGGGGAACAGCTCCTGGACCTGATGGTTTTTCCACACCATATTACAAAACATTTTCAGAGATCCTAACTCCTTACCTAACTAGACTTTTTAATTTTATGTCTAAAGGTTCCCCGATAGATAATCAACTAAATATGGCTTATATTTCTGTGATCCCAAAACCGGATAAAGATACTAGTCAAATAGAAAACTACAGACCAATCTCCTTAATCAATAATGATCTTAAAATATTAACCAAGATATTAGCGAACAGACTTGCTTCTTTTATAGGATCTTATATTCACAAAGACCAGGTCGGTTTTATACCCGGTAGGCAAGGTCCTGATCAGGTGCGAAGAGCGGTTGACCTAGTATCAATCCTACAATCTAATTGGGAGGGAGGTCATAAACAGGAGGGTATGTTACTGTCACTGGACCTCCAGAAGGCATTCGATTCGGTGTCGTGGACATATCTATTCGCTGTACTTAAACGCTGGGGATTTGGACAGAATATGTTAGGAATTTTAGAAGCCCTTTATTCTAATCCTAAGGCCAGAATCAGAATGCAAGGAATTTTTTCCGACCCTATTCAGATTGGAAGAGGTACACGTCAGGGTTGCCCCCTATCCCCCCTGATATTCGCTATTATGATCGAATCTTTAGCCATTGCCATTCGTAGTAATCCGAATATCAGGGGGGTGCAATGTGGTCAAGATACCCATAAATGTGCCTTATTCGCAGATGACCTTTTACTTTTTGTCACTTCTCCACGGTCTTCTTTACCGGAGGTTTGCTCATTGCTTAATAAGTTTTTGACTCTTTCAGGTCTCAGAATTAATATGTCTAAATCTCAAGCTCTTAACGTGTCTCTCCCAGATTCTATAGTGTCCGATTTACAGATAACTTACCAATTCAAGTGGAGCAGCTCATTCATTAAGTACTTAGGAATTAATGTTACATCTAAATTTGAAAATCTATACCAAGCTAACTACCCTCCTATGTACAAGAAACTTGAACTCGATCTCAAAGACTGGGAGTCGCACAGTATTTCTTGGATTGGCAGGATTAACTCAGTCAAGATGACCCTTTTGCCCAGGCTTTTATATTTATTTCGTTCACTTCCTATTCCAATCAAAAGAGATCATTTGAAATCTTTTCAAAGTAAGCTCACTAAATTCATTTGGAACAATAAAGGTCCACGACTCTCAAACAGATGCTTATTCAACCTTCCCAAACAGGGTGGGTTAGGTCTTCCGAATCTCTTATGGTACTACCAAGCAGCACGATTGGCACAACTATCTGCTTTATATTTTAACACAGAACTTCCTGATTGGATATCAATTGAAAATCAAGCTGTTCCATCCTCATCACTAATACACCTGTTGTGGTGCCCTCCCAGAAATAGACCTCCCATCTTATCACCATCACTCTCACAATCCTTATCTTTATGGGATTCACTTCGGAAACTTCCCTCGCTGGTCTCTAAAGCTCAACCTTTGACCCCGGTGTTCAAAAACCCCTTTTTTCATCAAGGTTTGGACCTTCAAACCTTTAAATGGTGGTACGACAAGGGGTTGTACCGCATTGGTCAATTTTTTTCCTCTATAGGCCCTTTACCTATTGAATATTTTATGAACAAATTAGATCTCCCTTTATCCGAAAAACCGAGATTTCATCAAATCGCTAATTTAATTCATTCTAGGTGTAAAACTGGATATTCATCCCGAGACTTTACAGATTATGAAAATTGGTGTGGACAGACAGTGGAGCGAAGGGGGGGGATCTCTGTGATCTACAAGTCACTGGCATCCAATTTAGTGAAACTACCATACATGTTGGCCTGGGAGAAGGAACTCCTAATTGATAGAAATATTGTAGACTGGCATGCAAGCTACTCTCGCTCGACTTCAGGCCTCTGCAATACTTCGCTCATAGAGGCCAATATAAAACTTTTTACAAGATGGTATCTAGTTCCCACGAGATTGACTGTTATGTACCCCTCTGTTTCACCTCTTTGTTATAGGGGATGTCAGGGACTGGGTACTATGATCCACATATGGTGGGAGTGCCCAAGAATTCGTGGATTTTGGAATAAGGTATTTCACATTTTACGCAATATTACAGGTTGCCCGATACATCAATCTCCCACAATTGCTTTACTCAATGGACATTTACCTCATATTCCTAAAGCCACTCGTAAACTAATTTTGTTTATTTTAACGGGAGCAAAACTAACTATTGCAAGGGCATGGAAGAAACCTTCGGTATCTATATTATCCATGAAATGAAAAGTTTCCTGGATTATGGAACAAGAAAAACTGGTTAGCTTCTTGTTAGACGAGACCTCAAATTTTGAAGCCATATGGGAACCTTGGGCGCGATTTATGGGAATCTCTTTGTCACATAACTTGGTCATCAACACCAATCACTGATCTTTAGAATGTATATTTGGTTTGTAGGCATTCTATAATCTTTTCACTTCATATCTTTGAGAATTTTTTTTTTTTTCTCTTTCTCTCTCCTCTTTTTTTTTCTCTTCTTTATTTTTATCCTATACTTTATTCTCTCGGTTTTGGCTTTTATTATTTCATAGTATGTTTATTGTTTTATTACATCAGATAAAATATAATAGTTTCAGGCTCAGATTCCTTTTTTTATTGTTTGAGGCTTGGACTGTTGAACTTAGCTCTAACAAGTCTGAGAACAACTCTTAATTTTCATACTTAGGTCGAGTATTGTGTTTTTTTTTGCATGTACAAATGAAATTTTTTCTATTATATCTCTCCAGTTGTCTCTACCGACGATTGTTGGTGGTGACAGGAAGGCCGGGCAGGGGACGTTCTCTCCTTCCCAGTCACAGTGTGTTCCCGTTAGGGGTGGCTGGGGAGGGGAGTAGGAGCCCTTCATATTTTCGGTTTATTTTTGTGGGAACTAGATTTTCTTAATATAAGTTATTATCAGTTTATAAGATTACTTGATTATATACTTGACCAAGATGAGGATAGATATTATTACTTTTTGTTTAAACATTGTCAGTATTGGTTTTTACGATAATAATTTGTCTAAGTTTCTATGGTAATAATACCTGAGATTTTTGTTGAAGTCAATTGTAATCATCTTTAATATTTATGATTCTGTAATGATTTTTTTCTGATGAAAAATAAAAAAAACTTAAATGACAAAAAAAAAGAAATAGAGGCAAAAGAAAGAAAGAGAGAGAGGGAGAGAAAGAAAGGGGAGATTCCCTATTGCACAACAAATCTCAGTACAGCAGACTCCCATTCCTCAGCTCACACAATACAGGGAGATGTCCATCAAAGAGGCCACTACAGCCTGTCAGCATACCCCCCAACTTTTTGAGATGGGAATGAGGGACACCTGACAGCAAAAGTATGCAGGCATAGGACACACCCCTTGCCACATCCCTTTTAAGGAGAATTGTACAAAAAAACAAGATTGGTTAAACCCACAAGTGCTTTTTTTAACCACTACTATTCCTTTATATTGGCTTTTGGAATTTACAAATGCAGCAATTTAGAAATCAGATGAAATGTTTAGCGCTGGAAAACACTTTTTGACAGATAAAAAGTGCATTTTATATACATCTATACAGATCAGACCAAAATGAGGGACAAATGAGGAGGAATGAGGGACAAAGGGACATTGCTCCAAATCAGGGACAGTCCCTCAAAATCAGGGACAGTTGGGAGCTATGCTGTCAGTGTCTCACAAAAGTGAGTACCCCTCACATTTTTTGAAAATATTTTATTATATCTTTTCAGGTGACAACACTGAAGAAATGACACTTTGCTACAATGTAAAGTAGTGAGTGTACGGCTTGTATAACAGTGTAAATTTACTAATGTGAAACAAAAATATAATCAGCGCAATATTCAAGCTAAATGCAAGTGAAAATATAAATAAAATATTCAGTGCAACTCAATATTAAACAAATCCAGTGTCAATAGACTACTGATAGGCTTATCATGATTGCTGCCAACACCTCTCAGTGTGTATCCACATATGACTCTCAGTACAATACTAATAAACAAAATATAGTGTAGCGCAACCACTAAAGCAATAAATCAAGTCCATATAATGTAACAATTCCACCGTTTAGCAACTTTAGGTGACAGTTCATAGAATGGTTAATTCATTATATCCAGTGACTTCAGTGACCACCACCTCTAGCTGGAATGCCTGCTCAACTCCAAATGATAACCCCCCCCCCCCCACTACAGAGTCACACACGCCTGGTATTATGTCTCCAGGATACCACAGGAAAATGAATCCTCCTCCAGGTAAGCTTTTTCAGCAGATGAGGAGCCATCAGTAATTCAATCACTGATTGCTCCTCACCTGCTGAAGAATCTGATTAGAGAGTGTAACGCATACAGGTGTGAGGTGCCGCCATTCAGGATGTTTTTTCCATTTTACATCAATGTGGAAAGTTGATGATATGCATGTTTTTCACATACCTATGTGAGTATTTTAATCCCTGTGTATAGTTTTAATAAATTTCAGTAGCAGAGAGCACTATGGTTTGTCTTTGTCATTCTATGGCCCCACACGATTGATTGAGATGCTGGGAGGAGGTCTGTGTTGTCCAGGGACACCAGCAGGAGGAGGATTTATTTTCCCATAGTATCCTGAGAGACATAATACCAGGTGTGTGTGACTCTGTAGTGGGTCATCATTTGGAGGTGAGCACACATTCCAGCTAGAGGTGCTGGTCACTGAAGTCACTGGATATTATGAATTAATCATTCTATGAACTGTCACCTAAAGTTGCACAACGGTGAAATTCTTACATTATATGGACTTGATTTATTGCTTTACTGGTTGTGCTACACTATATTTTGTTTATTAGTGTAAATTTGCTGTCTCCTCAAAATAACTTAACACACAGCCATTAATGTCTAAACCACTGGCAACAAAAGTGAGTTATAACCTTAAGTGAAAATGTCCAAATTGGGCGCAAAGTGTTAATATTTTGTGTGGCCACCATTATTCCGCTCCTCCACCATCTGTTTGAGGATGCCTCAGAGATGCTCAATATGGTTTAGGTCTGGAGACATGCTTGGCCAGTCCATCACCTTTACCCTCAGCTTCTTTAGCAAGGCAGTAGTCATCTTGGAGGTGTGTTTGGGGTCATTATCATGTTGGGATACTGTCCTGTGTCGAACAAGGGGGGGGATCATGCTCTGCTTCAGTATGTCACAGTACATGCTGGCATCCAGGGATCCCTCAATGAACTGTAGCTCCCCGGGGCAGCATAGGGTTAATACTGGACTCGTAGCCTCAGTCAGCTCTCAGGGCAGTACAGGGTTAATAGTCTGGGCTAATATAAGAAGGGGTGGAATTCACCATGCGATTAAAGTAGGTTAAAATACTCACTGACTCACCAAATTAAGGTGTGGTGTTTGCCTAAATGGAGATTCAAAAAGAAAGGAAAACAGCTGTATAGTACAGACTGTAAAAAAAGTAGGCAGTAACAGTCACCTAAGCAGTGTAGTATGCAAAAAAGTTTATTGGAAATAGATTAAAAAGTAATGTGGAATCTCATCCACTTTAGAAAGATCCAAAAGCTTACATGGATTGAAAAACGACAAAACATACATACAACATAAATAAAAATAATCCAGATTGTTACCCAGTATGAGTAGGGGGGATAAAATGTCTTCCTGGAGAGACTAGCAGCTTAATGTATATATCTCAATGCAAATGACAAATATATATATATGTAATCCAATATAAAAATCAGAGCACACTGAGCTTATCAGGTTATTTTGTAGTGCACATGTGCTTCTAACAATGACCATGCTTATCCAAACACAGCACAGAAGGAGCTGAGATCTGGAAACCTTCTCTAAGTCATTGTATATCTAGTAGTAACTAGTCACATTCAACTGGACTTGTTCTGTAATGTCGAAGACATTTTATATTTTATCTAAGTCACTTCTTCTGTTCTAATGGTTGTTCGGAAAATACCCCAGCATTTAGCACAGGTTCACACTGGGCTGTGGGAATGAAGCTGTGCGAGTTCATCTGAACTCACACGATTTCACTCCTGCATGTCTGTCCCGATTTCGACCACGATTACAGAGACATCTGTGCAGTACAGAAACTACTTTTTGAAATCGATGCAGCGCCGCAGATGCAGCGTCACACCGATTAGGACGGTGCCTTTGCCGGCAATTGCTGGCAAATGCCGCCGTTTTGACATGCGAATTGACATGTCCAATCACATGTAAAAACGCACCAGTGTGAACAAGGGCTCATAGCCACAAAGGTAGCACTGGCACCTTGATCCAATCACCATAGAAAGGCAGATGTTATAGTCCAAGAACTGGATGGGAGGTGTGAACATTGTGGAACCACCTTGTTCTAGTTACATAATCCTTGGTGTTAGGAAGGATAAGTAGGTGTTAATCCTTTGATTTACATGGCTGTGGGTGTGAATTGTTGTCAGTAAATAGGGTACAGATGTTAAAAATGGCAATATGTGGGGAATACATAAGGTGTTGAAGGCCCTCATCTTTGTTCATTGATGGTTGTTCCATTTTGATGGCCTCTTTTACCCCTCTTGCTAACCAGTTGTCCCTTCTGTCCAAAATGTGCACATCACTGTCCTCAAAAGACTAACCCATTTCCTTACAGTGTAGGAAAACTGCTCAGCCTTTATCTGTGTTCTGCTCCTCTCTCTGTTTGATGATTCTGCTTTTTTGTTTGAACTTATGGATGTTTTAATGAAAGCCCAGTCTGGGTAGCCACAAATGTTTAAAGCACTCCTGAGAGGTCTGTGTTATTTGTCTTTAGACTCTGGGGTTGATTTACTAAAAGCAAATCCACTTTGCACTACAAAAAAATGCTGTTTTCTATTTTCCTTGCATGTCCTCCTCAGATCTACAGCGATTGCACTTCCAAGTGCACTTGCAGTGCACTTGTAGTGCAAAGTGGATTTGCCTTTAGTAAATAAATCCCTTTGTGTTATAAAAGAACCCTGGTAAAATTGATCAACAAAGGCTCAGCATTGGGTATTCTCCATAAGAAAGAAAAAAAAATCCAATACCCCCAGCTCCACGCATCCCAATAATATACTGATTCCGTCTTATCTCAAAGACACCCGAGACACTATTAAACTTTTAGAAACAGTTGAATACCAGGAAGGTATGATTCTGGTAACAGCAGATGTTGCTGCCCTTTACACTTGCATTCCCCACGATTTGGGCCTTATAGTCGTGGAAAACGTTGTTTTTGTTTAAGAATTCAACCCTTCCTGACACATCCTCATATATCAGCCCCAAATTTTATCAAGATTTTAGATAACTTTGCTCAAATATCAGGACTATACGTTAACCCCGCTAAATTAAATGTGCTAAACATCTCTTTGTCCCAATCTGAACTACATTTGGCAAAACATTCCTACCGAAACAACTTCCCTATTTAGGAATTCAACTCACAATCTCTCTTAAAGAATTATTTACTACTAATTATTTACCTTTGCTGAGACAAACAACTGGTTTAATGATGTTATGGTCTTCCCTTCCATTGTCATGGATTGGAAGGATCAATACAGTAAAGATGTCAATATTACCCAAATTTTTATATTTATTAAAGTGCTTCCAATCCCATTACCTTCCTATTTTCTAAGACTCACTCAACGTAGAGCTATGTCCTTTATCTGGGGTACAACTAAACCCTGGATACCTAAAGCCACACTATACCTTCATAAACTGAAGGGGGGAATGGGGCTACCCAACTTCTCCTCTTATTACAACGCCACACAGATTGCACCATTAGCCAAATATCACTCAACTGATGAGACACCTTTATGGGTGGCTATGGAGGCGGTAGATTGTGACCTCTTGTCGGTAGCTAACTTGTTATGGATTAGACCTGAGGATAGGTCACATCTATCTAATCCCATCACCAAACACTCTTTAGCTATTTGGGATAAATTTAAAAACTCACATAGGCTCCAATCCTCACATAATCCCCTACTTTCCTTCCTTAGGAATCAAGCTTTCTATCCTGCTTGGAAATACCCAAAATCCTTCTCAGCATGGTCTTCCACCAATTTTTCGCTTACACAATTTAGTATCTAATACTAACATCCATTCCTTTCCTGTACTATGTGAATCTTTTGGGCTCCCTGTGTCTGAATTTTCAGTTTCAGATACTTACAGATTAAATTTTTTTACGAACCACTTCATAACACGGGTTCATCACTTACTCAATTGTCTCAATTTGAGCAGATTTGTATAACCAACCCACATGTCAGAGGACTAATCTCAATTCTTTACCAACAAATGAATGCAAATCCCATTGATGCATTACCCTTGTACGCAACCAAATGGGCACAAGACATGAATCTAGTATTTGACTCCAAAGACTGGTCTAACATCTGGTTAGCCACAAAAAAATCCTCTCCTAATTGTTTTGCTGTAGAAACAAATTATAAAGTGTTAACGCGCTGGTAACAGCTAGAATAGCGAAATTCGCTCCCACATATTCGCCGAACTGTTTCAGAGGATGTGACACATATGGTGGCAATGCCCGGTTGTAAAGGAATTCTGGACGAGCATATTTCAAATGGCATCTAAAGCCCTTGCTCTTACTATTCCTCCAGATCCAGCTATGGCACTTTTAAACCTAAAACCTACCACGCTTACACATACTCAGTTTCAACTATTAATCCATCTTAATACTACAGCCAAGCAAACCAATGCGAAAGCTTGGAAAACCCAGACCCTAACACATAATGAACAGTGCTCTTATTCACGCTAAGATGTCGGCCATCGAAGACAATAAAAGCAATAAATTCCGTAAGATTTGGCAGCCTTGGATAAAACATCACCTCCCCATTGACTTCGACCAGTCTTTGTTGTCACCAATCAAGATTTCATATTATAATTAACAGATTTTATATATGTGTTAGTTGTGAGCCAGATCACCAACCCGGATGTTCCCCCCCCTTTTTTTTTTACCACCCCTATTCCTTTCCCTGAATTTATAGTAGTTGTATATTATTATATGTTAACTATTAATGTCACAAATATGGTATTAATTGCATAGTATTGCAAACTTTGAATGTACCACATGAATATTGACCTATGTACCTCTGTAAACTCCCCGTTCCTTTTTTCTTTTTGTTTCCCTTATGAAAATCTAATACAAATATTTGACAAGAAGAATTCAACCGTTCCCATAATTCAACATAATTTTATTTTGGAATTGCTGAGGTTTGCAACCCAACATAACCATTTTTGGTTCAAAAATCTATTTTACTCACAACAAGGGGGTGTAGCCATGGGTGCCAAGTTCGCACCCAGTCTGGCGAACTTGTTCATGACCCAGTGGGAGGAGGATGTCGTCTATGCCCTCAGGAGACCAGAGTTGGTCCTGTGGGCTAGATACATTGATGACATTTTCCTCCTCTGGAAGGGTGACATGGAATCTCTAGACGCTTTCATGATCACGCTTAACAATAATAACAGAGGCATCTCTTTGAGTCATGAGGCCAGCTGTACCATTATCCATTTTTTGAACTTGGAAATTTCCTTTTTTACCTCTTTTTCCATACAACATGAACAAATTAAAAAGATTCTCAATAAACACTGGAAGATTTTGCAGAGCGACAGATTTTTGGGCCTAGTCCTCCGAGAACGTGCAGGTGTCATATTTAGAGGTGCCCGATCTATACAAGGAGAGATTACATCCAATACCATCGATCCACCCAAAAATGTTTCTTTCTTTCAACAATGTAAGGGATATTTTTCCTGTCGCAAGTGTAACGTTTGCCTTCACAATGCGCGTGGAAGACGCAAAACCGATACTTTTCTATCTACTATTACCTTATGTAGTTATAAGATTAAACATTTCACCACTTACGCCACCAGATTTATAGTAAATCTACCCACTTGTCCCTGTAAAAAAACAGTACGTGGGACGTACGATTAGAACCTTTTCAGTGAGGGTCAATGAGCATTTGGCCAACATCAAGAAGGGTAGTACTAATCATAGCGTCCCACCTCACTACCTCAAATATCATGATAAAGATCCCACTGGTACTCAATTCCAAATTATAGATAAATTTGTTCCACATTGGATTGGAGATTCCTGCCTGCGTGGGGTATCCCACCTTGAAACTTATTGGGTACACAAACTCTAGTCCTACTCACTGTTCAGTATGAACGTCGATTGGGACATAAATTGTTTCATTAATCAGGTGTGACCCTCACGCTTCTGTGTTTCATATTGCTTGTGCTTATCCATGTAAAAAAAACATTTTTTCATAAAAATATGTATTTTGTGATTAGTCATTTTGTGGTATTTCATATTTTGTGTATATACGTGCCTAGTTTTAATATTGCATTTTTATTATGGTCCAAGACAATGGAGGCACTATTTTCCATCATGGTTTCTCAGCCCTGTTTTTTCTTTTACATTTACGTTTCTAAATGTGGATCTGTTTTGAGCGTCACCGACATCTGTTTATTCCCCAAGGCTTGAATGTCTCCTGTTGGAGTTCTGGAGCGCATACGACCTGGAATTACGTCATTGCGTTATGACGGCAATGACGCTCTTTGGGGAGTTACATGATGGACGGGCCAGCGAGATTCCGGGCAGGTCTCGCTGGAGGATACAATGTTGTTGTCACATTCACATCATCACGTGATGGCGGCGATACATCCCTTCTGTGAGCGCAGCTCTGAAGTCTGTATGGCTGTTCTCTTCTGCCCATTGGCTTTCAGAGCGAGGCGTGTAACTCACGCCAGTAGCCCCGCTTTCCAGTTCTGTTGCCATAGGCGGAGTCACACCCCTAATTTCCAATTACCAGACCATTTAGGTATTTTATAAATATGGGAAATGTGGAGGAGCTGCGATATGCCCCAGTTGAAGTCCGTTTGAGACAAAACGCATCGGGCTTGCATTTTTACTGCTCCCCACATTGATTTTAACATTGTGATCACATTTTTGTACACATCTGTGATTTGATGTATGTACTTTTTACAATAAATACCCCTTTTTGACCTGCACCATATGGAGCCTTTCTTGCTTTACATCATCCTTACACTGGTCCGGATGAGAACACCTTTTACCTACTACCCATCTCTGGAATGATCCATACCCGGGTTCCATTTCCATCAAGTTCTGTGAAGCTTTGGAGTCCCAGGCTTTGGCCGATACAGGCTCGATTGACCCACTGCCGCTGGCATGTGAGTCCACTCTGTTCAGTAAGAGTATACATCTATATTCTCATGGTGGAAGATACACTATTTCTGGCGTCTCAACGGCCAATCACACTTGATTCCACTATTTAAAGTGTCATCTCAAGAGTGGATCCTTAAGCCCTGTACACACGATCGGATTTCCAATGGAATCAGATCCGATGGATTTTTCCATCGGAATTCCGATGAAGCTGACTTCCATCAGTCTTGCCTACACATCATCAGACAAAATTCCGACCGTCCCAAACGCTGTGACGTACAACACGTACAACGGCACTATAAATGGGAAGTTCAAATCCAAAGGCGCCACCCTTTGGGCTGCTTTTGCTGATTTTGTGTTACTGCGTGTTAGTAAAAGTTTGGTGAGAGCCGATTTGCGCTTTTCAGTCTCCGTGCTTTTCAGTCCGTTACAGCATGACAAATGTGCTATCTCCATTACGAACGCTAGTTTTACCAGAACGAGCGCTCCCGTCTCCTAATTCAGTGTGAGCATGCGTGGGTTTTTTCTGGAGTTCCACACAGACGATCGGAATTTCCTATAGTTTTTTTTTTCCATCGGAAAAATTTAAAACATATTCTTTTCTTTTTCACAGATGGAAATAAGTTCGATGGGGCCCACACAAGATCGGTTTGTCCGATGAAAACAGTCCATCAGACTGTTTTCATCGGTAAAACCGATCGTGTGTACATTGTACATAGCTTAAGTCTTTCACATTTGTGGACATTTGCTTTAATGAATTCACTTTAGTGGTGATTTTACGTTTTCACTGGTTTTAATCACTGGACTTCATTATTATTAATCTAATGTAAACATTACTTTTTTTTCTGTATACATTATTATTTTTGTTTACAGATCTTCAATGCACTGTATATTATGTTGTTTTTTTAAGGTTTTCAGCGCTACACTGTGTTTTCACATATTTCTTTGATATTGAGTCTGCTTGTTTTCAGCAAACAGTTTGCAGGCTTTCTTGTGCATCATCTTTAGAAGAGGCTTCCTTCTGGGATGACAGCCATGCAGACCAATTTGATGCAGCGTATGGTCTGAGCACTGACAGGCTGACCCCCCACCCCTTCAACCTCTGCAGCAATGCTGGCAGCATGTAAACGTCTATATCACTAAGAGACAACCTCTGGATATGACTGAGCATGTGCACTCAACTTCTTTGGTTGACCATGGCAAGGCCTGTTTTAAATTAAACCTGTCCTGTTAAACCACTGTATGGTCTTGGCCACCATGCTGCAGCTCAGTTTCAGGGTCTTGGCAATCTTCTTATAGCCTAGACCATCTTTATGTAGTGGAACAATTATTTTTTTCAGATCCTCAGAGAGTTCTTTGCAATGAGGTGCCATGTTGAATTTCCAGTGACCAGTATGAGAGAGTGAGAGCGATAACACCAAATTTAACACACCTGCTCGCCATTCACACCTGTAGAATGTTGGTCCATTCCTCTTCAATGGCTGTGCGAAGTTGCTGAATATTGTCAGGAACTGGAACACGCTGTCATATACGCCAATCCAGAGCATCCCAAACATGCTCAATGGGTGACACGTCCGGTGAGTCTTTAGCTTCCAGGAATTGTGTACAGATCCTTGCAACATGGGGCCATACATTATCATGCCGCAACATGAATGATGATCGTGGATGAATGGCACAACAATGGGCCTCAGCATCTTGTCACGGTATCTCTGTGCATTCAAAATGCAATCAATAAAATGCCCCTTTGTTTGTTGTCCATAGCATTCGCCTGCCCATACTATAACCCCACCGCCACCATGGGCTACTCGATCCACAACGTTGACATCAGCAAACCGCTTACCCACATGACGCCATACACGCTGTCTGCCATTTGCCCTGTACAGCGAAAACCGGGATTCATCCGTGAAGAGAACACCTTTCCAAAGTTCCAGACATCATCGAATGTGAGCCATGCCCACTTAAGTCGGTTATGACGACAAACTGCAGTCAGGTTGAGACCCCAAAAAGGATGACGAGCATGCAGATGAGCTTCCCTGAGACGGTTTCTGACAGTTTGTGCAGAAATTCTTTGGTTATGCAAACCTATTGATGCAGCAGCTGTCCGGGTGGCTGGTCTCAGATGATATTGGAGGTGAAGATGCTGGATTTGCAGGTCCTGGGCTGGTGTGGTTACACGTGGTCTGTGGTTGTGAGGCTGGTTGGATGACCTGCCAAATTCTCACCTTTGGAGACAGCTTATGGTAGAGAAATGAACATTCAATTCAAGGGCAACAGCTCTGGTGGACATTCCTGCAGTCAGCATGCCAATTGCACGCTCCCTCAAAACTTGCGACATCTGTGGCATTGTGCTGTGTAATAAAACTGCACATTTTAGAGTGGCCATTTATTGTGGCCAGCCTAAGGCACACCTGTGAAATAATCATACTGTCTAATCAGCATCGTAATATGCCACACCTGTGAGGTGGATGGGTTATCTCGACAAAGAAGAAGTATTTGAGAGAAATAGGCCTTTTGTGTACATAGAAAAAGTCATAGATCTTTAAGTTCAGCTCATGATAAATAGTGGCAAACACAAAGTGTTGCGTTTATAATTTTGCTCAGTGTATATATTACTGTACATAAATAAATAGATTACAAAAGATAGAAAAATACAACTATTGCAATCCAGATGACTGGGTTACTACAAACTAGCCTCTATAATAGAGAATGCTTATATGATTGTTTCAAACCAACAGTAGTGAATTCAGTTGTACTAAAGTATGTTTAATTTAACCACTTAAGCCCCGGACCATTTGGTAGCTAAAGGACCAGAGGTGAATTCAGAATTTTGCACTGCGCTGCTTTAACTGTAAATTGTGCGGACATGCAATGTTGTACCCAAACGAAATTTGCATCCTTTTCTTCCCACAAATAGAGCTTTCTTTTAATGGTATTTGATTGCCTCTGCGATTTTTATTTTTTGCGATATAAACGGAAAAAGACCGAAAATTTTGAAAAAAAATATTTTCTACTTTTTGTTATAAGAAAAATCGAATAAACTCAATTTTAGTCATACATTTAGGCCAAAATGTATTCAGCCACATGTCTTTAGTAAAAAAAATGTCAATAAGTGTATATTTATTGGTTTGGGCAAACGTTATAGCGTTTACAAACTAGGGTAAATTTTCTGGAATTTACACAGCTTTAAATTTATGACTGCCTATCTCATTTCTTGAGGTGCTAAAATGGCAGGGCAGTACAAAACCCCCCCAAATGACCCCATTTTGGAAAGTAGACACCCCAAGGAAATTGCTGAGAGGCATGTTGAGCCCATTGAATATTTTTTTTTTGTCCCAAGTGATTGAATAATGACAAAAAATAAATAAAAAATTACAAAAAGTTGTCACTAAATGATATATTGCTCACACATGCCATGGTTATATGTGGAATTGCACCCCAAAATACATTCTGCTGCTTCTCCTGAGTACGGGGATACCACGTATGGACCACGTGTGGGACTTTTTAGGAGCCTAGCCACGTACGGGACCCCGGAAACCAAGCACCGCCTTCAGGATTTCTAAGGGCGCAAATTTTTGATTTCACTCCTCACTACCTATCACAGTTTTGAAGGCCATAAAATGCCAAAATAGCACAAACCCCCCCCCCAAATGACCCCATTTTAGAAAGTAGACACCCCAAGGAAATTGCTGAGAGGCCTGTTGAGCCCATTGAATATTTTTTTTTTGTCCCAAGTGATTGAATAATGACAAAAAAAAATAAAAATTACAAAAAGTTGTCACTAAATGATATATTGCTCACACATGCCATGGTTATATGTGGAATAAAATGCCAAAATAGCACAAACCCCCCCCCCCAAATGACCCCATTTTGGAAAGTAGACACCCCAAGCTGTTTGCTGAGAGGCATGGTGAGTATTTTACAGCTCTCATTTGTTTTTGAAAATAAAGAAAGACATTTTTTTTTTTCTTTTTTTTTTTCAATTTTCAAAACTTTGTGACAAAAAGCGAGATCTGCAAAATACTCACAATACCTCTCAGCAAATAGCTTGGGGTGTCTACTTTCCAAAATGGGGTCATTTGGGGGGGTTTGTGCCATCTGGGCATTCCATGGCCTCCGAAACTGTGATAGGCAGTGAGAAGTGAAATCAAAAATTTACACCCTTAGAAAGCCTGAAGGCGGTGATTGGTTTTTGGGGTCCCGTACGCGGCTAGGCTCCCAAAAAGTCTCACACATGTGGTATCCCCGTACTCAGGAGAAGCAACAGAATGTATTTTGGGGTGTAATTCCATATTTGCCCATGGCATGTTTGAGCAATATATCATTTAGTGACAACTTTGTGCAAAAAAAAAATAAAAAAATAAAAAATTGTCTTTTTTCCGCAACTTGTGTCAACATATAAAATATTCCATGGACTCGACATGCCTCTCAGTATATAGCTTGGGGTGTCTACTTTCCAAAATGGGGTCATTTGGGGGGGTTTTGAACTGTCCTGGCATTTTATACACAACATTAGGAAGCTTACATCCACTCTTCTAACCACTTGAAGACAAAGCCCTTTTTGACACTTTTTGTTTACATGAAAACATATTTTTTTTGCAGGAAAATTATGTTGAACCCCCAAACATTATATATATTTTTAAAGCAAAGGCCCTACAGAATAAAATGGTGGGTGTTGCATTTTTTTTTCTACACAGTATTTGCGCAGCGATTTTTCAAACGCATTTTTTGGGGAAAAAATACACTTTTTTAAATTTTAATGCACTAAACACACTATATTGCCCAAATGTTTGATGAAATAAAAAAGATGATCTTAGGCCGAGTACATAGATACCAAACACGACATGCTTTAAAAAAACATACGCGCATTGGCGACAAACTACATACATTTTTAAAAGCCTTTACAGGTTACACCGTTAGATTTACAGAGGAGGTCTACTGCTAAAATTACTGCCCTCGATCTGACCTTCGCGGTGATACCTCACATGCATGGTGCAATTGCTGTTTACATATGACGCCAGACCGACGCTTGCGTTCGCCATTGGGCAAGAGCAGGGCAGGACTTTTTTTTTTTTTTTTATTATTAATTTTGCTTTTTTATTTATGCTTTTTTATTTTATTTTTAAATTGTTCCTTCCATATATTTTTTTTATCATTTTTATTGTTATCTCAGGGAATGTAAATATCCCCTATGATGGCAATAGGTAGTGACAGGTACTCTTTTTTTGAAAAAACTGGGGTCTAGACCCTAGATCTTTCCTCTGCCCTCAAAGCATCTGACCACAACAAGATCGGTGTGATAAAATGCTTTCCCAATTTCCCAATGGCGCTTTTTATATCCGGGGGGGGGGACATTCCCTCCCACTGCTTGTAAAAGCAGTCCAGAGGCTAATTAGCCACTAGGATTGCTTTTACATGAAAGCCGGCCGCTGGCTGAAAAGAATGATACCAAGATGATACCTAAACCCACAGGCATCAATCTGGTATAACCATTCAAAGTCCAGCAACATATCAGTACGTTGCTGGTCCTTGTTGAACATGTATTGTAATCTTTTTTTTTCTTGCAGCCAGGTGGCTGAACGAAAAAAGAGATTGATCAGTGGGTATGCCCACCATTAGAATACCGCCCTTCATCCACCCACTTCTAATGATGGGCATACATGCACCATTTATATATGCCGAAGCATGGGGGCATCCTCCCGCAAAAAAGTTATGCCGCACACACATGGTCGGACTTTTCCACGGGCAAGCCTCCGTCGGAATTTCGACCGTATGTACGCGGCATTAGGAGCAAAATCACTCCTCGCCCCTGCTGCCCCAATGCTTCGGCATATTTTTTTTTTTTTTAACTGTGGTGGTGAAATCACCTCCTACAGCACTGGAGTCGCAGGGATCAGGACTGTCTCTGCGAACGCTGCAGTTATGTGTGTTGTGTTTTGTAAGTGACAGTGATCGATCGATACTGCACTTGGGTGGCCTGGGCTGGACGGAGGGGCAAAACGCAGGTTCTAGCAGGTATCTGGGCTGATCCCGCTAACACTGCATTTTTGGGAACCCTAAACTGCTGGGGACGCTAGTATAGATCTGATCAGATCAGATATTGATCTGTTCAGATACTATACCACTAAGGGAGGTGTATGCTTCACGCGTGGGTGTTAGCGTTACTGGCACTAACCTGACGCTGCCTGGGGTGTGACGCAGACCCTCTCTGACGCTAAAACCTAATTGATATCACCCGCCGGGCGATCAGGGGGTTAAACCTTTATTGGGTTATATACGGCGGGTACCCTGACACTATAAAAAGCAAACTAACTAACCAGCGTCACCCAGAACACTTATATGATGATCACTGGTGAAAGGGTTAACTAGGGGCTATTAGGGGGTTAAAACCTTTATTAGATAATTTATGGGGGCACCTGACGCTATAAAAACCTGCGGCGAACCTAAAAAAAAAATACTGGCTACTGATCTGCATCACCGACGCTAAGACAGCGATCAGAAAAATTATCGCTTAGCGACAGTGGTGATAGGGGGTGAAAGGGTTACCTGGGGGGCGATCAAGGGGGTTAAACCTTTATTAGATCATTTATGGGGGTACCTGACGCTATAAAAACCTGCGGCGAACCTAAATAAAATTACTGGCTACCGATCTGCATCACCGACGCTAAGACAGCGATCAGAAAAATGATCGCTTAGCGACAGTGGTGATAGGGGGGGGAAAGGGTTACCTGGGGGCGATCAAGGGGGTTAAACCTTTATTAGATAATTTATGGGGGTACCCGACGCTATAAAAACCTGCGGCGAACCTAAAAAAAAAATACTGGCTACCGATCTGCATCACCGACGCTAAGACATCGATCAGAAAAATGATCGCTTAGCGACAGTGGTGATAGGGGGTGAAAGGGTTACCTGGGGGGCGATCAAGGGGGTTAAACCTTTATTAGATAATTTATGGGGGTACCCGACGCTATAAAAACCTGCGGCGAACCTAAAAAAAATTACTGGGTACCGATCTGCATCACCGACGCTAAGACAGCGATCAGAAAAATGATCGCTTAGCGACGGCGGTGCTAGGGGGTGAAAGGGTTATCTGGGGGGTGATCAAGGGGTTAAACCTTTATTAGGGGGGGTTAGGGGGCTACACTGGACCTAAAACTAAATGTAGTGACACTTTTACAGTCACAAATGTCACTGATTGCAGTGATCAGTAAATAAATGGTCACTGCAATCAGTGACACTGTGACTGGGGGCTGGGGGGTGATCTGGGGGGGCGATTTATGTGCCTATGTGTGCTAGTGTTAGTGTAGTGTTTGTGCACTGACCTGTGTGTCTTCTCTTGTACGGCGCTCGGTATATGTGAGCGCCGCACAGGAGATGACATCACTTCCTCCTGCTTTCTCTGTCTGTGTAAACATTACACAGACAGAGGGGGCATTTCTATTCGCCGGGAGCGATCGCGGGGGGGTGGCCGGAATAGAACGGCCGTCCCCTCATGTCGGATCGCTCCCCAACAAATTCCGACCGCTCACTGTACAGAAGGGGGGTCCGATTGGACCCCCCAACTGTACAAAGGCAATCACGTACACTGTACGTGATTGTGCCTGTTGGTGCCATTGTGCCGACGTATATATACAGTGAGCGGTCGTTAAGTGGTTAAACAATGTGAAATCATTTTATATACCCAAAAATAGGGATGAGCCGAACACCCCCCAGTTCGGTTCGCAGCAGAACATGCGAACAGGCAAAAAAATTGTTCGAACACGCGAACACCGTTAAAGTTTATGGGACACAAACATGAAAAATCAAAAGTGCTAATTTTAAAGGTTAATATGCAAGTTATTGTCATAAAAAGTGTTTAGGGACCTGGGTCATGTATCAATGCAAAAAAAAGTTTTAAAAACTGAAGTTTTTTCAGGAGCATTGATTTTAATAATGCTTAAAGTGAAACAATAAAAGTGAAATATTCCTTTAAATTTCGTACCTGGGGGGGTGTCTATAGTATGCCTGTAAAGTGGCGCATGTTTCCCGTGTTTAGAATAGTCCCTGCACACAAAATGACATTTCTAAAGGAAAAAAAGTAATTTAAAACTACTCACGGCTATAATGAATTGTCGGGTCATGGCAATACAGACAAAAGTAATTGAAAAAAATGGCATGGGTCCCCACCAGTCCATTACCAGGCCCTTTGGGTCTGGTATGAATATTAAGTGGAACCCCAAACCAAATTATTTTTAAAAAAATGCGTGGGGGTCCCCCCAAATTTTATACCAGGCCCTTCAGGTCTGGTATGGATATTAAGGGGAACCCTGAGCCATTTTTTTTTACAAAAATGGCGTAGGGGCCCCCTCAAAATACATACCAGACCCTTCTGGTCTGGTATGGATTTTAAGGGGAACCCCGCGCCAAAATAAAAAACAAAAATCCATACCAGACCCTTATCCGAGCACGCAACCTTGCAGGCCGCAGGAAAAGAGGGGGGGACGAGAGAGCGCCCCCCTCCTGAACCGTACCAGGCCACATGCCCTCAACATGGGGAGGATGTCCCCATGTTGATGGGGACAAGGGCCTCATCCCAGCAACCCTTGTCCGGTGGTTGTGGGGGTCTGCGGGCGGGGGGCTTATCGAAATCTGGAAGCCCCCTTTAACAAAGTGGACCCCCAGATCCCGTCCCCTCCTATGTGAATTGGTAACGGGGTATATTGTACCCCTACCATTTCACCCAAAAAAGTGATGACAATGGTAAAAAAACACACACACAGCTTGGGACAAGTCCTATAATATTTAAAAAAAATAAAAATCCAGCAATGTAATCCTTCTATGACTGCCGCCACGACACGCCGTCACGATCGATTCCGCCTCCATGGGAGGCGGCCCGCCGAATGACGCGAGACCCGCTTGACAGCTCTTGTATAGCAGAGGACGGGGCCACCCGTGACGTATGCTGGTACCCAGTGACATGTACGGGTGACCCTGCCCCACTCTGACGCAACGAGGTTTGCCGCAGGGTTACCCAGTGACATGTACAGGTGACCCGCCCCCTCTGATGCAACGGGGGTTCCAAGGTTCACCATAACTGCCCTATGACATCATGGGGCGGGCCCACCTGGGCGGACCCGCCCAATTTGGATCAAAATTGCACAGCACTAGTGTGAACCTAGCCTTGGCATTACCTGTCAATATTTTTGAGAAATGCCCACCATGTTCAGACACTGTAGTTTGGCACATAAGTCTCAGGGGCATCCAAGTCTTGCATCAAGCACATTACACACCTAAAAGTAAGCTGTTGTAATGTAAGTTCGCTGCAGCAGTGGCCATTATTTCTTATTTGGCAATCAACTCTTACATAAAACATTCAAGTAATGTGGCACTGGCATATAGTGACTTGAGCAGGGAACATGATTCTTTACATACAGCCTTTAATCAGCTACAGGCACAAGTCAAGGACCTCGACAACATCAAACAGACGATTGCGTGGGATTCCAGAGTCTGTCACAGAATTGATCCCTACTGTTATCAAGCTGTTCAAATCGCTCCTGCCTGATTGTGAATCTGCCTCCTTTACTTGCGATCATATTCACAGAGCACTCAGACCTAAACCGCCTGCTGATAAACCGCCTAGAGACATTGTGTTGTGTATGAAGGACTTTCTGGTGAAGGAGGATATTCTCAGAGCGGCTAGAAATACCCCCAGGATCACCCTAGATCAGCCATTCTCAACCAGGGTTCCGTGGAACCCTAGGGTTCCTCCAGAGGTGGCTAGGGGTTCCTTGAGCTGTGGCTTATTTACCTCCTGTTTGATGATGCCAACATAATTCTGAGCCAATGCCACTTGGAGGAGCCAGTGGTATGACACCAAGGATCTTTCTAGCTCTCTGTAAGGGGGCCATTCGTACCACCACTGTAAAAAAGGGCATTGTTCCCACTGACTGAATATGTTTTATTAGGGGTTCCCCGAGACCTGAAAATTATTTTAAGGGTTCCCCTGGGGTAAAAGGGTTGATAAAGGCTGCCCTAGATGGTTACACAATGCAGATCTACCCTGATGTTTCTCCAGCTACTTTGGACAGGCGCAGAGGCATGAAGGAAATTACTGCCCCACTCCAGGCTGCCCGTATCCGGTATCGCTGGGGTTTCCCCTTTAAGTTGGTGGTCCCTCATAATGGCACTACATACTCGGCTACCACTATTCCAGAGGGCCAGGAGATCCTGGTGAAGCTTGGTCTCCTAGAAGCTGATGCAGTCCATCGCCTTCCCCTGACTCCCAGACCGTCACAGATTTGGCATACACCTCCAACCAGACAGGATCGCCGGAGGATTCGATATGATGACGCCTCACCATGTAATTAATCGCCTGGACCTCCTCACTACCTTTTTGACTAACTTAGCCCCTGACCTTGGATGACGCTGCACTCATTATCACCATACATACTACTAACAGTGAGTTTTTCCCTCGGTGCGGCTGCATGTTGTTTCCCTCCCAGCAATGACATGTTCTAAGTTTGTTGATCTTCATACACTGTGCCCCTTTTTTAGTTTGGGCTTTATTTCTGTAAAGCTGCTGGGTACGAGACTTGATTGTCTCAGTCATTTTTTGCTGTTATCAGGATGCAAAGAAATTCCTGATCCTATTTTCCTTTTTTCATTTTTTATTTTTAAGCTCAGATGTTTTTTGCAGTTTTTTGGCATTTGTTTTTTCTCAGGTTGTTCTACACTACTCCATTTTGCCATGATGGTTCTATTTGTACATGATAGAGTATATAAGTCTGCCAGATATTTAAATGTTTTGCTGCTGATGCTTCAGGGTGTTGTTTTTCTTTCCCATATGAATGTGGCGGCTCCCTTCGGGGGGTGGTTTCAAGTGGGGGCTAGCTTCCTGAGGATCTGGAACCCTCTACCTAATTCCCTTTGCTGTCAATTGTGCCTGTTCCCCAATACTGGTTACAATGACTAATTGTATTTCTCATAATGTCAAGGGCTTTAACTCCCCCAATAAGAGGAGGAAAGCCTTTTCCCATTATAAGCAACTGAACGCAAAAATTCTGTTGCTTCAGGAGACTCATTTCTCCCCCTCCTCTCCTCCCAATTTCTTTCACAGGTCCTTTCCGCAGGCCTTTTATACCCTTCACTCCACCAAATGTAGGAGAGCGGCCATATTCCTTCACTCCTCATTTCCTATGGTTGTACATCACACCTATAAGGATAAAGAGAGTCGCTTTGTTATAATCAAGGGTGAGGTGCACCACAAGGAACTGACCATTGCTAGTATCTACGCCCCTAATGACACCTCAGCCTCCTTTTTTACTGAATTCTTTACTATACTAACAAATTATCATTCCCCACACATGATAATAGAGGGCAATTTTAACATGGTGGCTAACTCTACCCTAGACAGATGCACAACCTCCTCGGGCTCTAGAGCTTTTCCTAAATCCCTTCCCCATAAGCTCCATGAGTTCCAGCTGGTGGATACCTGGAGAGCTCATAATATGGGTGCTAGGGAATACACTTTCTTTTCCCACCCCCATAATAGCTACTCTAGGTTAGACTATATCTTTTCTACCCCCACTGTGCTGGCCAACTCTCAGACGGCTTCCATACATAACTGTGTCTGGTCTGACCACCATATAACCTCTTTCACCATCTAACTCATTAAACACTCCCCCACCCCATTCTCCTGGCATCTTAATTAGGCTCTCCTTTCTGACCTTGTAGTGGAAATGGAGGTGGCTCAATCTATTGAAAATTATTTTGCTTTAAATGCCCTTCCTGAAACCCCTATCCCCACCGTGTGGGGGTAAGCTGTTTTGAGGGGTAAGCTTATTAGCTTGGCCTCAGCTCGTTATAGACTGAATAAGCAAACAATCTTACAGCTTTCTAGAGAACTTGACATCTTATATAAAAATACACAGTAGGTGCCGCCGATATTGTGTCAATCTCACAGCGAGATCGACACCTGCAAGCCCTGTTGCGGGAGCCAGCGACGAGCTCTGTCGCTCCTCTAGCTCGCCGCTCCCAATGGATTCCTATGGTTGCGCGGTATCTCGTGGGGGCGGTGAGCGCAAGAAGCACAGCCTTGCAGCGGTGATTTCCAGTGCAATCCCATTGCGCTGGAAACACAATATCGGCGGCAAGTACTGTACTTCTGCCCTAACCTTGGAATCTACCAAACGAACAATAGAACAAAAACGATTGGAGTTAGACTCATTACTATCCACTAAGGTTGAGAAAGCCTTGAGATGGTCTAAGGCCAGATTCCTGTTACATAGCAATACAGCCTCCACAATGTTCGCTAGAAAGCTAAACCAGTCACTTCGCCCCCCGCATGTATATAAAGTGACCTCCCCCTCAGGGAAGCTTACGTCTCATCCTCAGGAAGTCCTTGAAGTTTTTAAGGCTTATTATTCTAAGCTTCTGGGTTCCCCTCAGGCTGTGCCCGCCAAGGAGGCGCTAGATCAATTTGACAAAATTCCCATCCCCACCCTCACCACCTCTCAGTCAGACAAACTCAACCTACCTATTTCCCTCTCTGAAGTACTCAATGTTATCAAAAGTCTTAAAAATGGCTCTTCCCCGGGGCCTGATGGCTTTTCAGACATATATTACAAAAAATTTGCCTCCCAACTCTCCCTCAGACTGGTTCAGGTTTTTAATGCGATCCTTCAGGGGGATAGCTTCCCTGATGAGATGCTTTTAGCAAACATGACTCTCATTCCGAAACCTAATAAGGACCACTCATTGCCTCAGAGTTTCAGGCCAATTTTGGTCATTAATAATGATTTAAAGATTTTTAGCAGAATTTTGGCTGATAGGCTTGGGAGGACGATTTCTTCCCTCATCTCCCCATACCAGTCGGGTTGTATTCCTCATAGTTTTATCATAGACAATATCTGTCTGGCCTCTAACATTATACAGGATGCAAACCTGTTCTCCAATAAACTGTTTATGCTTAGCCTAGTTATACATAAGGCCTTTGACAGTGTGTCTTGGAGCTATGTGTCTCTCCTCTTGCAGCGTTATGGTATCAAGGGGGAATTCCTTCGGGCCTTTCATGCGTTATACCAGAACCCCAGCACGCGTATTAAAATTCCAGGTTGCAGCTCAGACTTTTTCCAGCTTGGTAGGGGAACTAGCCCCACTTATCTTTGCCCTGGCTATTGAGCCCTTGGCTATAGCGATCCTTCGACACCCTGATATTTCTGGTTACAGAAAGGCTTCCGCATCCTATAAATTCTGTATGTACGCTGATGATGTACTCCTTTTCCTCATCGTTAATCTCCCTGCTGAACCTTTTTAAAACCCTGGCCACATTTGCGGAGGTCTCGGGCCTTTCAGTTAATATGTCCAAATCAGTTGCTCTCCCGGTGGGCTTTTCCCCTTCTGAGCTGGAGAATCTGAAACAATCCTTTTCTTTCACCTGGGCTAAGTCCAATCTCTCTTATTTGGGGGTTAAGCTGACAGGGGATTTTGCTAACGTATTCAACCTCAAATTTCCTCCCTTGATCACCCACTTAAAACAACTCCTCAAAACCTGGTCCCCCTATAGGATCTCCTTTTTAGGAAAGATAACAGCTGTTAAAATGACTATCCTCCCAAAGCTCCTTTATTTATTTAGAGCCCTCCCCCTTCAGATTTCTAAATCCTATCTTCTTAAATTGCAGTCCTCCTTGAACAGATTTATTTAGAATGATAAGCCCCCACGGTTTTCTAGGAGGGTACTTTACCGATCATATGCATCTGGGGGTTTGGGCGTCCCACAAGTATGGTTGTATTATCTGGCCAGCAGATTTTCACAGCAGGCCCTATGGAATATACGGAACTCTAAGGTCCCTTGGGTTAAATTTGAACAGGACTCTATAGCCCCCTTCCACTTGCCTGGACTATAATGGTCTTCTAGATTTTATGCCTCAGCCCTTACGGAGAGGAACATGATTGTAGCCCTCGGTTTGAAGCTGTGGGATCGCTGTCAAACCAAACTAGCACTCAAGTCTGCCATCTCTCCCGGGTCCTTCTTTATGGGTGACCCTAGGCTTCCGGCGGCCTTTGCTGAGCCTGGCCAATTTGAGTGGTGGAATAGTAATGGCCTGACTTCTCTGGGAGACTTCCTCCAGGGGGATAGGTTAATTTATTTTGCCCAATTACAAGCCCAGAGGAATATCCCTATAGGGGAGTTTTATAGATATTTACTAATCTGCCACTTTTTTCAGACCCATTACGCAAGTACCCCTTCGGATTCTAATACCCTCTTCGAATCCCTGTGTCTCACTTCTCCCAGGCAGAAATGTTTGATTTCCGCGGTTTACAAGTCTATAGCGGGAGATACAGATGACTCAACTTTTAAACATTTGTCCCAGTGGGAGCAGGAACTAAACTTAGATTATACAGTTGGAGACTGGAATGCTAATTGGTGGAACCTAAGGAAGTGCACTATTTCTCTCACGGTTAGAGAGACAGCAGCGATCAAATTATATACTCCCGCTGGTATTATACACCCCAGAGATTATGCAGGATATTCCCTCAGAGCTCCGCCATGTGTTACCGTGGTTTCCCCCTTCCGGGCTCATTTTTGCACCTAACAAATAACAAAAATGTCACTGCCCTCATCTATGACTGGTCTTCACAGCAAGGAGCACTGGATGGGCGGACGCATGTCAATAAAAACACACAGAATATCCAAGCTCAACTTACCAACCAATCAGCAACAAAACGAATTCACCTGTCTAACAGTGCGTTTAAAAACAGGGGTTTAGTTGCACGCATTTGCAAATACATGTGTAAGCTGCAGGCAGCGTCAAGGCTCCCTGTATGCTGCAGTCCTAACTCTAAAATTTAAGGTCTCCTCAATGGAAGCACATGTATGCTGATGGATAGATATAGGGCAGGTGACTGGGGGGAGTCCACCCTCCATTAAAGGGGCAGGAGCACACAAAACACCCAGCACATGGAAGCAAAGGTGCTAGTGCGTTGCCTGACCACAATGACAACAATACATATAACAAAAATGTCACTGCCCTCATCTATGACTGGTCTTCACAGCAAGGAGCACTGGATGGGCGGACGCATGTCAATAAAAAACACACAGAATATCCAAGCTCAACTTACCAACCAATCAGCAACAAAACAAATTCACCTGTCTAACAGTGCGTTTAAAAACAGGGGTTTAGTTGCACGCATTTGCAAATACATGTGTAAGCTGCAGACCGCGTCAAGGCTCCCTGTATGCTGCAGTCCTAACTCTAAAATTTAAGGTCTCCTCAATGGAAGCACATGTATGCTGATGGATAGATATAGGGCAGGTGACTGGGGGGAGCCCACCCTCCATTAAAGGGGCAGGAGCACACTAAACACCCAGCACATGGAAGCAAAGGTGCTAGTGTGTTGCCTGACCACAATGACAACAATACATATAACAAAAATGTGCTCCTTGCTGTGAAGACCAGTCATAGATGAGGGCAGTGACATTTATGTTATATGCATTGTGGTCAGGCAACGCACTAGCACCTTTGCTTCCATGTGCTGGGTGTTTAGTGTGCTCCTGCCCCTTTAATGGAGGGTGGGCTCCCCCCAGTCACCTGCCCTATGTGAGGGGGTTAGCTCGGCAGCGGGTGTGTGTGACCCCCGGGGTGGGCTCCCCACACAAAAACAGGCCCAGCAATCGGAGGTTGTGGTTTTCAAAATCAAAAAAAGGTGCGGTTTATTTTCTATTTACAGTGACAAAACACAGCAAAGCCAAAAGAAACATAAACAAAATAAATCCTGGTCAACTTGACCTCTGACTAAACATACAGGTTTCCTAACTAACAACTGGGATCAGCCTAGTGCTGTCCTAGTCCCTAAGTCCCTGGTTTTAAATGTCCAAGCAAATAGCCACACAGGCTTTGTCTCACCGCACAAGGGTTCACTCTCTCCAGGAAGTCCACACAGGTCTGCTTCCAGGCATGAGCTAACATCTAATGAAGCTGGGAGTTCTTATAGAGGCCTAAATGAGCTGACAAGCTTCAGCTGGTCTCATCAACTCCCTGTCTGCACGACGCCCCACACTCTCCCTAGAGGTATGAGTCATCCATGAGCCCACTAGCCTTAGCTGGGCTTATACAACTCTCCACCTAGTTGTATAAGTCGGCGTAAAGCCTGAATCTGGGCGAAATATATCTACCCCCCTGGATGCAACCAGGTGACTTTACCTTCCTGCTGTCACATACCCCCCCTCTTGTTTTAACCTCGGGGTTGGAACACCAGCAATCAGGCATTCATGTACTCGAGACAAAGCATCCACATTCCCCATTTGAACGCCAGGGCGATGCTTTACTGTGAAGTTGAATTCCTGGAGGGCCAGGAACCACCTATTCACTCTTCTATTTGTTTCCTTGTTTTGAGCCATCCACTTTAACGGAGCGTGATCCGTAACCATGTCAAAGTGCCTACCTAGCAGGTAGTACCGAAGGGAATCTAGAGCCCACTTCACCGCTAAACACTCCTTTTCAACGGTGGCGTAATTTACCTCATGGGACTTCAACTTCCTGCTGAGGTAAATGACTGGGTGCTCTTCCCCGTTCCAGACCTGGGACAATACTGCTCCTAACCCCACATCTGACGCATCACTTTGTACGACAAAGTCTTTAGAGAAGTCGGGTGAGTACAACACTGGCTGGCTACATAAGGCTTGTTTCAAGAATTGGAATGCTGCCTCAGCCTCGGGGGTCCATTTAATCATGACCGACCCTTTCCCCTTCGTTAGGTTGGTTAGGGGCACAGCCTTAGAAGCAAAGTGGGGAATGAATCGCCGATAATACCCAGCGATTCCCAGAAAGGCTCGTACCTGCTTCTTGCTGTTGGGACGTGGCCAACTCTGGATGGCCTCGACTTTGTTGAGTTGGGGTTTTATTACTCCCCTCCCAATGGTGTACCCAAGATATTTGGCCTCCTCCTGCCCAATGGTACACTTCTTGGGGTTAGCCGTAAACCCCGCTTCCCGAACAGAGTCCAGGATTGCTTGCACTTTTGGCAGATGTGTGGCCCAATCTGTGCTATGGATAATTACGTCATCCAGGTAAGCCGCAGCATACTTCCGATGGGGCCTCAGCATCTGGTCCATTTTCCGCTGGAATGTGGCCGGCGCATTCTGTAACCCGAACGGCATTCTCTTATATTGGAACGCCCCGTCTGGGGTTACAAATGCGGTTTTCTCTTTGGCCAATTTGGCCAGGGGGATTTGCCAATACCCTTTTGTGAGGTCAAGAGTCGTCATGTATCGGGCTGTTCCCAGCCGGTCGATCAACTCATCTATACGTGGCATGGGGTAGGTGTCAAATTTTGTAACTTTGTTCAACTGACGAAAATCGTTACAAAATCGCCAGCTCCCATCCGGTTTAGGCACCAACACAATGGGACTAGACCAATCACTTTGGGACTCCTCTATCACCCCTAAGTTCAGCATTTTCTGTACTTCCTCCCGTATTGCCTCCCGTCGGGCCTCTGGGATCCGATAGGGTTTTAACTTCACCCTTTCACCGGGCGGGGTAATGATGTCATGCTCTACCCCAGATGTTTGTCCCGGCAGCTCAGAGAATACCTCCTTGTTGCGAAGCACAAACTCCTTAACCTCCTGTTGTTGGGGTTGTGACAAGGTGGCTGCTATTCCAACCTCAGGAATCACGCAACCAGTTTGAGCTGGTGACCAAGTGTCTGCGACTAGGGACTCTCTATCCCTCCAGGCTTTCAACAGATTAACGTGATAGATCTGTTCGGGCTTTCGCCTTCCTGGTTGTCTGACCTTGTAATTCACTTCGCTCACTTTTTCCATTATCTCGTAGGGGCCTTGCCATTTGGCAAGGAATTTACTTTCAACCGTAGGGACAAGTACCAGTATCCTATCCCCCGGGGAAAAGGTACGGGTCTTGGCTCCACGGTTGTACACTCTCTGCTGTGCTAACTGCGCTTGGGCCAAATGTTCCTTCACGATGGGCATTACCTGTGCAATTCGGTCTTGCATCAGGGCGACATGCTCAATCACACTCCTGTGGGGAGAACTCTCACTTTCCCAAGTTTCCTTGGCAATATCCAACAGCCCTCTTGGGTGTCTCCCATACAGTAACTCAAAGGGGGAGAATCCCGTAGAGGATTGGGGCACCTCCCTAATAGCAAACATCAGATAAGGAAGTAGACAGTCCCAATCCTTTCCATCTCTATCCACCACTTTCTTCAACATTTGTTTTAGGGTTTTGTTGAATCTTTCAACCAGCCCATCGGTTTGGGGGTGATACACAGATGTACGTAATTGCGTCACTTTGAACAATTTACACAGCTCCTTCATAACCCGGGACATAAAGGGTGTACCTTGGTCCGTAAGCAGTTCTTTCCAAATACCCACCCGGCTAAACACAAGAGATAGCTCTTTGGCTATGGTTTTGGCCGAGGTATTTCGGAGAGGGATCGCTTCTGGATAACGGGTGGCATAGTCCATTATAACTAATATGTACTGGTGCCCCCTAGCGGACTTGATTATAGGACCTACCAAATCCATGGTGATCCTCTCAAACGGGACCTCAATGATGGGTAGAGGGACCAGCGGGCTACGGCAATGTGGCATCGGGGCCGACCTCTGACACACAGGGCAGGAGGAACAATAATTTTCTATGTCCTTCATCACCCCCGGCCAATAGAATCTCTGTAATACCCTCTCTCGGGTTTTCTCTGTCCCCAGATGACCTCCAAGAATGTGCCCATGGGCCAACTCCAACACCAACTTCCTGTAAGGTTTGGGCACCACAAGCTGCTCAACGGTTTCTTCTGCCCTTTTTGCCACCCGATACAGTAGGTCCTTCTCTACGCTGAAGTATGGGTAAGTGCAGGTATTATCTGGGTTCACTAACTCGCCATCTATTTTCACTACGTTTTCCCGTGCCTTTATTAGGGCGGGGTCTTTCAACTGTTCTGTGGCAAAGTTTTCCCTGTGAACCTCAAGATCAGAAAACTCCACAGACGGTAGGTTTTCGTCTGAGGAGGTGGGCTCCTCTCCAGTTTCTTGAGTCTCCCCTGCCAATACTGATAAGGGAAATTCCGGAGAGTCCTCACCACTCTCAGGGGAGTTCTGGCTATCACATTCCTGGTACATAGGGGCACCAGTGGGGGGCTCAGGATCATCCCACAGTTCCCAGAACTTCGGAAAATCCCTTCCCACAATGGCGTCATACGGTAACTGAGATACTAAGCCCACTGGATGAGAGAGGGTACCTTTGGGGGTCTCGAAACACACTGTAGTCACTGGATACTCTCGGGTGTCCCCATGCACACAAATAACAGCTACCTTGCTATTCCCAGAGACCTCTGTTTTAACTAACTCAGCCTTTATCAGGGTCACAAGGCTACCTGAATCCAGCAATACCACAACATTTCTACCATTAACACACATTTTGCATAAATGTTTCTCAGTTCCTCGAATGGCAGTGCATGCGACTGTCGCACACAGCGACTGACGTCTGCCCGTCAGAAAGTCACACTGCATGGGTTCCTCCACAACCGGGCAATTGGCTGCAATATGTCCCGCTTGCCGGCAGCGGTAGCAAACGATCCTTCTTGCCGCCTCTTGAGCCGCTGATTTCCCAGGCTGTTCTCGCCAAACTTGGGGTAGAGCTCCCACCCTCTCACTCTCTCCACCCTCACCCCTTGGAATCCTCTTATCCGCCCCTGGGGATGGTCTGGTCTTAGGGTGGAAAGTCCGAGTGTCTCTGGAAGAGGCCGTCAGGTTCTCTGTAGCCAAGTATTTCTCCACACGATCCACAAGACCATCGGCCGTCTCTGGGTCTCCATGGCTTACCCACTTTTGGATGGCAGTAGGAAGAGCTCTCAAAAACCGATCCATTACAACACGTTCCACAATCTTTGGTGCGGACAAAGTCTCTGGCTGTAGCCACTTTCTGCTCAGGTTAATGAGATCATACATTTGAGACCTGGGGGGTTTTCCAAGCTGGAAAGTCCAGTTATGCACACGCTGAGCCCGGACAGCCTGGGTGACACCCAGCCTTGCCAATATTTCAGCTTTTAGCATCACATAGTCTTTTGCTTGGTCAGGCTCTAGGTCATAGTAAGCCTTCTGCGATTCACCAGTTAACAGAGGAGCCACCAGTCCAGCCCACTGCTCCTCAGGCCACTTTTCTCTTTCAGCAGTCCTTTCAAATGTGGTCAAAAATACCTCTGGATCATCCTCTCCAGTCATTTTTGTCAATAAACGACTCACCCCAAAGGACGCGGTATTAGTGGGACGGCTTTCCTCACTGGTCTGCGGACGTTGCTGCATTACTGCTTCCATTTGTTGTAGTCTCTGCTCTTGCTTCTGTAACAGGTCTATGAAGCGGGCCTCAGATTGCTGCTGGGCTTGTTGCTGAGCTTCCAGACTCTGTTGGTGAGCTTGCTGCTGGGCTGCAAGGCTCTGTTGATGAGCTTGCTGCTGGGCTGCGAAGTTCTGTTGTTGAGCTGCAAGGCTCTGTTGATGAGCTGCAAGGCTCTTTTGCAAACCTGCATTTGTCTGCTGTTGATTGGCATTTGCTAGAGCCAGCTGCTTCAGTATCTCCTCCATGCTGGCTTAAAAAAAACTGCCACTGGTTCTCCACCAACTGTGAGGGGGTTAGCTCGGCAGCGGGTGTGTGTGACCCCCGGGGTGGGCTCCCCACACAAAAACAGGCCAAGCAAACGGAGGTTGTGGTTTTCAAAATCAAAAAAAGGTGCGGTTTATTTTCTATTTACAGTGACAAAACACAGCAAAGCCAAAAGAAACATAAACAAAATAAATCCTGGTCAACTTGACCTCTGACTAAACATACAGGTTTCCTAACTAACAACTGGGATCAGCCTAGTGCTGTCCTAGTCCCTAAGTCCCTGGTTTTAAATGTCCAAGCAAATAGCCACACAGGCTTTGTCTCACCGCACAAGGGTTCACTCTCTCCAGGAAGTCCACACAGGTCTGCTTCCAGGCATGAGCTAACATCTAATGAAGCTGGGAGTTCTTATAGAGGCCTAAATGAGCTGACAAGCTTCAGCTGGTCTCATCAACTCCCTGTCTGCACGACGCCCCACACTCTCCCTAGAGGTATGAGTCATCCATGAGCCCACTAGCCTTAGCTGGGCTTATACAACTCTCCACCTAGTTGTATAAGTCGGCGTAAAGCCTGAATCTGGGCGAAATATATCTACCCCCCTGGATGCAACCAGGTGACTTTACCTTCCTGCTGTCACACCTATATCTATCCATCAGCATACATGTGCTTCCATTGAGGAGACCTTAAATTTTAGAGTTAGGACTGCAGCATACAGGGAGCCTTGACGCGGCCTGCAGCGTACACATGTATTTGCAAATGCGTGCAACTAAACCCCTGTTTTTAAACGCACTGTTAGACAGGTGAATTTGTTTTGTTGCTGATTGGTTGGTAAGTTGAGCTTGGATATTCTGTGTGTTTTTTATTGACATGCGTCCGCCCATCCAGTGCTCCTTGCTGTGAAGACCAGTCATAGATGAGGGCAGTGACATTTTTGTTATATGTATTGTTGTCATTGTGGTCAGGCAACGCACTAGCACCTTTGCTTCCATGTGCTGGGTGTTTAGTGTGCTCCTGCCCCTTTAATGGAGGGTGGGCTCCCCCCAGTCACCTGCCCTATATCTATCCATCAGCATACATGTGCTTCCATTGAGGAGACCTTAAATTTTAGAGTTAGGACTGCAGCATACAGGGAGCCTTGACGCGGCCTGCAGCTTACACATGTATTTGCAAATGCGTGCAACTAAACCCCTGTTTTTAAACGCACTGTTAGACAGGTGAATTCGTTTTGTTGCTGATTGGTTGGTAAGTTGAGCTTGGATATTCTGTGTGTTTTTTATTGTCATTTCTGCACCTGTTTTGAGAATGTGAGAAGTTGCAACCCACTTGGAAGGAGACTCTGGATCTAATAGATAAGCTTGCGGGGAGGAGCATGGCTCTGACACACGCTCACTGTCTGTTGTTTGAGGGGGTTCCTGATACCCCTAAATCTTTAATGAGATTGATACACACTATTTGCATCGCACTGCATTGGACGGTGGCCCTCCATTGGAAGGCTCCTACAGTTCCCTTCGCCCAGGTCCTGGCTAGGATTGACCACATCATGCTATCAGAAAAAAATATTTCACACTCTGAGGGATTCAATCCCTGTTTACAATGTTAAATGGAACCCTTGGTTTCTATTCCGCTTAAATGATTGACCTGAGCTTAAGTTCTTATGTTTTTCCTTGTTCTTTACTTTAATTTTTCTTTACAAGTTTGCAGTATTTATAGATATGCCTTACAGTGATGCAATGTACTCTGCTTCATTTATTGTATGTTCTGTGAATATACTTCAACCTTTGGTCCTTTGTGGATTTTTGCCTATATTATGATCACTGTTCACATGTGGCCTATACTTTTTGTACTGCAACTTTTTCTAAAAAAAAATCAATAAAAACTTTAAGTGTAAAAAAAAAAAAAACATTCAAGTAATGCATTTGAATGGAATAAATTTGATAGTGAAATTTATGACCTAGAAACAGATACAATTTAATGTTAGGAAGGCTCTTTGCCTGCTATTACAGGTAACTAAGACATCAATGAACTTTCTTAAACAACAGAGATCAGGCATATAATTTGCATGTCACCACATTCTTTTGTTCACTCTGTTATAAAAGAAAAAAATATAGATTTGTAAAGAAAGAAAAAAGAATAACAATTATATACTAGATAATCTAAGGCAAGGACTGTTCTGTTCTTTTTTTTCTCTCATATTATATAAAATGTATTTGAAATTGTGCAGTCAGCTGTTAAAGATGGTTTCAGTTGTACTGACTACATCACTTGGAAGAGAAAATGTGAAAGAAGTTTTCAGGAGATTAAAGGAAATGTTTCCCTTTACCTGATTACAAGCACTCACATATTTTGGTATCATTATACATCATTTTTCAGGAATCAAAGCTATTTCAAGTTTGGTATGTTAGCTGAGTGGATTTCACCTTCATCAAGTTTTCCTGCTTAGAATCTTCTACATTCTCCAATGTTTAATAACTACAGAGATCTGGTATACTTACACAAGCCATATGTTAACAAGGTTGAAAAAAGAAAGAAAGAAATTCAAACTTCAGCAGATCTGGTCCAGAGGCAGGTACAGTCTAAAGCCTCTTAAACACGATCAGATTTTCCATCGGGAATTGTGTGATGGCAGGCTTTTGTCGGAAAATCCAACCATTTGTATGCTCCATCGGACAATTGTTGTCGGATTTTCCAACAACAAATGTGGGATAGCATGCTTTAAAATTTTCCGACAACAAATGTGTGATGTTGGATTATCTGATCGTGTGTACACAAGTCCATTGGAAAAAATCCAAAGTATAAACACGCATGCTCGAAAGCAATGCTAACCATAAGACAACATTAGCAGAAGTTGCCCAAAGTGTGGCGCTAAAGAGCTGAAAAACCACGTAGTTTCGAGTTTGTTGGACGACAATTCTTTGCCGTTTGTATGCAAGACAAGTTCACGGCCAATGCCCTTCGGACAAAAGTCCTGCGCTTTGTCTGCGGAAAATCCGATCATGTGTACCAGGCTTAAGGCACTAGGGTAACTATAACTAGTTCTGCTTCACAGATGGAAAGTAAAAAACTTTCTCCAATAGGAAGTGAGATTAATTCCTAATATCACAACACGTTTTACAATTGTCTTTAGGGATTTTAATTGTGGAATCTATTAAAGGTAAGAGCAGTATCTAGTCTTTTTAAAAGGATAATGATTTATTTTGGTATTACTTTTCTTATAGTAAGACATTCCAAAGGATAACCACTCTTACAATAAATAATCCCTACTGTTTTTCTGCTAACCTCCTCTTTCCTTCACATGGGATTCATGTTCCCTTGTACTTTCTATAGTTCTTAGTGAATTTAACAAATATTTATAGAGTGTGTGATTATATAGAATTCATATGGCTTTGCTGCTATATGCACTTTGCATCTAGAGCTTCCCCCCACAAAACTTTTCCTCTGCCAGTAAATGTTTTTGCATCTAGGAACAAAAATCATATACAGTAATATTTTTTTATGAGTCCTGGCTTTTATTGTTGTATAGGACCCATAGGCTTTCTATGCCTCTCCTCTATATATTGTATCACATTATGGTACTTTTGTGACTACTGCTGAACTGGGATTTCTTTCACATTATCCATTGATCTGGATTCTGGACCAGACATACATGTAATGATCCATGTTTACAATACGTGCCACACTGTGGACATCTTTCTACTTTGATCTTTACCCCTGGTTGTTTGTTTATACTAATACATGCCTAAAGCTCCTAAAGAAGTGTTTACATGCGTAACATGTAGAGCCGAGCCACTGCACATTCCTGACCTACCCGTACCAAGCATGTGTAATCCAAACAGTGGTTACAGAGATAAATCGGAGGATATAACTTCTTCACCTCCCGTCGGTACTGCCACTCACACAATTGTATTATGCATTTCGATGAACCATGTAAACATAAAAGAGCCTCCACATAGTGTAAAACCGAATTGGTAAATTTATTAAAAAATAGTAGAGAACTTACATCAAATCCAAAAGATCAAAAGCCTGTTATGTAAGCTAACAGAAAGACGGCAGCATACACATCGCAATGGCCTGCTTAGAATATGGACTGATGCGTTTCGTCTGCTAAGACGTCATCTGAGGCTGCATTTATTCCATCATTGATCATGTTAGCAGTGTCAGGAGTGTAAGATAGGGATGGAGGCTAGCTAGCTAGGGACAGGCTGGCTGAAAATAAGGAGTTTTCCTGTGGAGAGGGACCAGCTTAGGGATGTTTGTGTAACCACAGGGTTCAACCTGGTTTAGTAAAGGCCCTTTCACCAGCCTGCATCTGGGTCAGAGAATTCTTGCACCCTACATCACTAGCACAGCACACTATGTGAGAGGCCAACCAAAAACATAGGGGCCCTGTTTAAAGGAGCAGTCCTTGAGCACACTGCTAACATACAGTATCTCACAAAAGTGAGCACACCCCTCACATTTTTGTAAATATTTTATTATATCTTTTCATGTGACAACACTGAAAAAAATGTTACTTTGCTACAATGTAAAGTAGTGAGTGTACAGCTTATATAACCATGTAAATTTGCTTTTCCCTTCAAAATAACTCAACACACAGCCATTAATGTCTAAACCGCTGGCAACAAACGTGAGTACACTGAAAATGTCCAAATTGGGCCCAGTGTCAATTTGTGTGGCCACTATTATTTTCCAGCATTTCCTTAACCCTCTTGGGCATGGAGTTCACCAGAGCTTCACAGGTTGCCACTGGAGTCCTCTTCCACTCCTCCATGATGACATCACAGAGCTGGTGGATATTAGAGACCTTGCGCTTCTCCACCTTCCGTTTGAGGATGTCCCACAGATGCTCAATAGGGTTTAGGTCTGGAGACTTGCTTGGCCAGTCCATCACCTTTACCCTCAGCTTCTTTAGCAAGGCAGTGGTCATCTTGGAGTTGTGTTTACGGTTGTTATCATGTTGGAATACTGCCCTGCGGCCCAGTCACTGAAGTGAGGGGATCATGCTCTGCTTCAGTATGTCACAGTACATGTTGGCATTCATTGTTCCCTCAATGAACTGTAGCTCCCCAGTGCCAGCAGCACTCATGCAGCCCCAGACCATGACACTCCCACCACCATGCTTGACTGTAAGCAAGACAAACTTGTCTTTGTACTCCTCACCTGGTTGCCGCCACACACGCTTGACACCATCTGAACCAAATAAGTTTATCTTGGTCTCATCAGACCACAGGACATGATTCCAGTAATCCATGTCCTTAGTCTGCTTGTCTTCAACAAACTGTTTTCGGGCTTTCTTGTGCATCATCTTTAGAAGAGGCTTCCTTCTGGGATGACAGCCATGCAGACCAATTTGATTCAGTGTGCGGCATATGGTCTGAGCACTGACAGGCTGACCCCCCACCCCTTCAACCTCTGCAGCAATGCTGGCAGCAATCATATGTCTGTTTCCCAAAGACAACCTCTGGATATGACTCTGAACACGTACACTCAACTTCTTTGGTCGACCATGGCGAGGCCTGTTCTGAATGGAACCTGTCCTGTTAAACCGCTGTATGGTCTTGGCCACTGTGCTGCATCTCAGTTTCAGGGTCTTGGCAATCTTCTTATAGCCTAAGCCATCTTAATGTAGAGCAACAATTGTTTTTTTCAGATCCTCAGAGTTTTTTTGCCATGAGGTGCCATGTTGAACTTCCAGTGACCAGTATGAGAGAGTGAGAGCGATAACACCATTCACACCTGAGGCCTTGTAACACTAATGAGTCACATGACGCCGAGAAAAAATGGCTAATTGGGCCCAATTTTCACTTTGGGGTGTACTCACTTTTGTTGCCAGCTATGTATGTTATTTTGAGGGAATAGCTAATTTACACTGTTATACAAGCTGTACACTCACTACTTTACATTGTGGCAAAGTGTCATTTCTTCAGTGTTGTCACATGAAAAGATATAATAAAATATTTACAAAAATGTGAGGGGTGTACTCACTTTTGTGAGATACTGTATGTCCTGAATATCAAACTGTCTTGTTGTGAAACTGTAAAAGCATCTTCAAGTCCATGCAGATAATTTGGGATAACCATTTCTTTGTTGTACTGTTTAATATTCATTACATAAACCATAAAAGATATTTAGGGGAATTCAAAACAGCCCTATTGGTACTTTTCTGGTGGTCATTCCTATAAGAACTACCTGCACCTAATTCAGGCAAGCATTTGCGCCAGAGACAAGAATCTGTCTCTATAGAAGTGTCAAATTCTTAACAAATTACTACCAGTTCTTAGATTAGAAAATTGGCATACCTCTATACAGGCAGGCCGTGCCTGTGCTGGGAAGCTGTCATGTACAGTATATGACAGCTTTTCACACTGTACCCTGGCTCTGTATACAGGCTATACAAGTAATGTGATTTTCCAAATATGGGCAAATATGGCCATATTTGGGAAATAACTTGTCACTAGGAGGGTGGAGCCTGATAGGGAGCTGAGAGACTAGTTCCCTATCAGGTCCACTTTACTTTTGATTGACAGTTAATGGCAAAGGCAGACATCGCAAGTCTCCCGCATTTGGCTGCGAGCTCCTGGACTCCTGCGAGTGCAGGGTGATCTCCCGGCTGTGCCTGTCACTCAACCACCGACAGACAGAGCAGCCCGAATTACCAAATGGAGTATGGCCGCTCTGTCTGTGGCTGAGTGACAAGCGGATGTAAGGTGCTGTGAGCTGAGGCCGGGGACAGCCCATACTGCTGTCCCCATTCTGCTGTCCCCATTCTGCTTTGCTGCTGCATGGGCAGGGGTACTTTTTTTTTGGTCTGGTCAATTTAGCAGTGGGCGGAGGCAGTGGCATTGTTATGAAGGGGCGGGGGGTGCCAGGGGTGACACCTGTGGGCAGCTGCATCGCATTATCCGCACACCCCACTGATCTGTGTCTCTCCCTCTCTGAAAGGTTTCCCCTGGCTCCGATGTTGGTACCCCGCCCCTCCAGCCCTCTGCACTGCAGCTCTTCCCACACTAATGTACACAGGATGGATGAGGGAGTCCGTGGAGGGACACGCCGCTGTGAATATCCCGTGCTGTTCTGAGGTCTGAACATTGTACATGGATATATGCTGGGGGTGCAATGTGAGGGGGGACTACTAGCACAAGTGGAGGGGGGTCTGCACTGGGGGGGTCTATACTGATGGAGGGGGGTGTACATGCTGAGGGGGTCAATGCTGATGGAGGGAGGGTGTATATGCTGAGGGGGTCTATGCTGATGGATGGGTGGTGTGTATATGCTGAGGGGGTCTATGCTGATGGAGGGGTGGTGTCTATACTGAGGGGGAGGTTTATACTGAGGGGGGTCTGTACTGAGGGGAAGGTGTCTATACTGTGGGAGGGGGGTCTGCACTGAAGGAGGGGGTCTGTACTGCGGGAGGGGGGTCTGCACTGAGGGAGAGAGGTCTGCACTGCGGGAGGGGGGTCTGCACTGCGAGAGAGGGGTCTGCACCGCGGGAGGGGGGTCTGTACTGAATTCGCTGACTGGGATGCCTCACCAACCCCATTGCAGCCAGACCCCAGGTTCCAGGACCAGCAGCCAGACCCTTGGCCCCAGCAGCCAGACCCTTGGCCCCAGCAGCCGGACCCCAGGCTCCAGCAGCCAGACCAAAGGACCAGCAACCCAGCTCCAGCAGTCAGACCCTAGCAGCCAGACCCTTGGCCCCAGCAGCCAGACCCTAACAGCCAGACCCCATGACCACCAGCCCAGCCCCTGTGTGATCAGGCTGCATTTCATGGGCACTGGTATAGCTGCATTTAATTGGCACTGATCAGGCTGCATTTTATTGGGGGAGAAAGAAAGTAACCCCCTTGGGAAAATTGGGACTTTAAAAGTGACTGACAAACAAATAAAATGAGGTACAAAAATATATTTTATTAAATTAAACATATAGTGATAAAAATTGTAGATAATTGATACATAGATTACAGGACCAGGTGGTGATTTGGATAAATCTGAATGCCTGTGGGTGTAGCTCGTGGCACATGACCCGACGTTTCTGGCAAGAAGCCCTTCTTCGGGGGTATATTTCAGGTGCGTAGAGCAATACCATGGTAAAATACATATATCATATAAATACATACAATATATAAAAAATGCGTTCCATATTTTGCAGTGGAGGACAGAGAACTCAAGATCATGAAAACAAACAGAGGGGAGAGATGTAAATAGTAATACAAAAAAATAGTATATATGCATAAAAGTAAAACATATCTTACATCAAGCATCCATCCACGAGATCAGAAATTGGCCACTATAATTGAATTAAAAAAGGGATTTTTATAACAGCTTACCTGTAAAATCCTTTTCTTGGAGTACATCACGGGACACAGAGCGACTTAGTCATTACTAATGGGTTATATAGATTACCTTCAGGTGTTGGCACTGGCCAATTCCAAACCGGAAGTACCCTCCCCTATATAAGCCCCTCCCACCCGGGAGCACCTCAGTTTTGTAGCCAAGCAATAAGTGTCCCAAAAAGAGGGGTGGGAGCTCTGTGTCCCGTGATGTACTCCAAGAAAAGGATTTTACAGGTAAGCTGTTATAAAAATCCCTTTTTCTTTTTCGTACATCACGGGACACAGAGCGACTTAGTCATTACTAATGGGACATCCCAAAGCAATGCCAAATGAGGGGAGGGATACATAAGCTGGGCGCCATCAGGCATGAGGATCTTTTGCGGCCTGCAACACACTGCGCCCAAAGGCGACATCCTCCTGACTTCTAACGTCTACCTGGTAGAATCTAGTAAACGTGTGTACCGAAGACCATGTTGCGGCCTTACATACTTGAGCCAGGGAGGCCTGGTGATGCACTGCCCATGAAGTTCCAACTGCTCTTGTGGAGTGCGCCCTAACTTTGAACGGAGGCGGTCTCTTTCTCAAGCCATAGGCTTGTATTATGACCTGTCGAATCCACTTGGCTAAAGTAGATTTTGATGCTGCCTGACCCTTTCTGGGGCCTTCCGGCAGAACAAACAAAGAATCCGTTCTGCGAATCTGAGCAGTGGCTTTCAGATAAGCTTTAACTGCTCTTACTACATCCAAAGAATGTAATAACTTTTCCTCTACCGAGCTAGGTTTGGGGAAAAAAGAAGGAAGAACCACATCTTGGTTCAAATGAAACCTCGATACCACCTTAGGAAGAAAGGCTGGATGAGGACGTAATACTACTCTGTCCTTATGGACAACCAGATATGGCTCCTTACAGGACAAGGCGGCTAGTTCCGATACTCTTTTAGCCGAACAAACGGCTACTAAGAAAATCAATTTCCTGGTGAGAAGAACCAAGGAAATGTGTTGCAATGGTTCAAACGGTTGTTTCTGTAGAACCGACAGAACCAGGTTTAAGTCCCAAGGACATATGGGAATACTAACCGGAGGGCTAATACGCATCACTCCTTGTATAAAGGCTTTGACTAGTGAATGCGAAGCCAAGGGCCTTTGAAAAAATATTGACAAGGCCGAAATCTGACCCTTGATAGTACTCAAGGCCAGCTTCCTATCTACAGCCCACTGTAGGAAGTCCAAAATCCTCCCTATCACGTACTTACGTGGATGCCATTTCTTGGCCTCACACCACGTAATGTACGCTTTCCAGATCCTATAATAGATCTGCCTGGATACCGGCTTCCTGGCATTGATCATGGTAGATACCACAGAATTAGAGAGCCCTCTCTTTTTCAGAATGTGGGCTTCAATAGCCAGGCCGTCAAACCTAGGGCTGGTAAGGAAGGGTGGTATATCGGTCCCTGCGACAGCAGGTCCGGACGATGTGGGAGGGTCCAAGGACTCCTCACTGACATTTTTACAATCTCCGCGTACCATGCCCTTCGGGGCCACGCTGGAGCCACCAGAATCACTGGTTTCTTTTCTACCCTGATTCTGCGGAGTAATCGCGGTAACAATTGTGGCGGTGGGAATGCATATATCAGCTTGAACTGATCCCAAGGGAACACTAGGGCATCCGAGCCGCAAGCTAGGGGATCCCTTGTGCGAGACACAAATCTGTCCACCTTTGCGTTGAATCTGGATGCTAGCAGATCTACATCCGGTGTTCCCCACCGCTGGCATATTGCCTGGAAAACCTCGGGGTGAAGAGACCATTCCCCCGGGCATAATTGTTGGCGACTTAGAAAGTCCGCTCTACAATTTTCTACTCCTGGGATGAAAACCGCGGATATGGCTGGGACATATCTTTCTGCCCACTCCAGGATGCAATTTGCTTCCCTCTGGGCTGCACGACTCTTGGTGCCACCCTGGTGATTGATATATGCCACTGCCGTGGCATTGTCTGATTGAATTCTGACAGGGGACCCTTGGAGTTTGGATGTCCATGCTACTAGGGCATACCGGGCTGCTCGTATCTCTAAGAGATTGATGGGCAGGGCCTTTTCTGCTTCTGACCACTTGCCCTGGAGAGACCATTGCTCCAGTACTGCCCCCCAGCCTATGAGGCTGGCATCTGTAGTGACCACCTTCCAAGAAACCGGACTGAAGGGTTTCCCTCTTTCCAGATTCTGGGGCACCAACCACCAATGGAGGCTCTTGCGAACGGAAGGGGACAGGGACATTGGTAAGTCTAAAGCCTGAACTTTTTTGTTCCAGGCTGACAGTATGGCCCTTTGCAAATTCCTTGAATGGAATTGACCGTAGGGTACCGCTTCGAATGAAGCCACCATCTTTCCCAGCAGCCTCATGCAGAGGCGTATGGATGGTTTTCTTTTTGTACCCACTAAGTGGGTCAAATCTTTTAAAGACGACACCTTCTCTGGAGGTAAGAAAATCTTTCTCTGATTTGAATCCAGCCTTAGCCCTAAGTATTCCAGACTTTTGACTGGTCTTAGAGCTGACTTGTCCCGGTTGATAATCCAACCGTGATATTCCAGATACTTGATTGTCTTGTGAATAGCTACTTCCAGCTTTTCCACTGAGTGGTCTATTAGTAGCAGGTCGTCTAGATATGCCATTATCGTTACACCCTGTGTTCTTAGATTGGCCAATAATGGGGCCAGAATTTTTGTGAACACTCGTGGTGCTGTGGCCAGACCGAAAGGTAAGGCTCTGAACTGAAAATGGCGCCCTTCTACTGCAAAGCGTAGAAATTTCTGGTGGGCCGGAAAGATGGGAATATGCAGATAAGCATCCTTTATGTCGATCGAGGCTAACCATTCCTGCCCTTGTAGGGCGGTGGCCACCGATCGGATCGACTCCATCCGAAAAGTCCTGATATTTAGGAACTTGTTTAGCCCTTTTAGATTTAATATGGGCCTCACGTCCCCATTTGGTTTGGGGACTGTGAAAAGGTTCGAGTAAAACCCGAATCCGCTTTCTTCCAGGGGAACCTTCATGATTACACCTTGGAGCAATAGTTGTTCTAGTGCCAGAAGGAGGGATCCTCTCTTTTGGGGATCTCTTGGCACGTTTGACCTCATAAATTGGGCAGGAGGAGTGCCTTTTAACTCCAGCTTGTATCCCAGACTTACTGCGGAGAGCACCCATCTGTCTCTGATGGTGTCCCGCCAGGTCTCTGTGAACAACTGAAGTCTTCCCCCCACCCGATTGAGTGGGGGCAACGCTTCATGCCTTGGGGGGAGGTTTTGTACCTCTCTTGATCCAGGGCTTCTTGTTACCCTGTGATTGTCCCTGATTTCTGCCCCCTGAATTTGACCGCGGAGGCCGTCGGAACTGCTTCACAGCCGATGTGCCCGGGACTGGAGAAGTAGGCCTCTTAAAAGAAGGACTTCTACCCTTGTTCTTAACCGGTAAGAGTGAACTTTTACCGGCAGAAATTTTCTGGATATATTTGTCCAGATCTTCTCCAAATAAGCGTTCTCCATGAAATGGGAAGCTAACCAGCAGTTTTTTACAGGGAGCTTCAGCAGACCAGTTTTTGAGCCACAGAAGCCTACGCATATGTACTATAGACAGCGTAAAGCGGGAGGCCTGTTGGATTGTATCCTTTATGGCGTCCACCGCAAAACACAAGGCTCTAGGCAGGTCAGCTAGGGCAAGAGCCTGCTGATCTGGTAAGTCCCTTAAGACTTGTTTCAACTGATCTTTCACTGCTTGGCAGACTCCAATCGCTGCTACCGCAGGTTGTGTCACCATGCTTGCTGTAGAGAAAGCAGATTTTAGTAAAGACTCCAATTTTTTATCTATTGGGTCTTTGAACATTGGAACATTATCTACTGGACATGTCAGTGATTTGTTAACAGAAGAGATGGCTGCGTCCACTGTAGGGACCCTCCATTTTTTTATGAACTTATCCTCCATGGGATAGATCACCGGAAATCTCTTGGGGGGAGCAAATATTTTATCAGGATGCTCCCAATCCTGGTAAATAAGCCCTTCTAATAAAGGGTGGATTGGGAAGGAACAGACAGCCTGGGGAGCTTTTAGCGACCCCAGCGAGGAAACCGTAGTGGATGGTGGTTCCGCCAGAGGCATTTTAAATGCTGATCGGACCATATTAGTCAGAGACTGAACCCATAATCTTTCAGCCTGAGATGCTGAGAAAGGTTCTTCCACTGTTGATTCCTCCATAACTGAATCAACCTCATCCTGATCCCCTTCAGGTAGGTCGATCTCTGTGTGGGGCTGTTCCTCCACTAACAGGCACTCTGAAGGAGGAGACGGAGATCGGACGCGCTTTTCCTGAGACAGGGAAGCAGCGATCAATGCTGTTAATCTCTCTTCCAATCCTCCCAGAGTTGAGGATAAAACCTCCTCTGTTATATATACAGGAGCAGGTGGACTGGGGACAGCCGCAGCACCAGGCATTCCTGCGGGGTTTCTACGGCTACTGACCTCTGAATTCTCAGGGGAGATTGGTGCAGTACAAGCATGCCCAATATCCTCAGAGCCCGATGGAGACCCCTTTGGCTTCCTGGAAGATCTATTTCCGGAGCGTCTGGACGACATATCCTATAAGCACAAAGCTGAGGTATTCCCGTCGTCATACACCAATTTTGCTGGTAATAGTCTAACACAGGTGCTGCTATATACCAGCTGGTGTCCACTAAAGTGCCTTTCTATGGGGATGCCTGCATCAACCGCCTCTGTGTGCCACTGTTTGTTGCTAGCTCTGTTTGCATCCAGCTGACACTTGTACTGTGTCTTTTAACCATGCTGGGACGCCCGCACATGCGCAGAAGCGCCGCGGTGCGCATCGAGCGTCATCCACCCGCCCCGCCCCTTTTTTTTCATAGGAGGCGCGTGCACGCGCCCGCGCGCGCGCCCGTGCGCCATTGGCGCCCTTTTCGAAATCAAACAGGGGACTAGGAGCCAGGGCCCTTTTTGCCGGAGGGCCTGTGCGGTGGATGAGCGCAGCAACAGGGCAGAGGAAGTGGATTCCCACAGAGAAACTTACCAGCTGCCTGGATCTTTTGACTTGAGAAAACCAAAGATCCACATGACAAGAAAAATGGACTACAGCGGCCTCTAGTGGTTTAACACAGGTACCGCGGTCCCTTTTTTTTTTTTTTTCTTGACTACTATTAAAATTTTACATTTTCAGTAGTTACAGGCAAACACAGATATTTAGCGGGAATACCGTTAGGTAACAGACAGAAAGACAAATTAGGCTTGGGGGTCCCCCAATAGAACCAAGTTCCTGGGGGCCCCCACTTACCTGATCCCCGCCGCAGGACTTTGTTTGGTCCACAGAAGTCCAAACTTCACCTATCATGGCAGGCATTGTAATTAAACCTTCAGGGACCGGGTTCCCAAGGATTCCACTCCCCTGGACCTGTATAGCACCCTGCACAGACAACATCTTGGTCGTGGGTATGACCAGAGCTCTGGATCCCAGGGTCCAGCCCTCCTAAGAGAAGCATTACAGGCAAAACCTTGCTCTTCTGCTGCAAGGCCCGGGTACCGACCGTTTAGCTATGAAGCTTTTTTGGTGGGATCCGGAACAGCTTACTAAGGCCCAAAAGAACCTGTACGCAAGCCCAGTGAAAACACATGTTACTCTTTGGCCAACACCTTAGACACTGGCAAAAAACTGAGGTGCTCCCGGGTGGGAGGGGCTTATATAGGGGAGGGTACTTCCGGTTTGGAATTGGCCAGTGCCAACACCTGAAGGTAATCTATATAACCCATTAGTAATGACTAAGTCGCTCTGTGTCCCGTGATGTACGAAAAAGAAATATGCGTATAAAAAGATACACATGATAAAGATCAGTAGACGCGCATGCAGATGTTCCAACGAGGATCAGACAGTCCACATCTGAACACCGCTAGGTGTGTAAAGGAATAAATAAATGGAGGTGTTTTAGAACCAATTGAAAATGAGGAAGGGGAGAGGGAGATGGAGGGGAGGAGGGAGAATTAAAATTGTATTTTTATTTTTATTTTTATTCATATTTACTTCTTTCATATATATACAGTGGGGCAAAAAGTATTTAGTCAGCCACCAATTGTGCAAGTTCTCCCACTTAAAAAGATGAGAGAGGCCTGTAATTGTCATCATAGGTATACCTCAACTATGAGAGACAAAATGTGGAAAAAAATCCAGACAATCACATTGTCTGATTTGTAAAGAATTTATTTGCAAATTATGGTGGAAAATAAGTATTTGGTCACCTACAAACAAGCAAGATTTCTGGCTCTCACAGACCTGTATCTTCTTCTTTAAGAGGCTCCTCTGTCCCCCACTCATTACCTGTATTAATGGCACCTGTTGAACTTGTTATCAGTATAAAAGACACCTGTCCACAACCTCAAACAGTCACACTCCAAACTCCACTATGGTGAAAACCAAAGAGCTGTCAAAGGACACCAGAAACAAAATTGTAGACCTGCACCAGGCTGGGAAGACTGAATCTGCAATAGGCAAGCAGCTTGGTGTGAAGAAATCAACTGTGGGAGCAATAATTAGAAAATGGAAGACATACAAGACCACTGATAATCTCCCTCGATCTGGGGCTCCACGCAAGATCTCACCCCGTGGGGTCAAAATGATTACAAGAACGGTGAGCAAAAATCCCAGAACCACATGGGGGGACCTAGTGAATGACCTGCAGCGAGCTGGAACCAATGTAACAAAGGCTACCATCAGTAACACACTACGCCACCAGGGACTCAGATCCTGCAGTGCCAGACGTGTACCCCTGCTTAAGCCAGTACATGTCTGGGCCCGTCTGAGGTTTGCTAGAGCGCATTTGGATGTTCCAGAAGAGGATTGGGAGAATGTCATATGGTCAGATGAAACAAAAGTAGAACTGTTTGGTAGAAACACAACTCGTCGTGTTTAGAGGAGAGAGAATGCAGAGTTGCAACCGAAGAACACCATACCTACTGTGAAGCATGGAGGTGGCAACATCATACTTTGGGGCTGTTTCTCTGCAAAGGGAACAGGACGACTGATCCGTGTACATGAAAGAATGAATTGAGCCATGTATTGTGAGATTTTGAGTGCAAACCTCCTCCCATCAGCAAGGGCATTGAAGATGAAGGCTGGGTCTTTCAGCATGACAATGATCCCAAACACACCGCCCGGGCAATGAAGGAGTGGCTTCGTAAGAAGCATTTCAAGGTCCTGGAGTGGCCTAGCAAGTCTCCAGATATCAACCCCATAGAAAACCTTTGGAGGGAGTTGAAAGTCTGTGTTGCCCAGCGACAGCCCCAAAACATCACTGCTCTAGAGGAGATCTGCATGGAGGAATGGGCCAACATACCAGCAACAGTGTGTGACAACCTTGTGAAGACTTACAGAAAACGTTTGACCTCTGTCATTGCCAACAAAGGATATATAACAAAGTATTGAGATGAACTTTTGATATTGACCAAATACTTATTTTCCACCATAATTTGCAAATAAATTCTTTCCAAATCAGACAATGCGATTGTCTGGATTTGTTTCCACATTTTGTCTCTCATAGTTGAGGTATACCTATGATGACAATTACAGGCCTGTCTCATCTGTTTAAGTGGGAGAACTTGCACAATTGGTGGCTGACTAAATACTTTTTTGCCCCACTGTATAATATATTTTTTTCACATATATTTTTTCATTTCTCCATCTTTGTATATTATTTTTTTTGTCTATCTTGCATCGGCCTTCATCCATGGGCTCCGCCATTTTTTACTCGTTTTGGCCCCCTGTTTGTTTTTGTTTTTATTTGTGTACCATCTTCTATACGTCTAAGCAGCGTTCCACACAGCGCTGGTGGGGGCACCATACGCCAGATCGGCGTGGGTGTCCTTCACTTTTCTCCATGAACTTTTTCATGGATCGGCGCTGGTGCCTTTCCAGCGCGGTTCTCATCCCCGGCACTTTTTGTTCTGGGTCTGGTTTCCGCGCTTCTAAGGCAGGGGATCAATGTGTCCTGTCTGCTGTGACCAAGCCGGGTCTCGGTTCTTTGGACTGCGTGTACGTCATTCTGTCGCGACGTCCAGGCGATTACATACACCCATATTGCGATGCGTTCCACCTGCATACTATGCAAAGCCACGTCCGGAACGCAAATCCACTGCGCAGGCGCGAGCGTGCATTACGCACTGTTAGGCTCTATATAAGCCCTGTCACTTTAGCCAATCGGAGCAGCAACGGCGCTACCGTTTGAGGCTTGTTCTACGGACACATCACACCCCAGGTATGTATATCAATATCCACCTCTACTTTACCTTTACCATATTATCTATACATCTACTCATTGGACATTAGTATTTGCTTACCGGAATACAATGTTGTTATCCACACAGGCATATTTCATACCACAGAGGACTCATTGATGCTCCCCTCTGGTTTTATGTGGATCACAATATCCGACTTTGCATACTACTGGCACTCTAGGGTCTACTTCTTTAATTAATGGTAGGTGAAACACACTATATATGATTGCATATGTATACTCTGGGTTACATATCTCCCACTGGTGTGAGATCTGTATATAGATGTGTGAGACATATTGACAGTGATTCTTATATACTGCCTGCATATAGATACATACATCTTTTCTTTATTTCACACTTAGCTGTCCTCTATGTGAAGATTTCTTTCGGTTCGCTGAGAGAGACGAGGGCCTGGCATTTAATTACAGATACACCATATGCATATGTGGACCATCGCTCTACCCTAGATATCTCTTTTTCGATATCCTAGCCTAGACACCTTGATATGTGCTCTGGATAGTCAATCGCATCGCTTTTGGTAGGTTATCCATTCATACATTTTATGTAAATGACATCCCCTTCCCTTCCCCTTTTACTCTTTTTTCCGTTCCAATTTTCCCTTGTCCCCCCCCCCTTTTTTAGTGCTTTTTCCCCTCCCCCCCCCCCCCTGTCCACCAGTTTTTTTTTCTCCCCCCCCCTCCCCACCGCCTTTCCTTCCCCTTCTTTCCCCCTCTTTCCGTTCCCCTTCCCCGTTTTCCACCTATACCCCATCCCCCTTTTTTTTTCTTTTTTCTCCTTTCCCTCATTCTCCCTCCTCCCCTCCATCTCCCTCTCCCCTTCCTCATTTTTTCAATTGATTCTAAAACACCTCCATTTATTTATTTCTTTACACACCTAGCGGTGTTCAGATGAGGACTGTCTGATCCTCGTTGGGACATCTGCATGCGCGTCTACTGATCTTTATCATGTGTATCTTTTTATACGCATATTTTAATTCAATTATGGTGGCCAAGTTCTGATCTTGTGGATGGATGCTTGATGTAAGATATGTTTTACTTTTATGCATATATACAATTTTTTTGTATTACTATTTACATCTCTCCCCTCTGTTTGTTTTCATGATCTTGAGTTCTCTGTCCTCCACTGCAAAATATGGAACGCATTTTTTATATATTGTATGTATTTATATGATATATGTATTTTACCAGATGGTATTGCTCTACGCACCTGAAATATATCCCTGAAGAAGGGCTTCTTGCCAGAAACATCGGGTCATGTGCCACGAGCTACGCCCACAGGCATTCAGATTTATCCAAATCACCACCTGGTCCTGTAATCTATGTATCAATTATCTACAATTTTTATCACTATATGTTTAATTTAATAAAATATATTTTTGTACCTCATATTATTTGTTTGTCAGTCACTTTTAAAGTCCCAATTTTCCCAAGGGGGTTACTTTCTTTCTTCCAATCAGGGATGTGGTGACTGTCAAACTTTCTGTGTTTGGGGGGATATTTCTTTTTTATTGGGGGAGGGGGTCGTTATCGTCACAAAGCGTTACCTCCCTGAAATGAGTTTGAAACCTCCCTGAAATTAGTTTTTGCAGGTTGGGATGTCTGCAAAGGGGAGGTTAGAAAGCCGCTATTGGACTGAATAGCGTCTATAAATCCACCCACTGCTGTGCGCTGATAATCAAAGTAAAGGTGAACTAATGGGGAACTAGTTTCTCAGTTCCCCATCAGACTTTGCCCACTCACAAAACTTCTTGGTCATGGGCTTGTCAGTGTAAAAGATACAATGGATGGGGAGGGAGGGCAACAGTGAGTCCACTGAGCAAGGAGTGTCCAATGTGGACACAGACAGATTCAATGTCAGTGACAGGCACTAAATTATTAGTGCTGCACCATGATAGAATCCTAAAGAGTGTTTACAAACACTCTTTGTTAATTCCCCCCAATTGTCTTGCCTGTAAAGCCTCGTACACACGATCGGATATCCTATGGATTCTAATCTGATGGTTTTGTCCATCGGAAATCCGATGAAGCTGACTTCCATCAGTCTTGCCTACACACCATCAGTCAAAAAAACCGACCGTTCCAAACGCCGTGACGCAGGGCCGATCCTAGGGTCCCAGGCGCCTGGGTGCAGAAATATTTTTGGCGCCTCCACATGGGCGTGGTTATATTATTAACTTCTCCCCTTTACAAATGTTTCTATGGCAACAACTTCACCTCTCCATCTGTAAGCCCCACCACTTTGCTTTGACAATAACGAAGTCAACAGCTTTGACAAATCAAAATAAATGTTTTATTTATTGACAATTTTGTGTCAAGTGCATGTAAATCAAATAGTGTAGCAAAAAACAAAATTTGAAATATTAATATGAACTGAACAATATAAAAATTTTGAATAGATAATGAGGTAGCAGAAAATCTATAACTACAGATGCAAAATATGCAAGATAGATTGATTCTGTACTTTTTAAATTTTCAATAAATACAATCACTAAAGTGCAAATAAGATTCATGCATACAATCACAAAACAGTGCAAATATCAATTAAATAAAGTTAAAGTGTCTGGCTTCCCATCCTCCTCCTTAGCAACCAGCTATATACAGTGTGTTTAAATAGAAAAAAAAACGCAAAATGCATGAAAACTGCATGCAAAAACTAGGGTTTAAAAACAGAAAGCACCTCAAAACGTGCATGAAAAACGCATCAAGCACAGAAGCCTAGATGTAAATCTAGCCTTAGAGTGCACTAATTAAGCCCAAATAACGTTGACTTGTTCAAGTAGGTCTTTCCTGACATTTTCTTAGTCGCATCCTACAGCAAAAGCCATGGTCCGCAGAAAGTTTCCAAAGCATCAGATGGATCTCACTGTTATAAGGTATCAGTCAGAAGAAGGGTACAAAAGAATTTCCAAGGCATTACATATACCATGGAACACAGTGAAGACAGTCATCATCAAGTTGAGAAAATATGGCACAACAGTGACATTACCAAGAACTGGACGTCCCTAAAAAATTGATGAAAAGATGAGAAGAAACTGGTCAGGGAGGCTGCCAAGAGGCCTACAGCAACATTAAAGGAGCTGCAGGAATATCTGGCAAGTGCTGGCTGTAAGGTAAATGTGACAACAATCTCCCATATTCTTCATATGCCTGAGCTATGGGGTAGAGTGGCAAGCCTTTTCTTAAGAAAAACATCCAAGCCCAGCTAAATATTGCAAAAACACATCTGCAGTCTCCCAAAAAATGTTGGTACATTATCTTCTAGTTGTGAGACACTAGGGAAGGATGCAGTGTGTACACATTGATTATTTAATCAAACAAAACGAACTCTCCGAGCCTTGGCAACAGCAAAATTTCTAATGACATCATGTATATCCAAGTCTTCGCAGGAGGTTTTTTCAATGGATATAATGGATAAGTTGGTAAGTCTTGCCTGGGACATCGTGGATCGGAGATAATTTTTTATCAGCTTTAGTTTAGAAAATGAACATTCCCCAGCAGCTACACTTACAGGAAGTGTCATCAATATTCTCAGTGAAACAGAAAGGTTTGAAAATGTGTTGGTCAAGTTATTCTCCACTAGATACTGCAAGATGTTGGTGACTGTCATCTCCTGGGTTAGAAAAGGTCTAATGGTGTCCAGTTCATCACAAAGATCTATTCCATTAATGTCAGAGTGGGATAACTGGCTGTCAGTTAATTTGTTTTGCAGATCCATGGAACACTTCAATATATCCTTTTTGTCCATTCCAAGTTTTGGGATATCATATAAAAATGCAAATGTGTCACAGTGGCTCTGAAGTAACGTGAATCTCTCATTTATGGACTGGATGGATGTGTCCAAAACGGCAAAGAAAAAATTCACTTTAAAATATTGTGTAGGGTCTGCAAGAGACTCATCTTCATGTTCATAGTCAAAAATCTTTTTTCTCCGTCGAGGTCTAATTGTAAAGGCATCAGGAAATTTTGCTTCACAATCAAGCTTTTCAGCTATTTCTTTGGCATCAACTAGCACATTTTCAAAGCCTTCATCAGACCTGTATTCCACCAAGTGCTTGATCAACTTTTCCAGTTCCCGTACACAGCCTGATAGGTTTATTGTTGTTTGCTGCATTATTTTGCTGATTACGTACACCTTTGATAATAATTCATACCAAATGACAATGGAACAGATGAATTTGAATGATTTAATTTTCGTTGCCAAGGATTGAGCCTGATGTTTAGTGTTAATGTCCCTGTTGTCATCATCTGAGATGTCATATAGTGCATCAAATACCTCAGGTAGGAAATATCGCAAGGGTTTAATTGCTGCAACTCTGCTTTCCCATCTGGTATTGGAGAGTAGTTTTAAAGTTAGATTTGTAACGTGCTCCTTGAGTACTTGCCATCGTTGGGTGGATGAGACAAAGAACACATAAAGTTCTTGAATGATGCCAAAAAAATCTATTGTCAGGTATGAAATCTTTGCAGCGTCATTCACAACCAAGTTGAGAGTATGTGCACTGCATGGAACAAAAAAGGCTCTTGGATTGATATTGAGTATCTTTTGCTGCAAACCATTATGTTTTCCTTTCATATTGGCGCCATTGTCATAGCCTTGGCCACGCATATTCTCAATTGCAATCCCATTGTTCTTTAAGTAGGCCAGTAAAAAGGATGTCAGTCCTTCAGATGTTGTATTGTCTACTGGGCAAAAATCCAGGAAGTGTTCTCGAATTTCAATTTTTTTTGCACTTTGATCTAGAACAACAAATCGGACAACAATACTAATCTGCTCCATGTGGCTCATATCAGGAGTACAATCCAGGATAATGGAGAAATATTTGGACTCATGTAGGCTTCTTATAATTTTTTCTCGTATTTTTGTTCCAACTATGGCAATTATCTCATTCTGAATCTTGTAACCGAGATAATGTGGCATTTGTGAATGCTGTGAAATGGAGCACTGAATTCTCTGAATGTGTTCAGATATGATGGGATCAAATTTCCCTATCATTTCAACCAATTTCAGGAAATTACCATTATTGTTTTGAAACAAACGGGTATCACAGCCACGAAGCGCCAGATTTTGTCCTGCTAAATATTGGATAATGTAGATTATTCGCTGTATGACAGAATACCAGCGCTTCTCTTCTTGTTTAATGATCTTTTGATTGATATGATCAATGGTTGTTCCCTTTTCCAGAGCTCTTGAAAGATCCATCCATTTCTTATAATTTGTGATATGGATTGTATTTTTTTCATGTCGGCTTAAATGTCTTGACAGATGCTGCCAATCATTAAAGCCTTGTTTTGAGGCCAAAGCCATATTGTCACTGTTGAATATCCGGCAAGCAAAGCACTGGACCGAATTATTAGCTGTAGAATAGATCAACCAATTTCTTGGTATCTTCTCTCCATTGTCCAGTACTCTTTGGTAGTAAGAGATAGAAAAGCTCCTGTTGGAATCATCTTTTGGAAAAGTAAAAGCCTTTTCTTGAACAGGACCAATTTTTATCAAAGTTATTCTGTGTTGGTCATCAATATTTTCAGGCCAGAAAGCAGGATCACTTGAGATTCCACTTGATGATGTTGATGGCTCTTCAAGTTCCATTTCAGTTTCATCATCCATATGAACAATAGACTCAGTGTCTGACTCAGAGGAAACATCAGATATATCTTCCTCTTCAATGTCATAATGCTCTGCTGCTGAAACAATGTAACCTGAAGTTACATCTCCAGTTGTTATTGGCTCAGTGCAACACTCATGATCCACGGGGACCAGATCATCATCACATTCTGATTCTTCCAATTCTTTATTTGTTTCTCCTTCTCCACCATGTGAAATGTCTGTGAGACTGGACCTTAACTCTTTGCTTGATGTTGATGCATCTGTGCAAAGGGAATCTTGACCACTGCTTAACGAAGACTGTGGCTGTAAGAAGCTTGTGATAGAAGAAGTATTTTTTTTCAAAGCTTCTTCCTTTCTTTTTCGGCGTTGCAGGTTTTGATATCCTGATAACTTTGGTTTTTTGCTAGCCATCTAAGGTTCAAAGTAAATGTACACTACACTGATCAGCCACAACATTAAAACCACTGACAGGTGAAGTGAATAGCATTGATTATATTATTACAATGACACCTGTCAAGGGGTGGGATATATTAGCCAACTACAATGGGGTCTAATTGGATCTGATGGGGGGGGTCTCTCTACCAGAGGCCCTCTTTGTGTCCATTATATAGTCTGTTAGGGCCCCCACCAGGCCCCATTAGAGACTACAATGGGGTCTAATGGATCTTGGAGGGGGGGCTCTCTAACAGAGGCCCTCTCTGTGACCATTGGAGAGTCTCTGATAGAAAAAGTCCCCTCCAGGCCCCATGAAGACTACATTAGAGTGTCACTGAACAATAGTAAAAATAAACAATATATAAATTTATAGCACTTTGATGCCCAGGCCCAGCCCTAGAAGACTTCACTTACCTTAAATAATAGGTGCTGGGTCTGGCTGCTGGTCCTCCTGTCTGTCTGGGACCTCCTTTCCCTCCCATCTCCACTACTACCTTTTGGCAGGGTCTGACTGGCAACTTTTGGCCCAGGGGGCAAGTATTACCCAGAGGCCCATGGTGGAGCAACTCGGCCACCCTCCCCCTCTTCTCTGCTTCCTCTCGACCCCCACCTGCCACTTTCAACATTCATGTAAAAGAACAAAGCGTGGTCATTATGTGCATGTGACAACAATATCACACATTCTCCACAAATGTGGTTTGTATGGGAGGGTTGCAATAAAAGAACACTCCTCAAGAAAGACCACGTGCAATCACTTGAGCTTTGTCAAAACGCACCTTGAAGATTCTGAGGCCACATGGTAAAGGGTGTTATGGTCCGATGAGACTAAAATTAAATTATGTGGCCTCAATACCAAACAATATGTCTGGCAGAAATCCAATACAGCTCACCATCCAAATAACACCATTCCTATAGTAAACCATGGAGGTGGTAATATCCTGGTATGGGGGTGTTTCTCTGCAGCGGAAAATCTGCTGCCCACTGCCAGAAGGTTGTCAATGGAAAGAAGGTTTACCTTCCAACATTACAATGGCCCAAAGCACACAGCAACAATGAGCACATAGTGGTTGAAGGAGAAAAAGGTGAGTGCCCTTGCATGGCCTAGTCAGAGCTCAGACTTAAACACCATTGAAAATCTGTGGAATGACTTGAAGACTGCAGTCCACAAACGGTCAGCATCAAATGTAACTGAACTTGAGCATTTCTTGCAGTGGCATAACGTCCTCACAGGATGTCTCCAACTTACAAGCCGACCTCAATGCTCTGTTTTATTGGGCAACTATGTGGCAAAATAAGGTTTAATGTTGATAAATGTACAGTAATGCACTTGGGTCTAAGAATATGCATCATACATACTAGGAGGAGATCAGCTGGGGGATCAATGGCATGCATTGCAGGGTGGATTTGATTTAAATCACTAGTAAAAAGGCTTGATTTAAATAAACGCAATTTAAATCATAATTTTTAAAGAGCAACTGTCATCTCTGTCCCGCAGTGGCTCCTCCTCTGACCCACTGTTGACTCACCAACAGTTCCATTTACTTTAATGGGACGGATGGTGATGCGGCAGTGACACAACAAGGTGAGGGCGTGGCGGCAGCAGGTGAGTGGATGCCCGCTAACAGGCGCTCCCATGATGGATCTGAAATTACAGGTGCTCGTTTAATGTAAGGAATTATTCTTGTGGGTAGTTAGAATCTTTAATATTTGCAAACAAAATGAAGGTTTCCTATTTTGAACAATAAGCTGTCAGGTTAGTAAAACAGCGATATCAGAACTCATACATTTTTTAGTGTACATTGCAAAACAATGGGATAAAGGAATATTCCTGAACTTTGTTTTATCTCCTGGTTACTGTGAAATTGTGTGAATGCATCAATGCAGTGCATGTCATCTCAGGTTGCAGAGCTTGGATTTATTGAGCCTTGGTTCACACATATGCAAACACAGACTTGCATGTGATTCTCACCGCATTGATGGTGCGGATCACATGCACTGTCTGTGCAATGCAAATTCAGCCATACAGTTGTATGGCTAAACTCGCATTGGATTTCCACAAAAAAAGGTGCAGGGACTTTATTTTTCCCACACTTAAATTGGATCGCATGGGTGTTCACATCAGTTTGCAGAGGGCAGTGTGAACTGCCCTCTGGGGGAGAGATGTGATGAGGGAACCGTCACTGCAATTGCGCTGGTTCCCGCATCGCTATAGTGTGAACCCGGGCTAAATGAGTTTACCAAAAATGTAAATATTGCAGACTATACAGCCTCGTGCTACCTAACTAAGCTCCATTTTATACCGAATAAACTAAATTATTAATGTATCTTACATAGAAAACTATCTTTAGATCGATTTTTACTCCAATAGCATTTTATTAAAATAAATTTGATAAAAAAAAATAAAAAATAATTTGATTTAAATAAAAAAAATAAAAAATAAAAATCAGATTTTTTTTCCAATTTATTGATTTATATCCACCCTGATGCAACGCCAAGCAGCGGTTTCCAAATCAAGCAAAATCCTTTTTTGTATTATGCCCCCGGCTAGATCATAGTGTATTTGCGTCCTGCATACTGCAGCTGTGAGAACAGGTGAGTGAATGGTCTCACAGCCGCAGCGTGCCCCGTTTCAGTATTACTGACGGCCACACTGTCCATATAAAATTACATATACGCGGTACTCAGTGTTGCCAACCCCTACAACTTTTTTAAAACCTAGAAAATGCACTGACAAGCTGCAATTTTTACTTACATAAAATTTGACAGAAAGTATTCAAAACGATTGACATTTAAACAATATGTAAACGGTTTACAGTAAACATTAGCAATACCTACAATTGAAAAGTCAGCTTGATAAAAAGTGGAGTGTGACTAAAATTATAAAAAACGTAGTAAAAATGGGTGGGGAAGGAAAACACATGCAAAGATTCATATAGCACAATGTGGCAAAGCGTTATTATAATCAGAACCAGGGCCTAGTCGCTTTATGCACTCCTATGCCACAGTCTATTTACCCACAAAATTCTACTAATTAGGCCTCTTTCACACGGGACGGATCCGTGAAGATCCGCCCGTGAAGCTCCGCTTGCTCAGTGGGGATCGCTCCGTTGATCCCCGCTGAGCCGGCGGATGACTGGGCGGTCCCCGCACACTGTGCAGGGCCACCCTGTCAGAGCGCCGCTCTCCCCTATGGGGGATCGGATGACGACGGACCGTCTGTCCATGTTCATCTGATCCGATCCGCAGACGGAAGGAAAAATAGGATTTTCCTCCGTCACACTTTGGCGGATTGGAGCGGGTCGGATGTCAGCAGAAATGTCACCGCTGACATCCGTGGCTCCATAGGAGGACATGTAGCATCCGTTCAGGTCCGCCTAAAAGACTGACAGGCAGACCTGAACAGACTGTCCGTGTGAAAGAGGCCTTACTGTAGCACAACTGACAGCCTCACACATACGCCTAGGGCTAGAGGATCCTTTTTTAAAACATTTTAATTTTCAATAACATTTGCACAAAGAATGATATCACTTTGTCTGAGCCTACCTTACAGAAGAACTTCGTTAAAATCAGTAACTGTTGAGAGAATGAACACTGTTAGGACTATGCAACATACAACATGGAGTATATAAACGAGAGGGGGGAGAGAGAGAGATTTATGTAGTACGTGATCTGACACTCCTGGGTCTGTGGAGTGCATGCGCGCGCGCGCCGGTGACCCACTCCTGCTGTGATTACACACAGTAGGAGATGATCTGCGGTAGGGTTGTCCCGATACAACTGTTTTAATAGCGAGTACAAGTACCGATACTTTTTTCCAAGTACTCACCGATACCGATTACCGATACTTTTTTTAATATCATGTGACAGTGGCACATGTCAGTAGTTTTTACAATTTATTTTATTTATTTATTTGTTTTTTACAATGCTTTCGTTTTTTTAAGGGGGGGGGGGGGCAGTGTCAGTGTGCTAGTGTGTTTTTTCTTCTATTTATTTTTTATTTTTTTTACAATTCTTTTTTTATTTTATTTTTATTTATTTTTTTATCAGCCCTGTTGGGGGGCTTTGGTGAGATATCAGGGGTCTTAACAGACCTCTGACATCTCCCCTTTGAGACAGGGAAAGGGACTAGGGACACAGATTCCCCAGTCCCTTTCTCAGCAGCCTTAGCTGCGCTGAAAATAAATGGAGACATGGACAGCGGCTCCTCTTTATTCATAAACTAAAACATTGTAAACACAGTTTACGATGTTTCAGTTATGTGAATGGACAGAGTCAGTGATCACTGACTCTGTCCATTCCGAACAGTGAGGCCTCGTACACACGACCGATTTTCTCGTCGTAAACAGTCAAGAAAAGTGCCGCGAGAGTTTTTTTGTCTAGAAAAACGTTCGTGTGTATGGTTTTACGACGAGAAACTTGACGAGAATCTCGACGAGAAAATAGAGAACCTGCTCTCTATTTTCTCGTCAGGAGTCCAGATTTCCTCGTCGTGTTTCTCGTCGGCCTGTTTTGTGACGAGAAAATGGTTCGTGTGTATGCTTTTACGACTCTTCCAAAAGCGCGCATGCTCACAAGCAACTATGAGACGGGAGCGCATCTTCTGGTAAAACAAGCCTTCGTAAAGGAGATAGCACATTCGTCACGCTAAAACGAACTGAAAGCACGAAGACTGAAAAGTGCGAATCGTCTCTTCCCAAACTTTTACTTCACACACGGTAACACGAGATCAGCAAAAGCAGCCCAAGGGGTGGCGCCAAGAAAAAAGATCTTCCCCTTTATAGTGCCGTCGTACGTGCTGGACGTGAGCGCAGAGAACCACGAGGAAATTGGGAAATGACAGTGTGTACGCATAGAAAGCTTGACGAGAAAATCGACAAGCTTAACAAGAATCTCGTCGAAAAAAACGACGTGTTTTTTACGACGAGAAAATCGGTCGTGTGTACGAGGCCTAAGGAGCCAGATTTACCAGCTCTTACCTCCGCTCTCCATCCTGACAGATCGAGGGGGAGGAGGAGAACGGAGGGGGAAGGCAGCACGGAGGGAGACAGCAGCATTGAGGGGGACACGGAGGGAGAGAGCAGCATGGAGGGGGACACGGAGGGAGAGAGCAGCATGGAGGGGGACACAGAGGGAGAGCAGCACAGAGGGAGGGAGACAGCAGCATGGAGGGGTACATGGAGGGAAACAGCAGCATGAAGGGGGACACGGAGGGAGAGAGCAGCATGGAGGGGGACACGGTGGGAGAGAGCAGAATGGAGGGGGACACAGAGGGAGAGCAGCACAGAGGGAGGGAGACAGCAGCATGGAGGCGGACACGGAGGGAGACAGCAGCATGAAGGGGGACACGGAGGGAGAGAGCAGCATGGAGGGGGACACGGAGGGAGAGAGCAGCATGGAGGGGGACACGGAGGGAGAGAGCAGCATGGAGGGGGACACGGAGAGGGAGAGAGCAGCATGGAGGGGGACACGGAGGGAGACCGCATCATGGAGGGGGACACGGAGGAAGAGAGCAGCACAGAGGGAGGGAGACAGCAGCAGAACGGAGGGGGGCTGGAGGAGTATACGGGGACAGTCAGCGGTGATCGTGTGTGGGGGAGTTACAAGCACCAATCACCGCTGATTTCACTAAAGCAGCTGAAAGTCGTGCGGGGCGGGGGGGGGGAGAGAAACGGCTGTCAGACTTTTAAATCTATACAGCGGTGATCGGTGCTTGTAACTCCCCCACCGCACTGATCACCCTGACTGTACAAATATCGGGTTGAAGCATCGGGAGCATTTGTCCGAGTACAAGTACTCGGGCAAATGCTCTGTATCGGTACCGATACCGATACTAGTATCGGTATCGGGACAACCCTAATCTGCGGGTACCGCGGCCTTTATGTCCACCAGAAACCGCTGATCATTAGGCAGAGAGCCAAAATGATGTTCTGCATATGTAAACAAGGCAGATCGCAATTCTGTCTGTTTGCACGAACACAGGTCAGTACATTAGTACAGTGACAGCGCATATTTTTAGCACTGATCACTGTATTAGTGTCATGCTTTACTGTCGTTTTAGCTGTGCTTTTCAGCTGTTAGCGGGGTGCTTTTAACCCCTAGCGGCCGAAAAAGGGTTAAAAGTGCCTGCAAAGCACCGCTGCCGAGGCACTTTTGTGGCGCTACCCATGGATTTCAATGGCAGGGGTGCTTTAGGAGAGGTGTATACACCGCTCCTCAGTGATGGTGCGTCCATTAAGGACACGTGGGCGCCGCCCCCTCTTTCCAGGCACCTCCTCTGGGTAGTATGGATAGATTCATGCATTGCATGAATCTATCCATGGCTGCTGTAGCCAACAACTATTTAGGTGTCCGGCCCCTTTTCGGGCACCAAGCACATGAATTACAGAGGCGGGGGGTGTTTTTGAAGCACCTAATTAGAGCCATAGGCTCTAATAGGCTTCAAAAAAGGTGAACTGTGAGCGTAAAACAGTTCACCCAGGTGTGTTAGGAAAGCGAATATTCATATTTGCTTTTCTAACACTGAACCGCCTCTTAGCCAATCAGGTGCGCAGGTCTGATTGGCTGAAACGACAGGCGCTATGATTAGATGCCTATGGGGAGGAGGCGTACGGAAGACACAGAAGCCGCTGTCTGTAGCTGCGTTTGACAGGCACCATGGCTGCGATTGGGCACAGTAGCTGCGTTTAATGGGCACAGTGGCTGCGTTTGACAGGCACAGTGGCTGCGTTTGACTGGCACAGTCGCTGCGTTTTGATGGGCACAGTGGCTGCGTTTTGACGGGCACAGTGGCTGCGTTTTGACGGGCACAGTGGCTGCATTTACATGGGCACAGTGGCTGCGATTTGACTGGCACAGTGGCTGCGTTTTGACGGGCACAGTGGCTGCGTTTTGACAGGCACAGTGGCTGCGTTTTGACGGGCACTGTGGCTGCGTTTGACGGGCACTGTGGCTGCCTTTAAGCGGGCACAGTGGCTGCGTTTACATGGGCACAGTGGCTGCGATTTGACTGGCACAGTCGCTGCGTTTTGATGGGCACAGTGGCTGCGTTTTGACGGGCACAGTGGCTGCATTTTGATGGGCACAGTGGCTGTGTTTTGACGGGCACAGTGGCTGCGTTTTGACAGGCACAGTGGCTGCGATTTGACTGGCACAGTGGCTGCGTTTTGACAGGCACAGTGGCTGTATTTTGACGGGCACTGTGGCTGCGTTTGATGGGCACAGTGGCTGCGTTTGACGGGCACAGTGGCTGCGTTTACATGGGCACAGTGGCTGCAATTTGACTGGCACAGTGGCTGTGTTTTGATGGGCACAGTGGCTGCGTTTTGACGGGCACAGTGGCTGTGATTTGACGGGCACAGTGGCTGCGATTTGACGGGCACAGTGGCTGCGTTTTGATGGGCACAGTGGCTGCGTTTTGACGGCACAGTGGCTGCGTTTACATGGGCACAGTGGATGCGATTTGATGGGCACAGTGGCTGCGTTTTGATGGGCACAGTGGCTGCGTTTACATGGGCACAGTGGCTGCGTTTACATGGGCACAGTGGCTGCGATTTGACTGGCACAGTGGCTGCGTTTTGACGGGCACAGTGGCTGCGTTTTGACGGGCACAGTGGCTGCGTTTTGACGGGCACAGTGGCTGCGTTTTGACAGGCACAGTGGCTGCGATTTGACTGGCACAGTGGCTGCGTTTTGACAGGCACAGTGGCTGCGTTTTGACGGGCACTGTGGCTGCGTTTGACGGGCACAGTGGCTGCGTTTGACGGGCACAGTGGCTGCGTTTACATGGGCACAGTGGCTGCAATTTGACTGGCACAGTGGCTGTGTTTTGATGGGCACAGTGGCTGCGTTTTGATGGGCACAGTGGCTGCGATTTGACGGGCACAGTGGCTGCGATTTGACGGGCACAGTGGCTGCGTTTTGATGGGCACACTGGCTGCGTTTTGACAGGCACAGTGGCTGCGTTTACATTGGCACAGTGGATGCGATTTGACGGGCACAGTGGCTGCGTTTTGACGGGCACAGTGGCTGCGTTTACATGGGCACAGTGGCTGCGTTTTGACGGGCACAGTGGCTGCGTTTACATGGGCACAGTGGCTGTGATTTGACTGGCACAGTGGCTGCGTTTTGATGGGCACAGTGGCTGCGATTTGACGGGCACAGTGGCTGCGTTTTGACGGGCACAGTGGCTGCGATTTGACAGGCACAGTGGCTGCGATTTGATGGGCACAGTGGCTGCGTTTTGACGGGCACAGTGGCTGCGTTTTGACGGGCACAGTGGCTGCGTTTTGACGGGCACAGTGGCTGCATTTACATGGGCACAGTGGCTGCGATTTGACGGGCACAGTGGCTGCGATTTGACGGGCACAGTGGCTGCATTTTGACGGGCACAGTGGCTGCATTTTGACGGGCACAGTGGCTGCGATTTGACGGGCACAGTGGCTGCGATTTGACGGGCATAGTGGCTGCGTTTAATGGCACAGGCACATCAAATTACTTACAGGGCAGGATGGTGCAGTCAGTACTACTACTAGTCTCCTCAGCACAGGTCAGCTCCTCTCAGACTCTCACAGCAAGGCTGGCAGGCAGGCAGGCAGTCCACAGTCAGCAGAGGTAGGCTCAGACAGAGACTCACTCTATAGTGAGTACTCTGCTCGGCGCTCGCTCCCTGTCCGCTCCCTCTGAGCCACGCTGTCTGAAGATGGCAGAGGCAGAGGTGGGTGGAGCCGAGCGGAGCTAAATTTCCAGGCCCAGCCGCAGAGGCGGGGCGCTGTGAATGCTGGGGCGGCCGCGGCCTGTGTGTGACCGTGACGTCACTGGTTGCTAGGTAGATAGATTCTAGCAGCAATGAGCAAGCAGTAGCTTCGGCGCCGGCGGAACAGCGGCTCGGCGGCTCGGCGCCCCTTCTCTGCGGCAGCTAACAGCCGCTTGGGTGCGAGGCACCCCCTGCACCCTAGGTAGGATCGGCCCTGCCGTGACGTAAAACACTCCAATGTGCCGAGAAAAATGAAGTTCAATGCTTCTGAGCATGCGTCGACTTGATTCTGAGCATGCGTGGGTTTTTTATCCGATGGACTTGCCCATAGACGATCAGAGTTTTCGATCGGTTTTTTATCCATCGGAAAAATTTAAAACATGTTCTATTTTTTAAAACCGATGGAAAAAAGACCGATGGGTCCCATACACGATCGGTTTGTCTGATGAAAACAATCCATCGAATCCATGTGAATTGGTAAGGGGTACATTGTACCCCTACCATTTCACGAAGAAAGTGTAAAAAAATGTCAAAAAAAACACACAAACACCTTGAAAAAGTCCTTTATTAAAAAAAAAAAAACATTCCAGCGGTGAAATCCAGTGTCCCGCGGCGATCCGATGTCCAGCGCTGTCCGTCATTGGTTTTGCCTCAGCGGACCCAATTTCTCCTCCCATAAAGCATTGAGCACACTATATTGCATCTACTGTATCTTAGGTAAGTAACTTATGTTTTTCCCTAATGGATTGATAAGATTTTAGATACTAATTAATTGCTTTGCTTGAGGAATGTATTGCATTGTGTATGATTATACTCAGATCAATGTGTCAACCTGATTTGTACCAACAACTTATGAATAGACTTTATTTTTTACTGTTGCTCATTTTTCTTCCATTTTGCTTTATTGTAGTGTAGCGGGGTGTTGCTTTAAGGACCCAGAGACTTCCGTACCAGGGTACAGCGGGACACCCAGGGTGCATTGCCCCGCGCAAGGACTGCTGGGGTGGGCTATTTAAAAGGGGGCGGGCCGGCAATCGGTCTCTTTGGACATCGCCCGCCCAGCAAGTGGAACTCTGTACCGAGTCTGTTGTTCCTGATAGGGCCTGAAGTTTGGGCCCTGTGTTTCCAAAGAGCCTTCCGTTTTCCACTGAGGAGCCCGAGGGACGTCTCATCCTGCCGCCTGTCTACTACTTCCAGGAGGACCGAAGACCTCGGGTGTCGTGGGATCTGTGTACCGAGACACAGCTACGGAAGATACTAACATTGACTGGTCCGGTTGGGTGAGAGAGCACCTGCTCAAAGATTATTACAGGATCTCTAGGCCCTGTGTCTGTTGTTCAGGACCCACTGTTTATTAGACATGTGCATTCGTTTTGGCCGAATGCATTTTCGTCCGAATTTCAAGTATTTTCGTTATTGTTTTAACAAACGAAAACGAAAGCGCAAAATCCAAAAACCGAAAGATCCGACATAAACAAATACTATATTTTTGTTTTCGTTGCAACAACAGTTCGATATAGATAGGAGATTCGACATAATGCTGACAATAACAATCTGTGTCTATCGAACCTGTGGTCGAATGTGCCTAACCTTAACTCTATTAGTCCAAGATTATTCTACATAGAGAGAAAAGATTTGACATAGAGAGAAAAGATTTGACATTATAGAGAGAAAAGATTTGACATTATAGAGAGAAAAGATCGCTGCTGGAATTGGGTGGGGGAAGTAAAATAAAAATAATGATGATGATTAATGTTATTGGCTAATTGTAACCAAAGAGGAGGAGCGGTAAAATAGCTAGAACTAACTTGACAATTCAACATGAATGACGAAGATTCGACAAAGCATTGAAAAACATACAAATGTCGAATCTGTCATTGAAGGCTTATGGTGTCTGTCGAAAGTTCTAAGAAGATTCGACGGAGCAACTAAACTGTACGACGCTGCAATCGTACATTTCCGGTCAAATGCATCCGCCCATAGGCTATAGAAAAATTCTAATGTTGGGTGACTAGTAATAATAATTAAAAAATATAATTATTACTAGTCATACAACATTAGAATTCTACTATAGCTAGCTTGTAGGAAAAAATAAGATAAAAGAGGACAGCCACACTCCAATCCAACGTGTGTTTAATGAACAGGCACTACAAAAACCAGCTAGAACAGGATAGCTGACGCGTTTCGCACAAAATCAGTGCTTACTCAATTTTTTTTGTGCGAAACGCGTCAGATATCCTGTTCTAGCTGGTTTTTGTAGTCCCTGTTCATTAAACACACGTTGGATTAGAGTGCTCTTTTATCTTATTTTTTCCTCAATTGCTACGTGCATTGCCGGCACCCAAGGTCTCCGAGAGAAGTACCTCCCTTATCCTATCTGCCTTGAGCGGCAATTTTTGTTTTTGTTTTTATAGCTAGCTTGTAGTCGGAACATTCAACTGGAAATGTACGATTGCGGCGTCGTACAGTTTAGCTGCTCCGTCGAATCTTCTTTGAACATTCGACAGACACCGTAATGCCTTCAATGACAGATTCAACCTTAATTAATTCTGATTTTCGGACGAATGCAATTTCTAATGAAAAACTAAATAAATAAAAACGAATTTCGGGAGTAACTAAATAAATTTATTTTTTGAACGAAAACAAAATTCCGAAACAAAATATTTCAGTGTACACATGTCTACTGTTTATAGTTTGCATTTGCACGCCGGAGGGACAGTGCATTGAGTAGCTTAGTCACTTTCTGTAATCCATCGAGTTACCAGTACCTATTCCTGTGGATTACAATTTATCTTCAAAAAGTGCACCACCATTTGCTAGCGAAGATCCTTCACTACGGAACTTGCATATAGGACAGTCAGGCCTGACATCTAAGTTTAGATATTGCTGGGCGCCATCTTGCCTACGAGGGAGGGGAGCTGCAAGCGGGGTCCGTTAGTTGAATGTGTACAGGATTGTATATTTGTTTACTTGCTAAATACCTTTTATTGCAGGGCTCTGCATATATTAATGTGTACTGTTTATCTGCTTATCTATTTCACTCAAGTAAAAGTATCAGGATTAAGCAGACAAGTTGTTTGGTGTTATTACTGTGTAGAAGAGACGGTTAGTGTCAGTTATACATCATATCACTGTGTGCCCTTTGTTGCCGGATTGTGTTACCTAAAGCTACGGGTCTCACAATCCTATCATCCCCTACTAGCTGTGCCAAGGGAGGGTAGAGCCAATTACTGGGGGTTTACATCGGTGTGTTACAGGTCTGAAAATCATACCAGCGGCTCTCTTAGCTGGGGGTATCGCTACACGTGGGGGCTCAGAGTCCGGGATCCTGTATGCTGCAATCAAGCCTGCCAGAAGTACCGGCATGGATCCGTTAACAGTAACCCAGTGGTGCTCATCCACTGATGTCTCTCCAGACATGGCTGTAGTGATTGAACTCCCCGGAGAAGATTGGTTGGGGTGTGACATAGAACGGCTCATAGAGCTCCTATCCCTGTGTCATAAAGGATGGGTAATTGACCTCAGGCTAGATGAAGGGAACTCCCGCACCTTCGCAGATTTTAGAGGTCAGAGCGTGCAGTCCATAGATAACAAGACATATCGTTTGGCTCACACAAAGGTTATAAAGAAAGAACCTCCACAATTGCCTACAACTCTAAAGAATCCGAAAGAGATGATAGCCTTGGGGGCACCTCTGACCACTATAGGCCCTGAACTTTTAAATGCTTTAGGGGACCTTGTCACGAAGTGCCAGAAGGGTAATACGGTACACGTAGAGGCCGCGTACCGGAAGCTCAGAATCTTTTCAGGAAAACAACCTGTGCCACTCGGGGAAGAGGACTTTGACACCTGGATTGAACAAGCGATGCAGGCTGTGGAAGGATGGGAGGTACCGGAAGCCCAAAAGAAGCAGCGCATAAGTGAAAGTTTAAAGGGTACTGCTAATGAAGCCGTGAGGAACCTTAGGTTCAGCAATGCTGCGTGTAATGCCTATGACTATCTGGCTATGTTGCAGGAAGAATTTGGCCAGTTGGAAAAAGTGGCTGATCTAGTCTACCAGTTGGAGCATACCCTTCAACAGCCAGGAGAAAGACTGTCCGAATACGTTAGAAGATTAAACAAAATGCTCTGCCAAATTGTCCTGAAGAAGGGGATGGTGCCACAAGCCATAGACGCGGCAAGGATGAAGCAGATTCTGAGGGGAGCACTGCGCTCTGATCCAGTCTGGCTCCATCTGAAGACCTCTGGAGGAGTCATGTCCTTGAACTATCCAGACCTTGTGCGAATAATAAGGGATGAAGAGGCTCTGCTGAAAGACCAACAGGCGACTGAGAAACCCACTCTTTCCCCCTCAGTTGGGGTCAGATCCGCCATGGCTACTGAACAGGACTTGGAGGTGGCTGTCTTGAAGTCACAGATGACCCATAGCCAAAAACTCAGGAGTCACAGAGAAAGAAGAAGTCAGGAAGGAACTGTTCCAGAGTGCCTCAACACCAGTCTCCCCACGGGATAGAGGAGAAGCTGTCTGCTTCAATTGTGGACGAGTTGGCCATTTCAGGCGAGTGTGTCCCAGTCCGAGGAAGACCCAGGGCACCTACCGCCAGCCGGAGGAAAACTCCAGAGGGCCCCGGTGAAGGAGTCAATGGGTCCCCATAAATTCCAGCAAGCTGCATTGGAATCAGAAAACAAGAGAAGACAAGAAGTGAAGGGAACAACTCCCCATCAAAAGCACTTAATACCTCTCACCTGGAGTCCAAGCCAAAAAAATTGCAAGAAATCAATGCATACCAGGCCCAACAGGGATTAAGATCCAGGAAGAGATGGAAAAAAGAAAAAAACACTGAAAACAAAACCCATGAATCTGAAAAAGGAGACCTCCCCGAGGAAATTTCCTGCTAGACTGGTGGGGCCCTACCCAGTGGTTCCTATTCAAGTGGAGGGAGTCTACACAAAGGCCATCCTTGACACAGGAGCTCAAGTAACCCTCCTGTACCGGGACTTCTACCAGAAGCATCTAAGACATTTGCCCTTGCAGAAGTTAGAAGACTTGGAAATATGGGGGATTGGAACCCAGAGTTTCCCATATGACTGCTACCTCCCGATTAGATTGGCTTTTGACCCCTCAGTAGCAGGAGAGGCAGAGGTTTTCGACACCCTGGCAGTAGTCTGCCCTCGCACACCAGGAGCCAACAAAAGTTCCCTGATAATAGGAACAAACACTGACCTGGTCAGGAGGCTACTGGCTCCTCTAGCACAAGAGCAGGGCACCTCAACAGCCAGAATCCACCCTGTGTTGCAGTTGGCCTATCAGCGATTGGTCTTGGAACAGAAGGCCCAAGAAGAGGGGGTAGGGAAAGTTTGCAAACTGGAGACGAAGGAGAGAGTGTTGCAGCCTGGTGAAGTAACCTGTCTGAGGGCCACTGTGAAGCTCACCTGGGAACAACCTGGCCCCTTTGTGGTCTTGGAACCAGGCCCCCTGGATACCCACCCAGGACTGGAAGTCATCCCTGAAGTAGTCCCGCTAAGAGTTCTGAAGAAGGAAAATAGCAGGGTGTCAGTGAGTATTAGAAACACCACGACACCCCTGTGAAAATCACAGCCCGGATGCTGTTGGGCCAAGTAAATCCTGCTACCCCAGTTGCCCTGTCCGACTTAGAGAAGGAAGAAGGAGGGGAAACTACCTTGGAGAAGCTCTGTTTGGAGAATACAACCCTACCACCGGCATGGAAGGAGAGGGCCAGGGCCCAGTTGGCCAGGTGGCGGTAGATCTTCTCCAAGGACGAGTTTAATGTGGGATGTGCTAAAAGTGCCACTCACAGGATCCGTCTACAAGAAGACTAACCTTTTAGGGAAAGAGTCCGGCGAGTCCCCCTGGCTGATTTGAAAGATTTACGAGAACAACTAGCAGAGCTAAAGAGAACTGGTGTCATCCGAGAATCCAGGAGCCCATACGCCTCCCCAATTGTGGTGGTCAGGAAGAAGAATGGGTCATTGAGACTCTGTATAGACTACAGGACCCTCAACAGAAGAACAATCCCTGACCAATACACCACCCCAAGAATAGAGGATGCCCTACAGAGTCTGTCTGGAGCCAAGTGGTTCAGTGTAATGGACCTGAAGAGCGGGTATTACCAGATCTTAATGCACCCGGAAGATAGAGAGAAGACAGCCTTCATTACCCCAGTGGGGTTCTATGAATTCGACCGCATGCCTCAAGGTCTGTCGGGAGCTCCCGCCACTTTCCAGCGGCTGATGGAGAAGACAGTGGGGGACATGAACCTCCTCTAAGTACTAGTATATCTAGATGACATCATTGTCTTCGGGAAGACTTTGGAGGAACATGAGGAGAGGCTGGAGAAGGTCTTGAAGAGACTCAGTGATGAGGGACTCAAACTCTCTCTGGAAAAGTGTCAGTTCTACCAATCTTCAGTCCATTACCTGGGACACAAAGTGTCTGAAGAGGGAGTATCTACAGACCCCGACAAATTGGAGGCAGTCACCTCCTGGCCCCGGCCCACCACAGTGACTGAGCTTAGGTCATTTCTGGGGTTCTGCTCCTACTATCGCAGGTTTGTGGAAGGGTTTGCAAGAATTGCCAAGCCTCTGAACGAGCTGTTGAAGACAGAGGGAGAGGAGGATGACTCAGGCCCCAGGAAACCGGGGGAGTCGGTTGAAGACCAGTGGACTGAGAAGTGTGAAGAGGCTTTCACCAGATTGAAGAAAAGTTTGACCACTGCCCCTGTCTTGGCCTATGCAGACACCAAGAAGCCCTATGAGTTGCATGTGGATGCCAGTCACGATGGTCTGGGAGGAGTACTGTATCAGCGGTGTTGTTCATCTTGCTCTAAAAAAGTAATTAGTTACAGTTACAAATTACTTCTCCCAAAAAGTAAGTGACAAATAATATTGGTACTGTGCCCATGCCTCACTGTGCCTCTCTGTGCCTCACTGTGCCCATGCCTCACTGTGCCCAATGCCTCACTGTGCCCGTGCCTCACTGTCCCCAAACCTCACTGTGCCCCATGCTTCACTGTGCCCGTGCCGCAGCCTCACTGTGCCCAATGCCTCACTGTGCCCATGCCGCAGCCTCACTGTGCCCAATGCCTCACTGTGCCCGTGCCTCACTATGCCCGTGCCTCACTGTGCCCCATGCCTCACTGTGCCCCATGCCTCACTGTGCCCGTGCCTCACTCTATGCCCATGCCTCACTGTGCCCGTGCCCCATGCCTCACTGTGCCCCATGCCTCACTGTGCCCATGCCGCAGCCTTACTGTGCCCAATGCCTCACTGTGCCCGTGCCTCACTATGTCCATGCCTCACTGTGCCCCATGCCTCACTGTGCCCCATGCCTCACTGTGCCCCATGCCTCACTGTGCCGTGCCTCACTCTATGCCCATGTCTCACTGTGCCTGTGCCCCATGCCTCACTGTGCCCCATGCCTCACTGTGCCCCATGCCTCACTGTGCCTGTGTGTTACGGTTACGGTACCTCAGATCGGCGGCGTCCCGAGACTCCCGACTCCCAGCGGCCATTCTATTATTCAAAAGCCGCGCCTCCTCCAGTCCTCCTCGTTTGTGATAGGTGGAACACTCAATTTCCCAGCAGGCAGTGTTACGCCTATCACGGACATCCTCTCATCCTCATAACACAGACGGGGATGAGAGGATGTCCGTGATAGGCGGAACACTGCCTGCTGGGAAATTGAGTGTTCCGCCTATCACAGGCGACGAGGACTCGGAAGGTGCGGCTTTTGAAGACTGCAATGGCCGCTGTCTGTCTGCATGACACGCTGTTCAGGTAGGCAGACGGTGGCTTGCAGTTAGTTAGACTTACATTACATCTACTCGCGGCGGCTGCGGCGAGTAGATGTAATTGGGGTAACGCCGCCCAAGTAATGGGAACGGCGGTGCCACGAGGGTAAGAGTAATCAGTTAGATTACTCGTTACCCCAAAAAGTGGCTACGTTACCTAACGCCGTTTATTTAAACGGCATTAGTTACAACACTGTGTATCAGGAGCATGAAGAACAGCTAAGACCCGTTGCTTATGTGAGTAGGAGCTTAACCCTGGCTGAAAAGAATTACCCCACCCACAAGTTGGAATTCTTGGCCTTGAAGTGGGCTGTGGTGGACAAACTGAAGGACTACTTATATGGAGCTGACTTTGTGGTTAAAACAGACAATAACCCGCTCACCTACCTTCTAACCACAGCCAAGCTGGATGCCACCGGCCACCGTTGGTTGGCAGCCCTCTCAGGGTTCAATTTCAGTCTGAAGTACAGACCTGGGACTGGAAACCGAGATGCTGACGCCTTGTCCAGAAGATCTCATGCTCCCACTTGCATTGCAGAAGACTGGACCCAGGTAACCCCAGAGGGGGTACGGGCCTTGTGTCAGGGAGCAGAGCTTCAGGCTAATGATGGATCCAGGGCAGAGGAAATTGGAGTCTCGGTGGTTGGAGTGCCCAAGTATTACTGTGATGTAACCCAGATTGGACAAGAGAACTTGCCTAAACTATCCAAGAAGGATATGAGAAGGGATCAGCTGGAAGACCCCTTAGGGAGGTTGGCTCTGGAAGCCTTAGAAGACCAGAACCCGGAACTACTCTTGCAAGATCCTTCGAAGGAGGCCCGCTTATTACGCAAGGAATGGGACAGGTTGCAGGTGCATCAAGGGGTGGTCTATCGAAGGCCCCCTCTGATGACCTGGAAAACAAGTGGCAACTATTCCTGCCGGAAAAGCACGGCAAGACTGTTCTGGTTGCTCTACATGACAACCATGGCAACCTGGGGGCCGAGAGAACCTTTCAGCTCATAAGGAGCAGATTCTACTGGCCCTGTATGCAGGCTGAAGTAGAAGAATACTGTCACTCATGTGCTCGCTGCATACAAAGGAAGACACTGCCTCATCAAGCTGCCACAATGGGCCACCTACAAAGCCAAGGGCCCTTGGATTTGGTATGCATTGATTTTCTTTGTCTGGAACCTGATTTGAGTGGACATGGAAATGTTCTGGTGATAACCGATCATTTCACTCGATACGCCCAGGCCTTTCCAACTAAAGACCAGAAGGCCTCCACTGGGACCAAAGTACTTGTGGAGAAGTATTTTGTACATTACGGGCTACCTCAATGCCTCCACTCAGATCAAGGGAGGGACTTCAAAAGTCGACTAATCCAGAAGTTATTGGATTCCCTAGGCATAAAGAAGACCCACACAACCCCCTATCACCCACAAGGAGATGCCCAACCAGAACGGTTTAACAGAACTTTGTTGAATATGGGGGCAAGCATATAGCTGCCATAGTGCGCGCTTACAATAGCACAACGAGTGACGTCACCGGATACTCCCCTTAGAGACTAATGTTCGGTAGGGAAGCAAGGCTACCTGTAGACCTGGCCTTTGGCACTTCAATAGACAACACATCGGCTGCTTCACACAAGGGATACGTGGACAGGCTGCGGCAAAGCTTAAGACTGGCTTATGAGAAGGCACAAGCAACTTCCGACCAGAGAGGAGCCCGGAACAAGCAAAATTTTGACCTCAGGATCCAGATTCATGACTTGCAACCAGGAGACAGAGTGCTGTTGCGGAATCTGGGTGTTCCAGGAAAGCATAAGCTGGCTGACCGATGAAAATCACAGCCGTATGTAATTTGTAAAAAATTGCCTGGTTTGCCAGTGTACCAGTTGAAACCCGAAGGAAAAGTGGGACCCTTGAAAACCTGGCACAGGAACCACCTACTGCCCCTCTCCGAAGCAGTTTGGATACCTTCTACTCCGGATTCTCCTGAGCCACCTTCAACCTCCAATACCCCTAGGCCCAACGCCAGGTCTCAAACCACTCTGTCAGGAGAGATGGATGTCACAGACCAGAGTGAAGATGAGGAATTGGAACTGGACTGGCTGTGGCCATCTCAGGCACCTGAACCCATGGTCATGGATCAGTCATTCCCAGCTGAAGACCCAAGAGACTCCTTGTACAGTAGGTGCCGCCGATATTGTGTCAATCTCGCCGCTTCTAGTGGCGAGATTGACACCCTATGAGCTCCGTCGCGAGAGCCAGCGCCAAGCTGTCTCGTCATCGGGAAAGGAAAAATGTTCCTTTCACGATGAGCGACATGCATTGCCGGTAGACGGAGATCCGACATGGATTCCCGCCAATACCAGGCACTGTGTTTGGTATGAATCCTGAGCGGGAACTCCACGCCAATTTTTAAATAAAAAACCAGCATGGGTTCCCCCTCCAAGAGCATACCAGGCCCTTGGGTCTGGTATGGATTTGAAGGGGACTCCCCTAAGCCGAAAAATCGGCGTGGGGGTCCCCCTCAAGATCCAAACCAGACCCTTATCTGAGCACACAACCTGGCAGGCCGAAGGGGAAGAGGGGGGACGAGAGAGCGGCCCCCTCCCTCCTGAACCATACCAGGCCGCATGCCCTCAACATGGGGGGTTTGGTGCTCTGGGGCAGGGGGGCGACCTGCGGCCCCCCCCACCCCAAAGCACCCTGTCCCCATGTTGATGAGGACAGGGCCTCTTCCCGACAACCCTAGCCGTTGGTTGTCAGTGTCTGCGGGTGGGGGCTTATCGGAATCCGGGAGCCCCTTTTAATAAGGGGCCCCCAGATCCCGGCCCCCCACCCTATGTGAATGAGTATGGGGTACATCGTACCCCTACCTATTCACCTGGTGGAAAAAAATGGCAATAAAAAAAACACACACAGCTTTTTAAAGTAATTTATTGCACAGCTCCGGGGGTCTTCTTCCGACTTCGGGGGTCTCCGGTGTCGTCGCTGCGCTCTCCGGTTCTATCTTCCTTCTGCCGGGCCACCGCTATCTTCTTCCAGCTCTTTTGCTAGCGGAGGCCCGGTCTTCCCCATCGCCTTCTTCCCTCTTCTTCTTCTCTCCGGTTCTTTCTTTCTTCTGCTGGCCCCTCCACTATCTTCTTCCAGCTCTTTTGCTATTTGAGGGGCCGGTCTTCCCGTCATCGCCGTCGGCGTCTTCTTCTCTCTTCTCCTCCTCGATGTTGACTCGTCGCTTCCTCTCGCTGTAATGCTAAATCTTCGGTCCGCAGAGATTTATATAGGCTTCTCATGACGTCACAGTCACATGTTCCCATGACGTCACAGTCACATGCTCCGGGGCCACCCGGAGCATGTGACTGTGACATCATGAGAAGCCTATATAAATCTCTGCGGTCCGAAGATTTAGCATTACAGCGAGAGTAATATACAATGTCGGCGGCACCTACTGTACCTCTCTGCACCTGATTTGGATGCCCCTGAAGCAGTAGGATCCACTACACCTGTCCCAGTGGAAGTAAGAATGGAAGGATCCATTGTGCCTGATACCTTGGCCCACAGGGAGCAAAGAGTGAAGAGAACTATTCGCCCTCCCCGAAAACTAACCTACACCCAGATGGGAGAATGTTCTGAAGATACTGTAGTGACTACGAGAAGGACAGTAGAGAAACCTGATCCCTCCACTGTGAATTTGGTGGAGGGCAACCCCAGCTCACTCTCTGGCACAGTTAGGCAGGCCACTTCCACCAATGTGACTTGTGGGCAAGACAATCTCCCTTACCAAGCTTGGTGGGAGATTTCTCTGCCAGGCTCCTTTGTAGCAGTAAATTGTATTGTGTGTAAATATAATAATGCTGATGATATTTTTGGGGACCAAAGATTCTTTAGTGGGGGGAGTGTGTAGCGGGGTGTTGCTTTAAGGACCCAGAGTACAGCGGGACACCCAGGGTGCATTGCCCCACGCAAGGACTGCTGGGGTGGGCTATATAAAAGGGGGGCGGGCCGGCAATCGGTCTCTTTGGACATTGCCCGCCCAGCAAGTGGAACTCTGTACCGAGTCTGTTGTTCCTGATAGGGCCTGAAGTGTGGGCCCTGTGTTTCCAAAGAGCCTTCCATTTTCCACTGAGGAGCCCGAGGGACGTCTCATCCTGCCGCCTGTCTACTACTTCCAGGAGGACCGAAGACCCCGGGTGTTGTGGGATCTGTGTACCGAGACACAGCTACGGAAGATACTGACATTGACTGGTCCGGTTGGGTGAGAGAACACCTGCTCAAAGATTATTACAGGATCTCTAGGCCCTGTGTCTGTTGTTCAGGACCCACCGTTTATAGGTTGCATTTGCACGCCGGAGGGACAGTGCATTGAGTAGCTTAGTCACTTTCTGTTATCCATCGAGTTACCAGTACCTATTCCTGTGGATTATAATTTATCTTCAAAAAGTGCCCCACCATTTGCTAGCGAAGATCCTTCACTACGGAACTTGCATATAGGACAGTCAGGCCTGACATCTAAGTTTAGATATTGCTGGGCGCCATCTTGCCCACGAGGGAGGGGAGCTGCAAGCGGGGTCCGTTAGTTGAATGTGTACAGGATTGTATATTTGTTTACTTGCTAAATACCTTTTATTGCAGGGCTCTGCATATATTAATATGTACTGTTTATCTGCTTATCTATTTCACTCAAGTAAAAGTATCAGGATTAAGCAGACAATTTGTTTGGTGTTATTACTGTGTAGAAGAGACGGTTAGTGTCAGTTATACATCATATCACTGTGTGCCCTTTGTTGCCGGATTGTGTTATCTAAAGCTACGGGTCTCACAATCCTATCATCCCCTACTAGCTGTGCCAAGGGAGGGTGGAGCCAATTACTGGGATTTGACAGCGGTGCGTTACATGCCGAAAATCATACCAGCGGCTCTCTTAGCTGGGGGTATCGCTACAGTAGATTTGTTTTTAACTGTCTGTGATTTACGTGTTTTCAATACACCCAATTCTGTTGGTCCTGATGAAGGGGATAATCTGCGAAACTAGTTGAATTTCTCAGAAGATTTAATGCGCTTATCTCTGTAATGTATTTTACAGACAATAATATGTGTTTTTATATTGTATGTAATAAAACATGATTTTTATACAAACTGTATGATATAGGATAATTTTTATTTTTGCATGGTAAGTGTGCACACTGGGGTATATTTAAAGTACGCAAATGCTCTTTGTCCTTTTGCTACTATATCGGCATGATACCCTAGTGCTCACACATTTTAGATTTACTGCACTCTTTCCCACAAACATAAACTCGAAGCATTGCTTTATAAATTATGTCCCATGTGTATAAAGGAAACAAATACATTTCCTCCCAGTTGGTGTCTTTAAAACGTTTGCATTGTAATTGTAATAATTTCAAAAGATCACCAGGAGGTTGGCAAGACCAGTTTTGTACTTTTGCTTTCGTAAAAAAAAAAAATTTTTTTGTAAAGGATGGTTCCATTAAAGCAGATAAATTAGAATGATGTAAAGTTATCTACAAACCATACAGAGCAAGCTGCAGTGATTTTCATTTGTACTGCACTGTTAAATGGGCAAAGTAATGGCACTTTTTCTGGCTTCTATGTTTTGCAAAGACCAAAAATTGCCGCTCCAGGCAGATAAAGTTTTGGAAAGATATGCGTAAACACTGAACAAGTGTGAAACGTGTCAGTTGTCCTGGTTTATGCTGGTTTTTGTAGTGCCTGTATTTTTTCAATAAATATACGTTGGATTGGAGTGCGGCTGTCCTCACCATTTTTGTTTTCATTTCTATGTTTTGCAGCTGGCTTCTGGAGAAATGTGCCCAGGCATGCACTAAAACCTTACTGAGAGAACCAAACATCCCCATTCTCCTTCACAGCATTGTATTTATCACTAAGGCACAGCTACGATTTCATTTAAAATAAGGCAGTTTTCTTCTTTGATGTTGTCTTTGGGTCTGGATGCACTTTACCTGCACCGTCAATAATGAAATGCATCTTAGTACAACCTCAGATATTATTTATTATATTATTATTTTTAAATATATAGTATAAAGCATGATGTTGCTGTCTGATATAATATTTTTACATGTGTGACAGCAGGAAGGTAAAGTCACCTGGTTGCATCCAGGGGGGTAGATATATTTCGCCCAGATTCAGGCTTTACGCCGACTTATACAACTAGGTGGAGAGTTGTATAAGCCCAGCTGGGGCTAGTGGGCTCATGGATGACTCATACCTCTAGGGAGAGTGTGGGGCGTCGTGCAGACAGGGAGTTGATGAGACCAGCTGAAGCTTGTCAGCTCATTTAGGCCTCTATAAGAACTCCCAGCTTCATTAGATGTTAGCTCATGCCTGGACCCAGACCTGTGTGGACTGTCTAGGGAGAGTGAACCCCTGTGCGGTGAGACAAAGCCTGTGTGGCTATTTGCTTGGACATTTAAAACCAGGGACTTAAGGACTAGGACAGCACTAGGCTGATCCCAGTTGTTAGTTAGGAAACCTGTATGTTTAGTCAGAGGTCAAGTTGACCAGGATTTATTTTGTTTATGTTTCTTTTGCTTTGCTGTGTTTTGTCACTGTAAATAGAAAATAAACCGCACCTTTTTTGATTTTGAAAACCACAACCTCCGTTTGCTGGGCCTGTTTTTGTGTGGGGAGCCCATCCCGGGGGTCACACACACCCGCTGCCGAGCTAACCCCCTCACAGTTGGTGGAGAACCAGTGGCAGTTTTTTTTTAAGCCAGCATGGAGGAGATACTGAAACAGCTGGCTCTAGCAAATGCCAATCAACAGCAGACAAATGCAGGTTTGCAAAAGAGCCTTGCAGCTCATCAACAGAGCCTTGCAGCTCAACAACAGAACTTTGCAGCCCAGCAGCAAGCTCATCAACAGAGCCTTGCAGCCCAGCAGCAAGCTCATCAACAGAGCCTTGCAGCCCAGCAGCAGACAAACGCAACTTTGCAACAGAGTCTGGAGGCTCAGCAACAAGCCCAGCAGCAATCTGAGGCCCGCTTCATAGACCTGTTGCAGAAGCAAGAGCAGAGACTACAACAACAGATGGAAGCAGTAATGCAGCAACGTCCGCAGACCAGTGAGGAAAGCCGTCCCACTAATACCGCGTCCTTTGGGGTGAGTCGTTTATTGACAAAAATGACTGGAGAGGATGATCCAGAGGTATTTTTGACCACATTTGAAAGGACCGCTGAAAGAGAAAAGTGGCCTGAGGAGCAGTGGGCTGGACTGGTGGCTCCTCTGTTAACTGGTGAATCGCAGAAAGCTTACTATGACCTAGAGCCTAACCAAGCAAAAGACTATGTGATGCTAAAAGCTGAAATATTGGCAAGGCTGGGTGTCACCCTGGCTGTCCGGGCTCAGCGTGTGCATAACTGGACTTTCCAGCTTGGAAAACCCCCCAGGTCTCAAATGTATGATCTCATTCACCTGAGCAGAAAGTGGCTACAGCCAGAGACTTTGTCCGCACCAAAGATTGTGGAACGTGTTGTAATGGATCAGTTTTTGAGAGCTCTTCCTACTGCCATCCAAAAGTGGGTAAGCCATGGAGACCCAGAGACGGCCGATGGTCTTGTGGATCGTGTGGAGAAATACTTGGCTACAGAGAACCTGACGGCCTCTTCCAGAGACACTCGGACTTTCCACCCTAAGACCAGACCATCCCCAGGGGTGGATAAGAGGATTCCAAGGGGTGAGGGTGGAGAGAGTGAGAGGGTGGGAGCTCTACCCCAAGTTTGGCGAGAACAGCCTGGGAAATCAGCGGCTCAAGAGGCGGCAAGAAGGATCGTTTGCTACCGCTGCCGGCAAGCGGGACATATTGCAGCCAATTGCCCGGTTGTGGAGGAACCCATGCAGTGTGACTTTCTGACGGGCAGACGTCAGTCGCTGTGTGCGACAGTCGCATGCACTGCCATTCGAGGAACTGAGAAACATTTATGCAAAATGTGTGTTAATGGTAGAAATGTTGTGGTATTGCTGGATTCAGGTAGCCTTGTGACCCTGATAAAGGCTGAGTTAGTTAAAACAGAGGTCTCTGGGAATAGCAAGGTAGCTGTTATTTGTGTGCATGGGGACACCCGAGAGTATCCAGTGACTACAGTGTGTTTCGAGACCCCCAAAGGTACCCTCTTTCATCCAGTGGGCTTAGTATCTCAGTTACCGCATGACGCCATTGTGGGAAGGGATTTTCCGAAGTTCTGGGAACTGTGGGATGATCCTGAGCCCCCCACTGGTGCCCCTATGTACCAGGAATGTGATAGCCAGAACTCCCCTGAGAGTGGTGAGGACTCCCTGGAATTTCCCTTATCAGTATTGGCAGGGGAGACTCAAGAAACTGGAGAGGAGCCCACCTCCTCAGACGAAAACCTACCGTCTGTGGAGTTTTCTGATCTTGAGGTTCACAGGGAAAACTTTGCCACAGAACAGTTGAAAGACCCCGCCCTAATAAAGGCACGGGAAAACGTAGTGAAAATAGATGGCGAGTTAGTGAACCCAGATAATACCTGCACTTACCCATACTTCAGCGTAGAGAAGGACCTACTGTATCGGGTGGCAAAAAGGGCAGAAGAAACCGTTGAGCAGCTTGTGGTGCCCAAACCTTACAGGAAGTTGGTGTTGGAGTTGGCCCATGGGCACATTCTTGGAGGTCATCTGGGGACAGAGAAAACCCGAGAGAGGGTATTACAGAGATTCTATTGGCCGGGGGTGATGAAGGACATAGAAAATTATTGTTCCTCCTGCCCTGTGTGTCAGAGGTCGGCCCCGATGCCACATTTCCGTAGCCCGCTGGTCCCTCTACCCATCATTGAGGTCCCGTTTGAGAGGATCGCCATGGATTTGGTAGGTCCTATAATCAAGTCCGCTAGGGGGCACCAGTACATATTAGTTATAATGGACTATGCCACCCGTTATCCAGAAGCGATCCCTCTCCGAAATACCTCGGCCAAAACCATAGCCAAAGAGCTATCTCTTGTGTTTAGCCGGGTGGGTATTTGTAAAGAACTGCTTACGGACCAAGGTACACCCTTTATGACCCGGGTTATGAAGGAGCTGTGTAAATTGTTCAAAGTGACGCAATTACGTACATCTGTGTATCACCCCCAAACCGATGGGCTGGTTGAAAGATTCAACAAAACCCTAAAACAAATGTTGAAGAAAGTGGTGGATAGAGATGGAAAGGATTGGGACTGTCTACTTCCTTATCTGATGTTTGCTATTAGGGAGGTGCCCCAATCCTCTACGGGATTCTCCCCCTTTGAGTTACTGTATGGGAGACACCCAAGAGGGCTGTTGGATATTGCCAAGGAAACTTGGGAAAGTGAGAGTTCTCCCCACAGGAGTGTGATTGAGCATGTCGCCCTGATGCAAGACCGAATTGCACAGGTAATGCCCATCGTGAAGGAACATTTGGCCCAAGCGCAGTTAGCACAGCAGAGAGTGTACAACCGTGGAGCCAAGACCCGTACCTTTTCCCCGGGGGATAGGATACTGGTACTTGTCCCTACGGTTGAAAGTAAATTCCTTGCCAAATGGCAAGGCCCCTACGAGATAATGGAAAAAGTGAGCGAAGTGAATTACAAGGTCAGACAACCAGGAAGGCGAAAGCCCGAACAGATCTATCACGTTAATCTGTTGAAAGCCTGGAGGGATAGAGAGTCCCTAGTCGCAGACACTTGGTCACCAGCTCAAACTGGTTGCGTGATTCCTGAGGTTGGAATAGCAGCCACCTTGTCACAACCCCAACAACAGGAGGTTAAGGAGTTTGTGCTTCGCAACAAGGAGGTATTCTCTGAGCTGCCGGGACAAACATCTGGGGTAGAGCATGACATCATTACCCCGCCCGGTGAAAGGGTGAAGTTAAAACCCTATCGGATCCCAGAGGCCCGACGGGAGGCAATACGGGAGGAAGTACAGAAAATGCTGAACTTAGGGGTGATAGAGGAGTCCCAAAGTGATTGGTCTAGTCCCATTGTGTTGGTGCCTAAACCGGATGGGAGCTGGCGATTTTGTAACGATTTTCGTCAGTTGAACAAAGTTACAAAATTTGACACCTACCCCATGCCACGTATAGATGAGTTGATCGACCGGCTGGGAACAGCCCGATACATGACGACTCTTGACCTCACAAAAGGGTATTGGCAAATCCCCCTGGCCAAGTCGGCCAAAGAGAAAACCGCATTTGTAACCCCAGACGGGGCGTTCCAATATAAAAGAATGCCGTTCGGGTTACAGAATGCGCCGGCCACATTCCAGCGGAAAATGGACCAGATGCTGAGGCCCCATCGGAAGTATGCTGCGGCTTACATGGATGACGTAATTGTCCATAGCACAGATTGGGCCTCACATCTGCCAAAAGTGCAAGCAGTCCTGGACTCTGTTCGGGAAGCGGGGTTTACGGCTAACCCCAAGAAGTGTACCATTGGGCAGGAAGAGGCCAAATATCTTGGGTACACCATTGGGAGGGGAGTAATAAAACCCCAACTCAACAAAGTCGAGGCCATCCAGAGTTGGCCACGTCCCAACAGCAAGAAGCAGGTACGAGCCTTTCTGGGAATCGCTGGGTATTATCGGCGATTCATTCCCCACTTTGCTTCTAAGGCTGTGCCCCTAACCAACCTGACGAAGGGGAAAGGGTCGGTCATGATTAAATGGACCCCCGAGGCTGAGGCAGCATTCCAATTTTTGAAACAAGCCTTATGTAGCCAGCCAGTGTTGTACTCACCCGACCTCTCTAAAGACTTTGTCGTACAAAGTGATGCGTCAGATGTGGGGTTAGGAGCAGTATTGTCCCAGGTCTGGAACGGGGAAGAGCACCCAGTCATTTACCTCAGCAGGAAGTTGAAGTCCCATGAGGTAAATTACGCCACCGTTGAAAAGGAGTGTTTAGCGGTGAAGTGGGCTCTAGATTCCCTTCGGTACTACCTGCTAGGTAGGCACTTTGACTTGGTTACGGATCACGCTCCGTTAAAGTGGATGGCTCAAAACAAGGAAACAAATAGAAGAGTGAATAGGTGGTTCCTGGCCCTCCAGGAATTCAACTTCACAGTAAAGCATCGCCCTGGCGTTCAAATGGGGAATGTGGATGCTTTGTCTCGAGTACATGAATGCCTGATTGCTGGTGTTCCAACCCCGAGGTTAAAACAAGAGGGGGGGGTATGTGACAGCAGGAAGGTAAAGTCACCTGGTTGCATCCAGGGGGGTAGATATATTTTGCCCAGATTCAGGCTTTACGCCGACTTATACAACTAGGTGGAGAGTTGTATAAGCCCAGCTGGGGCTAGTGGGCTCATGGATGACTCATACCTCTAGGGAGAGTGTGGGGCGTCGTGCAGACAGGGAGTTGATGAGACCAGCTGAAGCTTGTCAGCTCATTTAGGCCTCTATAAGAACTCCCAGCTTCATTAGATGTTAGCTCATGCCTGGACCCAGACCTGTGTGGACTGTCTAGGGAGAGTGAACCCCTGTGCGGTGAGACAAAGCCTGTGTGGCTATTTGCTTGGACATTTAAAACCAGGGACTTAGGGACTAGGACAGCACTAGGCTGATCCCAGTTGTTAGTTAGGAAACCTGTATGTTTAGTCAGAGGTCAAGTTGACCAGGATTTATTTTGTTTATGTTTCTTTTGCTTTGCTGTGTTTTGTCACTGTAAATAGAAAATAAACCGCACCTTTTTTGATTTTGAAAACCACAACCTCCGTTTGCTGGGCCTGTTTTTGTGTGGGGAGCCCATCCCGGGGGTCACACACACCCGCTGCCGAGCTAACCCCCTCACACATGCTTAAGGATAAGTTCACCTTTAAAACAAATAATAATAATTGTAGCGCCCACCCCATTTAGGGGTGCTATATACCCAAATTTAGGGGTTGGTCTGAGATAGTAGTTAGGCTCAGACCATTCTCATTTTATAGGTTGTGCTGTTTATTTCCAGGATGGAATACTGGTGTGCAGTTCCCTGTGGCCTATAGGTGGCACTGCCATAATGGGTCAGGGTTGAACCACTGGTATTAGTGCTGTGCCTTGAGTGTCCTCTCTCGGCAGCGGTACGGTGGGTGTGGTCGACCTGCAGGGCATGCCGGGAGAGGATACATAAGGGGCAGACGCCGCCTGGGAGGGGTCTTCGTTCCAGAGACGGAGTCCTGGTGCGTGGCGCATGGCCCTCCAGGCCATGGGGCCACGTGTGCATCAGTCCCAGGCACCTTTAGTCCTGGGGCTGCATCTTCAACACTGGGCCAGCACCTTTAGCTGGAGTCCGCTTCAAGGAGGAGAAGTCCCAGGGTGTCTCTCGCGAGGGAGCCCGCTTCTAAGTAGAGGAGGCCAGGGGAGGACCTTTCTGACGGACCGGTGAGAGTTCATGGTGAAGGAAGGGGCCCGGTAACTCTCTGGAGGGACTCTTCTATCCACCAAGGGCCTAGTAATGTGCTACTGCTGGCACCTGTCCTTAAGTACCAGAAGCTAAGAGGTTTGGGGTCTGATAGATTCTGTGGCAGAGAGTCTCCCAATCGCATCTAGGAAAGAACTTGATCAAACGTCCGAGCATCAATTTGGCTGCTAGGATCCACTTGTAGGAGACTATCCGGGTGAGCTAAACCTACTCAGGGATAGAGTAGAGATTGTGACATCCATTTGTGCCTGGACTAACCTCCAAAACCTTGCTGTCCTGTTTCTCTTCCACCCTTTACCTATCTGTTGAACATTGAGAAAATAAACTCAACTTTGGAGTTTAAAGTGGTGTGGACATTGGAATTACTGGGGGGAATACAGAGACTTGTCCCTATATCCTAGGATACGAGAACCAACTGACGGAAGAACCTAGCTGTGGGACCCAAATACATAACACCGCTTAACCTCCTCATCCAGGAGGGTACGGTGTGCCTTTTTTTCCTGCAATTGAGCCAAAACAAGGGAAAAGGGTCCGTGTGCTACATAATAAATGTAAAAAAAAAAATCAGCAAAAAAAAAAAAATGCATTTATTATCTTTTTTTATTAGAAGTCTGTAAAGAATTGCACCTACGATCAGCAGACTCCTGCTGTTCAGACAAAAGCTGATAGCGGAGATTCACTAAAGTGCAGAAAAAACACGTAGAAAATTCATCTAATAATGATACTCAATGTGACTAATACGTGATAAACAATAACACATTTACATGAAACAAAGGTGCATGCAGTGGCGTACTAAGTGGGGGGCGGGGGGCGGGTCGCCCCGGGTGCCACACACTGGGGGTTGCCAGGCCGGCGCCCCCCCCCCTCCGCGACTGGAGACAGCGCCGTGGGTTTAGGCAGTGGCACCGAGTGGTGACAGAGGACACACATGGAGAGCCTGAGGTAGTGGCTTTGCAGGGGAGGGGTATTGCGAGCCACACTCGAGCCAGTCAGCACACCCGGGACCTGGCGCAATGATCCAATTCTCTCCTTCTCTCCGTGGTCGCGGCTCTAATCAGATTCTGCAGCGGCTTTCACAGCTGAGCAGAGTGAAGCCGCCTCCCCCTCCTACTTTATGTCTACACAGTGTTGTGCAGGCAGGAGGAGGGGGAGGCGGCTTCACTCTGCTCGGCTGTGACAGCGGCTGTCGAGACTGATCATCAGAGCCATGAGTCCGCGACCACGGAGAGAAGGAGAGAATGGGATTCTGGCGCTGGGTCCCGGGTGTGCCGACTGGCTCAGGTGCGGCTCACAATACTCCTCCCCCTGCAAAGCCACTACCTCGTTCTCTCCATGTGTGGTCTGAGGTACATCAGTCCAGGGGTGTGCAGTGTGAGAGGAGATCGCAGTATGGGGAGGGGGGGCTGCTTGTCTCCCCAGTCATCCAATTAGGCAGGGTTGTCGCTCGACAATCTTCAAAGCCTCCCGAGTCCCGAGGAAGCTGGAGTTGGTGGGCGGAAGCCGGGGGTGTGGCTGCCTCCTCCACTCCTCCCAAAGGCTCATTCACTGGCTGATCCTGGAGGAGAAAGAGGAGAGCACACAGGAGCCACGAGTGTCTGTATCTGCAGCTACACCGTAAGTGAGCAAATTGTCACTCTCTGTATACAGGCATACCCCACTTTTAAGTACACAATGGGTTTTATTTACTAAAGCTGGAAAGCGCAAAATCTAACTCACTTCTGCATAAAAACCAATGAGCTTACAGGTTTTATTACCAGGCTTAATTGAACAAGCTAGGGTTAGAAGCTCATTGGTTTCTATGCAGAAATGAGCCTGATTTTGGGCTTTCCAGCTTTAGTAAATAAAACCCATTGTGTACTTAAAAGTGGGGTATGCCTGTACAGCCCTAACCTGCCCCTATAGTGCCCTATACAGCCCTAACCTGCCCCTATAGTACCCTATTCAGCCCTAACCTGCCCCTATAGTGCCCTATACAGCCCTAACCTGCCCCTATAGTGCCCTATACAGCCCTAACCTGCCCCTATAGTACCCTATTCAGCCCTAACCTGCCCCTATAGTGCCCTATACAGCCTTAACCTGCCCCTATAGTGCCCTATACAGCCCTAACCTTCCCCTATAGTACCCTATCCAGCCCTAACCTGCCCCTATAGTACCCTATCCAGCCCTAACCTGCCCCTTTAGTACCCTATCCAGCCCTAACCTGGCAGCCCTAACCTGGCCCTATAGAACCCTATCTAGCCCTAACCTGCTCCTATAGTACCCTCTCCAGCCCTAACCTGCCCCTATAGTATCCTATCCAGCCCTAACCTGCCCCTATTGTACATTATACAACCCTAACCTGCCCCTATAGTACCCTATACTGTCCTAACCTGCCCCTATAGTACCCTATACTGTCCTAACCTGCCCCTATAATACCCCATACTGTCCTAACCTACCCCTATAATACCCCATACAGCCCTAACCTGCCACCATAATATCCTATACTACCCTGACCTGCCCCTATAATACCCTATATAGCCCTAGCCTGCCACCATAATACCCTATACTGCCCTGACCTGCCCCTATAATACCCTATACTGCCCTGACCTGCCCCTATACTGCCCTAACCTGCCCCTATAATACCCTATTCTGCCCTGACCTGCCCCTATAATACACTAACTGTCTTAAATTGAGCTAATCACACACTGTCGCTCAAAAAAAGCTCCTGCTCCTGTGATTTTGTTCGGGGAGGGGGGGTGCTAGAAATAGGATCTGCCCCGGGTGCCAAATGCCCTAGGTACGCCCCTGGGTGCATGTGCATATATATATATATATATATATATATATATATATATATATATATAGTCCATAAAGTGTTTCCGGTGGATAAAGTGACTTTCCAAGGTGAGTAGTTGTAAACCAGTTTGTCTGTAGATATTCACCACCAATAGAAAAAGAGGCTTACCAGACACGTTGAACCCAACTAGGCATATGCCCAATGAGTCAACAGATTTTGGTGCAACACCCAGGGGAGAGAAGTATGTCAGCATAAACAGCTTCCAATGTGGACATATGAAGCGGAGGTCCGTCACACTATTGTTGCCAATAGGTCTCTACCAAGGATATAGTGACTTAAACTCAAAGGCAATTCATTCAAATAGTACATTGATAAAATGAGAGAGAATAGGCCACATAGTGTGATACCATTTAGACAAAAAATATATTTATTGTATACGTAAAAATGGACACTCACATTTCAGAAGGTGTTAACCACTTAACGACCGCCCACTGTAAATATGCGTCGGCAGAATGGCACCGACAGGCAGAATCACGTACATATACGTGATTGCCTTTGTATAGTTGGGGGGTCCGATCGGACCCCCTTCTTTACAGTGGGTGGTCGTTTTACCTTCGGGAGCGATCCGGCATGAGGGGACGGCCGTTCGATTCCGGCCCCCCCCCCCTCTCGATCGCTCCCGGCGAATGAGAGAGCTTCCCCTGCCTGCCAGGCAGGAGGAAGTGATGTCATCTCTCCTGCGGCGCTCACATATACCGAGCGCCGTACAGGAGAAGATGCAGGTTAGTACACAAAACAGCACACTGACACCAGGACACATAGGCACATAAATCGCCCCCCCAGGCCCCCCCAGACACCCCCAGATCACCCCCCAGATCACCCCCCAGCCCCCAGTCACAGTGTCACTGATTGCAGTGACCATTTATTTAGTGATCACTGCAATCAGTGACATTTGTGACTGTAAAAGTGTCACTACATTTAGTTTTAGGTCCAGTGTAGCCCCCTAACCCCCCCTAATAAAGGTTTAACCCCCTGATCACCCCCCAGATAACCCTTTCACCCCCTAGCACTGCCGTCGCTAAGCAATCATTTTTCTGATCGATGTCTTAGCGTCGGTGATGCTGATCGGTAGCCAGTAATTTTTTTTAGGTTCGCCGCAGGTTTTTAGAGCGTCGGGTACCCCCATATATTACCTAATAAAGGTTTAACCCCCTTGATCGCGCCCCAGGTAACCCTTTCACCCCCTATCACCACTGTCACTAAGCGATAATTTTTCTGATCGATGTCTTAGCGTCGGCGATGCTGATCGGTAGCCAGTAATTTTTTTTAGGTTCGCCGCAGGTTTTTATAGCGTCGGGTACCCCCATATATTACCTAATAAAGGTTTAACCCCCTTGATCACCCCCCAGGTAACCCTTTCACCCCCTAGCACCGCCGTCGCTATGCGATCATTTTTCTGATCGATGTCTTAGCGTCGGTGATGCTGATCGGTAGCCAGTAATTTTTTTTAGGTTCGCCGCAGGTTTTTATAGCGTCGGGTACCCCCATATATTACCTAATAAAGGTTTAACCCCCTTGATCGCCCCCCAGGTAACCCTTTCACCCCCTATCACCACTGTCACTAGGCGATCATTTTTCTGATCGCTGTCTTAGCGTCGGTGATGCAGATCGGTAGCCAGTAATTTTTTTTAGGTTCGCCGCAGGTTTTTATAGCGTCAGGTACCCCAATATATTACCTAATAAAGGTTTAACCCCCTTGATCGCCCCCCAGGTAACCCTTTCACCCCCTATCACCACTGTCACTAGGCGATCATTTTTCTGATCGCTGTCTTAGCGTCGGTGATGCAGATCGGTAGCCAGTAATTTTTTTTAGGTTCGCCGCAGGTTTTTATAGCGTCAGGTACCCCAATATATTACCTAATAAAGTTTTAACCCCCTGATCGCCCCCCAGGTAACCCTTTCACCCCCTATCACCACTGTCGCTAAGCGATCGTTTTTATGATCGTTGTCTTAGTGTCGGTGATGCCGATAGGTAGCCAGTAATTTTTTTTTAGGTTCGCCGTCAGGTTTTTATATAGCGTCAGGTACCCCCATATATTACCTAATAAAGATTTTAACCCCCTAATTGCCCCTAGTTAACCCTTTCACCAGTGATCATCATATAAGTGTTACGGGTGACGCTGGTTAGTTAGTTTGCTTTTTATAGTGTCAGGGCACCCGCCGTATATATAACCCAATAAAGGTTTAACCCCCTGATCGCCCTGTGGGTGATATCAATTAGGTTTTAGCGTCAGAGAGGGTCTGCGTCACACCCCAGGCAGCGTCAGGTTAGTGCCAGTAGCGCTAACACCCACGCGTTAAGCATACACCCCCCTTAGTGGTATAGTATCTGAACAGATCAATATCTGATCTGATCAGATCTATACTAGCGTCCCCAGCAGTTTAGGGTTCCCAAAAACGCAGTGTTAGCGGGATCAGCCCAGATACCTGCTAGCACCTGCGTTTTGCCCCTCCGTTCAGCCCAGGCCACCCAAGTGCAGTATCGATCGATCACTGTCACTTACAAAACACAACACACATAACTGCAGCGTTCGCAGAGACAGGCCTGATCCCTGCGACTCCAGTGCTGTAGGAGGTGATTTCACCACCACAGTTAAAAAAAAAAAAGCATATATGCCGAAGCATTGGGGCAGCAGGGGCGGAGGAGCGATTTTGCTCCTAATGCCGCGTACATACGGTCGAAATTCCGACGGAGGCTTGCCCGTGGAAAAGTCTGACCATGTGTACGCGGCATAACTTTTGCGGGAAGATGCCCCCATGCTTCGGCATATATAAATGGTGCATGTATGCCCATCATTAGAAGTGGGTGGATGAAGGGCGGTATTCTAATGGTGGGCATACCCACCGATCAATCTTTTTTTTTCGTTCAGCCAACAGGCTGCATGAAAAAAAAGATTACAATACATGTCCAACAAGGACCAGCAACGTACTGGTATGTTGCTGGAGTTTGAATGTTTATACCAGAATGATGCCTGCGGGTTTAGGTATCATCTTGGTATCATTCTTTTCAGCCAGCAGCCGGCTTTCATGTAAAAGCAATCCTAGTGGCTAATTAGCCTCTGGACTGCTTTTACAAGCAGTGGGAGGGAATGTCCCCCCCCCCGGATATAAAAAGCGCCATTGGGAAATTGGGAAAGCATTTTATCACACCGATCTTGGTGTGGTCAGATGCTTTGAGGGCAGAGGAAATATCTAGGGTCCAATAGACCCCAGTTTTTTCAAAAAAGAGTACCTGTCATTACCTATTGCTATCATAGGGGATATTTACATTCCCTGAGATAACAATAAAAATGAAAAAAAAAATAAATATGGAAGCAACAGTTTAAAAATAAAATAAAAAAGCAAAATTAATAATAAAAAAAATAAATAAAAAAAAAAAGCACCCCTGTCCTGCCCTGCTCTTGCCCAATGGCGAACGCAAGCGTCGGTCTGGCGTCATATGTAAACAGCAATTGCACCATGCATGTGAGGTATCACCGTGAAGGTCAGATCGAGAGCAGTAATTTTAGCAGTAGACCTCCTCTGTAAATCTAACCGGGTAACCTGTAAAGGCTTTTAAAGGCTTTTAAAAATGTATGTAGTTTGTCGCCAATGCGCGTTTGTGCGAAATTTTAAAGCATGTCGTGTTTGGTATCTATGTACTCGGCCTAAGATCATCTTTTTTATTTCATTAAACATTTGGGCAATATAGTGTGTTTTAGTGCATTAAAATTAAAAAAAGTGTATTTTTTCCCCAAAAAATGCGTTTGAAAAATCGCTGCGCAAATACTGTGTAGAAAAAAAAAATGCAACACCCACCATTTTATTCTGTAGGGCCTTTGCTTTAAAAATATATATAATGTTTGGGGGTTTAACATAATTTTCTTGCAAAAAAAAAATTTTTTCATGTAAACAAAAAGTGTCAAAAAGGGCTTTGTCTTCAAGTGGTTAGAAGAGTGGATGTAAGCTTCCTAATGTTGTGTATAAAATGCCAGAACAGTTCAAAACCCCCCAAATGACCCCATTTTGGAAAGTAGACACCCCAAGCTATATACTGAGAGGCATGTCGAGTCCATGGAATATTTTATATGTTGACACAAGTTGCGGAAAAAAGACAATTTTTTTTTTGCACAAAGTTGCCACTAAATGATATATTGCTCAAACATGCCATGGGCATATGTGGAATTACACCCCAAAATACATTCTGTTGCTTCTCCTGAGTACGGGGATACCACATGTGTGAGACTTTTTGGGAGCCTAGCCACGTACGGGACCCCAAAATCCAATCACCGCCTTCAGGCTTTCTAAGGGTGTCAATTTTTGATTTCACTTCTCACTGCCTATCACAGTTTCGGAGGCCATGGAATGCCCAGATGGCACAAAACCCCCCCCAAATGACCCCATTTTGGAAAGTAGACACCCCAAGCTATTTGCTGAGAGGTATTGTGAGTATTTTGCAGATCTCGCTTTTTGTCACAAAGTTTTGAAAATTGAAAAAAAAAAGAAAAAAAAAATGTTCTTTCTTCATTTTCAAAAACAAATGAGAGCTGTAAAATACTCACCATGCCTCTCAGCAAACAGCTTGGGGTGTCTACTTTCCAAAATGGGGTCATTTGGGGGGGTTTTGTGCTATTTTGGCATTTTATGGCCTTCGAAACTGTGATAGGTAGTGAGGAGTCAAATCAAAAATTTGTGCCTAGAAATCCTGAAGGCGGTGATTGGTTTTCGGGGTCCCGTACGCGGCTAGGCTCCTAAAAAGTCCCACACATGTGGTATCCCCGTACTCAGGAGAAGCAGCAAAATTTATTTTGGGGTGCAATTCCACATATAACCATGGCATGTGTGAGCAATATATCATTTAGTGACAACTTTTTGTAATTTTTTTTTTTTGTCATTATTCAATCACTTGGGACAAAAAATATATATTCAATGGGCTCAACAGGCCTCTCAGCAATTTCCTTGGGGTGTCTACTTTCTAAAATGGGGTCATTTGGGGGGGTTTTGTGCTATTTTGGCATTTTATGGCCTTCAAAACTGTGATAGGTAGTGAGGAGTGAAATCAAAAATTTGCGCCCTTAGAAATCCTGAAGGCGGTGCTTGGTTTCCGGGGTCCCGTACGTGGCTAGGCTCCTAAAAAGTCCCACACATGTGGTATCCCCGTACTCAGGAGAAGCAGCAGAATGTATTTTGGGGTGCAATTCCACATATAACCATGGCATGTGTGAGCAATATATCATTTAGTGACAACTTTTTGTAATTTTTTATTTTTTTTTGTCATTATTCAATCACTTGGGACAAAAAAAAAAATATTCAATGGGCTCAACATGCCCCTCAGCAATTTCCTTGGGGTGTCTACTTTCTAAAATGGGGTCATTTGGGGGGGTTTTGTACTGCCCTGCCATTTTAGCACCTCAAGAAATGAGATAGGCAGTCATAAATTTAAAGCTGTGTAAATTCCAGAAAATGTACCCTAGTTTGTAAACGCTATAACTTTTGCGCAAACCAATAAATATACGCTTATTGACATTTTTTTTACTAAAGACATGTGGCTGAATACATTTTGGCCTAAATGTATGACTAAAATTGAGTTTATTCGATTTTTCTTATAACAAAAAGTAGAAAATATCATTTTTTTTCAAAATTTTCGGTCTTTTTCCGTTTATATCGCAAAAAATAAAAATCGCAGAGGCAATCAAATACCATTAAAAGAAAGCTCTATTTGTGGGAAGAAAAGGATGCAAATTTTGTTTGGGTACAGCATTGCATGTCCGCACAATTTACAGTTAAAGCAGCGCAGTGCAAAATTCTGAATTCACCTCTGGTCCTTTAGCTACCAAATGGTCCGGGGCTTAAGTGGTTAAAAGCATGTAGATAAAATCAAATAATCGCAGTGGCTTCAGCAAAGCCCGTCCCAATACCTTGTATGGGCAGGCAGTTACAGAATGACAGGAATAATGAATGAACTAGGTAGTGCGCTCATCAGTGCTCTTGTAGTTCATTGAGAACTACAAGCCGTCAGCTGCAATGAATGACGGTAGTTGCAGTTCTCCCATTCACAGAGCTCTGTTTCTTTTTCGTACATCACGGGACACAGAGCGACTTAGTCATTACTAATGGGTTATATAGTTTACCTTCAGGTGCTGGCACTGGCAACTTCCAAACCGGAAGTACCCTCCCCTATATAAGCCCCTCCCATCCGGGAGCACCTCAGTTTTTTGCCAGTGTCTAAGGTGTTGGCCAAAGAGTAACATGTGTTTTCACTGGGCTTGCGTACAGGTTCTTTTATGGGCCTTAGTAAGCTATTCCGGATCCCACCAAAAAAGCTTCATAGCTAAACGGTCGGTACCCGGGCCTTGCAACAGAAGAGCAAGGTTTTGCCTGTAATGCCTCTCTTAGGAGGGCTGGACCCTGGGATCCAGAGCTCTGGTCATACCCACGACCAAGATGTTTTCTGTGCAGGGTGCTATACAGGTCCAGGGGAGTGGAATCCTTGGGAACCCGGTCCCTGAAGGTTTAATTACAATGCCTGCCGTGATAGGTGAAGTTTGGGCTTCTGTGGACCAAACAGAGTCCTGCGGCGGGGAGCAGGTAAGTGGGGGCCCCCAGGAACTTGGTTCTATTGGGGGACCCCCAAGCCTAATTTGTCTTTCTGTCTGTTACCTAACGGTATTCCCGCTAATATCTGTGTATGCCTGTAACTACTGAAAATGTAAAATTTTAATAGTAGTCAAGAAAAAAAAAAAAAAAGAGGACCGCGGTACCTGTGTTAAACCACTAGAGGCCGCTGTGGTCCATTTTTCTTGTCATGTGGATCTTTGGTTTTCTCAAGTCAAAAGATCCAGGCAGTTGGTAAGTTTCTCTGTGGGAATCCACTTCCTCTGCCCTGTTGCTGCGCTCATCCACCGCACAGGCCCTCCGGCAAAAAGAGCCCTGGCTCCTAGTCCCTGTTTGATTTTCGAAAAGGGCGCCAATGGCGCACGGGCGCGCGGGCGCGTGCACGCGCCTCCTATGAAAAAAAAAGGGGCGGGGCGGGTGGATGACGCTCGATGCGTGCCACGGCGCTTCTGCGCATGTGCAGGCATCCCAGCTTGTATAAAGACACAGTACAAGTGTCAGCTGGATGCAAAGAGAGCTAGCAACAAACAGTGGCACACAGAAGCGGTTGATGCAGGCATCCCCATAGAAAGGCACTTTAGTGGACACCAGCTGGTATATAGCAGCAACTCTGTTAGACTATTACCAGCAAAATTGGTGTATGACGACGGGAATACCTCAGCTTTGTGCTTAAAGGATATGTCGTCCAGACGCTCCGGAAATAAGTCTTCCAGGAAGCCAAAGGGGTCTCCATCGGGCTCTGAGGATATTGGGCATGCTTGTACTGCACCAATCTCCCCTGAGAATTCAGAGGTCAGTAGCCGTAGAAACCCCGCAGGAGTGCCTGGTGCTGCGGCTGTCCCCAGTCCACCTGCTCCTGTATATATAACAGAGGAGGTTTTTTCCTCAACTCTGGGAGGATTGGAAGAGAGATTAACAGCATTGATCGCTGCTTCCCTGTCACAGGGAAAGCGCGTCCGATCTCCGTCTCCTCCTTCAGAGTGCCTGTTAGTGGAGGAACAGCCCCACACAGAGATCGACCTACCTGAAGGGGATCAGGATGAGGTTGATTCAGTTATGGAGGAATCAACAGTGGAAGAACCTTTCTCAGCATCTCAGGCTGAAAGATTATGGGTTCAGTCTCTGACTAACATGGTCCGATCAGCATTTAAAATGCCTCTGGCGGAACCATCAACCACTACGGTTTCCTCGCTGGGGTCGCTAAAAGCTCCCCAGGCTGTCTGTTCCTTCCCAATCCACCCTTTATTAGAAGGGCTTATTTACCAGGATTGGGAGCATCCTGATAAAATATTTGCTCCCCCCAAGAGATTTCCGGTGATCTATCCCATGGAGGATAAGTTCATAAAAAAATGGAGGGTCCCTACAGTGGACGCAGCCATCTCTTCTGTGAACAAATCACTGACATGTCCAGTAGATAATATTCCAATGTTCAAAGACCCAATAGATAAAAAATTGGAGTCTTTACTAAAATCTGCTTTCTCTACAGCAAGCATGGTGACACAACCTGCGGTAGCAGCGATTGGAGTCTGCCAAGCAGTGAAAGATCAGTTGAAACAAGTCTTAAGGGACTTACCAGATCAGCAGGCTCTTGCCCTAGCTGACCTGCCTAGAGCCTTGTGTTTTGCGGTGGACGCCATAAAGGATACAATCCAACAGGCCTCCCGCTTTACGCTGTCTGTAGTACATATGCGTAGGCTTCTGTGGCTCAAAAACTGGTCTGCTGATGCTCCCTGTAAGAAACTGCTGGTTAGCTTCCCATTTCATGGAGAACGCTTATTTGGAGAAGATCTGGACAAATATATCCAGAAAATTTCTGCCGGTAAAAGTTCACTCTTACCGGTTAAGAACAAGAGTAGAAGTCCTTCTTTTAAGAGGCCTACTTCTCCAGTCCCGGGCACATCGGCTGTGAAACAGTTCCGACGGCCTCCGCGGTCAAATTCAGGGGGCAGAAATCAGGGACAATCACAGGGTAACAAGAAGCCCTGGATCAAGAGAGGTACAAAACCTCCCCCCAAGTCATGAAGCGTTGCCCCCACTCAATCGGGTGGGGGGAAGGCTTCAGTTGTTCACAGAGACCTGGCGGGACACCATCAGAGACAGATGGGTGCTCTCCGCAGTAAGTCTGGGATACAAGCTGGAGTTAAAAGGCACTCCTCCTGCCCAATTTATGAGGTCAAACGTGCCAAGAGATCCCCAGAAGAGAGGATCCCTCCTTCTGGCACTAGAACAACTATTGCTCCAAGGTGTAATCATGAAGGTTCCCCTGGAAGAAAATGGATTCGGGATTTACTCGAACCTTTTCACAGTCCCCAAACCAAATGGGGACGTGAGGCCCATATTAAATCTAAAAGGGCTAAACAAGTTCCTAAATATCAGGACTTTTCGGATGGAGTCGATCCGATCGGTGGCCACCGCCCTACAAGGGCAGGAATGGTTAGCCTCGATCGACATAAGGGATGCTTATCTGCATATTCCCATCTTTCCGGCCCACCAGAAATTTCTACGCTTTGCAGTAGAAGGGCGCCATTTTCAGTTCAGAGCCTTACCTTTCGGTCTGGCCACAGCACCACAAGTGTTCACAAAGGTTCTGGCCCCACTATTGGCCAATCTAAGAACACAAGGTGTAACGATAATGGCATATCTAGACGACCTGCTACTAATAGACCACTCAGTGGAAAAGCTGGAAGTAGCTATTCACAAGACAATCAAGTATCTGGAATATCACGGTTGGATTATCAACCGGGACAAGTCAGCCCTAAGACCAGTCAAAAGTCTGGAATACTTAGGGCTAAGGCTGGATTCAAATCAGAGAAAGATTTTCTTACCTCCAGAGAAGGTGTCGTCTTTAAAAGATTTGACCCACTTAGTGGGTACAAAAAGAAAACCATCCATACGCCTGTGCATGAGGCTGCTGGGAAAAATGGTGGCTTCATTCGAAGCAGTACCCTACGGTCAATTCCATTCAAGGAATTTGCAAAGGGCCATACTGTCAGCCTGGAACAAAAAAGTTCAGGCTTTAGACTTACCAATGTCCCTGTCCCCTTCCGTTCGCAAGAGCCTCCATTGGTGGTTGGTGCCCCAGAATCTGGAAAAAGGGAAACCCTTCAGTCCGGTTTCTTGGAAGGTGGTCACTACAGATGCCAGCCTCATAGGCTGGGGGGCAGTACTGGAGCAATGGTCTCTCCAGGGCAAGTGGTCAGAAGCAGAAAAGGCCCTGCCCATCAATCTCTTAGAGATACGAGCAGCCCGGTATGCCCTAGTAGCATGGACATCCAAACTCCAAGGGTCCCCTGTCAGAATTCAATCAGACAATGCCACAGCAGTGGCATATATCAATCACCAGGGTGGCACCAGGAGTCGTGCAGCCCAGAGGGAAGCAAATTGCATCCTGGAGTGGGCAGAAAGATATGTCCCAGCCATATCCGCGGTTTTCATCCCAGGAGTGGAAAATTGGAGAGCAGACTTTTTAAGTCGCCAACAATTAGGCCCGGGGGAATGGTCTCTTCACCCCGAGGTTTTCCAGGCAATATGCCAGCGGTGGGGAACACCGGATGTAGATCTGCTAGCATCCAGATTCAACGCAAAGGTGGACAGATTTGTGTCTCGCACAAGGGATCCCCTAGCTTGCGGCTCGGATGCCCTAGTGTTCCCTTGGGATCAGTTCAAGCTGATATATGCATTCCCACCGCCACAATTGTTACCGCGATTAATCCGCAGAATCAGGGTAGAAAAGAAACCAGTGATTCTGGTGGCTCCAGCGTGGCCCCGAAGGGCATGGTACGCGGAGATTGTAAAAATGTCAGTGAGGAGTCCTTGGACCCTCCCACATCGTCCGGACCTGCTGTCGCAAGGACCGATATACCACCCTTCCTTACCAGCCCTAGGTTTGACGGCCTGGCTATTGAAGCCCACATTCTGAAAAAGAGAGGGCTCTCTAATTCTGTGGTATCTACCATGATCAATGCCAGGAAGCCGGTATCCAGGCAGATCTATTATAGGATCTGGAAGGCGTACATTACGTGGTGTGAGGCCAAGAAATGGCATCCACGTAAGTACGTGATAGGTAGGATTTTGGACTTCCTACAGTGGGCTGTAGATAGGAAGCTGGCCTTGAGTACTATCAAGGGTCAGATTTCGGCCTTGTCAATATTTTTTCAAAGGCCCTTGGCTTCGCATTCACTAGTCAAAGCTTTCATACAAGGAGTGATGCGTATTAGCCCTCCGGTTAGTATTCCCATATGTCCATGGGACTTAAACCTGGTTCTGTCGGTTCTACAGAAACAACCGTTTGAACCATTGCAACACATTTCCTTGGTTCTTCTCACCAGGAAATTGATTTTCTTAGTAGCCATTTGTTCGGCTAAAAGAGTATCGGAATTAGCCGCCTTGTCCTGTAAGGAGCCATATCTGGTTGTCCATAAGGACAGAGTAGTATTACGTCCTCATCCAGCCTTTCTTCCTAAGGTGGTATCGAGGTTTCATTTGAACCAAGATGTGGTTCTTCCTTCTTTTTTCCCCAAACCTAGCTCGGTAGAGGAAAAGTTATTACATTCTTTGGATGTAGTAAGAGCAGTTAAAGCTTATCTAAAAGCCACTGCTCAGATTCGCAGAACGGATACTTTGTTTATTCTGCCGGAAGGCCCTAGAAAGGGTCAGGCAGCATCAAAATCTACTTTAGCCAAGTGCATTCGACAGGTCATAATACAAGCCTATGGCTTGAGAAAGAGACTGCCTCCGTTCAAAGTTAGGGCGCACTCCACAAGAGCAGTTGGAACTTCATGGGCAGTGCATCACCAGGCCTCCCTGGCTCAAGTATGTAAGGCCGCAACATGGTCTTCGGTACACACGTTTACTAGATTCTACCAGGTAGACGTTAGAAGTCAGGAGGATGTCGCCTTTGGGCGCAGTGTGTTGCAGGCCGCAAAAGATCCTCATGCCTGATGGCGCCCAGCTTATGTATCCCTCCCCTCATTTGGCATTGCTTTGGGACGTCCCATTAGTAAAGACTAAGTCGCTCTGTGTCCCGTGATGTACGAAAAAGAAAAAGGGATTTTTATAACAGCTTACCTGTAAAATCCTTTTCTTGGAGTACATCACGGGACACAGAGCTCCCACCCCTCTTTTTGGGACACTTATTGCTTTGCTACAAAACGGAGGTGCTCCCGGATGGGAGGGGCTTATATAGGGGAGGGTACTTCCGGTTTGGAAGTTGCCAGTGCCAGCACCTGAAGGTAAACTATATAACCCATTAGTAATGACTAAGTCGCTCTGTGTCCCGTGATGTACTCCAAGAAAAGGATTTTACAGGTAAGCTGTTATAAAAATCCCTTTTTTTATTTTATTTTGACAGCGGATACAACTAGAAGATCCAAAGCCCACTGTCACAACGGTGACTCGGGGGGTGCAGGGGCTGCTCCTTTAGTAACATATTACACCCTGGATATGAGTGCAACATGTAAAATGTTATGAAAGATCAACTTATCCTTTAAATTCTAATAGGTGATTTACTTAAAGCGGTAATAAACTCCACTTTGCAACTTTTACCTACAAGGTAAGCTTATTAATGACTTCAGCTCCGGAAGGTTTACCCTCCTTCATGACCAGGGCATTTTTTGCGATATGGCACTGCGTTACTTTAACTGACAATTGCGCAAGCATGCAATGCTGTACCCAAATTAAATTGTTCCCCCAAATAGAGCTTTTTTTTGGTGGTATTTGATCACCTCTGCAGTTTAAATTTTTTGGTGCTATAAACAAAAAAAGATCGACATTTTTGAAAATAAAAAACAATATTTTTGACTTTCTGCTATAAAACCCATCCAATATTTTTTTTCTTCAATGTAGTTTCTTCATCAATTTAGGCCAATATGTATTCTGCTACATATTTTTGTATTTTTGGTAAAAAAAATCCCAATACATGTACCGCATATACTCGAGTATAAGCCGACCGAATATAAGCCGAGGCCCTAATTTTACCACAAAAAACTGGGAAAACTTATTGACTCGAGTATAAGCCTAGGGTGTACATCTGCATGCCTCACTGTGTCCATGTGAATGCCTCACTGTGTCCATGCCTCACTGTGTCCATGCCTCACTGTGCCCATGCCTCACTGTGCCCATGCCTCACTGTGCCCAATCTCCCCACCTGATCTCCGGCACTGTGTCAATCTGAAGCCTTACGATCTCCCGGCGCAGTTTACCAAAGCGCCTCCTCCTCATCAGTGTTGGAACACTGACTCGGTTTCCCAGCAGTGAGTCAGTGTTACGCCTATCACTAGACTGACAACACTGAGCAGATTTGACACAGAGAGCAGAGTCGACACAGACTTGAGTATAAGCCGAGGGGGCATTTTCAGCACAAAAAAATTTGCTGAAAAATTTGGCTTATACTCGAGTATATACGGTATATTGATAAGTTTGTGCAAAAGTTATAGCGGCTGCAAACAATGGTATATATAATTATTTTTTTTTACTGGTAATTGCAGCGATCAGCGGGAGTGGGTCGTCGGCAGGGCGCACGCGCGATCGAGGCCTACACATGTCAGATCACTTACTAGGTACGTGATCTGGCGCAGAGCAGCCACCCTGTCACAGAAAATGTACATGGGGTGGCCGCTAAGCGGTTAATACCATAAGGTAAAATAAATATCTTGTAAACGTGCACCATTTAGGAGCTATTCACATGTTTTGTAGTCGGTTACTTCACCGGGGTATGTGCACTGCATTCATGACCATGGCTTCCATGCTCATGCACTGGATTGATCATTCAAACAGCCAGTACCCATGAACCTGAAGGAGGCTTGGTGAAGAAGAAAATGTCAGCTATGACACCGAGCTGCTGGAGGGCTTCATTTTCATAGGTCTTTTATAATGTGCTAGTATGCGTTGTATACTAGCATATTATGCCATTACCTTTTTTCAGGATTTAATACCACTTTAAGAAGTAAGTATTAAATACACTCAAAGCTAATATTTTAATTATGGGCAGAGGATTCCCATGCTATGGGCAGAGGATTCCCATCGAATGTATCTCTCCACTGGAGTTCCTTAGCTGACCTAATTCCCTTTAGAGTCTCAATCCTCTTTTTACACTATTTTTAATTTAAAATAAGTGAAAAATGTTATTATAGCACTAGGCTTAGTGGTGGTGGCAGGTGACTTAGGTCCTTGGAAAGATACCACCATAGTCCTTGTGAGCTAGTTGGAAATGCAGACACTAGCATCTACTAAAAACTAAATGTTAGTTTTGTGTTAGGGAAAAAAGGAAAATTGTTACTGTACCCAAGTAAACAGTTATTACCAAAATGTCAGAAAAGCCAAAAAACAATAACAATGGCTGTATAATACAATACCTTGTGGACACCCTTCACCAATGCCAGGACAAGGTCATCCAGTGTCTAGGACAATGATGGCAATCTGCGCCAACCTCCCCCCCCATTTCCAGGTTGGAAGAAGGGATGGGGCTAATAGCGATGCTTGTAGTGCACCATGACAGAAATGTATGTCATTTTTTTGCTGAAATATCAGTGCTATGGGGCTAAAGTGGAGAAAGAAAAAAAATGTCCCTACGTAGGTGGTATCACTGGAGGAAAAAAACACCCTTGTTTCAGTGGTGTCACTGGAAGGAAAAAATGTCCCTGCTTTGATGTGTCACTGGAAAGAAAAAAATGTCCCTGTCTTGGTGATGTAAAAAGGGTGGTGTCTAGAGGCAACAGTGCTGCTGGTCGTGGACACGGTGCATCCTCATCAGCACGTGGCCGTGGGACACGCTTGTCCTTCTTTTCGGCAGCTGAAACATGCCCAAGACTTGGTAGAGTGGATGACCAAGCCGTCCTCATCCTCCTCGTCCTCTCTCACCCAGGCTCAGGGTACTTTGTCTGGCAAAGCAGCTGCCAAAGCGGCCTTTTCCCTCGGCTCAATGGCATCAGTCACTCCTTCCCTAGCCCCACCATGTCCTCTTAAGGAGTACCCCGAACTGTTTGAGTCCTTGTTGGATACATGCTCCTGGAGGATGCCCAGCGTTTTGAAGGCTCCGATGATGGAACCCAGCTGGAGGAAGGCAGTAACGTGAGCCCAGAGAGAGGAGGTAGTAACATGAGCCCAGAGGACAGCTATCTGGCAGTCATGTTCCCCCAGTTGCAGCATACTGCCAGATTTGCTCCAGTGATGAGGAGGGAGGGGATGATGAGGTCACTCACTCCATGTGAGTGCTTGATAGGAGAGAGGAGGCACATCTCCAACGAGGCAGGATGCCTTCCAGGGGCCAGCTTAAGGGCAGCACACCGACTGCATCACACCGCAGAGCTCCGCATGTGCAGGGCGCTGCTGTCTCTGTGTGTTATTCCAAAAGTTCTTTGGTGTGGGCCTTTTTTCAGACGTGTGCAGCAGATCGCACCGTTGCCATTTGCAACATATGTCTAAAGCGTATCTCGCGTGGCCAAAACATCAGCCGCTTTGGCACCACGTGCTTGACCAGACATATGTCGACCTGCCATGCAGTCCGTTGGCAAGCTTACCAAAAAGACCCACACCAAAGAACAAAGCGGACCTCTTCTTGCTCCTCATCAGCTGGGATCTCCAACCCCACTATACCTTCAGTCCTCTCTGAAACCTGCACTGAGAGGAATGAAGGTGTAGAATTAGGTGTGTCACAGCTAAGTACTTGCAGACAATCTGCAGACAATCTGCTATCGGTACACCGACGTCCGATTGTACCAGGCAAATTTCCCTGCCCCAGCTGCTGCACCGCCGAAAGAAGTTCGCTCCCAGCCATCCACATGCCCAGCGGTTGAATGCTAGTTTGGCTAAATTGCTAGCACTTCAACTGCTGTCTTTTCAGTTGGTAGACTCTGCCCCCTTCCGTGAATTTGTGGAATGTGCGGTTCCTCAGTGGCAGGTTCCCAAACGCCACTTTTTCTCACGGAAGGCGATTCCGGCTCTCTACCGGCATGTGGAAGGCAATGTCTTGGCCTCGGTGGACAGGGCGGTCAGCGATAAGGTGCATATTACCGCTGACTCATGGTCCAGCAGGAATGGACAGGGACGTTACCTATCTTTCACGGCACATTGGGTGACTCTGCTGGCAGCTGGGAAGGATGCAGGACAAGGTGCAGTAGTGTTGGAGGTTGTTCCGCCACCACGCCTCCAAAATGTTACTACTGGTGATTCTGACACACCTCTCTCCTCCACCCCCTCCTCTTCTTCTTCCTCCATGGCCTCTACCTGTGCTTTGTCCTCGGAACCAGCGGTGCTCCGTAGGCATTCAAGGGGCTACGCAAGTACGCAGGCAAAAAGATGCCATGCAGTGCTTGAGCTGGTGTGCTTGGGGGACAGGAGCCACACTGGGGCAGAGATTCTGTCAGCTCTGCAGGGGCAGGCTCAGAGGTGGCTGACGCGATGCCAGCTTAACCCAGGAAAGGTGGCTTCCGACAATGGCACCAACCTCCTCTCCGCCCTCCGACAGGGACAACTGACCCATGTGCCCTGTTTGGCTCACGTCCTTAACTTGGTGGTGCAGCGGTTCTTGGGCAGGTACCCGGGCTTACAGGAGGTCCTGAAGCAGACCAGGAAGCTCTGTGGGCATTTCCGCCGGTCATATAATGCCAGTGCTCGGCTGGCTGACCTGCAAAAGGATTACAATCTGCCCAAAAACTGCCTAATCTGTGACATGCCCACCAGGTGGAACTCTGCATTGGCCATGCTGCAGCGGCTGCACACGCAGCAGAGGGCCATCAATGAGTATCTGTTGCAATATGGCACCAGGACAGGGTCAGGGGAGCTTGGATTTTTTTCCCCACGCCAGTGGGCCATGATCAGGGATGCATGCACTGTCCTGGCACCATTTGAGGAGGCCACGAGGATGGTGAGCAGTGACAGTGCATGCATCAGTGACACTATCCCTCTTGTCCACCTGTTGGAGCACACTCTGCATGCAATAATGGACAGGGCACTTGAGGCAGAACAGAGGCAGGAAGAGGAGGACTTCCTCACCTCTCAAGGCCCCCTTTATCCAGACAGTGTTCCTGCTGGCCTGGCTATCACACAGGAAGAGGACGAGGAGAAGGAGGAGGATTATTGTATCAACATGGAGGTGGAGCCTAGAACTCAGCAGTCTTCAAGGGATCAATTACAGTCCCAAGACACCCATGGACTTGTACGTGGCTGGGAGGAGGTGGCTGCGGATCATGTCGTCCTCAGTGACCCAGAGGACTCCACACCGAATGCCTCAGCAAAACTACGCTGCATGGCCTCCCTGATCCTCGTATTCCTGCGATCAAGGAGAGGGATCATTACTGGGTGGCAACCCTCCTTGATCCATGTTACAAGGCTAAGGTTGCAGACCTTATCTTGCCATCGCAGAGGGAGCAGAGGATGAAGCATCTTCGGGAGGCCTTGCAGAAAGGTCTGTGCAATGCGTTCCCAGAGACTGGGAGGTTACAAATTCCTGGTCCTGAACAACGTGTTGCTGAGGCTCCGGTCAGTCAAAGAAGGAGCGGTGGAGAAGGTGGCCGTCTGACCGATTCGTTCAGACAATTTTTTAGATCAGACTTGGACACCTTTCCCACCAAAAATCCTCTGGGTTACTGGGTCTTGAGGATGGATCACTGGCCAGAGCTTGCACAGTATGCAATTGAGATACTGGCCTGTCCTGCATCCAGCGTTCTTTCAGAATGCACATTCAGTGCTGCTGGAGGCTTTGTAACCGATCACAGGGTGCGCCTGTCCACTGACTCGGTCGATCGACTGACCTTCATAAAAATGAATCAGTCTTGGATCACCACCAGCTACCAAGCACCTGATGCTGATGTAACCAAATAATTTTTTGGGAAATGTCAGATCCCTTCAAGACTGCCTATGCTGATGCTGAGTGACTATCCTGTTATGCTGAGTGACTATCCTCTTCCCCCTCAATAATCATGCTGATAGCTTGAAAGAACATTTTTGGTTCTGGGCACGGTGGCTAAGGGCCAATTTTTCAGCCCCTGTTTAACAGGGTCGTGTATTTACAATTTTTGATGCAATGCTTTGCAGCAGGGCTCATTGCTGTGCTCCAACTACAGTATATGTGAGGGGTTGCAGTGTTGTGGCACCAGCACCAGTGCCTAAGGCCCGATTTTTCAGCCACTGTTTAACAGGGGCATGTATTTACAATTTTTAATGCAATGCTTTGCAGCAGGGCTCATTGCTGCGCTCCAACTACAGTATCTGTGAGGGGTTGCAGTGTTGTGGCAACACCACCACCACCACCACCAAAAGCCCAATTTTTCTGCCCCTGTTCAACAGGGGCATGTGATTACAATTCTTGATCTAATATTTCACACCTGGGCCCATTCATGCACCCACCAAGAGTAACTGTGAGGGCTTACAGTGTTGTGGCAACACCACCACCACCACCACCAAAGGCCCAATTTTTCTGCCCCTGTTCAACAGGGGCATGTGATTACAATTCTTGATCTAATATTTCACACAGCTGAGCCGATTCCTGCGCCCACCAAGAGTAACTGTGAGGACTTACAGTGTTGTGGCACCAGCATCACCACCACTACCAAAGGCCCAATTTTTCCTACCACTGTTCAACAATGGCATGTAATTACAATTCTTCATATAATAGTTCACAGCAGGGTGTTTCAGGGCCCACCAAGAGTAACTGTGAGGGCTTACAGTGTTGTGGCAACACCAACACCTAAGGGCCAAATTTCTGCAGAGTATATACGGCAGGCCCCTACTTTCAAACATCCAACTTACAAACGACTGCTACTTGCAAACGGAAGGAGACAACAGGAAGTGAGAGGAAATCTACCCCTAGGAAGGGAAATTCTCTCCTGTAAGAGTTAATATGGGAAAGAGGTGTCTCCTCTCCACTGATGGTTTATCACCAATCCTTGTTTCAATAAAAAAAACAAATTTACAAAAAACATTTGTCATTGGGATGGAAAGTGAGGTGAAATGTTATGAACAGGTGCACAGACAGCATAACAAATGTTACAGGGGTGATAACCCTTCCCTATGTTTTCCAAAAAGTTTAAAAATATATATTTTTTTTACCCCTGGCATTTTTCTCAATGATTTTCATCCATATTGCCGGGACCAGACATTACATTAAAGCCGCAAGCAGTTTTAAATGACTTTTTTTCCTTTAGAAATGTAATTTTGTGCAGGGACAGTTCTAAACATGGGAAACATATGCTACTTCACAGGCATACTTTAGACACCCCCCAGGTACGATATTTAAAGGAATATTTCACTTTTTTTTTCACATTATGCATCATTAAAGCGGAGGTTCCGTGGTCCCTCGTTTTTTTTTTTTCTAGGTGCATGTAATGGGCTTACAGATAACATGTTAGTACTCACTTGTCCTGCGATTAGAGACATCCCCCGTCTATTTCCGTTCTAAATAATAACTTTTATAAATAGATCTTGTTCTTTGCCATTTTTCTTGTGGGCACTGTGAAGCCCACAAGCAGAGACTTCTGGGATGCGGTGAATGCATCCCAGCATTCACCGCTGTATCATCAGTGTTGATGGCGAGCATTTCCGGGTTGCCATGACAACGGGTGTCGTCATTCAAAGTACACTCCCCGTTGTGACTGGCTTCACAACAATGCAAACATCAGTGACGGCTCCCAGGAGACATTGCGAACACCTCCCAGCAATCAACGGGGCTCCGAGGAAAGAAAGATACGCCCACTCCCGCGGGAGGAATACCCGGAAGTCCACATTAAAACGACTGATTCACGGTAAGTACAACCGCAAGAAAAAAATCAATAGGCATATGTATCTGCTAGCAAGATCACTATAAGATAATGTCAGTTTTTAGGGTGAACCTCCGCTTTAAAATCACTGCTCCCGAAAAAACGTTAGTTTTTAAAACTTATTTTTGTATTGATACATGTCCCCTGGGGCAGGACCTGGGTCCCCAAACCCTTTTTAGGACAATAACTTGCATATTAGCCGTTATAATTAGCACTTTTGATTTTGAACGTTAGCGTCCATTGTATTTAATAGGGTTCTAAAGTTTGCGCGAACTTTCGGTCCGTTCGCAGGTTCGGCTCATCCCTACATGTCAGTAGAATGAATCAGGGGAGCTGGAAGATCGGATGGAACTAAGCTGTCTGCTCACTCCTGCCAACAATAGGCTGCTATTGGAGGGAGAAGAGATCAAAATTTTCCCTCCAGGGGCTAATCCAGGGGCTAATGAGGCCCCTGCTTCTTCTGACAAGAATTATCCTGTCAGTACAGTGTGGGAGAGTGAAGTGGCTGAAGCTTTGATTGCCCCCCTCCACATATCAACACTGTGCCTAATGCAAATGCCCTTCTGCCACCCCTGTCTTTACCATTCTCTTCACCATATCTGTAAGCTTTAGTAAAGCCACAGAAAAAAGTTTTTTTTTTTACTTTTCTGCTAGCCTTGAGGGTCTCTTCACTACACAACCTTGTCTTTGTAATTCTCTCCACACCCTTACACACATGTGTTCTAGTCCACCATACGTGTTTGTGCTAGGATTGTGCTATCAATCATGGTTAAATTGTTTCACAGGTTTTGATTGGGGTGGTGTATTGCGGATATAAATATTTATATCAGCCCTTAGACACAAATGCTTTATGAGATGCATTAACCAAATTGCTTATAGGCTATGTCTCAGACTATGGTAGTATATAATATGAAGCACAGATAAATAAAATGTGTTATATTACAGACCACTATTTTTGCACTTGGACAAACTAAGCTCTTTACTAGTACACAGTCATGTGGCAACCCATCACAAATGCATCTGCTGATCAATTTGGGTCTTGACTAGGGATGGGCCAACCGGCCCTGGTTTGATTCAACAAAGGCTTGGGGAATCCTGTCAAAAATCTAGTGAGCCCTGAACCTAGTGGTGAATCTCAATTAAGTGTAATGGGCAAATCCTGTTAGTAAATTATGGTTACATTTGTAGGGCTAATAGGAAAACTACCATCAAAAAATTAGGTATCAATCCAAAAAATGTTTTTAATAATGGGAAAGGGGTATTATTTTTGGCTTTTGAGGGTAACTTTGAAAATTTACAAAAACTTTAACCACTTCAGCCCGGGAAGGATTTGCCTCTTTATGACCAGGCCATTTTTTGCGATACGGCACTGCGTCGCTTTAACTGACAATTGCGCGGCCGTGCGACGCTGTTCCCAAACAAAATTGACTTTCTTTTTTTCCCACAAATAGAGATTTATTTTGGTGGTACTTGATCACCCCTTCGGTTTTATAATTTCTGTGCTATAAACAAACAAAGAGCGACAATTTTGAAAAAATATATATGTTTTAACTTTTGCTATAATACATATCCCAAAAATATATATTAAAAAAACACATTTATTCATCAATTTAGGCCGATATATATTCTTCTACATATTTTTGGTAAAAAAATAAAAATTAAATTGCAATAGGCGTGTATTGATTGGTTTGCGCAAAAGTTATCGCGTCTGCAAACTATGGGATAGATTTAGGGACTTTTATTTATTTTTATTATATTTAAAGTGAAGCTCCACCCTAAATTTTAACTTCTGCTAATCGGAACCCTCCCCACCTCAGGTGTCACAATTGACACCTTTCAGGGGGGAGGGGGGTGAAGATACCTGTCTAAGACAGGTATTTTCACCCACATCCGGGAGTCCTCTCTCCGGGAAATCTGCGGGAGACACGTCACTTCCCCCAGACTTCCCGTAGTGTTCTGGGAGACACTCGGCTGAATCAGAACGGCGCAGAGCGACTCGCGCATGCGCCGTAGGGAACCGGGCAGTGAAGCCGCAAGGCTTCACTTCCTGGTTCCCTCAGCGAGGATGGCGGAGGGGGCAGCAGAGTGAAGAGCGATCGCTCGTCCTCTGCTGCGGACGTCGCTGGACTCCAGGACGGGTAAGTGTCCAAATATTAAAAGTCAGCAGCTGCTGTAGCTGTAGCTGCTGGCTTTTAATATTTATTTTTTTCGGCGGAGCTCCGCTTTAAGGATTGACCGAGTCAAAAAATTTACTGACTTTGTGGGCACACAATGAGAGGAAGAATCAGTAAAAAGGTATAGATTTTATTACAACATAGTTAAAAAACACATAAACAACATACAAACAACACCCTGTATGGACACAGTTACCAGTTACCCAATAATGCCATTATAGAGGATTGAACCTATGGTACAGAGATTAATTTAACAATGTATCAAGGTAAGAGAAACATTTCTGATCCAATGCTGCCTCCAAAAAACGTGCTTGTCGACACGTTTCAATAAAATATTAGCTTCCTCAGGACAGATACTGGGTAGGTGATGGTATATTTAAAAACAAAAGAGTACATGTATAAGTATTTAATGTAGTATATATCTATATAAGTATGAGTTATGATTGTTACAACATTTCTCCAGTAGGAGTACATATACACAAAGACTAATTACATATAAACATAACAATGTGTATGCTTGCCTGGTAAACTTGTAGCTCAGGGTATTTAATCACTGGATAAGTGCTCCCGGTCATGTGACCACGCTCCCTTCCTGTTGATATTTTCTGAATCATTTGAAAATTGCTATGTTTGGCCACATGACCATGTTTATATGACCATGATCACATGGTTGATAGTATACATCATGTGATCAGATATCTCTCTGTCCGTCCACCTAATTGGGGGTGGAGTTTTGGAGTCGGGTGTATTGGCGTGGATGGATATCTTTATAGCTTTCTACGCACCTCTCTACTTCCTGTTGATATCTTCTTAAAGTCGTGTTCCGGCCGAAATTACACTTTTTAAATAAAAATACCTCTATAATACACAAGCTTAATGTATTCTAGTAAAGTTAGTCTGTAAACTGAGGTCCATTTTGTTAGATTATTACAGCATTTTGAAAGTTTATAAACTAGAAATAGACCGTGGCCATCTTAAGTGTGGGCATCTGAAGGCAGACTGTATTACTTCCTGGATTTCATGATTGCAGACCTCGCACATGCTTAGTGCTGCACAAGCAGTGTAATAGGTTTCAGGTCAGGTTTCCATAGCAACGGCAGTGTCAGAGGAAGTTGACACTTTTCTATGCAAACCTCTCCTCCCCTCCTCCCTGCAGGAAACAGTAAATATACTGCAGGTTCAAGAAATATATATACACACACACACACACACACAGTGGCTTCTTTTTCTGTACAGCTTTTCATTTAAAAAAATACTAATCTCAGCAACAACATTCATTTATGCATCTAGATTGCATCGCCCCAGCACATCGAATCGCATCACCCCAGCACATCGAATTGCATGGCCCACAGCACATCGCATCACCCCCAGCACATCGAATCGCATCACCCCAGCACATCGAATCGCATCACCCCAGCACATCGAATTGCATGGCCCACAGAACATTGCATCACCCCAGCACTTCGAATTGCATCACCCCAGCACATCAAATTGCATGGCCCACAGAACATTGCATAACACCCAGCACATCAAATCGCATCACTCACAGCACATTGCATCACCCCCAGCCCATTGAATCGCATGGCCCACAGAACATTGCATAAACCCCAGCACATCGAATCGCATCACCCCAGCACATCGAATTGCATGGCCCACAGAAAATTGCATAACCCCCAGCACATCGAATCGCATCACTCACAGCACATTGCAACACCTCCAGCACATCGAATCGCATGGCCCACTGTAAAGTTCTTGAGCGGGGGGGGTGGGAGAGATGCGCAATGTTTTTTATCACACAGTACCCTTGTTGGGTGCAGGGGGGGTGCACTGTACAGTTGATGAGCGGGGGGGGTGCTGCCGGCGGGACGGGTTTTTTTCACTGTACAGTTGATGAGCGGGGGGGGGGGTGCTGCCGCGGGACGTTTTTTTTTTCACTGTACAGTTGATGAGCGGGAGGGGGGTGCTGCCGCGGGACGGGGGTTTTTTTTACACTGTACAGTTGATGAGCGGGGGGGGGTGCTGCCCCGGGATGGGTTTTTTTTTTTTTACACTGTACAGTTGTTGAGTTTTGAGCGGGGGGAGGGTGCTGCCGCTGCCATACAATCAACCAATCGCCCCCCAACCCCCGTCCGCCCGCACCTGTTGTTCAGAATCTCGGAAGAAGAGGAGGGCAGCACATCACATGATCACATGTTGAGGCTCGCTGGGTGGGGAGGGAGGAGCAGAGGAAGAAGAAGGACATACACACACCAAGGGAGGGCAGGATGGGCGTGCCTTGAATTCAATGGGAAGGAGATGCAATGGCACAGGGCCTCCTGGGATTGATAACAAACATCTCCCAGGAGGCATAGCAGTCAGTGGATGACGCTAGGAGACCTGTTGCGGCAGCGGCGCAAATTATAAACAGACCACTATAAAACAGTGAGTTTAAAAAAAAAAAAAAATATGCCAATTAGTCTTTAGGGGACATAAATACATGGGATGCAAACAACTTGTAAAAGAGGGTGGAACTCCACTTTAATCACTTGAGAAGTATTTGCGGTCACATGGCCATGCTCACTTCCTGTTAATATCTGTTCAATCATTTGAGAGGTGGTTTTGCGATCACATGACTACACCCACGTGACCACGATCACATGGAAATGTTATATGCCATGTGACCGGATATTTTTCTGCTTTCTTTATGTCCTATCACAGATGGGGATGCAGGTGGTCACATGACTTTGAACATGTGACCCATGATCATGTGGAGTTGTTCTACGTCAATTTTCGAGCTGCCACACCCCCGTACTTCCTCTCTCTCTATATAAGATTGTATGCAAATGGTTTTGGGTCACACACAGCAAGGAAAGCCTACACAGAGGTGTATCACCAATGGGTAAGCCATCATTTTGCTCAACCACTCTAGTAACCACTATGTCCTAAAGTGGATATTTACTCTATTCAACTGCTTCTGTTCGAGGGGCACATTTTTCCCCTATGTATGCGGCAATACCAACTTGAGCCCCAACAAAAGGTTTACCCCTATGTGATAAGCGCAGTATTTACATATTCAGGTGGGTCCCTACCCTTTTTTTTTTATTTATTTTTTATATATGCTAGATACTTAAATAGGTTTCTATATCCCCTCTCTTAGATATTCCATTTTCCTCTATACTTAAAGAGGAAGTAAACCATGATGGGTTTTAATTCCTCTTTAGCCCGCTTAAAAAGCCTGCAAATGAAAAGCATAATGGGCTAGTATGCATCGCATACTAGCCCATTATGTGTCACTTACCTGCAAAAGAATCCAGCGATGTCCCCAGAGTAGGCAGTGTCTATCTTCTGTCTCCTCTTCCTTCTGGGCTGCGGACTCCGGCTCTGTGATTCGCCTGGGCCGCGTGACATCACTCCCGCGCATGCGCACAGGAACCGGCACAGGCTGGGGAAGAAACGGCACTTCGTTTTGTTTCTTCCCCGTGCATGCATGCATGCGCCGTTGGGATTTTCGGCAGACTACAAGTGAAATATCTCCTAATAGGCGCACGTTTAAGAGATATTTCCACTACCTATAGGTAAGCCTTATTCTAGGCTTACCTATAGGTAGAAGTAGTCAAAAAGGGTCCGGTATCCATGGGCCACTTTTCGGTACTATTGGTAAGTACCATTCATACATTCATATCTACTCTCTGGATATTTTCTTTTGCATTTTCTATCTCTATTATATATATCTTACCTAAAGGGTTAATATCTGATTATTGACTTTTTATTTTTAGATATTGTATTGGACACGTTTATAGCGTGAATCTGTGACCACTTTCCATTGACTGTGATGTATACTCTAATTCCTATACATGACCACTATATACCAGGTGAGAGCTAAGTCTAATACAAATCGGTCTTTGAATTGGGGGACCTTTATAATATGATAAAAATGATAACAGTTTGTTTTTTCAAAAAAAAAAATTACAATGCACTGTTCCAAATTATTACACACAGTAAATTTCAAAACATTTATAGGTTGTAAAGAACTGAAAATTGTAATTTGTTGTGTTTGCAGCATATTTACTGAAATCAAAAGCTATTTCAATCAAACTTTGAACAACATTTTAACTTTTTAAACATTTTAACAGGTCACATTTTAACATAGGACCCCTTATTTTATAGCAGCTTCACAAGTCTTGCATCCATTGAACTTGTGAGTTTTTGGTAGACATGTGCACACTGAAATATTTCGTTTCGGAATTTCGTTTTCGTCCAAAAAATAAATTTATTTAGTTACTCCCGAAATTCGTTTTTATTTATTTCGTTTTTCGTTAAAAATTGCATTCGTCCGAAAATCTGAATTAATTAAGGTCGAATCTGTCATTGAAGGCTTATGGTGTCTGTCGAATGTTCAAAGAAGATTCGACGGAGCAGCGAAACTGTACGACTCTGCAATCATACATTTCCGGTCGAATGTTCCGCCCACAAGCAGTGATCTTTTCTCTCTATGTCGAATCTTTTCTCTCTATAATGTCAAATCTTTTCTCTCCTATGTCGAATCTTTTCTCTCTATAATGTCGAATCTTTTCTCTCCTATGTCGAATCTTTTCTCTCTATAATGTCAAATCTTTTCTCTCTATAATGTCAAATCTTTTCTCTCCTATGTCGAATCTTTTCTCTCTATAATGTCAAATCTTTTCTCTCCTATGTCGAATCTTTTCTCTCCTATGTCGAATCTTTCCTCTCCTATGTCGAATCTTTCCTCTCCTATGTCGAATCTTTCCTCTCCTATGTCAAATCTTTCCTCTCCTATGTCGAATCTTTCTCTCCTATGTCGAATCTTTTCTCTCTATAATGTCAAATCTTTTCTCTCCTATGTAGAATAATCTTGGACTAATAGAGTTAAGGTTAGGCACATTCGACCACAGGTTCGATAGACACAGATTGTTATTGTCAGCGTCACGTCGAATCTCCTATCTATATCGAACTGTTGTAGCAACGAAAACGAAAATAAAGCATTTGTTTATGTCAGATCTTTCGGTTTTCGGATTCTGTGCTTTCGTTTTCGTTTGTTAAAACGATAACGAAAATAGCTGAAATTCGGACGAAAATGCATTCGGACGAAAACGAATGCACATGTCTAGTTTTTGGACAGTTTCTGCTTGAATTTGTTTGCAATATGTCAGAATAGCCTCCCAGAACTGCTGTTTGGATGTACACTGCCTCCCACCCTCATAGATCTTTTGCTTGAGGATGCTCCAAAGGTTCTCAATAGGATTGAGGTCAGGGGAGGATGGAGGCCACACCATGACTTTCTCTCATTTTATCCCCATAGCAGCCATTGATGCAGAGTTATTCTTTGCAGCATGAGATGGTGCGTTGTCATGCATGAAGATGATTTTATTACGGAAAGCATAGTTCTTCCTTCTGTACAAGGGAAGGAAGTGGTCAGTCAGGAACTCCACATACTTTGCAGAGGTCATCTTTACACCTTCGGGGACCCGAAAGGGGCCGACCAGCTCTCTTCCCAAGATTCTGGCCCAAAACATGACTCCACCACCGCCTTGCTGACATCACAGCCTTGTTGGAACAGGGTGGCCATCCACCAACCATCCAGGGTTGCACGGTACTCTTCAGTGAACAGGACTGTTTGAAAATGAGTCTTCATGTATTTTTCTGCCCAATGCAGCTGTTTCTGCTTGTGAGCATTGGTTAGTGGTGGCCGAATGGAAGGTTTATGCACAGTTGCAAGACTCTGGAGGACTCTACACCTTGATGTCCGTGGGACTCCAGAGGCACCAGCAGCTCCAAATATCTGTTTGCTGCTATGTAATGGTGTTTTAACAGCTGCTCTCTTGATCCGACATTGGGAGCTCATGTCGCATGACGTGTGAAAATCAATGTTTCCCTATGAGAGCCGTCTTAACTGGTCCGACACATGTCGGTCCGACTTTGAAGATGCTCCCTGTACTACTTTGGTCCGACTTTGATCCGACTTCAGCCCATTGACTATCATTGAAGTCGGATCAAAGTCGGACCGCAGTCTTGCATGATCCGACTTTGGCATGCGACTTGTGCTCTGCTGCTCTTGAGGGGGAACTCCACGCCAAATTTTAAATAAAACACCGGCATGGGTTCCCCCTCCAGGAGCATACCAGGCCCTTGGGTCTGGTCTGGATTTGAAGGGGAACCCCTACGCTGAAAAAACGGCGTGGGGGTCCCCCCAAAATCCAAACCAGACCCTTATCCGAGCACACAACCTGGCAGGCCGCAGGGGAAGAGGGGGGGATGAGAGAGCGGCCCCCCCTCCCTCCTGAACCATACCAGGCCGCATGCCCTCAACATGGGGGGTTTGGTGCTCTGGGGCAGGGGGGCGACCTGCGGCCCCCCCACCCCAGAGCACCCTGCCCCCATGTTGATGAGGACAGGGCCTCTTCCCGACAACCCTGGCCGTTGGTTGTCGGGGTCTGCGGGTGGGGGGCTTATCTGGATCTGGGGCCCCCCCTTTATAAGGGGGCCCCCAGATCCCGGCCCCCCACCCTATGTGAATGAGTATGGGGTACATCGTACCCCTACCCATTCACCTGGTGGGAAAAAAATGTCAAGAAAAAACACAACACAGCTTTTTAAATTAATTTATTGCACAGCTCCGGGGTCTTCTTCCGACTTCGGGGGTCTCCGCGCTCTCTGGTTCTTTCTTCTGCCGGGCCTCCGCTATCTTCTTCCAGCTCTTTTGCTAGCGGGCCCGGTCTTCTCCGTCGCCTTCTTCTTCTCCCGCTCTCCGGTTCTTCTCCCGCTCTCCGGTTCTTTCTTCCGCCATCAACATGGGGACAGGGTGCTTTGGGGTGGGGGGGCCGCAGGTCGCCCCCCTGCCCCAGAGCACCTAACCCCCCATGTTGTGGGCATGTGGCCTGGTACGGTTCAGGAGGGAGGGGGGCCGCTCTCTCGTCCCCCCCTCTTCCCCTGCGGCCTGCCAGGTTGCGTGCTCGGATAAGGGTCTGGTTTGGAGTTTGGGGGAGACCCCCACGCTGTTTTTTCGGCGTAGGGGTTCCCCTTCAAATCCAGACCAGACCCAAGGGCCTGGTATGCTCCTGGAGGGGAAACCCATGCTGGTTTTTTATTTAAAATTTGGCCTGGAGTTCCCCCTCAAGATTCATACCAAACACAGTGCCTGCTATTGGCGGGGATCCAAGTCGGATCCCCGTTCATTGAAAGTCGGACATATGTCGGCTTCATGTCGCAGGGCAAAGTCGGATCCAAAGTAGGACAGATGTCGTGTCACACTAGTGTGAACCCAGCCTTAGTAGTTTTTTCTTTAATTGGGCTCACCTTGCAATCTAATTATCACAGTGTCTGAGATTGTTTTCAGTGATCAAAAGAGCCCTGAGACACAATGCCATCCATGAGTTAAACTGAAAAACAAAATATTTAATCTTTGTGACACTGAAATAGAATTTGCATAATAGTTTGGAACAGGGTGTATTTTGGATGTTGGCATGGTGAGGGTCCTTGCTTTTTTATTTATTTTTAAGTAAGTAGGTTAGTAGTTTTTACTAGTAATGGCAGCAATCAGCAATTTTTGTGGGACTGCGACATTGCGGTGGACAAATCTGACCCCAAATTACACTTTTTGGGGACCAGTGACATTATTACATTGATCAGTGTTATAAAAATGCACTGATCAATTTAAAAATGACACTGTCAGAGATGGGGTTAACACTAGGGGGCGATCAAGGGGCTAAGTGTGTTCCCTAGGTGTGTTCTAACTGTAGGGGGGGTGGGCTCACTGGGTCATGACAAAGATCACTGTTCCGGATCACTGGGAAAAGAAGATCTCTGAGATTTCCCCTGTCAGAATGGGGATCTGTTTGTTTACACTGGCAGATCCCTGTTTTGCCTCTCCTAGGCCATCGTGGGTCGCTGGCAGATAACGAGTCCGCCTGACCCACAGGCGCGCACCTGCGCGAGCCGCCGTACAGTTACAGCAATTCATGCAGCGCTGCCAACCTGCTGCAGTATACCTGCGTGAGCTGGTCGGCTAATGGTTAAAAAACATGCTTGGGGGCTATCTTAAAGCTGTTTTTTTTTTATTACAAGATCACAGATAAGCAGCAGCAAGATGCTATAATCAGGGATAGTATGTCCAACAGTTGTATGCCTAACTTTTATTTTATCTATAGGTAACGGGGTACTCTGAATGTGAGTGATACAATGTGAACTTATTCTTGAGTGCATTTTTTTTATTTTAAATACTGCAGTAGCCTGTATAAAATGCAACTCAAAGAACAGATTGTCATTGACAAGTGCATGCTGAAAACCAAAATACCACCCGAAGCAAAAGTCCACTTTTTATTAACACTATTGGACATTAGACATGTGCATTCATTTTTGTCCGAATGCATTTTCGTCCGAATTTCGGGGATGTTCCCGTTCATTTTAACAAACGATAACGAATGTGCAGAGTCCGAAATCCAAAAGATCCGACATAATATATGCTTTATTTTCATTTTGTTGCGACAACAATTCGATATAGATAGAAGATTCGACATGACGGTGACAATAGCGATCTGTGTCTATCGAATCTGCGGTTGAACGTGGCTAACCTAACTCTATTAGTCCGAGATTATTCGACATAGAGAGAAAAGATTTGACATTATAGAGACATGAAGATTTGACATAGAGAGAAAAGATTTGACATAGAGAGAAAAGATTTGACATAGAGAGAAAAGATTCAACATTATAGAGACATGAAGATTCGACGAAGCAGCTAAAAACATACAGCGGCGGCTCCTGCGTAGGGATTGTCTTCTTCTTATATTAGGGTATTGCTTGCTAGCTCTTTTAGCTCCTGTATTGTTGATGACCATTCATATGTTTGTTGCTCATTGGGGCGGCACGTTTTTCCTCTCTTTTACCTCTACCAGGTTCATGCACTGCCTATCCATATTTAGGCTACTACTACCACAGCCACACATCGAGTCCTCTAGGAAACCATTAAACATTCTTACCCTCCTCTGAGGACTTATTGAACACTGATCCTCTACCTCAGTGTTTGGTTGGCCCTTAAACCCTGTACACACAACCGGTTTTCCCATCGGGAAAACTGCCATGAGAGCTTTTGGCCGGGAAAACCGGCCGTGTGTATGCTCCATCGCAGTTTTCCTGACAGGAAAACTGCCGGGAATCCCGGCAGAAAAAAAGAGAGCTGGTTCTCTTTTTTCCCGCCGTGATTCGCAGCGGTTTTTAACCCGGCAGTTTTCCTATGGGAAACACTGCGGTGGAGCATACACACGGCTGGGATTCCCGGCCAAAGCTCTCACCGCAGTTTTCCCGACGGGAAAACCTCTGGTGTGTACAGGGGGAAAGATACCGAGCAGGTTCTCGATTTTCCCCCCGGGATTCCCGGCGGACTTTTTATCACCGAGAATCCTGATCGTGTGTACAGGGCTTTAGGGACTGCTCCTGCACATTGAGCATTCTATACCTTGCATTTTTCATCTATTCCAGTGCTTTACCTTCCCTGGTGAGTTTTAGTTTTTAGTTTTCATTTTTTTGTGATATATCACCTGATGGTTAACTAACTTTCAAAACTCTACACACTTTTTGTTATTATTAGTGTTTATTGAAGGTTTTCAAACATTATACAGGGGAAAAAAAAACTGGACAAAAGGTATAGATCACGGAAATAATCACAACAAATTTCAGAAAGATCTAACATATTGAAAATATCATCATGTATCCAATAGGGATTGCAATGGTAATCATCACTGATACAAGAAAAATACCATTTATCACAGTACTGGGGTAGAATTAAAGTGGGGTAAAATTGAAATAAGATGACATACAATAAAATAAAATAAAGTACAATACTGTAAAGTAAATAAAATAAAAGTAAAACATATGGGGTTTGAGATGGACATGTCTCAGTAATCAGTTAAATGAGGGTCGTTCGTCATTGAGTGGGTAGTTATCATTAAGTCATTAAGTCATCAAATCATCAAGGTATCAAGGTATCAAGGTCTCTCCTTCCAAATCCTCCATCTCGCATCAGACTTCTTTATAGAGCCACTCTTACTAGCCAGTAGGGACTCATATATGTAGTGGGTTTGTATAATTACAAGTGTTTCAGATACATTCGGTACGACATTGGATTTCCAATTTTTGGTTATGAGTGATCTGGCTGCTAGGAATATGTGCCGATATTGACTGGTATTTGGAACCGGTCATAATTTCCTCTACCTTGACTAAGGCCCCTGTTCCAGCTAAAGAAAAACAATCTCAAAGCATGATGCTGCCACCACCATGCTTCACTGTGGGTATGGTGTTATTTTGGTGATGTGCAGTGTTGTTTTTGCTACAAACATATCTTTTGGAATTATAGCCAAAAAAGTTCAACCTTGGTTTCATCAGACCATAACATATTTTCCCACATGCTTTTTGGAGACTTCAGATGTGTTTTTGCAAAATTTAGCCGGGCTTGGACATTTTTCTTCGTAAGACCAGGCTTCTTCTTGCCACTCTACTCCATAGCCCAGACATATGAAGAATATGGGAGATTGTTGTCACATGTACCACACAGCCAATACTTGCCAGATATTCCTGCAGCTCCTTTAATGTTGCTGTAGGCCTCTTGGCAGCCTCCTTGACCAGTTTCCTTCTCGTGTTTTTTTTTATCAATTTTGGAAGGATGCCCAGTTCTTTGTAATGTCACTGTTGTGCCATATTTTCTCCACTTGATGATGACTGTCTTCACTGTGTTCCATGGTATATCTAATGCCTTGGAAATTCTTTTGTACCCTCCTCCTGACTAATACCTTTTAACAATGAGATCCCTCTGGTGCTTTGGATGCTCTCTGCAGACCATGGCTTTTGCTGTAGGATGTGACTAAGAAAATTTCACGAAAGACCTACTAGAACAGCTGAACTTTATTTGGTGTTAATCAGAGGCACTCTAAATGATGGCAGGTGTGTACTGACTCCTATTTAACATGAGTTTGAATGTGATTGCTTAATTCTGAACATAGCTACAACTCCAGTTATAAGAGGATGTGCACACTTATGCCACCACATTATTATTTTTTTTTATTTTTTTTACTTCCCCTCCCTAAAAGATTTCTGTTTGTTTTTCAATTGCGTTGTACAGTTTATAGGTCACATTAAAGGTGGAAAAAGTTCTGACATGATTTATCTTTGTCTAATTTGTTTACATCACAGATATCTGACATTTTAACAGGGGTGTGTAGACTTTTTATATCCACTGTACGGAGAGGCTTCTCCACAGTAAGAGCTGAGAAAGTGTGAAATAGATTTCCTCTAGAACAGGATATGAGCGGCTCAGGTTTGTTAAAAAAAGCTGGATGCATTCCTAAATGCACAGAATAACACTGAATAATAATATGTATACTTATTAACACCAGCAATTTTTAATCCAAGGAATATCCTATTGCCTTAGGGAATCAGGAAGGAATATTTCTTTCCCCGCTGAAGCAAATTGGATCATGCTTTATAGGGAGTTTTTGCCTTCCTTTGGATCAATTATGGGTATAGGGTTGTGTACAGTATATGGAGGTTTTCTTTGTTTTTATATTTTTTTCTATTGGTTTTACTGGATGAACTTGTGTATTTTTTCAACCTAACCATGTAAATATGTAATTTGTGTATATTATGCAGTAAATTATTTAATTCTTCATTGTTTTGAACTAGTTAGATAACAGAATGTGTATAATACATTCTATTGTAAAACTTTTTTAATCTTTGCAGACTGGAGCGCATTGAAGTTATAAGAATGGTACAAGTATATGTGACCTTATCATGGTCACAGTTGTAAGAATGGTATACAGTATGTGACCTCATCATGGTCACAGTGGGTAATATGCAGCACAGAGTTACCAATGTTTCTTAGAATAATGCTTTTTATATGTTCTAACTAAAGAGCATCCAGTTCAACTACGCAATGAGAAGTGTTTGTCATAATACTATACAATAACTGCCCGTGGATGCTTAAAAATTCAATTGAAATTATTTCCCACAGCATGCAAAGATAATTAAAGCTGCATTTCTTATTACCTGAGTTAAGCACACAAGTGGACAAAGTTGTGTTTATCAGTGTTCTGGCATAAAATTACTAGCTTGGAAACCATCCAGGGAGAATATCAACTTCCTACTCCTTTATTCTGTCATTAGAATACTCAAGTAAAAGGCAGCCTTTTATTTGCAGATTTATACGGACTGGAAGCCACAAACTGTGAGATGCTAATTTATTTTGAAGGGGGAGAAAACGAAATTGTGCATGTAGCGTTGTCAATGTTACTTAAATGTGTGCATACAATAGAGATGTTTAAAGCCCCCTTTCATAACAACTGTTGTAGCTATCAGAGAAAACAAAGGCTGCTTGTGCATTTTGATCCACAACAACAGAGCTCTATTTTTAACAGTTTTCTGTGGAGCTTTCAATGCATGGTTAAAAGATTTTTAGAACAGGCATATAAAGAGGCATTTTACTCACCGGGAGGAATTTCAAAAGGCTCTGAAGTGCAAGACATGGGTAATTTAGAGATATAATGTATTGTAGGTATGACTCTGAAATTCAGTGGCACTGCTGCATGACCCTTTACAGCCATAATTTATACGTGCAGACAAACTACAAACAGGAATTAAATGCTTTTTCTAGCTTACCTGATCACTGTCACTACTCCATTTTCCAAATCATTCCTATAACCTAGCACAATCATAGGAGAAATATGAAGACTGTCATTCCTCCAGTAAATGCTAGTATTGCTGTGCAGATCCCTCAGGCTAAAACTGTCCTTGATCAGTAAAGTTTTCTTATTCTTATTATTAAATGCTAAATTCTAGGCAAATAGAAAAGATACAATTAATGCATCCTTTACCTGCAAGCAGTGTGTGACTTGCTATCTCCTATATAGCAGAGCTCATTATACAATTTTCTTGTTCTATTTCCTTTAGATTTACCTATAACTATGTAATGCATTACATACAATGTGTGGTTATGCTTCCCCCTAAAGCCTCGTACACACGACCGAGTTTCTCGGCAAGAACCAGCAAGAAACTTGCTGGCATAGATTTCTTGCCGAGAAATTTGTTCGTGTGTATGGTCTCTCGTCAAGAAAAGCGACAAGAATCTCGACGAGAAAATAGAGAACCTGCTCTCTATTTTCTCGTCGAGATTCTTGTCAGCCTGTTTCTCGACGAGAAAGTTGTGTGTGTGTACACTTACCTGTTCGCCGGGAAGCCCGCGCATGCTCGAAATGACTTCGACGCATGCGCGGTAGCTTCCTAGGCATAGGTAGGGTGAACCAAGATGGCGGCGACGGCATCGAATGTGACGAGCGCATGCTCGTCGTATTCGATGACGTCACCGCGTACGCTCCATTCAAAGAACCGCGGGTTCTTTGAAATGAGCGTGTGTACACTCGGCCGGGACAAGTTTCTTGTCCAAGGATCTCGTCGAAAAAAACGACATGTTTTTAACGACGAGATTCTCGGCCGTGTGTACGAGGCTTTAGTAGAAAAAAAGGAGGTGGGGACTACCCATTCCAACACAGTTACAATCTATTACTATTACCCCCCCCCAATAAACACCAGTGTTATACTCTAAGGTGAACCATATTCCCCCTTAAGAAATTCAAGGGCGCTTAACCCCCTGAATAAAAAAAATAAAAATTAGGAGTATATCGCGCAGCCACTTACGAATCAAGTGGCGCTCTATACACAATGGGGCTGATTTACTAATAACAGTGCGCTGCGTTGGTTGATCCCTTAATTGGTGTGCCAGATAACTCCTTCATTGGGCGCAGGAACCAGCGGCGCACTGTTATAGTAAATACAAATGTCAGCGGCGCTCTATTGAAAATGAATGGTTCCCTATGGGAGCCCATTGATTTGAATAGAGGTCGCCTGGGAAGTCGGATGAAGCCGATCCGACTCATGGGGCGACTCGTGTGCCGGCTGACACAGGGACAGCGCGACTTTGCGAGGCAACTTGGACACGACCTGAGCGTGAAGCAGCCGCTCAAGTAGTGTCCTATAGGCGACTAGCTGGCCGAGAATGTCTCCAGCGCGATGGCATCGCGCTGGTTCTCGGCAGCCTCGCTGTCCCGTGTTTGGTATGAATCATGAAGGGGAACTCCAGGCCAAATTTTAATGAAAAAAAACGGCATGGGTTCCCCTCCAGGAGCATACCAAAAAATAATACATTTTCATTGGGTTACAGTGTTGTATGAGCGTGCAATTGTCATTCAAAGTGCATCAGCGCTGAAATGTGAAAATTGGTGTGGGCAGGAAGGGTGTTTAAGTGGCCAGTGCGCAAGTGGTTAATATAAGGCTACATGCACACGGACGTTTTTCCAGCCGCTTGTTTGAGCGTTTTTTGCAGCTTAAAAACTATGAAAAAAAACGGCATGGGTTCCCCTCCAGGAGCATACCAGGACCTTAGGTCTGGTATGGATTTTAAGGGGAACCCCCTAAGCTGAATAAACGGGGTGCGGGTCCCCCCAAGATCCATACCAGGCCCTTAGGTCTGGTATGGATTTTAAGGGGAACCCCCTAAGCCGAAAAAACCAGACCCTTATCCGAGCACGCAACCTAGCAGGCCGCAGGGGAAGAGGGGGGGACGAGAGCACCCCCCCTCCCTCCTGAACCGTACCAGGCCGCATGCCCTCAACATGGGGGGGTGGGTGCTTTGGGGCTAGCAAAAGAGCTGGAAGAAGATAGCGGGGCGCCCGGCAGGAAGACCCCCGAAGTCAGAAGAAGACGATGAGGAAGCCCGGGACCCCGCTAGCAAAAGAGCTGGAAGAAGATAGCGGGGCGCCCGGCAGGAAGACCCCCGGAGCTGCCTAATAAATTACTTTAAAAACCTGTGTTGTGTTTTTTATTGACTTTTTTTGCCACCAGGTGAATAGGTAGGGGTACTATGCACCGCATACTCATTCACATAGTGTGGGGGGGCCGGGATCTGGGGGCCCCCTTATTAAAGGGGGCTCCCAGATTCTGAAAAGCCCGCCGCCCACAGACCCTGACAACCAACAGCCAGGGTTGTCGGGAAGAGGCCCTTGTCCCCGTCAACATGGGGGCAGGGTGCTTTGGTGTGGGGGGGCCGCAGGTCGCCCCCCTGCCCCAAAGCCCCCACCCCCCCATGTTGAGGGCATGTGGCCTGGTATGGTTCAGGAGGGAGGGGCGGCCGCTCTCGTCCCCCCCCCTCTTCCCCTGCAGCCTGCCAGGTTGCGTGCTCGGATAAGGGTCTGGTATGAATTTTGGGGGAACCCCCACGCCGTTTTTTCGGCTTAGGGGGTTCCTCTTAACCACTTAAGCCCCGGACCATTTGGTAGCTAGAGGACCAGAGGTGAATTCAGAATTTAGCACTGCGCTGCTTTAACTGTAAATTGTGCGGACATGCAATGTTGTACCCAAACGAAATTTGCGTCCTTTTCTTCCCACAAATAGAGCTTTCTTTTAATGGTATTTGATTGCCTCTGCGATTTTTATTTTTTGCGATATAAATGGAAAAAGACCGAAAATTTTGAAAAAAAATGATATTTTCTACTTTTTGTTATAAGAAAAATAGAATAAACTCAATTGTAGTCATACATTTAGGCCAAAATGTATTCAGCCACATGTTTTTAGTAAAAAAAAGTCAATAAGCGTATATTTATTGGTTTGCGCAAAAGTTATAGAGTTTACAAACTAGGGTACATTTTCTGAAATTTACACAGCTTTAAATTTATGACTGCCTATCTCATTTCTTGAGGTGCTAAAATGACAGGGCAGTACAAAACCCCCCCAAATGACCCCATTTTGGAAAGTAGACTTTTTTATTTTTTTGTCCCAAGTGATTGAATAATGACTAAAAAAAAAAAAAGTTACAAAAAGTTGTCACTAAATGATATATTGCTCACACATGCCATGGTTATATGTGGAATTTCACCCTAAAATACATTTTGCTGCTTCTCCTGAGTACGGGGATACCACATGTGTGGGACTTTTTGGGAGCCTAGCCGCGTACGGGACCCCGGAAACCAAGCACCACCTTCAGGATTTCTAAGGGCGCAAATTTTTGATTTCACTCCTCACTACCTATCACAGTTTCGAAGGCCATAAAATGCCAAAATAGCACAAAACCCCCCCAAATGACCCCATTTTAGAAAGTAGACACCCCAAGGAAATTGCTGAGAGGCCTGTTGAGCCCATTGAATATATTTTTTTTGTCCCAAGTGATTGAATAATGACAAAAAAAAAAATTACAAAAAGTTGTCACTAAATGATATATTGCTCACACATGCCATGGTTATATGTGGAATTACACCCCAAAATACATTTTTCTGCTTCTCCTGAGTACGGGGATACCACATGTGTGGGACTTTTTAGGAGCCTAGCCGCGTACGGGACCCCGAAAACCAAGCACCGCCTTCAGGATTTCTAGGCACACATTTTTGATTTCACTCCTCACTACCTATCACAGTTTCGAAGGCCATAAAATGCCAAAATCGCACAAAACCCCCCCAAATGACCCCATTTTGGAATATAGACACCCCAAGCTATTTGCTGAGAGGAATGGCGAGTATTTTACAGCTCTCATTTGTTTTTGAAAATGAAGAAAGAAAATATATATATATTTTTTTTTTTTCAATTTTCAAAACTTTGTGACAAAAAGCGAGATCTGCAAAATACTCACAATACCTCTCAGCAAATAGCTTGGGGTGTCTACTTTCCAAAATGGGGTCATTTGGGGGGGTTTTGTGCTATCTGGGCATTCCATGGCCTCCGAAACTGTGATAGGCAGTGAGAAGTGAAATCAAAAATTTACACCCTTAGAAAGCCTGAAGGCGGTGCTTGGTTTTTGGGGTCCCGTACGTGGCTAGGCTCCCAAAAAGTCTCACACATGTGGTATCCCCGTACTCAGGAGAAGCAACAGAATGTATTTTGGGGTGTAATTCCACATATGCCCATGGCATGTTTGAGCAATATATCATTTAGTGACAACTTTGTGCAAAAAAAAAAAAAAAATTGTCGTTTTTCCGCAACTTGTGTCAACATATAAAATATTCCATGGACTCGACATGCCTCTCAGTATATAGCTTGGGGTGTCTACTTTCCAAAATGGGGTCATTTGGGGGGGTTTTGAACTGTTCTGGCATTTTATACACAACATTAGGAAGCTTACATCCACTCTTCTAACCACTTGAAGACAAAGCCCTTTTTGACACTTTTTGTTTACATGAAAACATTATTTTTTTTTGCAAGAAAATTATGTTGAACCCCCAAACATTATATATATTTTTAAAGCAAAGGCCCTACAGATTAAAATGGTGGGTGTTGCATTTTTTTTTCTACACAGTATTTGCGCAGCGATTTTTCAAACGCATTTTTTGGGTTAAAAAATACACTTTTTTTAATTTTAATGCACTAAAACACACTATATTGCCCAAATGTTTGATAAAATAAAAAAGATGATATTAGGCCGAGTACATAGATACCAAACACGACATGCTTTAAAATTTCGCACAAACGGGCATTGGCGACAAACTACATACATTTTTAAAAGCCTTTAAAAGCCTTTACAGGTTACCCCAGTAGATTTACAGAGGAGGTCTACTGCTAAAATGATTGCCCTCGATCTGACCTTCGCGGTGATACCTCACATGCATGGTGCAATTGCTGTTTACATATGACGCCAGACCGACGCTTGCGTTCGCCATTGGGCAAGAGCAGGGCAGGACAGGGGTGCTTTTTTTTTTTCTTTTTTTTTTTTTATTATTAATTTTGCTTTTTTATTTTATTTTTAAATTGTTCCTTCCAAGTATTTTTTTTTTTTATCATTTTTATTGTTATCTCAGGGAATGTAAATATCCCCTATGATAGCAATAGGTAGTGACAGGTACTCTTTTTTTGAAAAAACTGGGGTTTTCTAGACCCTAGATTTTTCCTCTGCCCTCAAAGCATCTGACCACACCAAGATCGGTGTGATAAAATGCTTTCCCAATTTCCCAATGGCGCTTTTTATATCCGGGGGGGGCATTCCCTCCCACTGCTTGTAAAAGCAGTCCAGAGGCTAATTAGCCACTAGGATTGCTTTTACATGAAAGCCGGCCGCTGGCTGGAAAGAATGATACCAAGATGATACCTAAACCCGCAGGCATCATTCTGGTATAAACATTCAAAGTCCAGCAACATACCAGTACGTTGCTGGTCCTTGTTGGACATGTATTGTAATCTTTTTATTTCATGCAGCCAGTTGGCTGAACGAAAAAAGAGATTGATCGGTGGGTATGCCCACCATTAGAATACCGCCCTTCATCCACCCACTTCCAATGATGGGCATACACGCACCATTTATCTATGCCGAAGCATGGGGGCATCCTCCCGCAAAAAAGTTATGCCGCACACACATGGTTGGACTTTTCCACGGGCAAGCCTCCGTCGGAATTTCGACCGTATGTACGCGGCATTAGGAGCAAAATCGCTCCTCCGCCCCTGCTGCCCCAATGCTTCGGCATATTTGCTTTTTTTTTTTAACTGTGGTGGTGAAATCACCTTCTACAGCACTGGAGTCGCAGGGATCAGGCCTGTCTCTGCGAATGCTGCAGTTATGTGTGTTTTTGTTTTGTAAGTGACAGTGATCGATCGATACTGCACTTGGGTGGCCTGGGCTGGACGGAGGGGCAAAACGCAGGTGCCAGCAGGTATCTGGGCTGATCCCGCTAACACTGCGTTTTTGGGAACCCTAAACTGCTGGGGACGCTAGTATAGATCTGATCAGATCAGATATTGATCTGTTCAGATACTATACCACTAAGGGGGGTGTATGCTTCACGCGTGGGTGTTAGCGTTACTGGCACTAACCTGACGCTGCCTGGGGTGTGACTCAGACCCTCTCTGACGCTAAAACCTAATTGATATCACCCGCCGGGCGATCAGGGGGTTAAACCTTTATTGGGTTATATACACGGCGGGTGCCCTGACACTATAAAAAGCAAACTAACTAACCAGCGTCACCCGTAACACTTATATGGTGATCACTGGTGAAAGGGTTAACTAGGGGCAATCAGGGGGTTAAAACCTTTATTAGATAATATATGGGGGTACCTGACGCTATAAAAACCTGCGGCGAACCTAAAAAAAATTACCAGCTACCGATCTGCATCACCGACACTAAGACAGCGTTTAGAAAAACGATTGCTTAGCGACAGTGGTGATGGGGGTGAAAGGGTTACCTGGGGGGGCGATCAAGGGGGTTAAACCTTTATTAGATAATATATTGGGGTACCTGACGCTATAAAAACATGCGGCGAACCTAAAAAAAATGACTGGCTACGATCTGCATCACCGACACTAAGACAGCGTTTAGAAAAACAATTGCTTAGCGACAGTGGTGATAGGGGGTGAAAGGGTTACCTGGGGGGCGATCAAGGGGGTTAAACCTTTATTAGATAATATATTGGGGTACCTGACGCTATAAAAACCTGCGGCGAACCTAAAAAAAATTACCGGCTACCGATCTGCATCACAGACACTAAGACAGCGTTTAGAAAAACGATCGCTTAGTGACAGTGGTGATAGGGGGTGAAAGGGTTACCTGGGGGGCGATCAAGGGGGTTAAACCTTTATTAGATAATATATTGGGGTACCTGACGCTATAAAAACCTGCGGCGAACCTAAAAAAAATTACTGGCTACGATCTGCATCACCGACACTAAGACAGCGTTTAGAAAAACAATTGCTTAGCGACAGTGGTGATAGGGGGTGAAAGGGTTACCTGGGGTCGATCAAGGGGGTTAAACCTTTATTAGATAATATATTGGGGTACCTGACGCTATAAAAACCTGCGGCGAACCTAAAAAAAATTACCGGCTACCGATCTGCATCACAGACACTAAGACAGCGTTTAGAAAAACGATCGCTTAGTGACAGTGGTGATAGGGGGTGAAAGGGTTACCTGGGGGGCGATCAAGGGGGTTAAACCTTTATTAGATAATATATTGGGGTACCTGACGCTATAAAAACCTGCGGCGAACCTAAAAAAAATTACTGGCTGCCGATCGGCATCACTGACGCTAAGACAGCGATCAGAAAAATGATCGCTAAGCGACAGTGGTGATAGGCGGTGAAAGGGTTATCTGGGGGGTGATCAGGGGGTTAAACCTTTATTAGGGGGGGGGGGGGGTTAGGGGGCTACACTGGACCTAAGACTAAACTTTGGTGACACTTTTACAGTCACAAATGTCACTGAATGCAGTGATCACTAAATAAATGGTCACTGCAATCAGTGACACTGTGACTGGGGGCTGGGGGGGTGATCTGGGGGGTGATCTGGGGTGATCTGGGGGGCCTGGGGGGGCGATTTATGTCCCTATGTGTCCTGGTGTCAGTGTAGTGTTGTGTGCACTAACCTGATATCTTCTCTTGTACGGCGCTCGGTATATGTGAGCGCCGCACCAGAGATGACATCACTTCCTCCTGCTCCCTCTGTCTGACACAGACAGAGGGGGCATTTCCATTCGCCGGGAGCGATCGCGAGGGGGTGGCCAGAAACAAATGGCTGCCCCCTCATCCCGGAACGCTCCCGGACACTTAGCCACCGCTCACTGTATAGGAGGGGGGTCCGATCGGACCCCCCAACTGTACAAAGGCAATCACGTACACTCTACGTGATTGTGCCTGTCGGTGCCATTCTGCCGACGTATATATACAGTGAGCGGTCGTTAAGTGGTTAAAATCCACACCAGATCTGAAGGGCCTGGTATGGATATTTGGGGGAACTGCACGTATTTTTTTTTTTAATTTGCGGCGGAGTTCCCCTTAATATCCATTCCAGACCTGAAGGGCCTGGTAATGGAATTTGGGGGGACCCCCCACGCTTTTTTTTTTGTTATCAAAGACCTTCAATTACTTTTCTCTATATTACCGGGAGCCGACAATTCATTATAGCCGCGGGTGCTTTTAAATGCCTTTTTTTTTCCTTTAGAAATGTCATTTTGCTGGCGCACTGGGAAGTTCAGAGCTGCGCCTGTTCAACTTATGCAAATTGAGTTATGTGACTTGACATTTACTAAGATTTTGCCGGCACAGTGTCTTGGCGCAAGAAAACAAGGAAAATTCCCGCGCTGAGCTCAAAAAAACCTCCCGCAGCTCGAATCGTACTTGCCTGCGCAGCGGGCTGGTTTTGAAAAAGTTACTTTCTCACTCTATTTTGGGCATATTAGTTATTTGGGCAGGTGTCCCTACACTTCCTCACATCACCCCACATCACTCCCATTATATTCTCACTTCCAGCTTTTTATATTTAGATTTTAACATGCCGTGCGCCAGGTCCATAGTGGCGCACTGAGCGCCTCCTCCCGTCCGCCAACAACACTATAGTAAATGGGAAATAGGGCTGCGCTACCGGCGCTAATGTTTTGTAAATACCAAAACAGCCATTGCGCTCGCAGATGCGCCGATACTCATGGCGCAAACGTTTTGTAAATCAGCCCCAATGTGTAATTAGACTTCCCCCTAAGTGTAGAAAAAAAACCCAGGCAAACAATTCACAATGTAGAAGATCTAGCTATACTACTTAAGAGCCGGTTCACACTGGGGCAACATGACTTCCAGCGCGACTTTACAAGGCAACGTCAAGGCAACTTCGAGGCAACTTCAAGTTTCCTCCAGGACAGGCGACTTTGCCAGTGGCCAATCAAACAATAATCAGCTCTGTGGAAGGGAGGGGTTTGCCTGAGAAAACTATTTTCTCTTCCTGTAAAGTTGCTTCAGTTAAGACACTGATCCGACTTTGGAGGCGACTTCCATTGAAATCAATGGGTACAAGTCGCCTAGAAGTCGCCTTGAAGTAGTACAGGAACCTTTTCTGAAGTCGGAGCGACTTCTGTAGTGTGCATAAAGACGGCTCCATAGACTAACATTACAGCACGACTTGGGGCGACTTGGGGCGTCTCGGGGCGACCTGAAGTCGGATCCTGAGTCGCCCTTGAGTGAACCGGCTCTTAGCTACGATGAGGAGTTCCTCTGGCCCCACGTGGTTAGGGGAAAAAAAAAAAACAGCACAAACATCAGGTACATTTATAAAGTGAATATGCAGATTTACAAAATGTCTTAAAATATTAGAAGGCAGTAAGAGCCTCTAATCCATGGAGATCTCTGCCGAGTAGTACATCCAGCTTGCCCATATGTTTTTAAACCTATCTTGTTGATCTCTAACTGTATGGAACCACCGTTCAGCCACCCAAAATTACATTAACTTCTCTTTTCCAGTCCAACAAGGTGGGACATGTGGTCTGTTTCCAAAACCTGGGTATTAAAATTTTCACTGCATTTATTAAGTGTGGAGTAATACTTTTTTTTATAAAATGTAATAGACGAGGGCATCCCATGAAAAATAAAGTGTAGAGGCCCATACACACGATCGGATTTTCTGACAACAATGGTCCGACGGACTTGTTTTATCAGACAATCCGACCGTCTGTATGCTCCATCGGACAATTGTTGTCGGAATTTCCGAAGGCAAATGTTGGCTGTGCATGCTCTCAAATTTTCCGACAACAAATGTGTTCCTTCAGATCATCCGATCGTGTGTACACAAATCCGTCGGACTAAAATCCAAAGTACAAACATGCATGCTCCGAACCAATGATAAACATCAGACAACAATAGCAGAAGTTGCCCAAAGGGTGGAGGTAAAGAGCTGAAAAACCACGTGGTTTGGTGTATGATGCCTGAAAATGTTCTGCCGTGTGTATACATACCAAGTTCACGGCCAACGCCCCTTTGGACAAAAATACACGGATTTGTCCGATGGAAGTCCGATCATATGTATGAGGCTTTAGGGTGAAAATTCTATGGGTCTAAAGCCTCGTACACATGATCGGACTTCCATCGGACAAATCCGGGGATTTATGTCCGAAGGGCATTGTCCGTGAACTTGGTATGCATTTACACGGCAGAACATTTTCAGCCAACAAACACAAACGTAGTGACGTAATAGACGTACTACGTGGTTTTTCGGCTCTTTAGCGCCACCCTTTGGGCAACTTCTGCTAATGTTGTCTTATGGTTAGCATTGGTTCCGAGCATGTGTGTTTGTACTTTGGATTTTAATCTGACAGATTTGTGTACACACGATCGGATGATCCGACGTAACACATTTGTTGTCGGAAAATTTGAGAGCATGCACAGCCAACATTTGTTGTCGGAAATTCTGACAACAATTGTCCGATGGAGCATACAGATGGTCGTATTGTCCAATAAAACACGTCCGTCGGACCATTGTTGTTGGAAAATCCGATCGTGTGTATGGGCCTTAAGAGTCATCCGTTTAATCCATGGGGCTATTCGCCTTCCAAAAAGGTTTAATCTTAGGACACGCCCACCATAGTTGGAGGAATGTGCCCCGTTGTCCACAGCCCCTCCAACAGTTTTCATCTGCTATTGGGTACATCTGTGCTATTCGGACAGGTGTCTGATACCATCTAAAAACAAATTTATAGGACATCTCTTGTATGTGGGAGGTTATAGAGGTGATATGAATTAATTTAATCAGTCTTTGAATTTGTAAAGAAGTAAAGGAATGACCCATCTCTCTCTCCCATTCTCTGATAAAGTAGGGAACTGAGGTGTCTTGGGCACTATGCACCAGTCCATACATTCGGGATAGCAAGTGTTTAGATTCTGGAATATAGACACAAAGGGACTCAAAAGTGGTAAGAGTGCTTACGGGCCTCACTCGAGGTTTTAGTCTGTTGAAGACGTCCGCCAATTGGCGATATCTCCAAGCGACTAATGGTATGTTTCCAAATTGAGAAATCAGCTCCACCAGAGGAGATAGGGTGCCCGTGGAGCAAACTTAACACTTCAGAGCCCCATGTGCCCATAAATCCAGACTCTTCCCCGGGAGGAAGCCAAGGAAACCCTCCCAATGGGGCCAGAGGAGATGTTTGAGGCGCATATTTACCCAGCTTATTCAGCCTATCCCATAGAGACAAGGATGTCTGAGTTCATGGGGATGTCCATTCTAAAAGCTGTAGGGATCCAGGTTGCCCCTGCCAGATTCATACCCGCCAACATTTTTTTCAAAGGGACCCACAATTTACTCGATTGATCATAACACCAATTCACAATGCGTGCTAGGGACATAGTCCTATAGTATAAGGCAATGTCCGTGAGTCCTACCCCCCCTCCAATTTATGTCTACGCAGAATCTCATGAGCCAATCTAGGATGTTTATCATTCCATACGAAGATCTGAAATTCCCTACATAGACATTTAAAAAAACTCTGTGGAAGTGAGATAGGCACTGTACAAAGGATATAAATTATTCTGGGCAATGTAGTTATCTTAAGCGCATTTATTCTTCCAAACCATGTCAGAGAATGCACCCTCAAACTCTACAGGTCTCTTAATATAACTATTTAAATCGGTCTGTAATTAAGTTCATATAAAAGTTTTGGGTCGGATGTAATGTGGATCCCTAAGTAAGGTAAGGAATCTAGGCGCCAAATAAAAGGAAAGGAATGTCATAGGGAAGTTGCCATAGCTGGAGAAACATGGCTAGGCAGGAGTACCCAACTTCCCAAAGTTTATTTTAAAGTTTGATAACAAGCCATATTTATTAACCTCGGACATCAGGGCAGATAACGCCCTCTGGGGTGTGTAGAGAAAAAATAATAGATTGTCCGCATACTCTGCAATGTTATGTTCCACCGAGCCATTTTGTATCCACGAGATGTCGATATTTCCCCTGACCGTACAAAGAAAAGGCTCCAAAACCAGAGCAAACAATAATAGGGAGAGAGGGAATCCCTGTCTAGTCCAATTATATATACTGAAATAATCCGAAATCGTACTGTTCACCAAAGACCAGAGCACTTTTTGCGATTCGGCACTGCATCGCTTTAACTGACAATTGCGCGGTCGTGCGACGTGGCTACCAAACAAAATTGATGTCCTTTTTTTCCCACAAATAGAGCTTTCTTTTGGTGGTATTTGATCACCTCTATGGGTTTTATTTTTTGCTATAATAAATATCCCCCAAAAATATACTGTATAAAGAATTTTTTTCCTCAGTTTAGGCCAATACGTATTCTTCTACATATTTTTGGTAAAAAAATAGCAATAAGCGTTTATTGATTGGTTTGTGCAAAAGTTATATCGTCTACAAAATAGGGGATAGTTTTATGTCATTTTTATTCATTTCTTTTTTTTTACTAGTAATGGTGGTGATCTGCGATTTTTATCATGACTGCGACATTATGGTGGACACATCGGACACTTTTGACGCCATTTTGGGACCATTGTCATTTATACAGCAATCAGTGCTATAAAAATGCACTGATTACTGTAAAAATTACAGGGGTTAACCAGTAGGGGGCGCTGAAGGGGTTGAGTGTGTCCTAGGGATGTGTTCTAACTGTGTGGGGGCTGGGCTACGTGTGACATGACACTGATCACTGCTCCCGATCACAGGGAGCAGTGATCAGTGTCCTGTCACTAGGCAGAACGGGGAAATGCTTGTTTACATCAGCATTTCCCCGTTCTTCCTCTCCGTGAGACGATCCCGGGACTTCTGGCAGACATCGAGTTTGTGGGACCCGCGGTCACACTCACTGAGCTCACGACGGGTGCGCCCACAATGCCGCATCTTAAAGGGGACCTACCCATACGTCCATATGCCCAGCCCTGCCATTCTGCCGACGTACATCGGCATGCAGTGGTCGGCAAGTGGTTAACTCTGGCTCTAGGTTCCATATATAAAGCCTTAACCCAGCCCATTATATGTTCACCCAGGCCCACCCTCTTTAATACTTCAATCATCAAGACCCAAATTATAAAATTGGAAAATATCCATAAAAAGACCCTTAAAAAAGGGGATAAAATAGTATTAAAAGAAAAACAAATACAGCTTCAACAGATATTTGATGAGGAATCCCTTCGGACAAGGGATAGGAATAAAACACAGTGGTACCTACAAGGTAATAAAACAGGAAAATTATTAGCAAATACCCTAAAAAACCAACAACCTATAACCTCCATAGTTAAAATTCTTAAAACAAATGGGGAATTGGAATATGACCCTACTGAAATAGTAAATTTTCCATACATACTACTCCAAATTGTATAATTTGAACTATCATCAAGAAAATAAAAATGAGGATAAGAAAAGGGAAGAGATTATGGAGTATATGAAGGATATAACTCTTCCAGTATTTTCGAGAGAAATAACTGAGGAAATGGAAAAAGAAATATCAACAGAGGAAATTCAAATAGCTATTGCCGGCCTAGCCCTGGGCAAAAGCCCTGGACCAGACGGATATACCTCTAGATTCTATAAAACATTCCAAGATATATTAATCCGCATTCTCAAGAAAACATATAATTCCATATCTAGAACACAAATCTTTACATCACAAAGTATGGAAGCTCATATAATATTAATACCAAAACCTGACAAAGACCATACATTGTGTAATAATTATCGTCCAATTTCTTTGACAAATATTGATGTAGCGATACCTCCAACTAAGAAGGCCGCAGATTTAGTTTGGGCCCTGAAGACAGCTCCGCCAACCCCCGGCAATATGCTCTACCCCCTACTGGCACAGCTAGTACTGACAGTAAATTGTATATCTTATGCTGTATGAATAACTGAGCATTGAGACAATACTAAATTTAAATAAGTAGTAGATTTACTTAAGCTCTTGGTAATAAGAAAAAGGGGTAACATTAATAACAGTTTACAGAATAATCACTTGTAATGCAGAGCCCTGCCACACTAGCACACTATAGAGTTAACACACAACAAGTGCGCCACACGGGCGACCGTTAGTTAAGTGCCCTATGGCGCGGTAACAAAACACATTAGAAACCCCACCAGGCCTGGCTCTGATATCTACAACTTAGTCCTTTTTCTTCACCGGCAGATCTTTAACGGTGGTGCACATTAATAGAGTACAAACTTTGTAATCCAATGGGGTAGGTAAAGATGGAGTAGAAACTTGGCTATACGAACGGTAGGTTCAGCTCTAACAAGGGTCTTCAATAATAGCACTAAGAACAACTCATAGGCCCTGGCAGTCTATAGGCCTATATGCAGTAACAGTATATCGGTTGGGCATATGCCCTCTCACCCGCCCGGACTACGGTCCCAGTCCGGGAACTTCCACCAACTGTGTCTCACACACACACTCCGTCTCTTCAGCGATCGGGTCCCCGATCCAACAAGGATGTAGTCGAGCAAATTCAGATGCCACCCAGGCTCGTAGAGAGGTGGAAGGCTCTTTGGTGCTGCGCAAGGCCTCAGGCTTCAGGCCTTACACTCCGACACATCCGCACAGGAGGATCAGTCTCTGAAGTCTCGTGTCCCAAAGAGGCCGAGCCCAGCCTCGCCTCCTCCTCTTATAACCCCTCCCATGAGTCTCTGCGGCGGAAACAATGCCGAACGGGGTTCTGGGTAATGTAGTCTCTCTGCGTTAAAGGGGAACACCCCGCTACATTGATATAAGATTATATGCAAAGATAATATCAAATAGATTAACATCTATATTGCCAGAACATATAGATCTAGATCAAACAGGCTTTATAAAAGGGCGAGAAACTAGGGATAATATTATTAAAACTTGTATGCTGGTAGAATATGCACAGAGGGCTGCCATCCCGACCTGTCTACTATCTATTGACACTGAAAAAGCATTTGATAGGGTGGGATGGCAGTTCCTGGAGAAAACATTAGTGCAGATAGGGATGGGTCCAAAAATGCTTGGCAGGATTGTCGCACTGTATTCCAACTCACGGCAAAAATTAGAACAAATGGAATGTTATCGGAATATATAGAGATTTCAAATGGAACAAGACAGGGATGCCCGTTGTCTCCCTTATTATATATACTAGTGATGGAACATCTTACTCAAGCAATAAGAAAAAATAAAGACATACAAGGAATTAATATTAAAGATAAAGAATACAAAACAGCAGTTTATGCAGATGATTTACTAATTTATGTAACTAATCCCATCATCACAATACCAAATTTAATAAAATAATTTAAACGATTTGGGGAATTAAATAATTTTAAAGTTAATTATGATAAATCTGAAATGTTGAACCTATCATTTAAACAAAAGATACAATCACTACTACAAAATGATTTTCCATTCAAATGGCAATGAGTGGCAATTAAATATTTGGGAATTTATATTCTGAATAAACTACAAGAGTTGAATTAGAGTGTGGCAATTCGAAAAGCAATAAAATTATTGCAAAAATATGAAAAGCTAACATACTCATGGACAGGAAGAATAAACATTGTAAAAATGTATATATTACCAAAATGATTATACATTTTCCAAACTATCACTTTAATAATCCCCCAAAAAATTTAAGATTGAATTAAGGAAAGCAATGGGAAGTTTTATTTGGGGACATAAAACCCCTAGAATTAAAAGAGAAATTTTAATTAGAATTAAGGAAAAAGGGGGATTAGCATTACCAGATTTTCAAAATATTTACAAGCCGCTTCTCTGACTAGGATAGTAGATTGGCACCATAACATGGAGGACAAACAATGGGTTAAATTATAACAAGACATTATAGGAATTCAACTTAAAGCCCTCCCCTGGATAAAGCCCCATCTAAGACCTGGAAATAAAAAATTAACAATTTTTGCAAGAGATGTTAAAAATCTGGGATGTAGAATTAAAAAAGGGGAAATTTTCTACCATGATGGGACCAATGACCCCGTAGTTCTCCAATCCAGAATTTCCGCCAGCCTTAGCAACCACAAAATACTTGAAATGGAACATATTGGAGAACATAAGGGTAGCCCAGATTCTGGTGGATGGGAATGCACCAGAAATTCAAGATCTGGGACCAGAACATATACACAAATGGTTACAATATTATCAATTAAAAACATATATTACTGATAATATAGAGATATCTTTAATAATTAGAACTAAAACGAAATTTGAACAAATGTTAACAGAAGAACAACAACCAAAAAATAAATTATCTAGGATATATGGAATATTACTTCCTTCAGACCCCCTTAAAGAGATAACAGAAATGAAAAAAAAAATGGGAAAAAGGAAAAGGAAGAATAATATCAGAGACTGAATGGGAAAAAATATTCAAAATAATTCATAATACGACCATAGCGAATAAATATCAAGAACGGAATTATAAAATAGTTATGAGGTGCTATTGGAGTCCCGCAGCATTAAATAAAATGAATAAAGCTCAAACGGAAATATGTTGGAGATGTAAAACCGAAATAGGAACTAAGGAACACATATGGTATGAATGTCCCATGGTGAGAAAGTTCTGGAAAACAGTTTATGAAATATATCAGAAGGTATCGGGAATAGAGAGGAGTCAAAACTTGGATACCTCACTATTATCTTTGATGCCAGAATCAATAAAGAACATTAAGAAAGATATTTTCCACCATATGACATCTGCAGCTAGAACAATAATAGCATGTAAATGGAGACAAAATAAAAGCCCAAAAATTTAAGATTGGATACGTGAAATGAACGAAATACAATATATGGAAAAACAAATAAGAGAAGAAAGATATATTAATAGTCAAATGCCAACAATATGGCAAAATGGGATGAATTCAGGCTCTCAAAAGGAATGGAAGAATATTTGTGATTGAAAACGCGGGAAAATATGAAAGAGAATCATAAAATAGAAGGAATCAGAGTAAAACAGTGTATGGGAAAGAAGAGAAAAGAGGGTAGGGGGAGGGGTGGTTCTCTTTTTTTTTTGATGGGATGTGGGATGAATGTGGATGACTGGAACGAAAGGTGTAAGGATGTTGTTTATATCGTTTTATGATAACAGAGTTTTTGAAGATTGATCAGGTTTTTGTATTCAAATAATAAGTATATATAATGTAACAGTATCCTGGTTAACTGTTGACATTTTTTTTGTATTAAGAAAATGTAAAATAAAGATAAATTGAAAACAATCATCAAGACCCAATTCACCCTATCAAAAGCTTTTTTGCCATCCATTGATAACACTAATCGTAGAGCTTGCTCATGCCCATTTTGCGTCCAGTGGAGGATATGAAGGGCTTGAATAGTGTTATTCATAACTTCATGACCCTTCATAAAGCCTGTCTGATCCAGATGAACTAACTTCCCCTTAGGGTCCTGCAACCCAAAGGGCTAGGATCTTTGCTAGAATTTTAGTATCAGATTTAAGGAGGGAGATGGGCCTGTAATTAGAGCAATATTGCGGATCCTTCCCAGATTTCGGAAGGACCATTACATAAGCCAGCAGGGCTTCTGGAGGTACGGGATTCAAAGTGATAATTAACCACTTCAGCCCCGGACCATTTTGCAGCTAAAGGACCAGGCCCCTTTTTGCGATTCGGCACTGTGTCGCTTTAACTGACAATTGCGCGATCGTGCGACGTGGCTCCCAAACAAAATTGGCGTCCTTTTTTTTCCCACAAATAGAGATTTCTTTTGGTGGTATTTGATCACCTCTGCGTTTTTTATTTTTTGCGCTATAAACAAAAATAGAGCGACAATTTTGAAAAAAATTCAATATTTTTTACTTTTTGCTATAATAAATACTCCCAAAAAATATTTTAAAAAAAATGTATTTTACCTCAGTTTAGGCCGATACTTATTCTTCTACATATTTTTGGTAAAAAAATTGCAATAAGCGTTTATTGTTTGGTTTGCGCAAAAGTTATAGCATCTACAAAATAGGGGATAGTTTTATGGCATTTTTTTTTTTTACTAGTAATGGCGGAGATCAGCATTTTTTATCATGACTGCGACATTATGGCGGACACATCGGACACTTTTGGCACATTTTTGGGACCATTGTCATTTTTACAGCGATCAGTGCTATAAAAATGCACTGATTACTGTGAAAATGGCACTGGCAGTGAAGGGGTTAACCACTAGGTGACGCTGTAGGGGTTAAGTGTTCCCTATTGAGTGTTTCTTACTGTAGGGGGGATGGGCTGTGTGTCACATGACACCGATCTTCGCTCCGAGTACACGGAGCGGAGATCCGTGTCATTGTCACTAGGCAGAGCGGGGAGATGCTTGTTTACACAAGCATCTCCCCGCTCTATACCTCCGTGAGACGATAGCGGGTATCCCCGCGCGATCGAGTCCACAGGACCCGCGGTCCGACTCACGGGGAAGGCGGCAGGGTCGCGATCGCGCCGCCGGCGGCACAAGCTTGACCACACGTCAGGCATTTAAAGGGCAATGCACAGGTACGTGATTGTGCCTGTCCGTGCCATTCTGCCAATGTATAAGTACAGGAGGCAGTCAGCAAGTGGTTACAGTAACTACAAAGAGGGCTGCTAATATAGAATTTTTTTTTTCTATAGTATGCATTCGTGAAGCCATCAGGCCCAGGACTTTTACCCATAGGTAGAGCATTTACCACCCTACTCAATTCCTCCACTGATTGGGCCCTCTATTCCCTCAAAGACCAAGGAAGGCAGGGCAGGCATTGCCGACTTTTTAAGATACTCCAGAATTTCTTCAACCTTACTCTCTTCCACCGCAACCGAAGGAACCAAGGGTATACTTTACAGGGATGCATAAAATCTATGAAATTCTGCCGCTATGGCTTTAGTATCCACTATCTGTTTATTATGTACTAATAAATAATGAACATGCAGAGAATCTTGTTTATTTTTTTAATTGTCTGGCCAAACCCCGGGCACATTTATTCCCCTGTTCATAAAAAAGATGGGCGAAATACCTATGTTTGTCTTTGACTCTGCGGTCCAAATATTGAGCTAGATTTACTTGTGTTATTTCCAATTGTCGGGCATCCGCAGGTTCAAAAGTGGACTTATGTTTAGTTTCAAGATCCTGAATTCTACCTAAAAGGTCAGCTATTTCTTTCCTTTTCTCCTTCTTAAAACGGGAGCAATAGGCAATCAGTTCCCCTCTCATAACCGCCTTATGTGATTCCCAAACTGCTTGACCAGACGCCTCACCATGGGTATTTATCTCAAAATAAGATGCTAGCTTCTGAGATAACGCTTCCAAAACCCCTTTATCGTCCAGAAGGGATTCATTCAATCTCCATGTCCGTTCCAGCTGATGGCCGGAAATAGGTCGGAGAGTCAAAGTTATGGGGGAATGGTCTGATAGGCTGATAGATTCTATTGTAGATGAACAGACATGACTCTAGAATATATATAGAATTGATCAACCAACATTAGATCAAGATGGGAATAAGTATTATTAAATTTAGAGTAGTAACTATAATCCCTATCTTTACTATGCCAACTATCTACCAGACGGAGAGCATGTAGGAGTTGACATGTTTAAGGGCTCTAAAAGACAAAGAGGTTTTACCCGATGAGGTGTCCATACAAGGTTTCAAGGTAAGATTAAAGTCCCCCCAGAACCTAAAAATCCTCCCTAAACCTCTCTAGCATCTTCAAAGTTTTAGAAATAAAACTAACAGTACGAGTGTTGGGAGCATAAATTGAGGCAAAAATGTAACAATGGCCATATAGCATACCTTTAATGAAAAAAAAACACCCTTCAGGATCTACTTGTAGAGATGTAAGGGATGGGGGCATGTTTTCTGCAATGCTATCGTTACCCCCCTAGCCCATGGGTTCGGCGATGGCACGTGAAACCACTGGTCAAAGGGGAAAAGAGGCATACGAGGGGTGGTCCCTGCCATGAAATGTGTCTCCTGCATGAAGACCACATCCACAGCTAAATGCTGGAGTTCCTGCCAGAGACGACCCCTCTTATATTGTGAGCAAAAACCTCTCACGTTATAGGACATGATTTTTAATGTACCAACCATTGTATCACTCTATGTTGGTCGTATAGAACACTAAAGCCATTACTGTGCCACTCCATAGCAAACCGTTTCATTAAGGGACCCTTTTTTTAACCTGAATTTCACCCTTAAACGTACCACAAAAAAGAAACAAAAGAAGAATAAAAAACAAAAAACAAAACAAATACCAATCATAACATAGACGATACCAAAAAAAAGGAAAAACAACACACGGAAAAACAACAAATACTCCCACTAAGTGGAGTATACCAACTAAAGGGAGGAAGGGTCTGGGAAGGGGCAAACAACCCACACTTTGAGCCTTCCACCTATCTGCAAAAGTGCAGACTACAAAATCCCTTGTTACGGGACCAACCTAATGGGGAGGACATGAGTTAAGCACCTAGTGCTCCCCAGGCTACCATAAATTAGCACCAACATTACAAACATATATTGCAGCTCTGACATTTCTCCAAAATATTGCAGGTCATCTTTGGTTCGAAGGACAGCTGTTTTCCCATTCTAACATCAACAGAGTGCATTACATCGAGCAAAGGTCGAACAGCTCGGCGCTGCCCATGGGTACGCCGTGACAAATTGAGAAACAAGGTAAGCTGGGCTACATCAAAATCAATAATAGGTTTGTCATGGGCAGCCCTCATAATGGCTTCCTCTGCGCATCCTACAAATAACATCTCTCGGTTTGTCTGTTTCCTTGGAAGCAGGAAGTGAGACACGATGGACTCTGTCTAGCTCAATGTTATCAGTTGTGGAGTCCCCCAAAATTTGGCGACATAAACCTTGCATAGTCAAGAGCAAATCTGGGGCATGAATAGTTTGGGGTAAGTTTCTTATGCAAACATTCTGACGGCGATCCCTATTTTCATAGTCATCCAGCTTGTCTAATAAAGAAATTAAGATCTCCTCGTGGTGTCTAGTGGCGTCTTGAATGGCCTCCATGGTTTGCTTAATGTCCTCCTGAACAACAGCAAAAATCATCAGCACTAAAATTGGTGGAGGGATGTAAAAATCCTCAAAATGTCAAGAGGTGATATTATTCATCTTTTACCACGATCCGTTTTGTTTGGAACTTTACAGCAGCCGAATTGCCCTGTTCATGAGTCGGTCAGCGTTTTAAGGATTCATCTCATTGAATGGACAGTTCTTATCATCTCCACCAGAGAGCAGTAGCTGTGCACTAACATCTATAGTGGAGGAGCGCGCTGAACAGCACAACTCGTTCCACAATGCTGCTCGAATCCTGAGACTCCAGCCAGCAGTGGTGTGACGTCATCCACCTGGAGGGACAGAGGTTGTGTGTTCTCCCATCCCAGCTGTGCCACAGACCTGGTTTCGCATCCCTCGTGTTGGAGGGCCCTCCACATGTCGGCCTGCATGTCCCTTATATGAAAGTCATCTCAAGGTACTGTGTTCAAACTGCATTCATGCTACAGGATCACTGAGCCAGGCAAGAGCCTACATGTGTCGTTGTGTATGTTCCATGAGCGCAGGATTTTAGTGTTTTAATGTCCTCCTGACCCATTCCACTGTCTCTATTCTGTGTCCCAGTGCCACCCTGTCCTCCTTGAGTCCCTTAACAGCTTGCTTACAAGACATTTCAACAGCAGATATCAATTGCTGGATACCCACTTTAGTGGGGAGGGCTCTTATGTGTTCTCTAATGTCCCAGTCCATGTTTACAGTTGCTAACTCCATCTGCTGGGGGAGCTAGTCACCAGGGGGATCATGGGCCAGGGGGACAGAGTATTGAACCTGAGATATAGGCTTAAGTCCCAGGGAGCTAGCTGATAAAAGAGTACTGTACTTCTCAAGATTAATATGTCCTTACCAGGTATTCAATGGCTGTTACTAGATGCCGGTGGAGTCTTGGCTGGAGACTGAAGAGCCATCCCCCACTGCTGATGATTCCTGTCCAGGTGTTAGGAGGCCTTGGCTAGCTTCTAAAGAGCCCCAATCCTCTGCTGGGAACCAACAGGTGAGAGCTGGATATCCGTCGCCGGGTGTTGCAGAGTCATGGCTGGATATAGGTGATCCTCGGCCGGCCACTGAGAGACCCTAACCAGGTGTCAGAGAACTCCTAGCATACACCGCGGCACCACAGCCGTATGCTGGGGAGCCATGGCTGGGCACAGGAGAGCCTTGGCCAGCCACTGAGCGACCCCGGCCAATGCGCGGGGAACTCCGGCCGGACTTCGAGGCACCACGGCTGGATGCTGGGAAGCCACGGCTATGAGCTGGAAAGCTGCAGCTAGATGCCAGAGAGCCGTACTTGGGGCCTGGGGAGCCACGCTTTGACTCCTCGTGGCTATATGCCATTTTAGATGTCCCGTGTCTCCTGTCTGTGATGTGAGATATACTCATAGCCCACCCGCTGAGCTCTTACCAGGTGGTTGTGAGGGGGTGCGGCAGCGTGTAGGCATGGTGTGGTCGGTGGAAGGAGGCTAAATGCAGCTAGATGCTATATGGAAGCCTGGGGATCAGAGAGCACTCAGCCAACACGTCCGCTCTCCATGACACGGCCTGCATCCCTTTAGACATGTTTCTACAGGGAGTATCTCACCAAAAATGCAATCTTTGTTGCAGGGGATGCCTGAAATCTGACTTGTATCTTAGGCAGACTTCTGGGAAAATTGGTGAGCCAATCACACAAGCAGGAAATTATGTTTCTGGGGGGTAGTCAGTACACATTCTGTGTACAGAACAACTCCAGGTAACCATATTGCAATGCATTTATAGAAAATTACAGCGGCTGCAGATTGAAAAGGAAAGGTAATTTTTAATAACATTCAATTACAATATGACTTGTGTCGCAATTGTATTGTATTATTTTTTCTTTATTTGATATTTTTTTTCCCCACGAAAGTGGAGTTACCCTTTGTGACAGACCTAGCCGGGACAGAGGCTTTTGGAGAGGACTGAATGCTAGCCTCTTGCCTTCCGATTATGGGCCAGGGCCTCAAGACAGGAATGCGGATGGGTTATCCCGGCAGACAGACCTGAAACCTTAAGACTACTTTTCCAACATCCTCGAGTTGACCCGTTCGTGGTCCCACTGTGGCTGTTGGACTATTTCCCAGGAGGGAGTATTGTCATGAACCTTGGAATACTGAAGTGTTTCTCCTTTGAATCTATTACACAGTGGTGGGATTTCTGCCCTGTCTAAAGGCTAACCCCCCTCCAGATGGCTACATGGTCTGGAAGAAAAGCATTGTTCTGTGTTTGACTGTTTGTTTTTGTACTTTAATTACACCCTGGGGCTTCTGTGTCAATACACATCTCAGTTCTCCTATTCAAGCTATCGGACCAATCCCTGCTGACCCTGTTTCTAGTCCTCATTTGCATGGCCAAGAGAACCTAATTGAGAACTACAATGTACTTTACAATTGACCAATAGGAAAGTGGTTGCTGGGGGCAGGGTGTTCAAACTGCTGTATAAAAGTATGTGTGTGCATCCAATAAAATGAGATTCCTGTTTGAACTTACATACAGCCTGCCTGGTGTTTGTTCTGAGTTATCACAAATGGATTAGAATGTCACATAGCTGTAGCTTGAATCTCGGAGCATCGGATGACCGAACCATCAGACGTTGCGATCTGCATTATGATCCAATAGTAGCAGAGGAGTGTCGGGAGAGTGGAACCGAGTGAGCAAGGGGCTCGTTACATTGGTTGGCAGCGGTGGGATTTGCTCTCCAGTTACTGGGACACTCCAAACCACCACAGTGAATGACCAGCTATGCAGCCTGCAGGAGAGCCACGCTGAAAGACCTACTTGAGAGCCGTGGAGGGACCAGTGGGACAAAGAACAAGGCCACCTTGATCATGGAGCTAGTCGAGATGGATCAGAGGGATGGTGATGCAGGACCCCGGTCAGTTGAAGACTTGTTTTAGCAGCGAGTTTGACAGCGCTTGGCATTATATGTTGCTAACCCATCAGAGACCGCCATACAGGAAGCCATTAGAGGCATCCAGCTGCAGGATGCGCGACAAAAGAGAGAACTAGAGCGACAACATGAGCTGAGAATGGCGGAAATGCGGCAATCGGAGATCGCCTACAGACAGCTGCTAGAATCTGCTCAGCAGCAGGGTGGTGCTACCTTTGCCTGGGACTATCAGGAAATACCAGTGCACAACTCTGAAATCCTGTCTGAAGAATCGGCAGTGGAAAATCTGAAGATTGCCATCCCTAAAGCCGAAGTGGATGATATGAAGTTCCAGGGAGCTAGCCTGGCTGAAGAATCGGCAGTGGAAAATCTGAAGATTGCCATCCCTAAAGCCGAAGTGGATGATATGGAGTTCCAGGGAGCTAGGGCAGTTGGCTCATCTCCCCAGCCACAGATTACAGAAGGGATGGACTTAAGGGACTGTTCAGAGGATGTTAGGGATTATGCATCGCCTGCCCAAGTACTGGCAGCAGGACAGAGTACTGCAGACCCCTGCTCTACACCCGTGGCAGTTTTGGAGGCCCGAGGTGAGAAGGTGATGGTTCCTCTTTCCCAGTGGATTTCAGAGATGCAGGGAGGAGAAGCAGCCCTTTTCCCTCCCCAACAGTTAGCCAGAGCAGATGGTGTGGAGTCCCCAGCAGAAGTGCTGGCAACAGGGCAGAGTGATAGCAACCTCTGCCCAGCACCGGAAACAACTGTGGAGTTTCAGGGAGCCGGGGCAGTTGGCCCCTCTCTCCAGCAACAAGCTGAGGTGGTAAAGCTTTTACCCCCAGCTGAATCACTGGCAGTAGGGCAGAATGCTACTGGCCGCTGCACACAACTGCCACTTGAGCTGATATCGGTGGATGGGACTGCGGTCTCCACTCACAGCAACCCAGCACAAGAGCTGGCAACAGAACAGAGTGCCACGGGCCTCTGCTCTCAACTAACAGAAGAGGGAGTTCCTGTGGTACTGGATGGGACTTCGGTCCTCACTGACACAACCCCAGAAAATGATGTGACACTGAGACAGGAGGATGTCAGCCTTGCTTTGCAAGCACTGGGGGATTTTCACCTACCACAAGTGGATGGGACTTCAGTCTCCACTTGTATACTCCAGGGATGCTGGGCAGTCAGCCTAGATCCCCAACAGCATGACGGACTGAGCCCAGTCACCCTGTCTTCTCTCCAACAGCTGAAAGGACCCCAGGGAGAAGGGCCAGTCCAGGCCTCTCCCCAGCGGCGGGTATGTTCTCTGAGAGAGGCAGAGGTTGGCCGGGGAAGTAATGCTCTGTTTGGAGCAAGTTATTTGGGGTACTGTGTGGATACCGGCATTGGGGGAATAGAACTATGGACTAACTTCGGAGTCAACCCGTCTGGGGTCTCCTCCTGTGTTAGTCTCCTGCCGAAAGGGGAGATGTGTGACAGACCTAGCCGGGACAGAGGCTTTTGGAGAGGACTGAATGCTAGCCTCTTGCCTTCCGATTATGGGCCAGGGCCTCAAGACAGGAATGCGGATGGGTTATCCCGGCAGACAGACCTGGAACCTTAAGACTACTTTTCCAACATCCTCGAGTTGACCCGTTCGGGGTCCCACTGTGGCTGTTGGACTATTTCCCAGGAGGGAGTATTGTCATGAACCTTGGAATACTGAAGTATTTCTCCTTTGAATCTATTACACAGTGGTGGGATTTCTGCCCCGTCTTAAGGCTAACCCCCCCTCCAGATGGCTTCATGGTCTGGAAGAAAAGCATTGTTCTGTGTTTGACTGTTTGTTTATGTACTGTAATTACCCCCTGGGGCTTCTGTGTCAATACACATCTCAGTTCTCCTATTCAAGCTATCGGACCAATCCCTGCTGACCCTGTTTCAAGTCCTCATTTGCATGGCCAAGAGAACCTAATTGAGAACTACAATGTACTTTACAATTGACCAAAAGGAAAGTGGTTGCTGGGGGCAGGGTGTTCAAACTGCTGTATAAAAGTGTGTGTGTGCATCCAATAAAATGAGATTCCTGTTAGAACAAACACCAGGCAGGCTGTATGTAAGTTCAGAGTTATCACAAATGGATTAGAATGTCACATAGCTGTAGCTTGAATCTCGGAGCATCGGATGACCGAACCATCAGACGTTGCGATCTGCATTATGATCCAATAGTAGCAGAGGAGTGTCGGGAGAGTGGAACTGAGCGAGCAAGGGGCTCGTTACACCCTTTAATTCATTTTTTCTATTTTTATTTCAGGCTGGAAGTCTGCTTTTAAAGTACCGGTATATGTAAACCCTAACAATTAGATCCTCCTATTTGTTCCCTTTTGGTCTGTTAAACATACCACGGGAAGCCTGTTGCTTTTCAGGAATTAATAGCTGTGCTTTGGCCCCTTGCATACCTCCCCTGACTTATCCTAAGGTCTACAGAATAATTAGCCCTTATGCTTTTGAAATCTGAGAGTAAAGACAAAAGAGTACTTTACCAAAAGATATTTGGCAGGCTGACACCATTCGGACCACAAAAAAAGCTGTGGGTTGTCAGAGTTTAAGAGATTAGTGCATTTCTGGCAGATCAACAATTTTTTTTGGTCTTGCTTTAAATGGATAAAGCAAGAGGAAATGTGCATGTTTTGCTGAGATGTATTTTATATATTTAGAAAAAAAAAATCTTGCAATATGCTTTTTTCATTTATTACAGGTATTTATATAGCACTGGCATTACAGTGCTTTGCCTAGTGTACATTTACATCAGTCCCTGCCCTTAAGGAGCTTGCAATTTAAGGTCCCTCCCTCATATGCATACATACTTCACACCCACTAGGGCCAACTCAGACAGGAGTCAGTTAGCCTGCCACCATTTTTTTGGCATGTTAGAGGAAACTGGAGGACCCAGAGAAAACTGATGTAAATGCAGGAAACATAAAACTACATGCAGATAGTGTCCTGGTTGGAACCCTAGTGCAAGGTATGCGTACTAACTACTAAGCCATGCTGTACACCTAACACCCAGGCTCCTATTTAAAATGGAGTGTTTGTACCAATGTCTATGCAGCGTAAAGCACCACAGTAGTTGCTAAACATTGTGACTACATTTTTATTAAATAAAGTGCAGTTTGGAGCCTCCAGTGTTCTACAGAGTTTAGGAGGAGAGCTCTATTACGTGACATTTATAACTCATGAGACTTGTTCTTTCTTACACTTTTTGCTCCCCATTCATTAATAAATTGTTCCCTGGCTTCAGTGACCAAAACAATAAAAGCAAAGAGAATATTTGTGCTCTGCTTTATAATAGAGTTAAATAGTTTACTTTTACAAATAGTGGTATGGCCATGGTTAACTCATACCACCACTACTACAGCAAGACAACTAGCGTTTTTAGAGGCCAGCAATAGCATCCTCTGTATTTCTTTTATAACAGGTTTTCAACAGATAACAGGAATAACAGGTAAATCATGTTTCTATCAGAACAGACAGACCAAAATAATTTTAGCATCAACCTAGCCCTAGATGGTCTTTTTGTCAAATGAATCTACAGTATAAGTTCGCCAAGGAAACACTCTTAATGCTTAGTCCTTTCTATACGTGGTAAATGTCATTATTATGTAAATAAATGTGGAGAATATGTTTATCAGACAGGAGAAGAATTTCTGCCCATAATTTCTAATATTTTTTTAAATTAGACAGATTAGTGTGATTGTGTGACATACCCAGATGTGTTTGGAATTACTGATGGATATGTATTTATTTATTTTGCTACCTTGTCTAACATGATTGATGGAGAAGCCCTATCCAGACCCTGCATAAAATCGTGACTAGGAGGTAATAATATTGAATGCTGTGAGTGTCTCTGAGTGATCTTGCACAATTCCCAAGTGCATGCTTGCCTTTTGTAGCAACAGTGGAATGAATTAAAAAATAACTAGATTGCAAGCGATTAACATGTGGTGAAATGTAGCACAATCCATGCCCCAGAAGAGTTATTCTGCAGGTAAAAAATTAATATTATAGATTTATTTTTAATAGTGGTGGCATATTTCTCTGTAGCATTGGGACCTCATCTCTTCGTATTTCATTTTTAAAATACTTTTTATTGATTTTGTATGCACAAGGTACAAACAGTAAAGAACAGTTAAAGCCCTGCAAGTGTTTTGTTTTTGCATTCTATTTTTCTCCATTTGACCTTGTACACATGTTACAATACAGATTGAAACATAAAAAAAACAACACATTGAGGAAAAATAATTAGAATATTTTCATACAACTTATTTTAAAACATTGCTAATGCCGCCATCTGTACAGGCATTTCCACGAGAAGGAAGAACCTAAATGTGAGTTGTATGTGAATTGTATGTGAATGTAAATGTGAGAGTTGGGCAGCTAAATAAAAGTACAATAAATTGAGAAAAGCCACAGCTCCCAAAAAGGTCAACCCTGTCTCATACAACATGATATTTGGACAAACTGCAGATACATTATCCAAATTCTGACCATTGGTGCAGTGTACACTAAATGCATCTTCTTCAGAAACTGAGAACCAAAGCTGAAGTATTGTGGTCACTGGATACAATATCTAAACTCTATGGCTGGTAAAGTTCGCCAAGGATGGAAAACAGTGCTCATGGCTGGAATGTGCAGTCCCTCAGTACTTCTGTTATTGATAGATATAAGGTGGCAACTCGTGGACTCAAAAGTTGAGAATCTTTATTAGCTACACAAGTACCAGTAAAACAATGCTGATGTGTTTCAGCCACTGTGGCCTTATGCATAGCACAATAAAACACAAAATAATCACAACTTACAGTATATGGGCTCCAGCATCTACTGCCCAACCAATTAAAGGAGGCGGAACCCAATGATGAATACCATTAGTAAAATGACAAATAGGAAGAGGTGAAACACTCAACCAATGATGGTAAAAATATGATGATGAATTCTAAATATATAAAAATATAAACATTATTGTCCCAACAAAACATTATTTCAAAAATAAATCCGTATCCCATCTATGGTTAATACCTCTTTCTCAAAGGGAAAAACCCATCACGTTAGCCAACATCTACAGTCCTAACACCTCCAAAATCCCATTCTTTCATTCCATAGCCCTTCTTTGGTTTACCTTTCAAAATGGTATCCTGATCATAGGAGGTGACTTCAATGTTCCCCTCGATCTCCTTCTAGACACATCCTCAGGCACTTCATACCTACCTTACAGGGCACTACGCCAAATTAGATTGTGCCTTCAAGACCCCTTACTCCACAACACCTGACGTACTCTCCACCCAAAGGATAAAGATTTTACAATTTTTCAGCCCCCCATAACAGGTCTCGACTACTTTTTCCTAATGCAACAAGATCTCTCATATTTGACTGCAGCAACGATAAAACCTATGGTCCCCTCAAACCACCACTCAATCTCCATTAAACATAGACCTTCCCAGACAGAATCCCTACTGCAAAACTTTAGAGACTCGACCCGACCCTTCTAACTGATAAAACTCGAGCAGCAGAGATCCACAAATGCCTCACTGACTTTTTTTTTCTGTTTTTCTATATCCAATTAGGGATGTGGTGACTGTCAAACACTTATGCCCCGTACACACGATCGTTTTTAATGTCATTTTTTAAACCAACGTTTTTCTCCTCGTTTTTTTTTCATGTTTCCTCTCAAGCCTGCCTTGCGTACACACCATCATTAAAAAAAACGATCAAGCAAAGCGCAGTGACGTTCAACACGTACGACGGCACTATAAAGGGGAAGTTCCGTTCGAATGACGCCACCCTTTGGGACGCTTTTGCTAATTCCGTGTTTCCGCGTGTTAGTAAAAGTTTGGTGAGAGACGATTCGCGCTTTTCAGTCTTCGTGCTTTGAAGATCGTTTTCGGGAGTTCAGTTTGCGCCTGTGGGTTCGTATCTGTTTAGCACTGCTTGTAGTCAGTTCGTATCTGTTTATTCAGTGCGGCCTGCTCTGCACGTTCGTGTTTTTCAGCTTGTTCTTCATAGGCCTTGCTGTTCTTCCGTGCGTTCTTCTAGTTCGTTCTGTTCAGCCGACCGTTATCTAGCCATGTTGCGGCTACGTACTCGTCGTAGAGTTCGTGCTGTAGTTGGTGCAGGGGTTCATGCTGTATCCCGACTCCATGCCATGAGCAGGGTCAGGAGGAGTTCATGGACCAAGAATTGGTTGCTCCAGCGGCACCAATTCTGTCACATGCCTTTGTTGCGGGAGATCAGGGAGAATAATCCTGATGATTTCAGGAATTTCCTCAGGATGTCTGACCCCGTATTTCAGCAGCTGTTGGCTTTGGTGTCCCCCTATATTACCAGGCAGGACACCGTTATGCGGGAAGCCATCAGTGCTGAGCAGAGGCTCATCGCCACGTTGCGATACCTGGCTACTGGGAGAAGCCTGCAGGACCTTAAGTTCTCCACAGGCATATCCCCCCAGGCTCTGGGGATCATTATACCAGAGACTTGTTCTGCCATCCTTCAAGTTTTGCAGGAGGACTATATTAAGGTAAGTGTTCTTCTTCAAAAATTCACATTGTATGGTTTTTATTTTTGGATATTTTTTATTTGCTTTATTTGCAGTCCCTAATTCACATGATTCTTAGCTGCAGGGAATGTCCCCTTTCTCCCCATGTTTTATTATTTAAAGTTTGGGGTTTGAGGCCTACCTGTAAATTTGGCTTACCTAACCTCTCCAGCATGCTATCCTGGGGCCATACCTACCTTGCCTAGTCATTTCCATGTTTTTTATTATATGTTCCATCGTAGTGCTTTACCCAAAACGCACCCTAAATTTTGCCTAGGAATGTTTCATTTTTGTTAACTTCAATACAGAGTGCTAAAGCCTTCATGTGTGATATTCCCAACTCATCTTCAACCCCCCCCATAATTTTTTTTTTTTTTTTTTCTTGCTTCCAATTTTTTATGTTTTGAACAGTTTCTACCAATGTTGGCCATGAATGTGTGTATGAAATCAGCTTTCAATGTTTCTGGCTCCAAGTATTAATTTGTTATTTCTTTAATTCCACAGTTCCCTTCTTCGCCACATGAATGGCAGAATGTGGCTTCCGAGTTTGCCCAGCGATGGAACTTTCCGAACTGTGGAGGAGCCATCGACGGCAAACATGTTCGGGTCGTCCCACCACCCCATTCGGGATCCTTTTATTATAATTATAAGGGGTTCCACAGCGTCGTGATGATGGCAGTGGTGTCGGCCACCTACGAGTTCCTCTATGTGGACGTTGGCAAGAATGGCAGGATGTCTGATGGAGGAGTTTTTGCCCAGACGGAGTTTGGAGAACGGCTCCTTTTGGATCTGCTGGCCTTGCCACCAGCGGAGCAGAATGTGGAGGGACTACCTTTTGTGTTTGTGGCGGATGAGGCGTTTGGCCTGGGACCCCATTTGATGAGGCCATTCCCGCAACGCACCCTCACCCCTGAGAGGAGGGTTTTCAATTATCGGCTGGCCAGAGCCAGAAGGGTGGTGGAAAATGCGTTTGGGATCATGGCCAGCCAATTTCGCCTCTTCCTTACCTCCATCCACCTTGCCCCATACAAATGGAACCATGTGGTTATGACGTGCTGTGTGCTGCATAATTTCCTAAGGGTGCATTCAACAAGGTATATATCTTTGAGTGGGCCTGAGGCCTCTTTAATCAATGCAGAAACTTTGGTGGCCCTGGAACCTGGCCGTCCTGGCTTGGCCCCCCCAACTGGACGTGAGGTCCGTAACCAATATGTGGACTATTTTATGGGTAGGGGGGCCATTGAAATGCCAGACAATCTATAATAATTTTAGACCAAAAAAAAAAAACTTTTTCTTGAGTAAAGATTGGTTTGTATTTTTTATTGTATAATGTTTGAGGTTTCTGGTAGGTTTACCTAGTGCACTTGTTTTGCCATGTGGATTAAACAATCTTTTAATTAGCCTTCATTGTCAGTGTAAACACCAAACATTGATTAGTTCACTCAGCACCACATTTACATAATGAAGCCACAATGATTTGTTATGTAAAAATACCTTTATTTTTTTTGTTTAGGTGGGCAACTTCCTTAGAAATGTGGATGTTCCCTTAATTTCGGGTGTATTAAAACGCATGACCAGCCATGCATAAACAAACTATATTTGTCAAAATTTTGAAAAAGCTAAACATGTGCTAGTCATTAAAGGGTAAAATAACAAAAAAACATAGAAAACTCTGCAAGTAAAACGTTATTTGGTGTAAAAACATTAGACACGCCCAAGCACAGCCATGATATTTTGGAGCCTTTCCTCCACCCGCTTTGTATTTGCCCTGATCTCTAGCAAGTCTCCCTTAATTTTTTCGAGGTCACGACAGCAGACCATCAGGTATTGGATCAGGATCTGGGCACTGTGATGTGTCAACTTATTGGGGTCTTCGGCCAGAACTGCACCTAAATGTAAAAAGAAATATGTAGGATAGAATATGTAGGCCTACATCTATTTAACATGCATGTGTCTGGTTTCTCTCTGACCTGTGGTGGTGCCACTTTCCACTTCCACAACATCACATTCCTCTCCATCCTGGGGTTCTGGGGGTATTGTTGTAGGTATTGCAATTCTCGTCTCATCTGAGGTAGCTTTTCGAATCCCTAGGGAGATTGAAATAAAAGGAATAGTTTCATTAGTAGCGACTCAATTTTGCTAAAATAAGAAACATGAAAAAAAACTTTGTAATCATTCTTTTGAAGCATGCTCCATTTTAAAATTTACCCCCTGTGCCAACCGGGACAAATGATTGGATACATAGCCCAAACCAGAGCATATACATTTTGAACACAAATTTGAAACATTGTAACACCCCAAAGTATCTACACTGGATCACCTGTGTGTGACTCCCTCAAGCTTTTTGGCTTTAGGCCCACACTTGTACTACTGCGTTCAGATGTTTCATCAGCTGCTGAGCATTCACTCCCTTTAACATTACCATGCATATCGTTTTTTCAAATGAACAAATGTCCTTTGGATTAGCACACCAAAAATAAGTGAGGCCCAAATTTACTCCCCCAAATAAACCAAAATACATGGGTGTTCACACTGGGTGATCCTAAAACATCGTTTGAGGAACTGTACGGAGAAAGAGGTTTAATACGTCCGTTTACTGTGCGGACGAACCTGAAAGATGGTATCTTTCAGTGTACTATATGAAAGTTAAAAATACACGACAGAATACAAGAAAATAATATGTACCATGGAAACTCCAAAAAAAAACTTACTTTTTAATATAACTTTCTTGATTCTTTTATATTGGTCGGCCTCCCGCAACTTCAGATCTGACCATCGTTTTCTGAGCTGTTCCTTCGTTCTGCACACCCCGAATTTTTTGTGGAGACTTTGACCACTTTGCCCATAATTCTGGACTTGACCAGATTAGGCCTTTTATACGGACCATGCTTGGCATCATAATCCTCCTTCTTTAAAATGGCGACCATCTCCACCATTTCCTCGAATGACATGTTGGATGCCTTATATCTCCTGGGTCTTGATTTGGGCTCCTCTGTAATTTCATCCTCTGTAGAGGTAATCTCAGCCACCTGTGTCTCCGCCATGTTTTGTTCAGCACTACGAGCGAGAAGGGGCGGGGAAAGTACAATATCGAACGTCAGGGGCGGGGAAAGCGTGCAGAGTTTCACGCATGCGCTGTGTATATCAAGTGAAGATCCATGTCTGGGAAATACGCTCATTTGTCGGGAGAGGGAGTTAGCAACGAACGTCGTGACCAAGGTACCTAACAATTTTACTTTTTGAGGTTCATCAGACGAGGAGATTTGTGTGCTCAAAATATGTAGACAATGCACAGTTGATGAATGTTGCCTGAAATATATATTTTTTTTGGTTTCTCGCTTTTACAGATATCATGAATACTTTTAAAAACCCAGACTTCATGGGGGAGTTCATCGACAAATGGCAAGAGCTCCCTATATTATGGCAAACAAAAAGTGGCGGTAATAAAAATAAAGACGCCAGGAAAGCAGCACTGGAGAGCCTGCTTGCATTTGTGCAAACAAAGATACCCACAACAACTCTCCAAGATGTCAAAAACAAAATTGCAACCATCAGAGGGACATACAGGACCCAGAGGACTATGGTCCTGAGGTCCCAGAGGTCAGGTGCACCAGCAGATAAGGTTTATAAACCCAGTCTGTGGTACTACAGTAAGCTTGCTTTTCTGGATGACCAGCTGGAAGTGCGGGAATCTCTCTCCACCCTTCCCCCCAGAGGTCAATCCAGCCTTCCTTGTACCCAACCCTCCAGCCTTCCCTGCAGCCAGTCCTCCAGCCTTCCTGTCAACCCTGCTCTGGCTTCCTCTGAGGATCAAGATCAGGGCCTTGAGGAGGCAGATTTGGAGATATGGAGCCAGGTAAAGTATTGATATCTATATTTATATCTTACACAATTGTAGAATTTAAATAGATGTTAGTATTGTTAAAGGTATGTACACTTCTACCAATAAAGTATGTGAAGAGCAAGATACAGTAGTGGCCTAATTTTATGTGCACAAGACAACAAAACCAGGATGCGGAATCAATGAAAATGACATAACTTTTGGCATTGATTTCAACAATGTCTAGAGGTGAACAATGTCTGTGAATGATGATGTGGCAAAATAAATAATGTCCCTTTCTTTTTTTACAGCCAGAGCAGAGCCAGGAAGAGGGTGATGTTGGGGATCAGGAGGAGGCAGGGCCCAGTGGCACCCAGGAGGAGGCAGGGCCCAGTGGCACCCAGGAGGAGGCTGGGCCCAGTGGCACCCAGGAGGAGGCTTGGCCCAGCACAAGAGCCCAGATGCCTCCCCTGGTAGTTAAACCACGAGGGCCAAGGAGAGGTAGGCAGGTGGAGGAGGAAACCAGGGCCTTCCTCAGAGAGGCAACAGCGGCCCTCAGAGAGGCACCCTCTGTTGATGAGGGATTTGCCGCAGTCCTCGCCCACAAACTAGGGCAAATGGAGTTGCAGCAAAAAAAATTCAGTGAGACCCTGCTATTGAAAGTCATCAATAAGGGCGTGCTGGGTGAACTCACTAGGTACACGGACATAACGGAGGTTGTCCCTACTCCTCCACCTCCTCCTCCTCCTACTACTACTCCTCCTGCCACAACCTCTCCTCCTGATCCCCAGCCTCCAAGGAAGAAACCAACCAAGGCTGCAGAGAAGGCTGGAGAGAAGGCTACAAGGAAGAGGAGAAAATAATGCCTGCTGTAGTACCACAGACTGGGGACATATAGGACTTATCTGCTGTGGCTCCTGACCTCTGGGAGCTCAAGACAAGATTGGGCTCATTTTTTTGGGGGATCTAATCTCTATTTTGGTTTGGACATCTTGTATGGTTGTTGTGGGGTCAAAGGGATGCACAAATGCAAGCAGGCTCTCCAGTGCTGCCTTCCACTTTAATTTGTTAATGTTCTGAAATAAAAAAAATTTGAGTGCCCTTAAAATACTTGACTATGTGATTTGTATTTCAAAAGAGAGCTTGCTAGGGAGCAGGCAGGGACATCTCAAATTATATTATTGTTATTATCAGGGGACACAAACCTCCCTGAGGCCAAATGAGACACATTTGGAAGGTTGTTGTGGTAACTTTACACAAGAATAATTTAAGCCAAAATCATAAAAAAAAGGCCACAAAAAAAAAAAAAAAAATAGTAAAATTAAATTTAAAGAAAAAAGGAGAATTACATTATTTTATTATTATTAGTATTATTTAGGAGGGAGGTGCGGCTTATAAATAATATTTTATAATCATTAGAGCAATTTGGAATTACTTTAGAAACAAGTTTGGCATAACTCTCAATGTCATTATCAAAAGAGGGTAAATTTAAAGCATTATCAAAAGAAGAACGGAATGCGCAGCATTAAAACGATGCTATTAATTCCACCGTGACGAATGTGCCATCTCCATTTCCAACATTAGCTTTACCAAAACGAGCGCTCCCGTCTCATAGTTGCTTCGGAGCATGCGCGTTTTTTTTCACGTCGTGAAAGCATACACACTATCGTTTTTCACGTTGTTAAAAAAAAGACATGAAAAACGACGTGAAAAAAGAGAGCATGTCCGGAATTTTTAATGGCCGTTTTTCACGTCGTTAAAAATGCTCTGGAGCCTACACACGATCATTTTTAATGGCCATTTTTTAAAATGGCATTTTTAACGGCATGAAAAACGATCGTGTGTATGGGGCATTACAATTCTGTGAATGTTGGGTTCTTTCTTCCACAAGAAGAACTAGGGCGCAATCTTAAACGAAAATATACCTTATCACAAAAACTTTTCTACGAATATGGCAACAGATGTGGCCATTTACTGGCCCATCGAAAAAAGCTAAAACCACAGTTCATCAACTACTGTACATTCCCCTACAGGCCAATCACTTACAGGAAATAATGACATTGCACAGGAATTTGAAAGATTTTCCTTAGCCCTATATGATCTTCTATATGATCTTAATGCATCTAACCCCTCTACCCCTTCCCAATCTATGAGATCCAACAAAATCAAGGCATTCCTAGACAAAAATTGCCCTAGAGCAATATCTACAGAATCCTCCAGTAGCCTAGAGCATTAAATTAGCCAAAAAGAATGGAAACTAGCAATAAAACAACTAAAACCGGGCAAAAGTCCTTTCGAATGTATGCTATAAGACCTTCTCTATGTACTAGTTTCCCCCCTTCCTGAGAGCCTTTAACTCCCTTTCTGCCTCTAATCCCCTTACTCCTAAAATGTTCAAGGCCCATATAGCGGTCATTCCTAAAAAAAAGGGAAAGATCCCTCACAAGCTGCAAATTACAGACCGATATCACTTCTCAATGTTGATATCAAGATATTTCTAAAGTCTTAGCCAACAGACTTCACCCACTTCTAACCTTGATTGTTGTCCGAGCTCAAGTAGGCTTTATCCGTGAAGCCAGAGACAACACCATTAAAGCTCTCAACTAGGGATGAGCGGAACACCCCCCTGTTCAGTTCGCACCAGAACCTGCGAACAGCCAGAATGTTCGCGTGAACTTTAGAACCCTATTAAATACAATGGACTCGAACGTTCGAAATCAAAAGTGCTAATTATAAAGGCTAATATGCAAGTTATTGTCCTAAAAAGTGTTTGGGGACCCGGGTCCTGCCCCAGGGGACATGTATCAATGCAAAAAAAAGTTTTAAAAATGGCAGTTTTTTCGGGAGCAGTGATTTTAATAATGCTTAAAGTGAAACAATAAAAGTGAAATATTCCTTTAAATTTTGTACCTAGGGTGTGTGTATAGTATGCATGTAAAGTCACGCTTGTTTCCCTTGCTTAGAACTGTCCCTGCACAAAGTGTAATTTCTGAAGGAAAAAAAGTAATTTAAAACTCACTCGCGGCTATAATGAATTGTCGGCTCCCGGCAATACATAGAAAAGTCATTGATAAAAAATAAAAAAAAAGTGTGGGTGTCCCCCCAAATTCAATTACCAGGCCCTTCAGGTCTGGTATGGATATTAAGGGGAACCCTGCCGCAAATGTAAAAAAAAATGCGTGGAGTTCCCCCAAATATCCATACCAGGCCCTTCAGATCTGGTATGGATTTTAAGGGGAACTCCACCCCAAATGTTTACATTTTTTTTACACTTTCTTCGTGAAATGGTAGGGGTACAATGTACCCCTTACCAATTCACATGGGGGGGCGGGATCTGGTAATTGAATTTGGGGGGACCCCCATGTTTTTTTTTTATCAATTACTTTTCTAAGTATTGCCGGGAGCCGACAATTCATTATAGCCGCGAGTGAGTTTTAAATGACTTTTTCCCTTCAGAAATTACACTTTGTGCAGGGACAGTTCTAAGCACGGGAAACAAGCGCGACTTTACATGCATACTATACACACACCCTAGGTACGAAATTTAAAGGAATATTTCACTTTTATTGTTTCACTTTAAGCATTATTAAAATCACTGCTCCCGAAAAAACGGCCGTTTTTAAAACTTTTTTTTGCATTGATACATATCCCCTGGGGCAGGACCCCCGGGCCCCCAAACATTTATATGACAATAACTTGCATATAAGCCTTTAAAATTAGCACTTTAGATTTCTCACATAGACTTTTAGAATTGTTCGCTGTTCGGGCGAAAGGGGCGAACAGGCAATGTTCGAGTCAAACATGAGTTCGACTCGAACTCGAAGCTCCTCCCTACTCTCAACTTGCACCATACACTGACCCTGACAGGAAAGGAGGGCTTCTTCCTGTCTCTACATGTGTAAAAGGCATTTGACAGGGTGGCATGGGACTACATGGATGCAGCCCTGCGAGCCATAGGCATAGGCTCGCATATGCTGGGTCTCATCTTGTCCCTTTATACCAATCCATCAGCAAGGTTTTGCATTAGCAACACCCTGTCAAATGCCTCCTCCATCCACAATGGGACAAGGCAGGGTTGCCCCTTGTCTCCCACCCTCTTTGTACTCACCCTTGAGCCGCTCCTTCATAGCCTTAGGCACAAATCAAATATCCAGGAGATCCACGCTGCCAGTTGGGAATACAAACTCTGCTTCAGTGCTTCCGTCAATACACTGCTTCCTCCAGTCTGAACATCAGATATCAGATATTACAGCCTATATATTGCAACTAAATACCAGGCGAAACTAGCTCAATTACACAGCTTGAACATGGACTAATTTATTGGACAAACTCACACAAATATATACACCAGGAGGACATCCCCCGCCCCTGATCATATTACCCTAGCAAACTGTAACCAGAAACAGAATTAACTTGTCCCGTACTTTATCTCTCTCCCTTCCTCGCTGCTCTGCTTCTATTTCTGATTACTCCTTGCCCTCTCTCCCGCCCAGCCTTGATTCCCCTAGGCATTGGGAGATTTCATGGCCAGGCCTTTTATATATAGGAGTGTAGAGTATTGTCTTTTTTTTTTTTTTTGTGTTGTTGCTGTTTGGAAATATTGAGAGTGTGTATGTGTCCTATGTACTGTATTGTAAAATATGTGATGTGTTGTTAAAAAAACAATAAAAAGATATAAAAAAAAAAAAAAACTTGTCCCGTACAGAGGCCAATGTGATCAGCTCTTCCAATTAACATGTATAGTTCAGAATCAAATAAACCAGGAAAAGTCTTTGTATATTTACTGGGAGATATGGTGGATAAGTATTACTGTTTCATTTTAAGTAATCCAAGCCACATTTTCTTGGCTACCCTGTGCCCCTTATAGACACAGGATAAACTTGAGAGGTGCATGGAGAGCTGAAGCAAGGGTTTCCCAACCTGTCCAAGGGATTCTGGGCTCCACCAACACCCCCGCCCAAAGTGACTCCCGTCACAGTACTGTTTCTTACAAAACCAATTACCACACTACTAATAGTGTTGGGTGAACTGTTCGGCCGAGCATTACATTTTGGCGTGGGGTTCCCCTAAAAATCGATACCAGACCCGAAAATCTATAGCCGGGTGCCAGCAATTGCAACTGTGAGTAAAATTTAACATGATTTGTCTTGTTTTTTTTCTTTAGAAATGTCATTTTTGCTGCAGCATGTTCTATACATGCTACAGATTCGTCACTTTACAGACAGACCTCCCAGACACTATATTTAAGGGAATTTTTAATTTTTATTGTTTCACTTTAAGCATAAAATCACTTCTTCTTTAAAAACTATAGTTTTTTTTTAAAAGAAACATTGATACATGTCCCCCCAGGGGCAGTACCCGGACACACATGCCCCTTTTATGGCCAATTACTTCCATATAAGCCTTCAAATTTGGCACTTTCTCATGTTCAGCTCCAATGTTTGGTCCATCTCTAACTACCAGTCTTACTAGTTGAATTTCAACAATTTAGCTCACTATCCGATTTGAAAATTAATTTCTCCAAGTCCTTTGCACTTAATATAACCCTATCACATTTGGTGGATCGTTGCCAAAGAAACTTTCCTTTTCATTGGAAATCTGCCTCTATCACATATTTAGGCACACAGCTTCCAGACTATGAGACATATACACAAACAATTACATAGCAATCCTAAATAGACTGACAACTGACCTCAAAAGCTGGAATAATCTTTATTTTCCTGGTTTGGCAGGGTGGCAATTTTAAAAATGAATGCCCTCCCCCGATTGCTTTATATTTTACAGACTATACCCATACATCTCCTACCAGCTTTTTTCAAGACGTATAAAAGTTCCTGATCCAGATACCCAGGATCAGAATCCACCGCAGAGACCACTTTAATCTTGAAGCGGACCACCCGTTCTTGAAAAGGATACCGGGGTTATGGTAGCTAGCTGCTACCATAACAACGGTATTCCTCTTCAAAGTATCAACGTAAAACGACGACGGGCGGTCCGGAAGTGGTTAAAATACAATATTAATTTCCATAAAAATGCAATTCTTGGCAATGCTATTGACCTTTTTTAGTCAGGTAAATTTGAATATTGCATGTTTGCATTCTCTTTCCTAAAGAGCAGTTATAGCTCTCTGCTCCTTTCACATCTTTATCTGTCTTTTCTTAGGTGATCTGATTAAAAAATGTCAGTTGTTTAGGTCAACAGCTAAACTTCATATTTTAAAAGAGAACAAAAAAAGTCAGAGCAGTGACTCATCAGCTTTCTCACTGCCTACACTTTTAAGACAGGGCATTGTAAAATTTTATTGAGAGAGAGAGAGTCTGAAGGTAAATCTGCGTTTTTTGAGTCCTAAGTAGAAAAACCATAGGGCTCTATAAATCCAGTGTTATGAGTTAAATCTATATATTAGGGATGAGCTTCGAGTTCGAGTCGAACTCATGTTTTCGACTTGAACATTGCCTGTTCGCCCGTTCATCGAACAGCGAACAATTTGGGGTGTTCGCGGCAAATTCCAAAAGCCGCGGAACACCCTGTAAAAGTCTATGGGAGAAATCTAAAGTGCTAATTTTAAAGACTTATATGCAAGTTATTGTCATAAAAAGTGTTTGGGGACCTGGGTCCTGCCCCAGGGGACATGTATCAATGCAAAAAATAGTTTTAAAAATTGCTATTTTTTCGGGAGCAGTGATTTGAATAATGCTTAAAGTGAAACAATAAAAGTGAAATATTCCTTAAAATTTCGTACCTGGGGGGTGTGTATAGTATGCCTGTAAAGTAGCGATTGTTTCCCGTGCTGTCCCTGCACAAAATGTAATTTCTGAAGGAAAAAAAGTAATTTAAAAGTACTCCCGGCTGTAATGAATTGTCGGCTCCCGGCCTGGTATGGATTTTAAGAGAAACTGCACGCCAAATTAAAAAAGAAAAATGGCGTGGGGTTCCCCCCAAAAATCCATACCAGACCCTTATCCGAGCACACAATCTGGCAGGTGGCAGGAAAAGAGGGGGGACGAGAGAGCGCCCCCCCTCCTGAACCATACCAGGCCACATGCCCTCAACATGGTGAGGATGCTTTGGGGTCTGGACCCCAAAGCACCATGTCCCCATGTTGATGGGGACAAGGGTCTCATCCCCACAACCCTTGCCCGGTGGTTGTGGGGGTCTGCGGGTGGGGGGCTTATCGGAATCTGGAAGACCCCTTTAACAAAGGGGACCCCCAAATCCCGCCCCCCCTATGTGAATTGGTAAGGGGTACCCCTACCATTTCACAAAGAAAGTGTAAAAAATTCTAAAAAAACACACAGACACAGTTGGGATAAGTCCTTTATTAAAAATAAAAAAATAAAAATAAAAAAAAGATTCCAGCGGTGGTAATCCACTCTCAATCTCCAATCCAGTGATGTCGGTATCCAGCGACAGCGGTATCCAGCGACGAATGATCTGCAGGCTCCAGCGATGATGTCCAGCGAGGAACAGCACACGTGACCCTGTCCCTCTCTGATGCAAGGGGAAACCTGGGCTTTCCCATTGACGTGCGGGTGACCCCACTCGCCTCTGATGCAACGCGAAACCTGCGCTACATCAGAGGGGGGCGGGGTCACCCGCCACGTCACTGGGAAAGCCCGGGTTTCCCCTTGCATCAGAGGGGGACGGGGTCATGTGACGTGTGGCCCCATCCTCAGCTACATAAGACATGTCAGGCTGCCGCGACGTCATTCCAGGGGTGTCTCCGGTGGAGACAGGATCGTGTGTTGTTCCTTGCTGGACATCATCGCTGGAGCCTGCAGATCATCCGTCGCTGGATACCGACATCACTGGAGTGGAGATTGAGAGTGTATAACCACCGCTGGAATCTTTTTTTTATTATTATTTTTTTTATTTTTAATAAAGGACTTTCCCAACTGTGTCTGTGTGTTTTTTTTACAATTTTTTACATTTTCTTAGTGAAATGGTACCCCTTACCAATTCACATAGGGGGGGGCGTGATCCGGGAGTCCCCTTTGTTAAAGGGGTCTTCCAGATTCCGATAAGCCCCCCACCCGCAGACCCCCACAACCACCGGGCAAGGGTTGTGGGGATAGGCCCTTGTCCCCATCAACATGGGGACATGGTGCTTTGGGGTCCAGACCCCAAAGCATCCTCCCCATGTTGAGGGCATGTGGCCTGGTACGGTTCAGGGGGAGGGGCTCTCTCGTCCCCCCACTTTTCCTGTGGCCTGCCAGGTTGCGTGCTTGGATAAGGGTCTGGTATGGATTTTTTTTTTATTTGGCGCAGGGTTCCCCTTAATATCCATACCAGACCTGAAGGGCCTGGTAATTGAATTTGGGGGGATCCCCACGCATTTTCTTTTTCTTTAATCAATGACTTTCAATGACTTTTCTCTGTATTGCCGGGAGCCGACAATTCATTACAGCCGTGAGTACTTTTAAATGACTTTTTTTCCTTCAGAAATTACATTTTGTGCAGGGACAGTTCTAAGCACGGGAAACAATCGCTACTTTACAGGCATACTATACACACCCCCCAGGTACGAAATTTAAAGCAATATTTAACTTTTATTGTTTCACTTTAAGCAATATTAAAATCGCTGCTCCCGGAAAAACGTTAGTTTTTAAAACTTTTTTTTGCATTGATACATGTCCCATGAGGCAGGACCCGGGTCCCCAAACACTTTTTATGACAATAACTTGCATATAAGCCTTTAAAATTAGTACTTTAGATTTCTCCCATAGACTTTTACAGGATTTTTCATGTTCGTGTCCCATAGACTTTAACGGTGTTCGGATGTTCGAACAAATTTATTGCCTGTTCGCATGTTCTGATGCAAACCGAACTGGGGGGTGTTCGGCTCATCCCTCCTATATATACAGTATCTCACAAAAGTGAGTACACCCCTCACATTTTTGTTAATATTTTATTATATCTTTTCATGTGACAACACTGAAGAAATGACACTTTGCTACAATGTAAAGTAGTGAGTGTACAGCTTGTAACAGTGTCAATTTGATGTCCCCTCAAAATAACTCAACACACAGCCATTAATGTCTAAACCGCTAGCAACAAAAGTGAGAACACCCCTAAGTGAAAATGTCCAAAAAAGGCCCAATTGGCCATTTTCCCTCCCCAGTGGCATGTGACTCGTTAGTGTTACAAAGTCTCTGGTGTGAATTGGGAGCAGGTGTGTTAAATTTGGTATTATCGCTCTCACTCTCTCATACTTGTCACTGGAAGTTCAACATGGCACCTCATTACTAAGAACTCTCTGAGGATCTGAAAAAAAGAACTGGTGCTAGTAGCAATTGTAGCAAAATGTAATTTCTTCAGTGTCGTCACATGAAAAGATATAATAAAATATTTACAAAAATGTGAGGATGTACTCACTTTTGTGAGATACTGTAGTAAAACAATCAAAAGAAATAAAACAAAACATCAGTTAACAAAACTGACCAAAAATTATTAGTCTCCCTCTACACTTTTTGTTTAGGGTACAGACCCTGTGTGTGAAAGGGAAAATATATTTTGATTGATTTTATTAAATAATAATACTGCTAATACTGTACATTATTGACCAGATAATGTGTAGAATCAGTCTTGCTATATCATTTTTTTTTATCATGACCAGTGATTTTTATGTATTGCTTATGTATTGCCTCTTGAAACTTGTATGAACTTGAACAGGGTCTGGAAAGAGTGTAGGTGGCAATTAGTAGCAGTGTGCCTCAAAAGGGCTCTGTAGTTTGTGCAGATATTGTAAAATATTCTAAGAAATAGGAAGTTAAATAAAGCATCCTTGTACATCTCCTCAGTGATGGACTGGCCATCGGGACTACTGGGAGGTTCCCGGTGGGCCGATGGCTCAGTGGGCTGGTCGGAGATCAGCGTGATCTACCCGTCAATCGCCGGCAGCTGGCGCCTGACAGGTAGATCGAGATTTAGATAGTGTAACGGCACCCCCAAATAAGAAAGGGGTTAACGCCATTTTAGATATCTTCCCTCTCCTGGACACACATTCACTGTCGATCCTCCACAGTCAGACGACCCCTTCCCATAGGAATTAATCCTTCCGAAAGAACGAGACGCACTCTGTATCTTTCCAGGATAGACTGACATTTATTGAGAAACACTGTAACTTTTTATACACTAAGCCAATACTGCATTAATCTAAATGAACAATGGTCCAGCTCCACCCACAACATAACAAGGCCCAATACACATTATTTTGACACCTCTTAGACGACAACAGGTTAGCTTTTGTTTTCCCAATCCACATTATCAAACGACTTCACATAATGAAAGGATCTGTAACATACACAAGCAGGCAGGTGACTCATCAGCATCTCTTCAATTAATCTGTCTGTCTGCTAGTTCCACAACCTATAATTATAGTCTTAATTCCCATTATCAAAAGACTTTACACATTAGAAACATAACGAGCTCCCCTATAATTACAGACTTAATTACCACAAGCCACACTAGACAGTAGAATGCAATCACACCTTACCTCATCACAGCAATGATTACATAACCCCCACACACAGTATACATCCAATCTATACACAATGTATATACCGCATTGAATATGGCTATCACAGATCATGGTGGGGTTCTCATTCGCCCTGTGCCCCTAAGTGAGACACAGGGTGGTTTACACATAAGAGGCATTGGGGAAGCTGAAGCAAGGGTATCTCATACTTTCTAAGAGCTTCTGGGTTCCCCGGGCCTTCCCGTTACAGATAGCATGCAGAGTAGCGCAGGAAGTGTGTGTAATGAGTTCTCTCTTATGTCACGGCACTAATGGCAGTCACGCTGCTCCCCGCGGCCCCTCCTCTCTTCTTGTCCATCCCCATTTGCTTGTGACATCATCTGGGATGGACGAGAAGAGTGGAGGGGCCTCTGGGGAGCAGCGTGACTGCCGTCAGTGCCGTGACATGAGAGACAAATTATTACACACACTTCCTGTGCTACTCTGCATGTTGGCTGGTAAACAATGTGCTATGTGCCCTGCCCTGATGTGCTATGTGCCCCGCCCTGATGTGCTATGTGCCACATATCCTGATGTGCCCTCATGTGCTATGTGCTATGTGCCCTGTGCCCTGATGTGCTATGTGCCACATGACCTGATGTGCCCTCATGTGCTATGTGCTATGTCCCCTGTGCCCTGTGCCCTGATGTGCTATGTGCCCCATGCCCTGATGTGCTATATGCCCTGCCCTGATGTGCTATGTGTCCCATGTCCTGATGTGCCCTCATGTGCTATGTGCTATGTGACCTGTGCCCTGATGTGCTATGTGCCACATGTCCTGATGTGCCCTCATGTGCTATGTGCTATCTGCCCTGTAACCTGATGTGCTAAGTGCCCTGCCCTGATGTGCTATGTGCCCCATGTCCTGATGTGCCCTCAAGTGCTATGTGCTATGTGCCCCATGTCCTGATGTGCCCTCATGTGATATGTGCTATGTGCCCTGTGCCCCATGCCCTGATGTGCTATGTGCCCCATTCCCTGATGTGCTATGTCCCTGTCACGTACCTGACGGTGACGAGCCCGGTTAGCAGAGGGAGGCCTCCCTTACGGCTCCCACCGGCGGCCCCTGGTGGTATAACAGGAAGCACGGAGGTGGAAGGGGTACGAGTGCCTGGCAGGATCAAGAACTACCTCAGGTGATCAGGAACCAGCAGGTGAGGAGGCAGGAACCAGGAACTACAGCAGGTGAGTGGACAGGAACCAGGAACTACAGCAGGTGAGTAGACAGGAACCAGGAACTCAGAAGATGACCCGGACCGGGAGGCACAGCAGGTAGACTGGAACCACTGGGCAGCAGCAGATGAACAGGATCCAGCAGATGAGCAGACAGGAACCAGCAGATGAGCAGACAGGAACCAGGAACTGCAGCAGGTGAGTAGACAGGAACCAGGAACTCAGCAGATGACCCGGACCGGGAGGCACAGCAGGTAGACTGGAACCACTGGGCAGCAGCAGGTGAACAGGAACCAGCAGATGAGCAGACAGGAACCAGCAGATGAGCAGACAGGAACCAGCAGATGAGCAGACAGGAACCAGGAACTCAGCAGATGACCCGGACCGGGAGGCACAGCAGGTAAACTGGAACCACTAGGCAGCAGCAGGTGAACAAGAGCCAAGGTCAGGCAGGATCGTCAGACAAGCCGGGGTCGGGTAAACTGGCAGGCAGCGAGGCACAAAACGATCAGGCAATACCGAAGTCAGAAAACAGGCCGATGGTCAGGTACAGGCAGATAGCAGGAGGGTCACAGGAAGCCGGATCAGATACAGGTAAACAAGGCAGATCAGGTCACTTGGGATAAACGCTGTAGAGCAGACAGCAGGGACTGTCTGCAAGTGAGGAGTTTAAATAGCCCTTCGGGCGTCACCTGCGGGGGCGGGAACCAGGAAGTCCAGGGCGTCTGTTCCTGACAGGGTTTCCATGACATTGCCCCCCCCAAGGGGCAGCCTCCGGATGCCCCTAGGAGCAAACTTCTCGGGGTGAGACCTCCTGAAGGCTTGTATCAGGTCTTTGGCGTGAATGTTCTCTTCAGGTTCCCAGGAGTTCTCCTCTGGTCCGTAACCCTTCCATTTTATTAAAAATTGACTCTGGCTATTTCTTCTTTGTGCGTCTAAAATAGCTTCTACCTCGAATTCCTGTTCCCCGTCTATGATGACGGGATCAGGGCGAGTCGGGGTCCGACCTGGGAATGGGTTGGAGACTGACGGTTTCAATAGAGAAACATGAAAAACAGGGTGGACCCTCAGGGAGTCGGGGAGCTCCAGCTCGTAGGCCACCTCGTTGATTTTCCTTTTGATAGGAAAAGGCCCTAGAAACTTGGGGCCCAATTTCTTGGACGGGCAAGCCAATCTTAGATTGATGGTGGAAAGCCATACTTGGTCGCCCGGTGCCAGCGCTAATTCACCCCGTCTCCTGTCGTAGACCGTCTTGTTATACTCCTGAGTTCTTGCCATGGCTTCGCGTAGAAGCTGGTTGTTAGAGGAGAAGAAATTCACTTTTTCCAGAACTGCGGGCACTGAGCACTCAGGGAGAGAGTTGGGCAGAAATGTGGGGTGAAACCCGAAGTTCGCAAAAAATGGGGTCTGGTTAGTTGCGGAGTGGATGGAGTTATTGTAGGAGAACTCCGCTAGCAGAAGCAGGGAGAGCCAGTCATTCTGAGCAAAGGAGGAGAAACAACGCAAATATTGCTCGAGGGTCTGATTTGTTCTCTCAGTCTGTCCGTTGGTTTGAGGGTGGTAAGCCGAAGAGAACGATAGCTCTATTCCCAGAGTCTTGCAGAGGGACCTCCAGAACCGGGAGGTAAATTGTACCCCCCGATCGGAGACTATATTAGCAGGTACCCCGTGGAGCCTGACGACTTCTTTAATGAACATTTGTGCAGTTTCTGGGGCCGAGGGGGTCCCTCTCATAGGAACAAAATGTGCCATCTTGGACAGACGGTCCACAATCACAAAGATGGTGGTGTGATTCTCAGCCGGGGGGAGTTCAACTATGAAGTCGATAGAAAGCATTTTCCACGGTCTCTCTGGAACGGGTAAGGGCTTCAGTAGTCCCCAGGCTTTGGATCTGGACCCTTTATTCCGGGTACATGTAGTACAGGACTCCACGAACCTCCTGCAATCCTCGCGTAGTCGAGGCCACCAGAAGGTACGTTGTACCAACTCAGTGGTCTTAGCCACGCCAAAGTGCCCAGCAAGGGCATGATCGTGGCAGAGCTCTAGCACGGTTATCTTTAGTTCTTCTGGTATGAATATCCTGTCTTGGTGCCAGAGTAATCCATCCTTGGTTTGCAGATCCAGTTCAGGAGAGGGTTCCTGTCTAGTGGTGGCTTGTCTGATCCGGGAGTTCTTTGGATCCATGAAACATTCGGGACAAGGCGTCAGGTTTAGTGTTCTTGGCACCGGGGCGGTATGTCACATGGAAGGAGAACCGGGAAAAAAACAGGGCCCATCTGGCTTGTCGTGGTTTTAGTCTTTTTGCAGTTTTCAGGTACTCTAAGTTCTTATGGTCGGTGAATACTAAGATCGGGTGAGCAGCACCTTCAAGTAAGTACCTCCATTCTTCCAGGGCGGACTTAATCGCCAAGAGTTCCCGGTCTCCCACGTCATAGTTCTTTTCTGCCGCAGATAATTTGCGAGAAAAGAAAGCCACCGGATGAAGCAAAGCCTTGGTTCCTTGCCTCTGTGACAATATTGCCCCTACTGCAACCTCAGAAGCATCTACCTCAAGTACAAATGGTAGGGAGGAATCTGGGTGTTTTAAGATGGATGCAGAGGTGAAGAGCCCTTTGAGATCCTCAAAGGCCTTTTGGGCCTCAGGGGACCAGTGGAAGCGGGTACCTTGCTTGGTTAGCTAAGTAATGGGTGCAATGATGGCGGAGAACCCCCGGATGAATTTACGATAAAAGTTGGCGAATCCAACGAACCGTTGGATTCCCTTCTTATCCACTGGCGCTGGCCAGTCCAAGATTGCGGTGATCTTCTGTGGGTCCATCCTGATGCCTTCGCCAGAGATGATTAATCCCAGAAATGCTATGCTCTCCCGCTCAAACTCGCATTTCTCAGCCTTCGCATATAGTTTATGCTGCCGAAGCCGGTCTAACACACTTCTGACATGCCTGCGATGAGAGTCAAGGGAGGAAGAGAAGATTAGTATGTCATCTAAATAAGCAATCACAAAGAGATCTAAAAAGTCCCGAAGAACATCATTAATTAAATACTGGAAGGTGGCAGGGGCATTGCACAGCCCGAAGGGCATCACTAAATATTCGAAATGTCCGAACCGGGAGCGGAAGGCGGTTTTCCACTCATCGCCCTCCTTGATTCGGACCAGGTTATAGGCTCCCCGGAGGTCAAGCTTAGTAAAAATAACGGCAGCTTCCAATCTTTGGAACAACTCTGGTACCAGAGGAAGAGGATAACGATTTTTAATGGTGACCTTATTTAGTTCACGGTAGTCCACACATGGCCTGAGGGTATGGTCCTTCTTTTCTACAAAGAAAATGCCTGCGCCTGCTGGCGACGTAGAGGGGCGAATGAACCCCTTTAAAAGGTTCTCATCAATGTAGTCCTTCAGGGCCCCCTGTTCCACCTCCGTTAAAGGGAAAATCCTACCGAAAGGAATAGCTGCTCCGGGAAGTAGATCAATGGGGCAGTCGTAGGCTCGGTGGGGTGGTAGTGTCTCTGCCCCCTGTTTACTAAACACATCGAGAAAGTCCAGGTAAGCGTCAGGGATGGCCTGACGTATTCCGGCCTCAGTGTCGGTACACATTAAGGTGGCAGGCCCAGGGGGTTTGTGTGAGCCACAGGACCGTTGGCAGTAGGAGGAAGGAAACGCGATCACCCCCGTGACCCAGTTAATGGTAGGATTATGGGCTTGTAGCCAGGGCATACCGAGAATTATGGGGAACAGTGGAGAGGAGATAATATCCAGCCGTAGATATTCTCGGTGCACCCCGGTAGAGGAGAAGACAGTGACAGGTAGGGGAGCCGTCTCTTCGACCACGGGCCCCGACTTGATAAGGGACCCATCAGCCAGGTGAACCCGTAGTCCATGGGTCTTGGGAAGTAGAGGAATAAGTTGAGTACGGGCAAAAGTTGAGTCCATGAAGCAACTACAAGCCCCAGAGTCAATAATTGCGACGACTTGCAGGGTCCTTCCTGGGAGCTGCAGGGAGATAGAAAGAGCGAAGTAAGAGGAGGATTTAGTCTGAGGGTTGATCACAGCAGGGAATACTGACAAGCACTTACGGAACTTCAGGGGACAGTTCCTAACGAAGTGACCGGGCTCCCCGCAGTACAGGCACAGGTTGTGCGCGCGTTGGCGTTCCTCCGGAGTAAGGGAAGGGCGGAGGACCCCAAGCTGCATGGGTTCAGGAGCATCGTACGAGGGGGTCAAGGGTGCTGCAGAAGCTGGGTGCGGATGACTGGGGACCCGGGGAAGCATCCAGGTCGGCCGGGTGAAGCCCGTGGCCCTCTCAACCCTCCGTTCCCTCAGGCGTCGGTCGATCTGAATTGTCAGATCGATCAGTAGGTTCAAATTTTCTGGTATTCCTACCCTAGCCAGTTCGTCCTTCAGGGGGTGAGAAAGGCCTATACGAAACTGGTGACAGAGGGCAGCGTCATTCCAGCTGGTGTCTGCGCTCCAGCGCCTGAATTCAGCTACATAGTCTTCCGCTACTCTGCGTCCCTGCTGAAGGGTCCGCAGGGCGTTCTCTGCAGTGACCGAGAGCTGAGGGTCCTCGTACAATTGGGCAATGGCGTCAAAAAAAAGTGTAAGGCTGTCCAAGGACGCATCTTTGCGTTCTAGCAGGCGGTGGGCCCAGTTCTGTGGGTCTCCGGAAAGCAGCGAAATTACAAAGCCCACCTTGGTAGCTTCTAAGGAAAAGGTGCGGGGCTGTAAGGCAAAGTACAACTCACAAGAGTTCCGGAAAGCCCTGAACTTGCTCCGGTCCCCGGAGAATCTTTCGGGTGTAGGGACCCTGGGAGAAAAAGAAACCCTGGACTGCCGCACTCTGTATAGACAGTTATTTATTCCAAAATTTCAGGTAAAAAATCCAAATTCAAAATAAATCCATAAATCCAAAACAACAAATGCAGATAGTGTGCATGCAGGGAAGGGTGGCTAACGCGTTTCACGTCACGAATTGACGCTTACTCATAGCCTATGACGCTATGGATTTTTTACCTGAAATTTTGGAATAAATAACTGTCTATACAGAGTGCGGCAGTCCAGGGTTTCTTTTTCTCCCATGCATCAGTGCAGAGCCAGCACCTGTGTGAGTGACCGGGCGGAAGCAGCTATTTGGTGATTTCTCAAGCTTTTGAGCGGTACGTTTTTCCTTTCCTCTGTAGGGACCCTGGGTTCAGGGGGAAGCATGACCACCGTGGGCGCAGCTCCTGCCCCGGCGGAAGAAGTGGAGGCACGTGGACCCCCTTGAGCTCCATCGGGGTTGGTGAGGGCCCGCACTTGTCCTTCCAGGTGAGTGTAGCCTTGCTGGAGGCTCTTAACGGCCTCGGTCAGTCCCGCCAGGTGTCGGCATAGTTCCTCCATAGGTGAGGCTCCCTGCTCGGGCTCAGACATGGCTGTCTGCTACTGTCACGTACCTGACGGTGACGAGCCCGGTTAGCAGAGGGAGGCCTCCCTTACGGCTCCCACCGGCGGCCCCTGGTGGTATAACAGGAAGCACGGAGGTGGAAGGGGTACGAGTGCCTGCCAGGATCAAGAACTACCTCAGGTGATCAGGAACCAGCAGGTGAGGAGGCAGGAACCAGGAACTACAGCAGGTGAGTGGACAGGAACCAGGAACTACAGCAGGTGAGTAGACAGGAACCAGGAACTCAGAAGATGACCCGGACCGGGAGGCACAGCAGGTAGACTGGAACCACTGGGCAGCAGCAGATGAACAGGAACCAGCAGATGAGCAGACAGGAACCAGCAGATGAGCAGACAGGAACCAGGAACTGCAGCAGGTGAGTAGACAGGAACCAGGAACTCAGCAGATGACCCAGACCGGGAGGCACAGCAGGTAGACTGGAACCACTGGGCAGCAGCAGGTGAACAGGAACCAGCAGATGAGCAGACAGGAACCAGCAGATGAGCAGACAGGAACCAGCAGATGAGCAGACAGGAACCAGGAACTCAGCAGATGACCCGGACCGGGAGGCACAGCAGGTAAACTGGAACCACTAGGCAGCAGCAGGTGAACAAGAGCCAAGGTCAGGCAGGATCGTCAGACAAGCCGGGGTCGGGTAAACTGGCAGGCAGCGAGGCACAAAACGATCAGGCAATACCGAAGTCAGAAAACAGGCCGATGGTCAGGTACAGGCAGATAGCAGGAGGGTCACAGGAAGCCGGATCAGATACAGGTAAACAAGGCAGATCAGGTCACTTGGGATAAACGCTGTAGAGCAGACAGCAGGGACTGTCTGCAAGTGAGGAGTTTAAATAGCCCTTCGGGCGTCACCTGCGGGGGCGGGAACCAGGAAGTCCAGGGCGTCTGTTCCTGACAGGGTTTCCATGACAGTCCCCTGATGTGCTATGTGCCCCATGCCCTGATGTGCTATGTTCCCTGATGTGCTATGTGCTATGTGCCCTGATGTGCTATGTGTCCTGATGTGCTGTGCGCCCTGATGTGCTATGTGCCCCATGCCCTGATGTGCTATGTGCCCCATGCCCTGATGTGCTATGTGCCCCATGTCCTGATGTGCCCTGATGTGCTATGTGCTATGTGCCCTGTGCCTCATGCCCTGATGTGCCCTGATGTGCTATGTGCCCTGATGTGCTATGTGCCCTGATGTGCTAAGTGCCCTGATGTGCTGTGTGCCCTGATGTGCTATGTGCCCCATGCCCTGATGTGCTATGTGCCCCGATGTGCTATGTGCCCCATGCCCTGATGTGCTATGTGCCCTGATGTGCTATGTGCCCTGATGTGCTATGTGCCCTGTGGTGCTATGTTCCCTGATGTGCTATGTGCCCCCTGCCCTGATGTGCTATGTGCCCCGATGTGCTATGTGCCCTGATGTGCCATGTGCCCCATGCCCTGATGTGCTATGTGCCCCGTGCCCTGATTCGCAATGTGCCCTGATGTGCTATGTGCCCTGATGTGATCTGATGTGCCCCGTGTCCTGATGTGCCCTGTGCCCGATGTGCTGTGCCTCAATGTGGTGTGCCCTGATGTGCTGTGATGTGCCCTAATGTGCTTTGCCCCGTACCCTGATGTGATATGCCCTGTACGTGTTGTACCCTGATGTGCTGGGCCCTGTACCCTGATGTGCTGTACCCTGATGTGCTGTGCCCTGTACCGTGCCCTGATGTGCACTGTACCCTGATGTGTTGTGCCCTGGACCGGTCTGGATGAAGTCCAGAGCCACATGTTTGTCCCAGTCCAGCCCTGCATCTCCTGCATCTCAGTCGTGGGCCAAAGCTGAGGAGCAGGGCTGCCATCAGGAATTTTGGGGCCCCTTACACAGCTTCAGGCATGGGCCCCCTGGAAGAGGAGAACCGGTGGGGGGGGCTGCCGCGAATTGAGAAGCGGGGGGGTGCCACAAATTGAAAATCGGAGGGGTGCTGCCGCCGCAAATTGTTGAGGTTGGGGGGACTTTGGGTGCTGACAAACCAAAAAAAACAAAAGAACAAAAAAAAGGGGAGGTTGCCATCTGGGGCCCTGGGGACCTCCTGGTCTCTGGGGACTTCTGGGCCCCTTACAAAAAAAAAAAATTACAAAAAAAAATAATAATTTTATAAAAGGGGGGGTTGCCACCCGGGGCCCTGGGGACCTCCGGGCCCCTGGGGACCTCTTGGCCCCTTACAAATTAAAATATATATATATATTTTTTTTTATAAAAAAAAAAAAGGGGGGTTGCCATCTGGGCCCTGGGGACCTCTGAGCCCCTTACGGAAAAAAAAGGGGGGTTGCCATCTGGGCCCCTGGGGACCTCCTGGCCCCTTACAGGTGTACTGGCTGTACCCCCCTGATGGCAGCCCTGCTGAGGAGACAATATAGCTGGTTCAATTACTTGCCAATAACTCAAAATAAAAGTTGCTTGACCAAAACTGTACACATGTTAAACATAAATAATAAACTTATGTTCTAGTCTAAGGCTTGCCCCTTTATAAGTGATGAAACTAATACAGTTTCATCAAATTAGGCAAATTTTTTAAGGCATTTTATCCTTACACATTGAACTTCTTTTTTGCTCCCTTTTGGTCTGTTACATATACCATAAAACTGTTTTGTTATATTTGTTCAAAAAAAATCTTGACACTAGACATGTGCAAAACAGAAAATGTTTGTTTTGTTTTGTGTCCGATATATTTGTTATGTTACTAATTTTGTTTCATTTTGGAATTTGTTTTGTGTCATTTCGGAATTAGTTTCTTTAGGTTTCCATAAAATTTTGTTTTGTTTGTTAATTTTCTAACAAATTTCATATTTTCGAAAAATGATCGACCAATTTTAATTCTGTGTGAAGAATAGTTGGTTGTTAAAGTGGTTGTAAACCCTTTTAACTTTTTTTTTTACTAACCTGCAAGACAAAGCTATAATGAGCTAGTATGACTAGCATACTAGCTCATTATGTACCACTTACCTTCGATCGGGGCCCCCGAAGTCGTCCGTGTCCCTCCTCTAGCCGCATCCATTGCTGCGGCGACAGCCGGAATGTTACTTCCGGGTATCGCCGCTGCAGCCAATCACAGCGCCGCTCCGGCAAAGACGTGACTCCGCGCATGCGCGCGTGAGCTGTCGAATTCGGCTACGTCGTCGAATGTTGCGACCTAGCCGAATTTGTGAATGGGGTGACGTCAGCGTCGCCGCATTTACATACAAATATCTCCTTAACCGTGTAGGTTAAGGAGATATTTCATGCACCTACAGGTAAGCCTTAATCTAGGCTTACCTGTAGGTCTTTGTTTAAAAAGTGGGTTTACAACCACTTTAAGCAGCAGACCGGGAAGCCGGCCACCGCATCCTTAACCACTTGCCGCCCGCCCTATAGCGGATTGACGTCGGCAAAGTGGTTGCAAAATCCTGACAGGACGTCATATGACGTCCTCAGGATTTTGAGCCGCTGCGCGCCCCCAGGGGCGCGCATCGCGGCGATCGTTGCTGCGGGGTGTCAGTCTGACACCCCGCAACTCCGATCTAGGTAAAGAGCCTCCGACGGAGATTCTTTACCACGTGATCAGCCGTGTCCAATCACGGCTGATCACAGTGTAAACAGGAAAAGCCGGTCATCGGCTTTTCCTCACTCGCCTCTGTCAGACGCGAGTAGAGGAGAGACGATCGGCTGCTCCTCTGACAAGGGGGGTTTGTGCTGATCGATTATCAGCACAGCCCCCCCGAGGATGCCCCCACTGGACCACCAGGGATGCCACTGGACCACCAGGGATGCCAGCACCAGGTATGCCACCCTAGACCACCAGGGATGCCAGTTAGTGCCCCCTAATGGATGCCAATCAGTGCCCACAATGGATGCCAATCAGTGCCCACAATGGGCATCACTGATTGGCAGGCATTTTTGTTTGGCACTGATTGGCATCCATTAAAGTACATCAGTGCCGCCTATCAGTGCCCACCCGTGCCACCTATCAGTGCCCATCCATGCCCATCCATGCCACCTATCAGTGCCCATCCATGCCCATCCTTGCCGCCTATCAGTGCCCATCCGTGCCGCCTATCAGTGCCCATCCGTGCCGCCTATCAGTGCCCATTTTGCCGCCTATCAGTGCCCATACGTGCCGCCTATCAGCGCCCATACGTGCCGGCTATCCATGCCCATCTGTGCCGCCTATCCGTGCCCATCTGTGCCGCCTATCCGTGCCCATCCGTGCCAATTATCCGTTCCACCTATCAGTGCCACATATTAGTGCCCATCATCAGTGCCCATCAATGCCACCTCATCAGTGCCACCTCATTGGTGCCACCTCATTGGTGCCCATCAGTGCAGCCCCATCAGTGAATGAGAAAACGTACTTATTTAAAAAGTTTTGTAACTGAAACAAAAAAAATACTTTTTTTTTCAAAACTTTTGGTATTTTTTTATTTTTTTTAGCAGAAAATAAAAATCCCAGAGGTGATCAAATACCACCAAAAGAAAGCTCTATTTATGGGGAAAAAAATGATAAAAATTTCGTTTGGGTACAGTGTAGCATGACCGCGCAATTGTCATTCAAATTGCAACAGCGCAGAAAGCTGAAAATTGGTCTGGGCAGGAAGGTGTTTAAGTGCCCAGTATGGAAATGGTTAACAACTGATGACTCATCAGATGTCAGCGGGCTTCCCCACTGACAGCTGAAATTTAAACAAAACAGTAGAAAATTCCTGAAAAAACCCTCTTCGGGTCTAGTATGGATTCTAAGAGAACCCCATGCCAAAAAAAAAAATGGTGTGGGGTCCTCTTCCCCACAACCCTGGGCTGTGTAGGTGGGGATCTGCAGGGGGGGGACTCTGAATCTGGAAGTACATAGAACCTTTAGCCATTCACCAAAACATGTGTAAAAAGTGAATAAAGACAGTACACTAGTTTTTGACAATTCCGTTATTAAAAAAACAAAAAAACAATGTAGATCCATCTCACACCTCCCGCCGCACTGCCGGAGAGAAAAAAAAAACTCCAGCCTTGTCTAACCCTTCCTGCGGACTGCCTGCTCCTCTGTTTGACATTTCTTAAATAGCTAAGGGACGCAGCCACCTGATGATGTCAGCAGGTGACCCCACCCCCTTGTGACATCACTGACTGGGGTATGCTGGGTCAATGATGTCACAAGGGGGTGGGGTCACCAGGTGACATCACCAGATGGCCTCGCCTCTTACCTATTTAAGAACTGTCACCCGGCGGAGTAGGCATTAGGTAGTCAGCCTTCATCACAGGCGGAGATTTATAAAAAAAAATAATTCAGGTCCTGCGGTGCAGCTGATGATGGATCACATTGGGGGACATTGTTTTTTGTTTTTTTTTAGAATAAAGGACATGTCAAAAACCGTATACTCTTTTTCTTATTTTTTTACACTTTTTATGGTGAATGAGTCATGCCTAATGCCTACTCCACCAGTTGGCAGTTTTTAAATATTTAAGATGATGTCACCTGGTGACCCCCCCTTGAGACCCCATTGACCCAGCATGCCCCAGGGAGCATTCGACGAGGCCAGATTTTTTTTTCAGGTGCGGCGGTGCAGCAGACGCCGTGAGATGAATCCACATAAGGGGGCATTGTTTTTTTAAAGCACCCCCCATATTGAGAGCATGTGGCCTGGTATGGTTCAGGGGGGGGCACTCGCTCGTTCCTCTCTCTCACCTGGCCTGCCAGGCTGAATGCTCAGTTAAGGGTCTGGTATGGATTTTGGAAGGGGCCCCACACTGTTTTTTTTTTATATTCTATTGCCGGCATTGTTTTGTTTACATTTTAGGACGCAGCGGCCGGCTTCCTGGCCCGCTGCTTAACAACCAGCTATTCTTCACACAGAATTAGAATTGGTTGATTCATTCACTCGGTCATTTTTCAACCATCCTGGATTCTAATCATTCTGAAAATTTGAAATTCCTTAGAAAATGAATAAACAAAACGAATTTTAAAGAATTTCAACGAAATTTGTTACTATTCATTACTATTTCATTCAGAGTTTCGAATACATCAGAATCTCCAAATAACCAAAAATGTGTCCAAATTTGTATTCGGACCGAAACAAATTGCACATGTCTAGTTGATACTGCCAGAAAGCTAGTAAGCTGATAACTTCCTGTCCTGTATGTTTGTGCTATCTGTTATCAGTTAGCACTTTTGTCAGTTATTTGTATGGACTTCAAAACAGCATAGTTCTGGATGAACACATTACTTTTCCTACAGAAAGAGAAACATTTCCCAAAAGGTGGGGCGTTCTCATCTTATACAGTTGTCACCAGAACAACTGTCCCCACTGAAAGCTTTTTTTCTTATTCAGCTGTCAGCAGGGAAGCCCATTGACAGCTGATGACTCATCGGTTGTTAAGGATGCTGCAGCCGACTTCTCGGACATGCTCATTAACAACCAGCTTTTACTGTGCCCTGATTGGGCAAAGCTTTGCCCAATCAGGGCCCAGAATGCACTGTGCAGTGTGCAGTGCATTGCAGGGCGTGGGTGCGGCGAACACCCACTGAACACCCTGCAAATTCAGGCTTTGCCCGAACAGGGCGAACATCCAATGTTCGTCCCAAACTCAATCTCGGGGCCGAATTGTTTGCCCAACACTAGTGACAATGATGCTGCACCATTCCTGAATTCAGAGCACTGTTGCCACTTTCAAGTAGGCTGTGTCTGCTTGCACTACAGTGGGATCAAAAATGTTGCAAGGGGCTTGGCTATTAGCTTTGCCAATTCTGATTCACAATTCTGAAGCTTGTCAATCAGAAGCTGGTCCACACCTAGCCCTGTCCAGATTGACAGCACAGCCTCTGTTGCTTAAACCCTGCCACTGTGATCTGAGAGCATATGGGACACAAATAAAGGAGGATTTAAATCAGTCAAATAAGGTCAAGGTATTTTTCTATTTAGACTGTCATACAGGAGCCTTTAGTTGTATTCTAAGATATCACAATTTCTCATTTACCATATGTAGCGGGGTCTCTAAATTTATGTGGGACACCCAGGTGTATAAGTATGGGATTAGTGGACCACTTGTGTTCGTGGAGGATTGGATGGTGTAATAATCTCCTTGGCCCCTGGGTGGCGGGGTACCTGGAGGCTCAAGGTAGATTTGCCATTACAGTGCTAGCCTTTTTGTCCCTTTCCGGAGATGGTACGGCGAGGGCGGGGAACCTGCCGTGGTGTCAATGGGAGGAGATAAAAGGGGAAGACGCCCTAACCACGAGGTCTTCTGGAGGAAGTTCTTCACGCGCCCAGGCACCTTAAGCCTGGGTGCGGGCGGTTCTGGATTCTGGCCCAGGCGCCCTAGGCCTGACCGGAATGGAGTTGGAGTCCATCCCAGGTACCTTCAGTCTGGGGTGAGGTACTAAACTAGGAGGCCTGGGGTCCAGTGACTTCGACTGGATCCCGCGAGGGTGGAGACATCCGAGGGTCCCTGAGGTGGACGGGGCCCATGTCTGAGGTGAGGAGGCCGGGGAGGTTACTCATTCGGAGAGTCTGGAGCAGCATCAACCCAGTGACGGATGGGCCTCTGGTAACTCCCTTGGAGGGACATCTTCCCCTGATAGGGGCCGCAGCGCAGCGAAGGTACTCCTATCTACGTTCTCTTGAGTCGCTGGTAGAGACTCTCAGATTCTAAGTCCTTTCTAGCTGAATGCTATAGTAACCGCTGGCGAGATCGCAGTGGTTTAGTTGATAACCAGGATAGTGCCTCGACCTGCTCACCCCCGTATCAAAATGTTATCAAGTCGCAACCAGATGGCTACTGAAGCACTGTTTATTGTGAGATGTACAATAAAGCAAGAGTTGGACTGTGATCGGTGTGTGGAACTCTGGTTAATGGGAGCAGAGGGAAGTGTTGGCACAGCAGGACTTGATTCTAGACAAAAGCACATAGGCCTGAGGAAATATCTGGTGCTGGCCTTCACCTCACCCACAGCTATGGGGAGGACATGGGCCGTAGCGCATCTCACCCTGTCGTGTGACATACCCCTAGACAAAGGAGATGGGGTGAGGCCGCTACACGTGGGGGCTCGTGAGTCCGGGATGATATGTGTTTTGACTTTGGAAGAAAGAATGGCTGTGTCTGGACTTTGCTGCCCGGAGGAGTTCCGAGCAGGTCGCCCATGTGATTGGCCAAAGTGCATCCCTGCTCAAAGTCGTGGAAATGACCCTAGGACGGGAAAGGCCCATGCAGAGGAGCGAGAAGAGGGAGGAGTCCAGCCGTGTGAAGTACTACATGTGGGGGCTTTTATTGCACTGCGCCACGAGGCACCCCGTGACTGTACAGTTCGTGGGCGGAGCTTGAAGGAAGCCCGCGAAAATGTGCAAGTCATGGGAGGAGTCTGGCCATGTGGAGGAACTCACGTGGAGACTTCGGCGCGTGGTCAGTGCGTGATGGAGAAGCAGATAGTCGGGATGGCCTCAAGCTCCCCGTGGATTCCGGTTCCCTACCCCACGAAGATGACTACGTTCGCTGCTCCCCTTACAGACACGGGGATAAGACTCAGGCCCTGAGGGCAGTTGGCTTTGTACTCATGCAGAGACACGTAGGCCCTCGGTGTGATTTGTCCCGGTGGTCCACCTGAAGCCATTTGGGCGTTGCGAGGCATGCAAAGAGTTCTTGTTTGAGGTGGAGCCATCCACAGTAAGGCCCCGGGCCCTTCGCCTCAACAGCCTCACAGGTACCGCTACTCTAGAAGGAGAGATCCAGGCCTTTGCGGAGGTTCCCGTACGCACTGACCAGGGCGATGTGACTGCCCAATCAGAGACTGAGGCCTCGTACACACGGCCGAGATTCTCGTTGAAAAAAACATGTCGTTTTTTTCGACGAGATTCTTGGACAAGAAACTTGTCCCGGCCGAGTGTACACACGCTCGTTTCAAAGAACCCGCGGTTCTTTGAAAGGAGTGTACGCGGTGACGTCATAGACTACGTCGAGCATGCGCTCGTCACATTCGATGCCGTCGCCGCCATCTTGGTCTACCCTACGTATGCCTAGGAAGCTACCGCGCATGCGTCAAATTCATTTCGAACATGCGCGGGCTTCTGGGAGGACAGGTAAGTGTACACACACTCACTTTTCTCGTCGAGAAACATGCCGAGGAGAATCTCGACGAGAAAATAGAGAGCAGGTTCTCTATTTTCTCGTCGAGGTTTCTTGTCGGTTTTCTCGACGAGAAACCCGATAGCAGCGTACACACGACCGATTTACTCAGCAAGACCTCTCTGCCAGCAAGTTTCTTGCTGGTTCTTGCCGAGAAAATCGGTCGTGTGTACGAGGCCTGAGAGAGAAAAATCAGAGGATGCTGCTTCGGTCACCACAGATTCTCTGCTCCCACCTCCGAAGAGGAAAGTTGGTCTGGTGCAGGCCTCCTGTGGTCGTGGAAGAGCTTCACCCCGTCGCTTGCCTGGCCTGGATGGATCCGGTTGGAAGAGTCCTGGACATCCCAGTTCTACAAAAGGTCAAAGTGAGCCAGGGGCTGGGACTGTGGTGGTGGTTGGAGGTGTCGGGGGTCCACAGTCGGTGGAGCCCGCAAGGGAGGGTAGTACCACGTCTATCAGAGACTACCTTCCCACCGAGATGTATGACACTTCCGACCTGGAGTCGCTGTCAGATTGTGGAGATGATGGGGAGATTGATGAACTGTTTCATCGGAAGGGCTGGGACAAACGCCCATTGCCTGTGTTATGTGTACCGCAGGATTCCCCTATGTCAATAGGAGACAGCACGCCCCGGGTACAAGCCCCGGAGTCTACGAGGAAGTCTAGTCCTCAAAGTGCCTTCCCACAATCTACAACATCGCCCGTCTTGGTGGCGGGGATGCAGCGAGCTTCAATACGAGCACCGAGAGAAAAGCCATCAGAGGTAGTGAAAGTACCTCGGCACCCGGAGGCCATCGTTCAACCCGGAGAAGGTGAGCAGGAAGCCATGCCTCCTTTGGCCAGATTGCAACGACTTTTCTCACAGAGAGTCGCCCGTGAGTATGGGTGGGAATATCCCTACTTGCCTCAGGACTTACTTTTCAAAGTTGAGGTCATACGCCAGAGATGGTATGACAAATTTGTTTGGGAAAAGCTCAAAGTACCCCATGCACGAAGATATTTGTCCTGTTCGCCACCTGTGTCGAAAAAGTATCGGGACTGCAGAGCAGATTGGATGTGGGGCCGCCATATCCATGCAGACAAGGTGCGCATCTGCAGGAAAGATGGAGAGGATGCTGACTATTCAATTGAGGTTTTTGATAAACATCTGAAGCCCTTGTTCTTGCCTGACCCGAGGTTCTATTTGTGAGAAGAGACTCACTTGTTATTCCTTTTCTACAATCTTCTAGAAGTGTTCCTGCCGGAGCATCCGAACTGTGCCCTAGTTTTTTATTTGGGCTTTTGTTTTCTACTCTTTGGAGGAATGAGAGCAGTTTTTGTTTGTTCTCTCTTCCTCACAGTTCAAAGACAGACTTTGGGGTAGAATTAGTGTAGGGACGCAGGAAGAATGAAGATTGCACCAAGTGTCATTACTGCGGCACTGTCACCAGGTGGCAGTGTTGTGCAACGGCTGTTTTTTTTTTTTTTTTACACGCGCATCACTTTACTCATTGGAGCGAATGGGTCTATTGGTTGATGGACCCATTCATTCCAAATTAACACAAAAATGTCAGGATGTGGCTTTCTTGTGTGTTGTTTTTTTTTCCCCTTCTGCAGGAGATTCGTCTGTCAAGACTGCTGAGTATGGGGTGGTTCTTAGACAGCGAAGGGAGGGATTGTATATGTGTACATGATAGATGTTTTAAGGAAAAGTTTTATTGTTTTATATTCCCTTTCCCTTTGAGCAGGTCTTGGTATGGTTGAGGTTCAAAATTTTAGGGATAGCCTCTGGGGCTAAGCTTGTGTCCTCACTCCATGGGAGACATGGGTTCGCACCAGACGCTGGGGACCAGCGTCAAATCACAGGGGGGAGTATGTAGCGGGGTCTCTAAATTTATGTGGGACACCCAGGTGTATAAGTATGGGATTAGTGGACCACTTGTGTTCGTGGAGGATTGGATGGTGTAATAATCTCCTTGGCCCCTGGGTGGCGGGGTACCTGGAGACTCAAGGTAGATTTGCCATTACAGTGCTAGCCTTTTTGTCCCTTTCCGGAGATGGTACGGCGAGGGCGGGGAACCTGCCGTGGTGTCAATGGGAGGAGATAAAAGGGGAAGACGCCCTAACCACGAGGTCTTCTGGAGGAAGTTCTTCACGCGCCCAGGCACCTTAAGCCTGGGTGCGGGCGGTTCCGGATTCCGGCCCAGGCGCCCTAGGCCTGACCGGAATGGAGTTGGAGTCCATCCCAGGCACCTTCAGCCTGGGGTGAGGTACTAAACTAGGAGGCCTGGGGTCCAGTGACTTCGACTGGATCCCGCGAGGGTGGAGACGTCCGAGGGTCCCTGAGGTGGACGGGGCCCATGTCTGAGGTGAGGAGGCCGGGGAGGTTACTCATTTGGAGAGTCTGGAGCAGCATCAACCCAGTGACGAATGGGCCTCTGGTAACTCCCTTGGAGGGACATCTTCCCCTGATAGGGGCAGCAGCGCAGCGAAGGTACTCCTATCTACGTTCCCCTGAGTCGCTGGTAGAGACTCTCAGATTCTAAGTCCTTTTTAGCTGAATGCTATAGTAACCGCTGGCGAGATCGCAGTGGTTTAGTTGATAACCAGGATAGTGCCTCGACCTGCTCACCCCCGTATCAAAATGTTATCAAGTCGCAACCAGATGGCTACTGAAGCACTGTTTATTGTTAAATGTACAATAAAGCAAGAGTTGGACTGTGATCGGTGTGTGGAACTCTGGTTAATGGGAGCAGAGGGAAGTGTTGGCACAGCAGGACTTGATTCTAGACAAAAGCACATAGGCCCGAGGAAATATCTGGTGCTGGCCTTCACCTCACCCACAGCTATGGGGAGGGCATGGGCCGTAGCGCATCTCACCCTGTCGTGTGACATACCCCTAGACAAAGGAGATGGGGTGAGGCCGCTACACATACATTATATACAGTATATAGACTTAATCCGATGGATTTTTCCATCGGAAATCGGATAAAGCTGAATTCCATCAGTCTTGCCTACACACCATCAGTCAAAAATCCGACCGTCCCAAACGCCATGACGTAAAACACTCCGATGAGCCGAGAAAAATTAAGTTCAATGCTTCTGAGCAAGAGTCGACTTGATTCTGAGCATGCGTGGGTTTTTTCTCCGATGGAGTTCCACACAGACGATCGGAATTTGCTATGGTTTTTTTTTCCCATCGGATAAATTTAAAACATGTTCTATTTTTTCTCACCAACGGAAAAAAGACCGATGGGGCCCATACACGATCAGTTTGTCCGATGAGAAAAGTCCATCGGACTGTTTTCATCGGTAAAACCGATCGCGTGTACACGGCATAACAATAAAATATTTGTATAATGACTGTGAAAAATAAGGATGTGTTATGTGTTTTGGAAAATAGATGTTTGTTTTATATAATAGGGCTTTATGGGTAATAAACAAATATAGTAGTGGATTTCAGGCTTACTGTGATGATATTCAGATAACTACAGTATAGAACTACAGCATATGAACACAGGATAGGGCTGCATTTGTAAGAGGCTGCTGTGTTCCCAATTCATAGCTAGTATTTTTAGAAGCAGGGTCTATTTTTAATTATTTTGCTAAATATCAGTGTTCACACCAATCAGTGCTGATTTACATATTCTTGTGATTAGCAAACAACTCATGTTCTGTATCCACATCTGAAACACAGAGCCATGTGCTCTTTGGAAGAAAATGTTACATTTGAGAACCTTACCATCTTATATACCTCAAGTGAATCATAAAGCAGGTCTGCTATGAAGTTTGTAAATGTGTAGTACATTTTTATTTATTAATATTTATTTTACTGCTGTTATACAATATGTGAGACAGCATGGGCTGCATGCCAATTTTTTTTATAATTGTCTAATTATAAAGGTATCACATCTATCTTAACCATCATCTACAAAAAAATGTTAGTTACATATAGGTTTTGATGTTATATCCTTCATACCAACAGTTTAATCTGCCGCACCATTAAACCACGTGTTATACCTACACCGCATATCCTACCACCATCTTTAAACTGCACTCTTTAAGCATTGTGTAAGTTGACACAGCAAATATAAGATGTTGCTCATATCAAAATGTTGTATCATGTATGATGTTTTTATTATTGCACTTTTTCTTTTGACTAGGTCAACAATCTTTGCTGTCAAGATAAGGGGGCCCTGAGGAAGCTGGTATATGTGAAACGTGTCAGCTTCTGGGATCATATAGCAAAGATAACTTGTTACAGTAATTTAAGGCCAACATCGCATATAAGACTGTTGCTCTATGGTTTTATGAATAATTTTAAGATTTTGAAATAAACATTATATATTTTTATTGCTTTGTGTGGTCATTCTTCTCTGGTGCTACTAAAGTCTGATATAAATTGTTTTTTTTTTGTTTGTTTTTGTAGAGCATAGGCTGCATGTATTTCTTCTGTTCTTTTTCAGGTCTTTAACTGGAAATCCTAAAGTACAACTCAAGGCTCCTCAGTGACAGTCTAAATTCAGTTTCAATGGGATGCACAAGCTTCATAAAATAAACTAAATATTTCCTTTAGTTTCCCTGACTAAGATAAATCTTCCTATATTTGTATCTCTCATACTCCCCCTCCCAGACACTGCAGCTCACAAAGGAAGGGCTTCAGCAACAGAAGCAGCACTGTCAATTCAGAAATCAGCGGACAGAGCTAGGTGTGACCAGGTACATATGAGCCCTGCAAACCTGGGGTCATTATGAGACTGCCCACTCTCCCTGCTGGATTTTTAAATATATAATATTTATAATGTGTTAAATTATGATGAATGCAAAAGGGGAAGGTAGACTATGTAAATGTGGGTGGGAAATCCCAAACCTACCTACAAAGTTGTCAGGAGCATGGTTGGGAATTAATCAGGGAGATATCACTGTTGCAGTGTCTAAGACATACAGTTTAAGAAGCTGTGGGCTAAATCAGCCTATCAGGTACTGCCTGTAACAAAAATACCATATCACTTTTAGATACACTAAAGCCTACCACGCACAGGCTGAATGTCACCTGGCTCAGTAAAAACCTGTGTGCTGCAGCTTGTCCAACATAAGCCGGCTGTTTGGGTGGCTTCTGTCGATAGGGCATGACTGAAAAAGGTCTGCCAATGGGCTCCAGAGACCAGAGTGTCCTGCCAGGGGCGGGGGAGTCCCCCTTGTCAGAACACAACAGCACAGCAGGGGAGATCACTGTGGTAATGTCAGATAGTTAGCACAGCTGCTCCTTCTGAGCTAGTAGTGTGTACTAGGCTTAACCCTTAAATTATAAAGACTTTTACCATATGTTATTCTCTTAAACATTTTTAACAACTATTATATTTATTTTATAAGGCTCTTCTTGTGTATCCACCACTATATTGTAGTCTCTTTCTTATTACGTTTGCGTTCTCAAGCAATAAACGTTATAAAATGCATAGAAAAACTATCCCCTACCTAAATTGGTTCTAAACTCAGAATGTTTTTTTACCCTGATACACCAAGGTAAAAATCTTCACACTACCTAATCTTCCCACCCCAATCCATAGACACTTACCTGACTGTGTCACCAATCCGGCATTATCTTGGCTGCAGCACCACTGTCCATGCAGGGGCAAGGCTTACCAGTGTTGTTTGTATTTATTGATGCACACAGCCTGGCTTGGGAGTGCACCCCTTAGCACCTGGCTTGCTGACGGGGCACCTGTAGGAAGGGGGAGTGGACTGCACCAGCAGGGGAATGAAAATTAATTGGGGCATGGCTTAACATGTGTCCAAGATGGCTGCATGATCCAAAAGCTCCTGCAATGTGGGTTCTAAAATTAGCTGAAAATTTGCAGAAAATTCCCTGCTCCCAAGATGGTGAAATCTGGTCAGAGTGCATCTGCTTCTCATATGCTTTGAGAATGGGGCATTCGGCTTAGCATTAATATATCCACACCAGGTCAGTGACCAGTACTGAGACCTCCAGAACACCTCTGCCAATGGCACAGTGGCTCTGTTTGATGGCACAGTGGCTGTGTTTGATGGCACAGTGGCGGCAATTGATGGGCACAGTGTCTGCGTTTGATGGCACAGTGGTGGCAATTGATGGGCACAGTGGCTGAGTTTGATGGCACAGTGAGGCTGCAATTGATGTCCCCCCAAAAACTTAGAGCATCAGCCGCCGCTGACCTCTGACACACTCTCCTAGTAGTGACTCTGGCAATTGAGTCAGAAGAGAGGAGCGGGCACTCACTTCAATGCTCATCAGATCGTCATCTCTCCCATATAATAGAGATGTATGGCCACCTGGAAGACGCAGATACAATGTCCGTATGTGTGGTGTTCCTGAATCTGTTGAGCTGCCTGCCCTGGAGAAATCAATGTGCTCCATTTTTAATGTGCTTCAACGGACTCCCCAATTGAAATAGAAAGAGTCCACAAGGCCCTGCGACTGAGGGGTCATGACATAATCTGTTGCCTGCTTAACTTCCCTCTGAAAGAGGCTATACTGAAGAAAGCCCAGGATCGCGACTGTACTCTCTTTAATGGAACCAAAATCAAACTATTCCAGGACTTTTAGCCCATAACTCCACAGCAACGATGTGCCCTGACACTCTTAGACTGGAGATGCTACATACATGTGGAATTACATATTGCTGCCCATTCTCTTTGTGTCTGGTGGACACACAACAAGGCTTCACTGTTTTGCTTTGCACTCCTGGTGACTTACACTCCTTTTTCAACAATCTGGACCTACCCAGGATGAAACTCCCAGACTGGTATAGCTCCTTCTTCATATCAGATCCCTGGATAGAGGTGATGAACAACTGAACCCCAAGAGAACAGAGGCACTGTCACAGGCACTCTCACCCCTCATCCCCACCTGACCGACAGCATCAAAGAAATGGTGATATGGATTCATGACCTCCTCAACTTAGGGACAGATCTGAGGCCTAATCTCAGCTCTGGATCTCTGGTAAACTTTTGGGCTGCACACCTTTTCCTGCCAGTTTATATGACCTGGAGCAATGTTTCTCAATGCTAATCCTCAAGTACCCCCACCAGGTCATGTTTTCAGGCTTTCCATTATTTTGCACAGGTGATTTGATCAGTTTCCATGCCTTAGTAATTAACACAGCCGTTTCATCTGAGGGAAATCCTGAAAAGATGACCTGTTGGCAGTACTTGAGGACTGGAGTTGAGAAACATTGACCTGGAGAACACTATGTTTTGCTCCTTTCTCCTATCTTCTGGTTTTTATGACTCATAACTGTTTGCTCAACTTTACTCCTTCACGTATTTGGCCTTTTTTTTTTTTAGAGAGTGACCATGTGTAAGGTAATTGTATCACTTCCGGGATTACAATGCACATGCTCTCGTTACTCATCTCTATATTTATCACATGAAGATAGTAAATGTGACACAGTTGGTCTGCTTATATGTCCCTATTTAGTAGCTACCTTGTGTCTTTAGCAAATGCCACTTGATTTCCTTTGATAAGCTACAGCGAAAAACACTGCAGATTAGCCTTCAAGGAAAGCCTCACTATACCCGATACTCTCGCATTAGTAGAGTATGTTTCTAATGGCCTGATGTCCCATTAACATTACTATGGTGTATGTTCATCCATGTTATTCATGTGTGCTTATTTTTATTATGCATTTTTCTTCAGTATTTTGCTGAATGAGCTCTTGATACACAGGAGCCCCTTCCTCCCTCTTCTCTTCCCATCTCCCCTACCTTACCATTGCATTGGCAATGTGAGCCTGTAAATGAGTCCCAGCTGCATCTGTGGTCCTAATAGATTGGACAGTTCCTCCTTATATTTTGCTATATATGGCACAGAGAAAGGAGAAGCAATCTTTTATTTACTTACAATCTCATATGTTGGTATTGATTTGAGACTAATGGATAAACATACTTCTAACGGTACCAAATACTCACTTACATTGGAGTTCAGATTGAAAAGATTGTGCTCACTGGGTTCCATTGTGAAATATGGATAACAGTATGTCCACCTAGAATTATCTTGTATCTTTCGCTACTTACCACCAGCCAATTTCCATTTTGATGGTCCCCCTCTAATTGGCAGATAACATTCCTTTTGCTATGTTCCCTCACTTATCTCTTACTTTCGCTATCCCTTTTTATCTGAGTTCTCCTCTTTCTCTTCTTATTATAAGCCTTTTGACAGGCCTTAGACTCCTACTATTAGTTATTACCACCTAGACCCTCCATAGTTAGAACCTTAATGTCTTTGACACCTCCGATCTTTGCAGCCACATAGAAAACTCTTTGAGTATTTGCTGATCCAACCAAAATCTAATCTTCTACCATGGTGGGATAGTGTTACCATTCTGCCTTCAGATCTCCTTTATCTTGCCCTCTTTCCCTACTTTCTTTTAGCTTACCTCACTTCCCCCTCTTCTTCCTATTTCCTTCTCATCCCTCCCTTGTTTTTCTCTCTTCCCCATACCCCACCCTATGCACTGCCTTTCAACTGTAGCCCCATAAATCTTAATTATACCTCTTTTACGACAACAATCCCTTCCATTGTCATTGAAATTGGTCTCACTGAACGCAAAGAGGCTAAATCTCCCAAAGAAACATTCTCAATTCATAGACAAATTTCAAAGTCTTAAAGAACAAATAGTCCTAATTCAAATAACCCACTTCAAGACTAATGTTATCCCTAAAAGTTTTAATCAACTATTTCCACTAGCCTACCATGCATCTAACGCAGAATCCAAAACTAAAGAAGCCTTCATTCTCTTCTCCAAACATGTTTCTTTTCAGCTACACAACAAGCTAAAGGACCCTTTGGGTTGTTACCTCTTTCTTACAGGAGTATTGGGAGCATGACCTATCACGGTCGCAAACATTTATAGGTCTACCTAAAAACAAGTGACATTCTGTCGCCAGATTGGAGAGGTTCTATCTGCCTTCACCTTGGACATTGTTCTTCTAGGGGGGCGACATGTCCCCCTAGACCCTCTTTTAGACTTTTCCTCTGGAAAGTCAGCCTTGCCTGATCGGGCGCTCCATCACATCAAATCCCAACTGCATGAACTGGCACTTAATGACACTTGGCGCACACTGAGACCTCATGAAAGAGACTACACGTTCTTTTCATCCCTCCATCAAAAATATTCTAGAATTGATCATTTTTTTCCTTTCTCAGGCTGATCTCCCTCTATTGCAGCAAGCCACGATAGAACTTATGGCACTATCCGACCATAGCCCCATCACAGTTACCCTATTGTAACTCTCTTGAAATTTCTCAACTTTTTAATAATTTAATAACTTTTTAATAAATACTATTGGAAAATGTTTTATGCTATGATACTCTATCTTCATTTGAGTTTTGGTGAAAGAAATATGAGATGATGAAAGCAGGGGCGGATCCAGGGGGGGCAACAAGTCAATTGTCCCCCCCAAGAAAAAATATGGTGAGCAGGCTGTGCTGATGCCGACCCCCCATCAGTCATTGCTGACAGGCTCTGTGAAGGGACACAGGCAGAGCCGAAGCTGCGGGGGATTTCCACCCCTCCTTCTCCTCCTTGAGCCGAGCAGCTGGGAAACTAACAAGAGCGGATTATGGGGCATGTAGTTCCTGATACCAGCAGGTCCAGGACACAGCCCTGCAGCCCCCAACATGCCGAGCGGGAGGAGAGGAGAGGAGGACTGTGAGAAGAGAAGAGGAACCATGAGGCTGTTGGGTGGAGGGAGCCAGAGAGAAAGTGCCAGTGATTTTACTAGGCAAGGTAAGAATTTAACTTCAGGGGGTCAGGGATGCAGGCTTCCATAGAGGTACAGGACTTTATCACTGGCTGCTCCCACCCTGTCCTCCCCTCCACATGACTGCTCTTACCCTGTCCTCCCCTCCACCTGGCTGCTCCTACCCTGTCCTCCCCTCCATCTGGCTGCTCCTAATCTGTCCTCCCCTCCACCTGTCTGCCCCTTCCAAGTCCTCACCTCCACCTGGCTGCTCCTACCCTGTCCTCCCCTACACCTGGCTGCTCCTACCCTGTCCTCCCCTCCACCTGGATGCTCTTACCCTGTCCTCCCCTCCACCTGGCTGCTCCTATCCTGTCCTCCCCTCCACCTGGCTGCTCTTAACCTGTCCTCCCCTCCACCTGGCTGCTCCTACCCTGTCCTCCCCTCCATCTGGCTGCTCCTAATCTGTCCTCCCCTCCACCTGTCTGCCCCTTCCAAGTCCTCACCTCCACCTGGCTGCTCCTACCCTGTCCTCCCCTACACCTGGCTGCTCCTACCCTGTCCTCCCCTCCACCTGGATGCTCTTACCCTGTCCTCCCCTCCACCTGGCTGCTCCTTCCCTGTCCTCCCCTCCACCTGGCTGCTCCAACCCTGTCCTCCCCTCCACCTGGCTGCTCCTATCCTGTCCTCCCCTCCACCTGGCTGCTCCTATCCTGTCCTCCCCTCCACCTGGCTGCTCCTACCCTGTCCTCCCCTCCACCTGGCTGCTCCTTCCCTGTCCTCCCCTCCACCTGTCTGCTCCTTCCCTGTCCTCCCCTCCACCTGTCTGCTCGTATCCTGTCCACCCCTCCACCTGGCTGCTCCTACCCTGTCCTCCCCTTCACCTGGCTGCTCCTACCCTGTCCTCCCCTCCACCTGGCTGCTCCTATCCCATCCTCCCCTCCACCTGGCTGCATCCACCCTGTCCTTCCCTCCACCTGGCTGCTCCTACCCTGTCCTCCCCTTCACCTGGCTGCTTCTACCCTATCCTCCCCTCCACCTGGCTGCTCCAACCCTATCCTCTCCTCCACCTGGCTGCGCCTACCCTATCCTCTCCTCCACCTGGCTGCTCCCACTCTGTCCTCCCCTCCACCTGGCTTCTCCCACTCTGTCCTCCCCTCCACCTGGCTGAATTTACCCTGTCCTCCCCTCCACCTGGCTGCATCCACCATGTCCTCCCCTCCACCTGGCTGCTCCTACCCTATCCTCCCCTCCACCTGGCTACTCCCACTCTGTCCTCCCCTCCACCTGGCTGCTCCCACTCTGTCCTCCCCTCCACCTGGCTGCATCCACCCTGTCCTCCCCTCCACCTGGCAGCATCCACCGTGTCCTCTCCTACCCTGTCCTCCCCTCCACCTGGCTGCTCCCACCGTGTCCTCCCCTCCAACTGTCTGCATCCACCCTGTCCTCCCCTTCACCTGGCTGCTCCTACTCTATACTCCCCTCCACCTGGCTGCATCCACCCTGTCCTCCCCTCCACCTGGCTGCATCCACCGTGTCCTCCCCTCCACCTGGCTGCTCCCACCCTGTCCCCTCCACCTGGCTGCTCCCACTCTGTCCTCCCTTCCACCTGGCTGCTCCCACTCTGTCCTCCCCTCCACCTGGCTGCTCCCTCTCTGTCCTCCCCTCCAACTGGCTGCAATCACCAATACTTTTTCAAGACACTGTGTATTTATATGTGTGTATATATAATTGCATTTTATAGTTGGCTCCTCTACTTTTGTATCTGTCCCCCCTAAATATGAAATCTGGAGATGTCTCTCACTGCCCTCCTGCGTCACCGCATTTCTGCATCTAAAAGAAGACTGGCATTACTGTGAAGGCGCGGGCAGTAGACAGATGACATCATCTCGCACTGCCCGCCCTAACTCTAGGACAACAGGGACACTGTCACTGGCCACTGGCAAGTGACAATTCGCATCTGGTGGCAGGCGACGGTGGCAAGTGACACGCTCATGGCTCCCACTAATTCAGCATTATGGTGAGTTGAACTCACTTTCATTTTATATTACAATGTAATAATAGAAATAATGCGCTTCAATCATCCTGACACCATATTAACCATGGTGCCCTGATGATTGAAGCGCCAACACCAGACATTGCTCCAACAAATTGCCTGCAATTTTTTTGGCAGCGCCCCTCCTGAGATTAGAATCTGGATCCACCCCTGGATGAAGGAGGATGGAGATGGATTGAATTGCTGAGATAACTGTATCTGGAGAAACTTCTGAACTTACACCTACCTGGTTTAAAGGAAAAAGCGTTATTTGACCTAACATTAATTTGGGTCAAATACTGGAAGTGAGGTATCTAAATTTATCGATATAGGGAAGAGTACTACAGTTGGTGGAACAATAATGAGTGAAATATATGGATTGCCCATTAATCAATCAATTTGCATAAATTAATTAGGATATGAATAACATTTTTGGCATGTTTTCTATGTCAGCACTGATTCTTTGAGCGACACAGACTACATAGGAGGACTATACAGCACTTACAAATTGATTAATGACATTCGTTTATAAGGAAGGACATGCATGTTATTTAAGTGAATATTTTATTGATGGAATTTGCTATTTTGATATTTTGTCATGCACGTTATGTTTTGAGCACATATCAAAAAACAGCTCCCTGACAAATTGAATTTTTAGAAACAAAATGTTGTGTAGCTGGGTCTCCTTTAAGGCCCCTGGACTACGTTACCCAGAACCCCGTTTGGCACCCAGGGTGCATTGGGCCGCTGCAGAGACTCATGGGTGGGGCGATATAAGAAGAGGGCGAGGCTAGGTTCACTATACGCCAGCTAGATTGGCTCGTATGGGGGTGAGGTTGGATGCAGAGTGGTGGAAGCCGGACTGGGATCGCGTCCGGAGTGGTGAGCGAGCACTTGCTCACTTCATTATCCTTTTACTTTGTTGGGCCTAGTGACTGCCTTGGCCCACCCTGTTATTTACTACCCCTTGGATTACAAATATTGTTTCCTGAAAGTGCACCACCGTTCAAGTTGCATGCGAAGAATTGTTCTCATAAGGGACTGAGTTTTAATCTGGGTCAGGCTTGACCAGGGTGGGGGTTAAAACTTTGTTGCTGCGCCATATTGCGCATAGGGAAAGAAGATAGTTGCACGTGGCGGGTGATCACTCTGCACTATCACTGATGAATATGTTTATTGCTGCAGGGCTCTTCATGTATGCTATGTGATGTGTTTAACTTTGAATCCTCATACCAAAGTAAATCCAGTTATATTTTATCACATTGGTATTAGTGTCATCTTTGCAGATAATAGTTATCTATCAAGACTGCCAGATTGTGTATAATCAGGTATAGACCGTTACGAGGTAACAATCCCTAGACTAACTGTGCCAGTGTGGGTTGAGTAGATTGCCGGGGGTTGGCGGTGCTGTATACAGGGCCCGAAAACAAAACCCAGCGGCTCTCTTAACTGGGGGTAGCGCTACACGTGGGGGCTCTCGAGTCCGGGATCCTGATACAGCAAGCAACGCGCCAAAAGTACCGGCATGGACCCATTAGAAGTGGAACGGTGGTGCGCGGTGGCTGGCACCGATTCAGCCGCGGCAGTAGTTATTGAACTCCCGGGGATCTGGCAAGATGTAGCGATAAAGCAGCTAGTAATTAGGGATGAGCCGAACACCCCCCGTTCGGTTCGTACCAGAACCTTCGAACGGACCGAAAGTACGCGCGAACGTTAGGGCCCTATTAAATACAATGAAAGTGAACGTTTGAAATCTAAAGTGCTAATTATAACGACTAATATGCATGTTATTGTCCTAAAAAGGGTTTGGGGACCCGGGTTCTGCCCCAGGGAACATGTATCAATGCAAAACGAAGTTTTAAAAACGGCCGTTTGTCGGGAGCAGTCATTTTAATGATGCATAAAGTGAAAAAAAATAAGTCAAATATTCCTTTAAATATCGTACCTGGGGGGTGTCTAAAGTATGCCTGTGAAGTGCCACGTGTTTCCCGTGTTTAGAACTGTCCCTGCACAAAATGACATTTCTAAAGGAAAAAAAGCCATTTAAAACTGCTTGCGGCTTTAATGTAATGTCTGGTCCCGGTAATATGGATGAAAATCTTTGAGAAAAATGGCATAGCTACCCCCCCCCCCCCTTACCCCAGCCCATTACCAGCCCCAGCCCCATTACCAGCCCCTTTGGGTCTTGTATGAATATTAAGGGGAACCCCGCACACAAAATAAAAAAGATCCTATATACTCTGAAAAGCAGTATACAGGCGGTGCAAACAAGACAGGGACTGTAGGTTTGTTCTTAAGTAGAATCTGTTTTTTAATTTTGAACAGGTACATTGTTTAAGTGTAGCTCCAGCCAAAAAATATATTTTTAAGCTTTTTGGAAAACATAGGGAAGGGTTATCACCCCTGTAACATTTGTTTTGCTGTCTGTGCCCCTGTTCAGAACATTTCACCTCACTTTCCGTCCCAATGACAACTGTTTTTGAAAAGTGGGCTTTTTATTGAAACAAGGATTGGTGATAAAGCATCAGTAGAGAGGAGACACCTTTTTCCCATATTAACTCTAATGCCCCATACACACAATCGTTTTTCATGCCGTTAAAAATGCAATTTTTTAAAATGGCCATTAAAACCGATCGTGTGTATGCTCCAGAGCATTTTTAACGGCGTGAAAAACGGGCATTAAAAATTTCGAACATGCTCTATTTTTTCACGTCGTTTTTCATGTCGTTTTTTTTAACGACGTGAAAAACGATAGTGTGTATGCTTTAACGACGTGAAAAAAACGCGCATGCTCAGAATCAAGTATGAGACGGGAGCGCTCGTTCTGGTAAAACTAGCGTTCGTAATGGAGATAGCACATTCGTCACGCAGTAACGGACTGAAAAGCACGAGGCTGAAAAGTGCGAATCTTTACTAACATGAAGGGTGGCGCCATTTGAACGGAACTTCCCCTTTATAGTGCCGTCGTACGTGTTGTACGTCACCGCGCTTTACTTGAGCGTTTTTTTTAATGATCGTGTGTACGCAAGACAGGCTTGAGAGGAAACATGAAAAAAAACGACAAGAAAAACGTTGGTTTAAAAAATGGCATGAAAAACGATCGTGTGTACGCCGCATTACAGGAGAGAATTTCCCTTCCTAGGGGTAGATTTCCTCTCACTTCCTGTTGTCTCCTTCCGTTTGCAAGTAGGAGTCGCCTTACATGTTGGTGTTGCCACAACACTGTGAGCCCTCACAGTTACTCTTGGTGGGCGCTGGAACGCCCTGCTGTGAACTATTATATCAGGAATTGTATTTACATGCCATTGTTGAACAGTGGTAGGAAAAATTGGGCCTTTGGTGGTGGTGCTGGTGCCACAACACTGTAAGCCTTCACAGTTACTCTTGGTGGGCACATGAATGGGCCCTGCTGTGAATTATTAGATCAAGAATTGTAATCGCATGCCCCTGTTGAACAGGGGCTGAAAAATTGGGCCTTAGCCACTGGTGCCACAACACTGCAACCCCTCACAGATACTGTACTTGGAGCACAGCAATGAGCCCTGTTGCAAAGTATTGCATCAAAAATTTTAATTACACGCCCCTGTTAAACAGGGGCAGAAAAATTGGGCCTTAGCCACTGGTGCCACAACACTGCAACACCTCACAGATACTGTACTTGGAGCACAGCAATGAGCCCTGTTGCAAAGTATTGCATCAAAAATTGTAATTACACGCCCCTGTTGAACAGGGGCTGAAAAATTGGGCCTTAGGCACTGGTGCCACAACACTGCAACCCCTCACAGATACTGTACTTGGAGCACAGTAATGAGCCCTGTTGCAAAGTATTGCATCACAAATTGTAATTACACGCCCCTGTTAAACAGGGGCTGAAAAATTGGGCCTTAGGCACTGGTGCTGGTGCTACGACACTGCAACCTCTCCCAGATACTCTAGTTGGAGTGCAGGAATGAGCCCTGCTGCAAAGCATTGCATCAAAAATTGTAATTACATGCCCCTGTTAAACAGGGGCTGAAAAATTGGGCCTTAGCCACTGGTGGCGGCACCCAGAAACAAAAATGTTCTTCCAAGCTATCATCATGAATCGGATCATTGAGGAGGAGGAGGATAGCCAGTCAACATAACAGCACAGGCACTCAGCATCAGCATCAGTCTTGAAGGGATGTGACATTTGAAAATAAATTATTCTGTTATATGGTTCATCTTTATGAAGGTCAGTTGATCAACCGAGTCGGTGGACAGGCGCACCCTGTGATCCGTGACAAATCCTCCAGCAGCACTGAATGTGTGTTCTGAAAGAACGCTGGATGCAGGACAGGCCAGTAGCTCAATTGCATACTGTGCAAGCTCTGGCCAGTGAGCCATACTCAAGATCCAGTAAGCCAGAGGATTTTCGGTGGGGAAGGTGTCCAAGTCTGACCTTGCCCCTAGGTATTCCTGCACCATGTATATCAGACGCTGGCGATGGTTGCTGGAACCGATCATACCTTGGGGCTGCGGACTAAAGAATTGTCTGAACGCATCGGTCAGACGGCCACCTTCCCCACCGCTCCTTCTTTGACTGACCGAAGCCTCAGCAACTCGTTGTCCAGGACCAGGAGTTTGTAACCTCCCAGTCTCTGGGAACGCGTTGCACAGACCTTTCTGCGAGGCCTCCCGGAGCTGTCTCATTCTCTGCTCTCTCTGCGACAATAAGATAAGGTCCGCAACCTTACCCTTGTACCGTGGATCAAGGAGAGTGGCCAGCCAGTAATGGTCCCTCTCCTTGATCCGAAGAATACGAGGATCCTTCCGCAGACTTTGCAGGATCAGGGAGGCCATACAGCGTAGGTTAGCTGAGGCATTCGGTCCGGAGTCCTCTGGGTCACTAAGGACGACATGATCCGCAGCCACCTCCTCCCAGCCACGTATAAGTCCATGGGTTTCTTGGGACTGTAAATCATCCCTAAAAGACTGCTGCTGATGATGCTGAGTTCCAGGCTCCACCTCCATGCTGACGCAATCCTCCTCCTCCTCCTCCTCTTCCTGTGCGATGGGTGGGACAGAAGGAACACTGTCTGGGTAAAGGGGGCCTTGAGAGGCAAGGAAGTCCTCCTCTTCCTGCCTCTGTTCTGCCTCAAGTGCCCTGTCCATTATTCCACGCAGCGTATGTTCCAACAGGTGGACAAGAGGTACAGTGTCACTGATGCATGCACTGTCACTGCTCACCATCCTCGTGGCCTCCTCAAATGGTGCCAGGACAGTGCATGCATCCCTGATCATGCTCCACTGGCGTGGTGAAAAAAACCCGAGCTCCCCTGACCCTGTCCTGGTGCCGTAGTCGCACAGGTACTCATTGATGGCCCTCTGCTGCGTGTGCAGCCGCTGCAGCATGGCCAACGTTGAGTTCCACCTGGTGGGCATGTCACATATAAGGCGGTTCTTGGGCAGGTTCAACTCCTTTTGCAGCTCAGCCAGCCGAGCACTGCCATTATATGATCTGCGGAAATGCACACAGACTTTCCTGGCCTGCCTCAGGACATCCTGTAAGCCCGGGTACCTGCCCAAGAACCGCTGCTACACCAGGTTAAGGACGTGAGCCACACAGGGCACAAGGGTCAGTTGTCCCTGCCGGAGGGCGGAGAGGAGGTTGGTGCCATTGTCGCAAACCACCATTCCTGACTTAAGCTGGCATGGCGTCAACCACCTCTCGGCCTGCCCCTGCAGAGCTGACAGAACCTCTGCCCCAGTGTGGCTCCTGTCCCCCAAACACACCAGCGCAAGCACGGCATGGCATCTTTTTGCCTGCGTACTTGTGTAGCCCCTTGAACGCCTACGGAGCACCGCTGGTTCCGAGGACAAAGCACAGGAAGAGGCCATGGAGGAAGAAGAAGAGGAGGGGGTGGAGGAGAGACCAGTAGTAGCATTTTGGAGGCGTGGCGGTGGAACAACCTCCAACACTACTGCACCTTGCCCTGCATCCTTCCCAGCTGCCAAAAGAGTGACCCAATGGGCCATGAAAGAAAGGTTACGTCCCTGTCCATGCCTGCTGGACCATGAGTCAGCGGTAATATGCACCTTACCGCTGACCGCCCTGTCCAGTGAGGCATGGACATTGCCTTCCACATGCCGGTAGAGAGCCGGAATCGCCTTCCGTGAGAAAAAGTGGCGTTTGGGAACCTGCCACTGAGGAACGGCACATTGCACAAACTCACGGAAGGGGGCCGAGTCTACCAACTGAAAAGGCAGCAGTTGAAGTGCTAGCAACTTAGCCAAGCTAGCATTCAACCGCTGGGCATGTGGATGGCTGGGAGTGAACTTCTTTCGACGGTCCAGCAGCTGGGGCAGGGAAATTTGCCTGCTAGAATTGGACGTCGGTGTACTGCTAGCAGAGTGCCCGCAAGTATTTGGCTGTGACACACCTAATTCTACACCTTCATTCCTCTCAGTGCAGGTTTCAGAGAGGACTGAAGGTATAGTGGGGTTGGAGATCCCAGCTGATGCGGAGCAAGGAGAGGTCCGCTTTGTTCTTTGGTGTGGGTCTTTAAGGTAGGCTTGCCAACTAGCTGCATGGCAGGTCAACATATGTCTGGTCAAGCATGTTGTGCCCAAGCGGCTGATGTTTTGGCCACACGAGATACGCTTGTTGCAAACAGCAGCGGTGCGATCTGATGCACTCGACTCAAAAAAGGCCCACACCAAAGAACTTTTGGAATAACGGGCAGAGGCAGCGCCCTGCACAGGCGGAGCTCTGCGGTGTGATTCAGTTGGTGTGCTGCCCTTACGCTGGCCCCCGGAGGGCATCCTGCCTTGTTGGAGATGTGCCTCCTCCTCATCCTCCTCCTCCTCTCTCCTATCAGGCACCCACGTGGAGTCAGTGACCTCATCATCCCCTCCCTCCTCATCACTGGAACCAATCTGGCAGTATGCTGCAGCTGCTGGAACATGACTGCCAGATTGGTGTCCTTCTTGAGCATCCCCTTTCTCTGCTCTCACGCTACTGCCTTCCTCTAGCTGGGTATTATCTTCAGACCCTTCGAAACGCTGGGCATCCTCCTGGAGCATGTACCCAACACTGTGCTCAAACAGTTCGGGGGACTCCTAAGGAGGACACGGTGGGTCTAGGGAAGGAGTAACTGATGATGACATTGAGGACGCTTTGGCAGCTGCTTTGCCAGTACCCTGAGCCTGGGTGAGAGAGGATGAGGAGGATGAGGAGGGCTTGGTCATCCACTCTACCAAGTCTTCGGCATGATGCGGCTCAACACGTCCAGCTGCCGAAAATAAGGACAAGCGTGTCCCATGGCCACGTGCTGATGACGATGCACCGCATCCACGACCAGCACTGTTGTCTCTAGACACAGAGCCTGCTTGCCCTCTTTTATTGGCTCCAGACTGTCTGCCTCTCCTTGTTTGCTTTCCAGACATTCTAAAGGCCTGCAGGGAGATGGGAAAACCAGCAATAAGGGGTAGCTTCAGGTGTATATTTTGCAAGAAGCACACTACGTCTGCTATAACTGCTGCAGATGCCTGCCTGTGTTACACAACAGGAAAACACAGCAATAAGGGCTAGCTTCTGGTGTATATTTTGCAAGAAGCACACTACGCCCGCTGTAAGTGCTGCAGATGCCTGTTAGTGTAACAGAAAAGAAAAAAAAAACTACGAGCAATAAGGGGTAGCTTCAGGTGTATAATGTGCAGGAGGCACACTATGTCCGCTGTAAGTGCTGCAGATGCCTGCCTGTGTTACACAACAGGAAAAAACAGCAATAAGGGCTAGCTTCAGATGTATATTTTGCAGGAAGCACACTACGCCTGCTGTAAGTGCTGCAGATGCCTGCCTGTGTTACACAACAGGAAAACACAGCAATAAGGCCTAGCTTCAGGTGTATATTTTGCAGGAAGCACACTATGCCTGCTGTAAGTGCTGCAGATGTCTGTTAGTGTAACACAAAAGAAAGAAAACTACAAGCAATAAGGGGTAGCTTCAGGTGTATAATGTGCAGGAGGCACACTACGTCCGCTGTAAGTGCTGCAGATGCCTGCCTGTGTTACACAACAGGAAAACACAGCAATAAGGGGTAGCTTCAGGTGTATAATGTGCAGGAGGCACACTACGTCCGCTGTAAGTGCTGCAAATGCCTGCCTGTGTTACACAACAGGAAAACACAGCAATAAGGGCTAGCTTCAGGTGTATATTTTGCAGGAAGCACACTACGTCTGCTATAACTGCTGCAGATGCCTGCCTGTGTTACACAACAGGAAAACACAGCAATAAGGGCTAGCTTCAGGTGTATACTGTGCAGGAGGCTTAGCAAAAATATCACTGACACTGTCCCCTGCCTATCCTTCTCTCTCCCTGCACACAAGGTTTAGCAGAATATCACTGACACTGTCCCCTGCCTATCCTTCTCTCTCCCTGCACACAAGGTTTTGCAGAATATCACTGACACTGTCCCTGCCTATCCTTCTCTCTCCCTGCACACAAGGTTTAGCAGAATATCACTGACACTGTCCCTGCCTATCCTTCTCTCTCCCTACACACAAGGTAAATGAACAAATATCACTAACACTGTCCCTGCCTATCCTTCTCTCTCCCTGAACCGGAACACACTACACAAGGCCGGCGCGCTGGCGACCTTTTATAGTGTGGGGCGTGTACTAAACCCCCCTGAGCTATAATTGGCCACAGGCATCCTGCCTGTGGCGAATTATGGCTCTCCTCGCTGCCGGCGCTGTGATTGGCCAAGCATGCGGGGTCACAGTGCATGCTTGGCCAATCACAGCTCCGGGATTGCACTGCGATGGCGCAGTGTATTGTGGGCCATTCACGTCACTCGAATTTGGCGTGAACAGCCCAAAAAGTTCGATCTTCGTCGAACGATTGAACAGCCGAAGTTCGAGACGAACGTATGTTCGACTCGAACACCGAGCTCATCCCTACTAGTAATGTCGCTGTCCCCACACCAGAAAGCATGGGTCATGGATGTCAGGTCGAATTCTTCACTTACCCACGCACTAATAGAATGGAAGGATAAAATCCCAGAGCATTTCAAAAGTCCAAGCATAAAAGCAATGGATGACCAGACCTATAGCTTGATACATGCGCTGCCAGTCAGGGGAGGATGGTTTCAGACACCAATTCCATCACCTCCACAGATATCTCCAGTGCAGTCCCCAAAAGCAGGAAGGCATAAGAAAGAGAGTCCCGGGTCATCACCGGCCACCCTCAGCGCAGAGTTATGCGCGGTCCTGGGGGAGATTGTAGCCCAGTGTAAGAAGGATCCTACAGACTACCCGATGTCGGGATACAGAAAACTTATGATATTTTCTGGAAGGAAGCCTGTACCTTTGGTAGAAGAGGGATTTGAGGAGTGGCTAGACGGTGCCACTCAGGCTTTAGAAGAATGGGAAGTCCCAGTACACTGAAAGAAACAGTGAATCACAGAGAGTCTGAAGGGGCCTGCCTTGGAGGCCATACACAACCTCAAGCTGAGCAAGAAAGACTGTGATGCACAGGATTATCTGGACATTTTGCAGAATGTGTTCGGTGGAACAGAGAAAGTCACTGAGCTCACGTAGCAGCTGAAACACTGCTACCAGAAGACAGGAGAGAAACTGTCAGAGTTTATGAGGCGTCTGGATAAGATCCTGCATAAAATTATACTGAAGAAGGGAATCAATCCAAGCAAGGTGGATGAGGCCCGTGTTCAGCAGGTGTTGCGGGGAGCTCAGCCCCTGGACCCCATCGCATTGGCGCTACGCACTTGACAGGACGGGAAGAGCCTGGAGTACCCCAACTTAATCCGAGTGGTCAGAGAGCAAGAGGCTATGTTGGAAGACAAAAGAAGGAACCAACCAGTGGAGCCAACCAATCCTCCAGCAGTGATGGTCAGGACGGCCATGACCCTAGAGAGAGACTCAGAGGTGGATACCTTGAAGTCACAGATGTCCCAAGTGTTGGGGATGCTGTCCTCCCTGATGGCCAAGGATCAAGGGGTACCAGAGAGGGAAAGTCAGAGGAAGGAGCTGTTTCCAGACACCTCAGCGCCCGCATCCCTGCAAGATTGCGGGGATGCGATTTGTTTCAACTGTGGAGAGGCTAGTCATATCGCCAAAGTGTGTTCCAGTCCGAAGAAGAAAAAGATGAATAACCGCAAGCCGGCGGAAAACTTCAGAGGGCCCCGATGAAGGAGTCAACCGGGTGCCCATCATCTCCAGTGAGCTCCAAACTGAATGAGAAGGGTAGAAAGAGAGGGGACAACACCCCTCAGAAGAAACACAGTGTTCCTCAGCGGGAATACACACCAAAGAAAGAGAATAGTGTCCCTCAGCGGGTAGTTACACCCATTAAAAGGAGGGAGATCAATGCATACCAAGCCCAAGAGAGACTAAAGTCCAAGGAGAAATGGAAGAAAGAGAGTCCAAAAGGGAAATTCAAGGCTCAAAAGAAAGAAACCCCCTCAAAGCAATATCCAGAGAAGCTGGTAGGCCCCTCACCCATAGTTCTTGTCCAAGTGGAGGGAGTCTACACAAGAGCCATATTGGATACTGGGGCACAAGTGACCTTGTTGTACAGAGACTTTTATGACAAGCATCTAAGCCATCTACCCATCCAGAAGATTGAAGAGTTGAAGATATGGGGGATTGGGACCCGGAGCTTCCCTTATGATGGCTATCTGTCCATAAAACTGACCTTTGATCCATCTGTGGCCGGGAAGGCTGAAGTGTTCGACACCCTGGCAGTGGTATGCCCCCGACCGCCTGGAGCTAGCAAGAGCTCCATAATAATAGGGACCAACACGGACCTGGTTCGGAGACTCTTGGCCCCTCTAGTATGAAAGAAGGACCCCACATTCACCAAGATCGTCCCCAATGCTGAAGACAGCCTACCAGCGACTGGTCTTAGAGCAGAAGGCCCCTGAAGAGGGGGTAGGAAAGGTCTGGAGGCTGGGAAGAAGAGAAATAGTGCTGCAACCTGGCAAAGTAACCTGTCTCAGAGCCACTGTGAAGCTTACTGGGGAGCAGCCTGGGCCCTTTGTCATGATGGAACCTGACCCAAGGGAAGAACACTCGGGCTTAGAAGTAGTCTCAGGGGGCGTGGTCTGGTGCCATTCCGAGATGGACGTGTAGTTTGCGAGCTCCCGTCCCGAGGTCCAGCAACTTCAGCTTATCAGCTTACCTTCTCCACCGGACATGGTGAGAACTGCTCGAAGTGCCTCGGCAACCCGTTCCCGATCCCCGCTGAACACCGACACCCCGCTGAGTCAGCAAATCCCCAAGATATTCCGGTCCCGGCCTACGGGCAGGATGCAGGCCCCACAAGCAGCCTCCTCCCAGGCGCCACGCGTCCAGAGCTCCAGCCCGCAGCGATCCGTTGAGCAGAGATCCCCAGGACTGGCAACGGGGATGATTCACCCCCCGGCAGTGAGCCTAAACGATTTACACAGCGTCGCTACGGATATTAAAAACACCCTCATGGCAGCCATCTTAGACATGAGGTCGGACATACACGCCATGACGCTTAGGGTGGAAGAAGTGGAATACGCTCAAGCCCGCCAAGACACAGCGATTTGTCACGTTCAACAGGTAACAGAGTCGCATGCGATCCACCTCAGGGAGATCAATCGCCACATGGAAGATTTAGATAATCGCGGAAGGCGTCACACCCTTAGAGTGAGGGGTATTCCAGAAATGATCGATGCCAGCCAGCTCCCAGTGGCAGTAACTACCATCTTTAACGACCTACTTGAAAGAGCCCCTGATACCCCGATCGCTTTCGAACGGCTCCACAGGGCACTGCGCCCGCGGGGAAGGGACACAGATCCCCCACGGGATGCAGTCTGCTGCCTCACAGACTTTCCCTTGAAGGAGGAAATATTACGCAAGGCCAGACACCGCAACCAACTGTCTTTCCAGGGAACGGATATCAGGATCTACCAGGACCTATCTAACATCACCCTGCAGCGCAGACGCGAGCTACGACCCCTTCTGGAAACACTGAGGGCCAGATCCATAATCTACCGATGGAAGTTCCCCTTCTGCCTGACAGCAACTCACCAAGGCCGCACAGCCAATCTAAAAGTCCCGGAGGATTTAGACCACTTCTGCACGGCCATGGAGATACCGTATGTGGAAGTACCAGACTGGTACAGCGACTTCCGTATACCGCCACTCAGAAGAGCCACCTCCATGGAAGGTATCGCGGAAGCAGGCAACTTCAGTATCGGCCGCCGACGCTCTCACCCACCTCCTCCCCACACTCCTTCAAAGGATCAAGGAGCCCCGCGTAATGGTAGCCCGACGGCTTCTCCAGTGCCCCGCAAAGCACGCATCGCCTAACAAGGTAACCGATCTTCTCTTTACCCAGTTTTACATTTGGTGCAGGGTCACTAATTCTATTGCCTAACATACCCCTACCCAAGAGATGAACTGTTTTAAATCCATTCAACCAGAGCTCAATACCCAAGCTAGATTCCCGAGTAATGCTGACCGCCCTAAGCATGACGTACAGGCCCTTAAACGGCTACGGAGGAACCAGCTCCCCACCTCTTACCATTTATACCTCCTAAGCTGCTGAACAAAGACCCATTTCCTCCCTCCTTCTACCCATTATCCTCGTCAACCTATTGGATCCATGCTCTCCCCAGCCTAGACACCCTCCCCCCTCAGCACAATCTGTTTGGACCCAAGTCAAACTGCCATCTACCCGCACCATTACTGCCACGATACATCAGGAGCGGAACTTCCCGTGAGAAGAGCATTAGACAGTAACTGCAACTTCTAAGTCGAGACCGTGGCACTCACTTACCTAATCCCCGGCGACGCCAACTAAACTCTCTCTTCTCAGCCCCATCACACTGCCTATTGGCCAGGACTCCCGCTGATCCTGCTTCTTCTTTTTTTTTTTTCAAAAAAGAAGGGGGAAGAGGGAGAAGAGAGATAAAAAGGGAAAGATAAAAGAGAAGAAAAAAGAGAAAGATCTTATAGCACCAACCTTACCGAATCTGTTCCAGCCTCCAAAAGATACCTTACAGCAGATGTGTTCCGCCCTCGATGGCATACTCCACTTCTACCCAAGTCTGTTTACCATAGGTTCCTGATCTTCCGCACAGAAGCATGAACTCCCTCCCTTGACCCTCACCCCACAGCGAGGCTCTGATCCGCTCCAAGCTTCAGGTGACCCTACTATACTGGCTCCTGAACACTTGATCCTACAACCCGGAGGGTGGCGGGGGATCCGAGGGAGACATGCTCAGGTAGGAAACCACAACATGCCGCTGACCACACGAGTGTAACCCCATAGAGTTACTCATTTTCGAACACACGATTTCACTAATCACTAGGGGGTGACATACGTGGGTGGCGAGGAGAGTTCACTCTCAGATTAGGGACTGAGTGTGCCCCCCTCGGATCTAGATCACCGGCCGTCAGCCCCCTGGGTGTGACCATGACTATGGTTGACTCTGTTTGTTTTGTCATGTTATCAATATTTTGCGTTTTGTTATCAGTCATATCTACAATTACATATTTGCTCACTGTACCATGGGCTGTAAGTTTGGTTTTAGCTGTTTCACCTTGTAGCTGTTTCACCCTGTTACTGTTACTGACTCTAACTTCAACTCTCCGCCATGTATTCCCCGTAGCGAAGACTTTACACCACACCTTGAGAGGTAATTCCGTTCGTTTGTACGCTCATACAATTCCTTATACCCCCCTTTCCACACCAACCCAGGCATTACACTAGGCCAAGCATTTCCCCTCTAATTGTAGAATAAATGATTACTCTACCCTACAGCCCCCACTCATTGTGAGTATGAGCTGACTCGCACAACCCTAACTTCTTCACTTAATCACCCTCTCACCATGTCCCGATATGTCCCGATACATCCTGACCGTCATCCACACAACCAAATTACTCCCCTGACATCTCACTGAGCCACGGATGACGACAACAACCTGCAGCGTCTGTTTCCCACAAGACCTCATGGAGACGCAGACCTCACCTCCCTCTAGTTGAGCTCCACCTACCACTCTCACATACGGCGGTCTCTGGTAGACACCGCTGATCCTCACCGGTACCCCCATCCCTAATTTGTGGGCTTGCAGGTCAATACCCACACCCGGTATCATACATCATCCCCCTACTGGTCCCTCCCTTCCGCCCTAGTTACCTTCTAACTAAACGTTCTATCCTCATCTTTTCCACTTTTCCCTCTTTTCCCTTTTCCTGATACTCACAACTCACCCCCCCCTCCTCTCCCCCATCTCTGGCCTCCCCATACCCTCCCGTCTCCTACCAGCTCAAACCTTTACAATCAACATGAGCCCCGATAATAATCCGAACTCCAACTTCTCCCTAAAGGTAGTCTCCCTTAACGCCAAAGGGTTGAATTTTCCAGAAAAACGAACACAACTCTTCTCCCTTATGCGCAGCATGAAAGCGGACTTAATTTTCCTACAGGAAACCCACTTTAGCGCGAATAAAGTTCCTAACATGAGTAATCACTTTTTTCCTCACAGTTTCCATGCTACTTCACCGATCTCGAAATCCAAAGGAGTCTCCATACTTATATCCAAAAACCTACCCATCCAAATTACAGACACTCACCTGGACGAACTAGGCAGATATATCTTTCTAAAAGGGACCCTCAGGAACAAATCAATCACCCTGGTGAACATATACAGTCCCAACACGTCCCAAGTTCCCTTCTTTAGGGCAGTAACTCGACACCTAGCAGATTTCCAAGAAGGTACCCTAATACTGGGAGGGGACTTCAACATACCCCTGAACCCAATACTAGACACATCATCAGGTAAATCCCACCTACCTTACAGGGCGCTCCGGCAAATCACAAAATGTCTCCAAGATCTCTTACTCCATGACACTTGGCGCACCCTACACCCAAGTGCAAAGGATTTTACATTCTTCTCTGCCCCACATAATAAATATTCACGACTAGACTACATATTTCTTACCCAACAGGATCTCCCATTCCTAAAAGTAGCGACCGTCGAACAGATGACTTTTTCTGACCACCATCCTATCTCAATGACCCTTACTTTCCCTGAAAAAGTACGCCACTCACGAATCTGGAGACTAGACCCTTCCATCCTGACAGATAAAACCAAAGAATTAGAGATTCAAACCTGTTTAAGAAATTATTTCGCAGAGAATAACACCCCGGACACCTCAAAACTTACTCAGTGGGCGGCTCACAAATGTGTTGTCCGAGGTAAATTAATTTCCCTGGGGGCCGCAATTAGAAAGGAAAAAAAGGCCAAAATGGCTGACCTTTTCTCCAAACTTAAAAAACTAGAAGCTTTACACAAACGAAGCCTGGCTCAGAAAACCCAAGTAGAACTGTTAGAGACTTGCACACTTATACAGGAAGAAATAGGCCACCACCTCAGGAAGAAATACACCCTAACTCAGAAACTCTTTTATGAGTTCGGCAATAAAAGTGGACATCTTCTTGCTCAAGCTATACGTAAGAAAAAGGCAGCTAACACGATACACCACATACAATCCCACACAGGCAAGACGCTCACAAACAACAATGACATAGCCGGAGAGTTCGAGAAGTACTACTCGTCCCTATACAACCTAGGCAAATCTGAACCCCCTACTACCTCACTAGATGACAGACCTACCAATATTAACTTGTTTTTAGACCAATTTGCTCCAGGGAAACTTTCCGCAGATTCCATCACAACACTTGAATCCCCGATCTCTATCCGTGAATGGAAAGACGCCATAAAACAACTTAAGCCGGGTAAGAGCCCGGGTCCCGACGGTATTTCCGCTGTATATTTCAAGACGTTCTCAGACCTCCTCCAACAACCCTTTCTCGACGCCTTCAACACCCTCTCTCCCTCGAACCCCTTCAAAAGCGAGATGCTAGAAGCCCATATTGTAGTTATCCCCAAAGACGATAAGGACCCCACCCAGACTGGAAACTATAGACCAATATCCTTACTGAATGTAGACGTCAAGATCTTCTCCAAGATTTTGGCGAACAGACTCCTACCGCTTCTCCCCTCCTTAATCTCCCATGACCAGACCGGTTTTGTCCCTGGACGGGAAGCCAGGGACAATACTGTCAAAGCAATAAACTTACATCATCTTATGACACAGACTTCCCAAAAAGGCTTGTTTTTGTCGCTCGATGCGGAGAAGGCGTTCGACAGAGTAGCCTGGGATTATATGACAGCGGTCCTAAGGGCCATAGGACTTGGCCCATATATGTTGGACCTAATCATGTCGTTATACACGGGCCCGTCGGCTAAGGTACGGGTCAACAATACTCTGTCGGACGCCTTCCCCATTGGAAACGGCACAAGACAGGGATGTCCCCTGTCTCCCATCCTCTTTGTACTCACGCTTGAACCATTCCTCCGTAAACTAATACACAATCCAGATATTCAGGGTATAAGCTCCTCCAAAAGAGAATACAAATACGCCGCGTTTGCGGACGATATATTGTTGTTCCTGTCAAACCCACTGATTTCCTTGCCAAACCTTCTTTCTGAATTCAAACACTTTCAGTCCCTCTCCCACCTTAAAATTAATTTCTCGAAATCCTTTGCCCTAAACATTACACTACCTCAACATATAGTGGACCAATGTAAGGCTAATTTCCCGTTCCAATGGAAACAAGACTCCATCACATACTTAGGCATACAACTCCCTTCCAAACTTTCCGATCTATGCGCGAAAAACCATATCCCTATACTACACAGACTATCATCTGACCTTGAAACCTGGAACAAACCGCTCTTCTCTTGGTTTGGCAGAGCAGCAATACTCAAGATGAATGCCCTCCCGAGATTACTCTACATATTACAGACAATTCCTATTCATGTACCTTCGGCCTTCTTTAAATCTTACAGACACATATGCTCTAAATTCTTATGGGGGAACCGTAGACCTAGAATCAGCTTTATGCAGCTCACTCGACCCAAAAGGCTTGGTGGCATAGGCCTTCCCAACCTCCTCAATTATCACACCGCAACACACCTAACCAGGATAGTGGACTGGAACACCCAGTCTCTCCACAAAGATTGGGTTGCTCTAGAAGCATCCTTCTCTACCCTTCCTTTGGAGTCTCTCCCATGGATACTCCCTACCCACATCCCATCTGCATTACGCATACACCCACTAATAGGCCCCACCCTGCAACGTTTCAGAATACTTTGCAGCCAATCACCCATATCTTCGATCCCCAGCCCACTGACCCCTGTTACAAGGAACCCTGGCTTCCCACCAGGTATGCACGCAAAGTTTCTTCCTGATAACTGGACTACTAGCCCACTTAGATCTCATCAATTCTTCTCACGGGGCAAACTACTGTCTGCACACCAATTCTCTTCCCGACTAAGCAAGCCGCCCATTCCCCCCATATATTTTAATGGCCCATTATCTAAAATCCCTAGACAAAAATACACAATGTTCCAGAGAACTCTCCCCTTTTGAGAAGCTATGTACCCAAACAACACCCCAATCACACTTAGTATCGACCACACATGAACTCCTTTTTGCCGAGAAATTGAAAATAATACCTGTCACCTGTATCTCATAGGCACCACATCCCTTCATTAAGAAGCTATATAGGAATATGAAGGTATTGGGACTTTTAAGGTGCGACAACTACACAATATTCAATATAAAAAATATAATTTTATTACAAAAAAATATATGAAAATTCATATGTACAAATATACATGAACCATCAAAATAAACATAATAGAGTTTCCAAAGTGCATACAGACAAAATTCTCTACATGTTTCGCCATTTTGTAGGCTTCCTCAGGAGTTTGTCATGCAAATACTGGAAACAAAGAAAGAAAAATAATAAATACATAATAATATTTACTCAAATTTCAAACTCAAAATTACAAAACAGAATATTATTAAGAAAAAAAGGATAACTGAAAACCATAACCAGCCCAATGGTTGCTCAAAAGTTCATCTCAAAATTAGATCTATTTATTCAAGGTATATGACCTTATTAGTATCAGTTGTAAGTACATTACCTGTAAATTTTGATGGTACAATCTAAAATGAAGAATGACCAGATAGCCAATGAGCTATCCCACACGGGGGCGCCCGTAAGGAGGGGATCATATGGTGTATCATAGAGGGGGAGAAATACTGGCACAAATAACCACCCGGATATTACTAGCACAGGAACAGAGGGCCATCTGGGGGAAATTACAAAGAAAAATCAAATGAAGTCAAATAACAATCTATGTATAAGAGTAAAGGCGTCTCCATCTAGTTATACGGCACATACCCCATCAGTATTTACCTGTTTATGGCTGTTGATAGTAAAAAATATATATATTAGAATAGGCAAAAAAGGGGCAGTATCTCCAAAGTACCCCAATCAGTGTCCACTCTAAAGGAAAAAGAATTAGTGGAAATTACTATAAATATATAATAATCCCCTCTAGTTGGTAATCAGAATTTTAATTTTTTAGCCATATACTTGCTAGCTGATATATACCTGGTTAATCCAATTGGATAAAGTGTGTCCACATTAGGGCATCTCTGCCGAAAAACTTGTTTTACAAAACCGATCAATCAGTTTACTGAAAAAATATATAAAATATAAAAACCATTTTAGATTAAAGACCAAGTAAACCAGACAACAGGATAAAAACCAATGTTGCCCATAAAGAGATCTAGTGCCTAAGTAATTTACCTTTGACTGATATCTAAGAACGTCTTCTCCCCAGAGTGTTGGTCATGCTACTGATTTACAAGGCTGCGATCCGGACTATATACCCCCCTCCCCCTTCCCATTGGACGCACAATGGCGCCAAATCAATGGGCGGAGCGGGCACGTCAGTTCCGACATCCGCCCATCGACAGATCCGACCCGGAAGTGACAATTCCACCACTGAAAAACCGGAGACGTCCGCCGGAAGCGCCACCCCGCTCATCAGGAGAAAACATCCTGACGAGCTGGACGCACCATAAGACGGATCCGGAAGGGGAAAACATGCCTAAAGTATAGAAAAGGGCAGACTTCCTTTTAAAATCACGGCAGAAAGGGCACATTGTATGTTAAAAAAATGGGGCCAGGATATCCGGTGGGCTTAGTCAGATGGCGCTCAGATTGTCTCCCAAAGGAGAACAAAGAGAAACGCCCTGGGCGCCCATATGATCACCAAATCCCCCCCAAAAAAGAAAAGGGAAACGCCACCCTATAAAATGTGGTAAACTCCATTGAAATCAATTACATATAATGTAGATTTATCAATGATTAAAGAGAGCCCCTATGGAATATAGAAATGGTACATTCAGTCACCTGTACATAAAGACAAATTTAATAAACAAAAATAAAATAACAAAACAAAATTTTATTTGTTTTAAACAGAGTCTACATATACAGCATAACGATTTTTATCCTACAAAAAGGGTTTGAAACTGATGGACTCATTTAACCCGGGATACATAGTAGCTCTCAAGGTATGTATCCATCTGGTTTCTCGTTGTAGGAGATTTTTGTCCACATCCCCACCTCTTTCATTAAGAGGTATGTATTCTAAAGCAAAGAATTTAATCTTTGACAGATCGAAGGAGTGGAAAAGACCACTATGTCTACTAATAGGAGTCTCCATTTTTTTCTTTTGAATGAGAGATACATGGTCTCTCATTCTGTGAAAGAAAGGCCTCTTCGTTTTACCAACATAAAAGGCCTTACAATCACAGATCATCAAATAAATAACGCCAATTGACTGTCAATTGCTAAAGAAATTTGGTCTATACGTAACTCCATTAGGGAGAACTATTTCAGTAGAATCATATATAAACCTGCAAAATTCACAATGACCACATGGGGCCGAACCCTTTCTACTCTCAACCCTCTTGATTTGGAGATGGCTATGAACTAGTTGATCTTTTAAAGACCTAGATTTTCTATAGGTAATTTGGGGAAATGGCTTAATATATTTGGAGATAATCTCATCTGTTGCTAGCAAAGGCCAGAATTTTTCAATAATTTTTCTTACTTTCTGATGTTCACCAGAGAACCTGGTAATTAATCGTACCGTTTGGTCAGTAGTTTGAGGTTTCTTAGGATGTATTAGATCTTTCCTGTTTTTATTTTTTGCTCGTTTATAAGCTTTTTGCCGAGATGAAAGCTAATGAGACCTTAGCCTGTAAAAAATGGGAGCTAGACCTCTCTATCTCTCTCCCAGGAGAACAATGGGAACAAATTTTTCTCAACATACATAAAGGATCAACGAATGTTTCTACCCAGGAAAACAATTATAAGATCCAATCTAGATGGTACCGCACACCCGCCCTCTTGCATAAATTTAACCCCACTATTCCAGAGATTTGCTGGAGATGCCACCGGGAAAGGGGAACCCTTCTCCATATATGGTGGTCCTGCCCGTCCCTAAAAGGTTTCTGGGAAGAAGTATGCCACATAACATCCCGAGTTACTTCATATCAATTAGATTTTTCACCCTCTCAATTCCTCCTTCACCACTCACCCCTACCACACAACTCCTACCACAAATCCCTAGCAATGCATATGATCAATGCGGCAAAACAATGCATCCCTTTACATTGGAACACAACTCACCGTCCAACACTAACAGAATGGTTTAACAGAATATGCAAAATTGAGGAAATGGAAAATCTTATACATATTGCAAGAGATACACCGACATCATTTAGCAAAATATGGACTTGCTGGATACACTATAAAACGACACCAGAATACACAAACTCCCTACACCCTGTCCCAGGATAAAATACTCCTCGGTGAAATACCATTACGATCTACGATGAGCCCAGCGCCCCCCAGGACCCTAAATCTCCCATGCTCACCTCAGTCCCCCTATAACCTCCCCAAGGTAGATCACTCTTTATTCCCTCCTGACACCCCTTCTGAACACCCCAAGTGGTCAGGGAGGCCAGAGACGGATCCCCTGCCAATGCTCCTCCCTCTTACCTCACCCCCCCTGATCCCCCCTCCCCCCCCCCCCTGATCCCCCCTTCTCCCACCACATACTCATTCATATGCTTCTGTATAACCACAACCACTACCTCAGCCCCAGCCTGCACCCCCCCATCCATACGCGTTCAACAAAATAAATCCGATGGTAGCTCCTTCTCTAACTGCCAGCCATGATACACTTACCGGCCCTTCTCTACCCCGTAGACCAATACTCCGCAACGATATCTACGACCCTACCTAGCCCTCACCTACTTACGGGTTACACCTCCGTCAACGGTATCAGACTCTGGTAACATCTCACCCCTACCTTGGTTTAAGGTAGTCCATCCCATCATAGCCTAGCTCATGAAGACTATACCGGCACACCTCACTCTCACTACCCCAAAGTTGAATTGTATATGACACTGAAATTTCGTTCTTGTTCCCTTTTTGTGGGTGTATCAATACCTCAATACCCTTTTTGTACTTCAACTGTCCAAGATATCTGTAAATGCTTATTACGTTTCAATAAAATGTCTTTGGAAAAAAAAAAAAGAAGTAGTCTCAGAAGTGGTCCCGTTGAGGGCCTTGAAGAAGGCACATTGTAAAGTACCTGTGAGTGTCAGGAATACCACGGATGGTCCGATGGAAATCCCAGCCAGGGTGTTACTGGGCCAGGTGAGCCCTGCTACCCTGGTTGTCTTGTCATATGTGGAGAAGACAGATGGAGAAAGGACTATTTGGGAGAAGCTCTGCATGAAGAACCCGAACCTGCCAAGGGCTTGGAAAGAGAGAGCCAAGGCCCAGTTGACCAAGTGGAGAAGGATCTTTTCCCAAGATGAGTTCGATGTGGGGTGTGCAAAGAGTGCCACCCACCGAATCCGCCTCCAAGAGGACAAGCCTTTCAGGGAGAGGGTCCGGCGAGTCCCATTGGCAGACCTTGAAGACTTGCGGGGAGCAGCTCGCCGAGCTAAAGCGAACCAGTGTTATCCGGGATTCCAGAAGCCCCTATGCCTCTCCGATAGTGGTGGTCAGGAAGAAGAATGGATCATTGAGGCTATGTATAGACCACAGGACCCTCAACCGGAGAACCATACCTGACCAGTATACCACCTCGAGGATAGAAGATGCCTTACAGAGCTTGTCCGGAGCAAGATGGTTCAGTGTAATGGATCTCAAGAGTGGGTACTATCAGATCCCCATGCATCCAGAAGACAAGGAGAAGACAGTTTTCATAACTCCTGTGGGGTTCTTTGAGTTTGACAGGATGCCTCAAGGTCTGTCTGGAGCTCCAGCCACCTTTCAACGCCTCATGGAAAAGACTGTGGGAGACATGAACCTCATCGAAGTTCTTGTTTACTTGGATGACATCATTGTCTTTGGGAGAACCCTGGAAGAGCATGAGGAGAGACTGGAGAAGGTTCTGAGAAGACTCAGTGAGGAGGGACTCATGCTTTCACCCGAGAAATGCCAGTTCTATCAGTCATCCGTCAACTATCTGGGACACATAGTGTCCGAAGAAGGGGTAGCTACAGACCCTGAAAAGTTGGAGGCAGTCACCTCCTGGCATAGGCCCACCACTGTGACAGAACTCAGGTCCTTTTTGGGATTCTGTTCCTATTACAGGAGGTTTGTGGAAGGGTTTGCCCGGATTGCAAAACCACTAAATGAGCTGCTCAAGACGGAAGGGGAAGAGGATGACTCAGGCCCCAGGAAGCCGGGGGAGTCAGTCAAGGACCAGTGGAACGAGAAGTGTGAAGAGGCCTTCCAGATGTTGAAGAAAAGCCTAACCACTGCCCCTGTCCTGGCTTACGCAGACCCAAAGAAACCATATGAACTCCATGTGGATGCCAGCCATGATGGCCTGGGAGGAGTGCTCTATCAGGAGCACGGAGGGCAACTGAGACCCGTTGCATATGTGAGCAGGAGTCTAACCCCCTCGGAAAAGAACTACCCCACTCACAAGTTGGAGTTCCTGGCCCTCAAATGGGCTGTAGTCGACAAGCTCAAAGACTACTTGCATGGGGCAGAATTCACCCTGAAAACTGATAACAACCCCCTTACTTATCTCTTCACCACAGCAAAGCTGGATGCCACAGGACACAGATGGCTGGCGGCCCTGTCTGCATTCAACTTTAGCCTGAAATATAGACCTGGGGCCGGAAATCGAGATGCGGACGCCTTGTCAAGAACATCCCATGCTCCCACCAGCAGTACAGAAGACTGGACCCAAGTGGCACCCGATGGGGTGCGGGCCCTCCGTCAGGGGGCTGAACTCCAGGCCAGTGGCGGTTCAAGAGCAGAAGAGATGTGGGGTAACTCAGCTGGAGGAGGCTGACTTGCCAAAACTGTCAAAAAAGGAGTTGAGGTGCGACCAATTGGAAGACCCAATGGGGAGATTGGTCCTGGAAGCCCTGGAGAGTCAGGATCCAGATAAACTCTTACGCCACCCTTCAAAAGAAGCTCGTCTGCTGAGGAAGGAATGGGACAGGCTGCAGGTACATCAGGGAGTGGTGTACCGAAGGGGCCCCTCTGATGACCTAGAAGACAAATGGCAACTGTTTCTGCCCGGGAAACATCGAGAGACCGTCCTGGTCGCCCTGCACGACAGTCATGGCCACTTGGGAGCGGAAAGGACCTTCCAGCTCATTAGGAACCGGTTCTATTGGCCCTGCATGAGGGCCGAAGTTGAGGAATACTGCCACTCCTGTGCACGCTGCATCCAGAGGAAGACTTTACCCCACCAAGCTGCCCCAATGGGCCATCTGCAAAGTCAAAGCCCACTGGATTTGGTATTGTTGTGGAGATTTTTATGGAGATGTATTTAATATGTATTGTCATAGTGTCACCCAGTGTTAGTACTTCCGCAACCCGCTCTAAAAGAGCTGATTGGGGTAGTCTGAGGCTGGTTGAATCCCGTCTGATAGGGGAAAACGTCTTGAGGTTGGAGTGTGATGTTTGCAGGGTGCGGATATGTCCACCGACGGGGGGCCCTCTGTGCATTAGCACGGACGATCGTTGAGGAGGGGATGTCCTCGCTCTGCAACAACATCATTGGTTATAAGCAGATGTGCGCTCTTGTCTCTGCTGTGTCTGATCAACATTGATTGGGATTCGTAGTGCGCGTCTGCAGATAGCCTCCCTCCCCCATTCAATAATAGTATAATCTTAATATGCGTTATTCTATGGAATAGCGCAGAATAAGAATTCCTATCAACGGTAACTTTAGCCATCATACGTTATTGTATTCATTGTATGTATTATTGTATTGAATCCTTTAAACTATATTTCTTGAGTGGGATTCATGTATGGCATCTCCTGTTGGAAGGGATGTCCTTGTCATTTTCCCTGTGTGAAGGTCACATGCTGTGACCTCACTTCATGTTGGTAACTTCTTTAGTGAGGATCACATGCTGTGACATCACTTCCTGTTGGGATTTTAATCCTGTGGGGATTTCAATAAAAGGAGAGACACACAGCTCCCAGACACACTATGCTGGTATGCTGAGATGAGAACATAGCTTTTGTGGTGCTGCCTTCTTGGGATGAATGGGAATGAATGGTGAGTGGATCTTAGCAAACTTAACTTAAAGATAGCATTATTGCAAAAATATGAATCTAAAGTGTGTGCTTATAGAGCACAGGAAATATGGGCTGTGTGCTCTGTACACAACAGCCTAGAAATTCCACAACAGTATGCATTGATTTTCTCTGCCTCGAACCCGACTTGAGTGGACTAGGAAATGTTCTGGTGATAACCGACCATTTCACCCGGTATGCCCATGCTTTTCCAACCAAAGACCAGAAGGCTTCCACTGTAGCTAAAGTACTCATGGAGAAATACTTTGTACACTCCGGGCTGCCACAACGGCTCCACTCGGACCAAGGGAGAGACTTTGAAAGTCGGTTGATCCCGAAGCTCCTGGATTCCTTAGGGATCAAAAAGACCCAAACCACCCCCTACCATCCACAAGGTGATGCTCAGCCGGAGAGGTTCAACCGAACCCTGCTCAACATGCTGGGGACTTTGAGTAGTGAAAAGAAGCAGCATTGGAGCAAGCATATAGCAGCAATTGTGCATGCATACAACAGTACCAAAAGTGAGGCTACAGGGTACTCGCCTTACCGACTTATGTTTGGAAGAGAAGCAAGACTACCTGTAGACCTGGCCTTTGGTACCTCCATAGACCATTGCTGGGCCGCTTCACACAAGGGATTTGTAGATAGGCTCAGACACAGTTTAAAATTGGCCTATGAGCAGGCACAAGTGACCTCGGATCAAAGGGGAGCCCGCAACAAGAAAAACTTTATACTAAAAGTCCGGATTCAGGATCTACAACCTGGGGACCGAGTGCTGCTACGGAACTTGGGGGTCCCTGGAAAGCACAAGCTTGCAGACAGATGGAGACCTGAACCCTATGTTATTTGCAAGAAACTGTCGGGCCTACCTGTTTACAGACTAAAGCCAGAAGGAAAAGTGGGGCCCTTAAAGACTTGGCATCGGAACCATTTACTCCCACTTGCCGAAGCAGTTCGGATACCCCCTGCGAGGGATTACCCTGCGTCAACTTCCATCCTGGATACTCCCAAGCCAAGCACCAGGTCCCAGACTCCTCAGATTGATGAATCAGATGTCTCTGAATTAAGTGAGGATGAGAGAGAAGAACTTGATTGGCTATGGCCTTCCCAGGTCCCAGACCTTTCTGCTATAGATCTTCCACCTACTGAAGACGCCATAGATAGTACACTGAATGCAGAAGCTACTGAGTTCATCCAGTCCAGTCCTTTATCGGATTCTTGGGAAGATGCTTGTAACTTACTCTTGGAGGAGGATCCGAGAGATTCTATGTATCTCCCTGCTCCTGAGCAGGGATGAGCCGAACACCCCCCTGTTCGGTTCGCACCAGAACCTGCGAACAGACAAAATGTTCGTGTGAACTTTAGAACCCTATTAAATACAATGGACTCGAACGTTCGAAATCTAAAGTGCTAATTATAAAGGCTTATATGCAAGTTATTGTCCTAAAAAGTGTTTGGGGACCCGGGTCCTGCCCCAGGGGACATGTATCAATGCAAAAAGAAGTTTTAAAAACGGCAGTTTTTTCGGGAGCGGTGATTTTAATAATGCTTAAAATGAAAAAATAAAAGTTAAATATTCCTTTAAATTTCGTACCTGGGGGGGGGGGGGGGGGTGTATGATATGCATGTAAAGTGGCGCATGTTTCCCGTACTTAGAACTGTCCCTGCAAAAAATGTCATTTTTGAAGGAAAAAAAGTAATTTAAAACTCACTCGCGGCTATTAATGAATTGTCGGCTCCCGGCAATACATACAAAAGTCATTGATAAAAAAAAAAAGCGTGGGGGTCCCCCAGAATTCAATTACCAGGCCCTTCAGGTCTGGAATGGATATTAAGGGGAACCCCGCCGCAAATTTAAAAAAAAAATGACGTGGGGTTCCCCCAAATATCCATACCAGGCCCTTCAGATCTGGCATGGATTTTAAGGGGAACTCCACCCCAAATTTAAAAAAAAATGGCGTGGAGTCCCCCCAAAAATTCATACCAGACCCTTATCCGAGCACGCAACCTGGCCGGCTGCAGGGGAAGAGGGGGGGGGACGAGAGAGCGGCCCCCCCTCCCTCCTGAACCGTACCAGGCCACATACCTCAACATGGGGAGGATGTCCCCATGTTGATGTGGACAAGGGCCTCATCCCCACAACCCTTGCCCGGTGGTTGTGGGGGTCTGCGTGCGGTAGGCTTATCGGAATCTGGAAGACCCTTTTAACAAAGGGGACCCCCTGATCCCGCCCCCCCTATGTGAATTGGTAAGGGGTACATTGTACCCCTACCATTTCACGAAGAAAGCGTAAAAAAATGTAAAAAAAAAAACACACAAACACCTTGAAATAGTCCTTTATTAAAAAAATAAATAAAACATTCCAGCGGTGAAATCCAGTGTCCCGCGACGATACGATGTCCAGCGCTGTCCCTCATTGGTTTTGCCTAGAGTTGAGCGGGATGGATGTTCGGGTTCGACGGGTTCGGCCGAACTTCGGAAAAAAGTTCGGGTTCGGGACCGAACTTTAACCGGAACCCGAACCCCATTGAAGTCAATGGGGACCCGGACTTCTAAGGACTAAAAAGGCTCTAAAAAAGTCATGGAAATGGCTAGAGGGCTGCAAATGGCAGCAAAATGTTGTTAAGAGCATGGCAAGTACTCTGCAAACAAATGTGGATAGGGAAATAACTTAAAATAACATAAAAAAAATAAAAAAATATGCTGGAGGCCCCCTTTTCAGCAGAAGAGGTACGGGAAGTCATTAAGAACCTCAGAAACTCAACGGCACGATGCCACACATATGGTGGGAATGCCCCAGAATACGCCCTTTCTGGAATAAATTATTAAATTTAATGGATAAGCTAGTGGGAAAATAAAATACTTTGAAATAAAAATGTAGCGGGGTGCTAAATTTAAGGGAAGTGTTTGAGTGGTAAATAGGCTCAAACACCCTAATTCTGTAGGATTCATGGACCATTTTGTCCTCGGGGGACAGTATTGGTGTGCAGTTCCCTGCGGCCTACAGGTGGCGCTGCCATGGTAGGCTAGGGTTGAACCGCCGATACAGTGCTGTGCCTTTTGTGTCCCCTCTTGGCAGCAGTACAGCGGGGCGGGGAACCTGCTGTGCATGCCGGGAGAGCATATAAAAGGGGCAGACCTTTGGCCTGGGGGCTGATGTCCAGTGGGGTCCATGCCCAGGTGCCTTCGGCCTGGGTGCATGTGTTCCTGTTCCATCTCGGGTACCTTTAGCCCGGGGTGAGGTACTATCCTGGAGTTCCTGCTGCCCTGGGTATGGAGGCCTAGGTGCGGGAGTAAAGCCTGGAGTCCAGAGCCTTCGTCTGGAGTCCGCTAAGGGTCGAGGAGTCTTAGGGTGCCGCCTCGTGTAGGGGACCATGTTCCAGGGAAGGGAGGATCATTCTGATGGACCGATGCAGGAGTCACGGTGAAGGAAGGGTCTGTTGACTCCCTGGAGAGATGTCTTCCCCTTGATATGGGCTAGGTTCGTAGAAGGAGAAGCTCAAGGTCATCTTGACAGTATCAGAGGCCTTATTCACCCGGCCCGTGGCAGGGGCCTTATACACCCTGGTCTGTGGCAGAGACCAAAGTTCTCCAGGTCCGTGGCAGGGGCCTTGTACACCCTGTCTGTGGCAGAGACCAACCTCAAGGTCTGTGGCAGAGACTGTGCACCTAAAACTGTTTGAGAAACCTAAGCAGTGAAGTGAATGTGCTACGTTTGTGCCTGGACCTCCTCCACACCTTAAGCTGTCCTGTTTCTTTGCTCTAACCTTTTCTATCCGAGTAGAGTTTATTTTGCCATGAGAGAATAAGAGTTGTAATTTCAGCTGGTGTGGACATTGACTTTACTGGGAATTAAAGGACTTGCCTCTACCTACAGTAGAGGTGAGAATCATCCTCTGGAGGAGTTTTGACTCCGGCTGTGGACACGGCCCGTCAAGTACACCGCTCAACCTCTTTATATAGGAGGGTACGGGCTGGTAGTGCGGTGTGCCTTTCTCCCTCCTGCGAGGAGCCAACAACATAAAGGCAGGTAAGGGGGAAAGGATCTGTGCGCTACAAAAAAATAAAATAAAAATTATAATCTTGACCTAGGAGGACGAGGTCCATATGGAGTAGGAGGTTGAGGTGGCGGTGGATGTGGCTGTGTAGGTGGAAGCGGCGGTGGAGGAGGACGAGGTAGTCAACACTGGTTCAAAAATACAACAATGGCTGGGTAAGGCCGGTGATGTGTCGAATTCTGTCCCCCGTCAAATAGTGTCCACCCTGTACTGCGCTTGCTCAGTATGTAGGACAAGGGGATTTCGAAAATCTCCCAAGACGAACGGCGCCTGCGTGGTGAGTTGAGGTGAAGGCCACACCTTCCGTGGTTCAAGCCGAGCCAAGTGAGGCCGTGCCCGAAGCGTGGCGATCGAACCAAGCCCTTGAGGGGCCCTGTTACTATGTGCTACCGTATGTCCACTTGGATGGTGGGGCTTGAACCTGCACTCACTGCGCAGGCGCCGTTCATCTTCGGAGATTTTGTGAATCTCCTTGTCCTCTGTACTGCGCAAGTGCTGCGCCTTCGCAGTATGGGCCGGACACAATCCGATGGCCGGACAGTTTTTGTCACAACACCGGTATACATGTCTATTCTGCAGAAGGTATGGACAAGTCCTGTGGGATCCATGCCTGGTTCATTTTAATGAACGTGAGCTTGTCCACATTGGCTCTGGACAGGCGGCTGCGCTTGTCTGTGATAACGCCCCCTGCCGTGCTAAATACACGTTCAGATAATACACTGGCTGCAGGGCAGGCCAGCACCTCCAAGGCATAAAGGGCAAGCTCAGGCCATGTGCCAAATTTGGAGACCCAGAAGTTAAAGGGGGCAGACCCGTCATCCAGTACGTGTAGGCCTGTGGACACATACTGCTCAACCATGTTGGTGAAATGCTGCCTCCTGCTAAGACGTTTCATCTCAGCTGGTGGTGCTGGTTGTTGTGGCATGCTGACAAAGCTTTTCCACATTTCAGCCATGCTAACCCTGCCTTCTGAGGTGCTGCCGGTGCCCCGGCTGCGTTGGCGACCTCTTCCTCCTCCTCTGCCTTCGCCTTGTGCTTCTACCATACGCCTGCTGTCAGGTGGGAATGCCACCAACAGCGCGTCTACCAGCGTGCGCTTGTACTCGCGCATCTTACGATCCCGCTCCAGTGAGGGAATTAAGGGCGGTACGTTGTCCTTGTAACGGGGATCCAGCAGGGTGGCCACCCAGTAATCAGCACCAGTTAAAATGTGGGCAACTCGGCGGTCATTGCGGAAACACTGCAGCATGTAATCGCTCATGTGTGCCAGGCTGCCCAGAGGCAAAGAAAAGCTGTCCTCTGTGGGAGGTGTATCGTCTGTGTCCTCTGTATTCCCCCAGCCACGCACCAGTGATGGCCACGAGCTGGTCTGGGTGCCACCCTGCTGTGAAAATGGCTCCTCCTCCTCCTCCTCCTCCATCTCCTCCTCCACCTCATCATCCTCCAGAACTGTGCCCTTTCTGCCGGACAATTGTGTACCTGGCGTTTGTTGGTGCAGGAACCCACCCTCGTAGCCACTTGTGAAAGACTGCCCTGAAAGCCTTTGAAATGATCCCACTTCCTCCTCCTCCTCCTCCTCATCCTCCTGTGCCACATCCTCTTCCATCATCGCCCGAAGCGTTTTTTCAAGGAGGCATAGAACTGGGATAGTAACGCTGAGAACGGCGTCATTGGCACTGGACATGTTGATGGAGTACTCGAAACAGTGCAACAAGGCACACAGGTCTCACATGGAGGCCCAGTTATTGGTGGTGAAGTGGTGCTGTTCCGCAGAGCGACACACGCGTGATTGCTGCAGCTGAAACTCCACTACCGCCTGCTGCTGCTCGCACAGTCTGGCCAGCATGTGCAAGGTGGAGTTCCACCTTGTGGGCACGTCACATATGAGTCGGTGAGCGGGAAGGCCGAAGTTACGCTGCAGCACTGACAGGCGAGCAGCAGCAGGGTGAGAACGCCGAAAGTGCGCACACACAGCCCGCACTTTCTGCAGCAGCTCTGGCATATTGGGGTAATTTTTAAGGAACCTCTGGACCACCAAGTTCAGCACATGCGCCAGGCAAGGGATGTGCGTCAAACCGGCTAGGCCCAGAGCTGCTACGAGATTTTGCCCATTATCGCACACCACCAGGCCGGGCTTGAGGCTCACTGACAGCAACCACTCATTGGTCTGTTGTTCCATGTCCCTCCACAACTCCTGCGCGGTGTGGGTTTTTTCCCCCAAACAGGGAAGTTTTAAAACTGCCTGCTGTCGTTTACCCCTGGCTGTGCTGAAGTTGGTGGTGAAGGTGTTACGCTGACCGGATGAGGAGGCGGTAGAGGATGAGGAAGCGGAGTAGGAGGAGGTAGCAACAGGAGGCAAACTGAAGCGCCCTGCAATCCTCGGTGGTGGAAGGACATGCGCCAAACTGCTATCTGCCTCAGGCCCAGCCGCCACTGCATTTACCCAGTGTGCTGTTAGGGAGATATAACGTCCCTGACCGTGCTTACTGGTCCACGCATCCGTAGTTAGGTGGACCTTGCCACAGATGGCGTTGCGCAGTGCACACCTGATTTTGTCCCCCACTTGGTTGTGCAGGGAAGGGATGGCTCGCCTGGAAAAGTAGTGGCGGCTGGGCACGATGTACTGTGGGACAGCCAATGCCATCAGGCTTTTAAAACTCTGCGTCTCCACCAGACGGAATGACAGCATTTCAAAGGCCAGGAGTTTTGAAATGCTGGCATTCAGGGCCAGGGATCGCGGGTGGCTAGGGGGGTACTTCCTCTTCCGCTCCAATGTTTGGGAGATAGAGAGCTGAACGCTTCCATGGGACATTGTGGAGATGGTTGGTGACCCAGGTGGTAGTGTTGCTGGCAGATCCTCTGTTTGCGGGGTGGCAGGTGCCACTGTCACTACAGAGGTGGATGAAGAGGCCGAGACTGCAGCAGAAGAGGAAGCAGGAGGAGCCAGAGACCTTTCTTGGTTTTTGAGGTGTCTACTCCACTGCAGCTCGTGCTTTGCACTTAGATGCCTGGTCATGCAGGTTGTGCTCAGGTTGAGAACGTTTATGCCTCGCTTCAGGCTTTGATTGCACAGCGTGCAAACCACTCGTGTCTTGTCATCAGCACATTGTGTGAAGAACTGCCACGCTAGGGAACTCCTTGGACCTGGCTTTGGTGTGCTCGGTCCCTTGCTGCGTTGGGCAGTAGCAGACATACTGTCTAGGGGACGGACGCTCCACTTTTGCACCCTGCTCCCTCTTCTGCTGTGCTGGTGGCTCTGTGCGACCACCGCCTCTTCCTCCAAACTACACTGGTCACCTGCATAACGTTGATTCCATGTGGGGTCGAGGACCTCATCGTCCTCCACATCATCTTCCACCCAGTCTTCACCCCTGCCCTCCTTGTCTGTCTGCACAATTGCGAAAGCAGCAGCAGTTGGCACCTGTGTTTCGTCATCATCCGAGACGTGCTGCGATGGTCCTCCCATGTACTCATCATGAAACATACGTGGTTGGGCATCGGTGCATTCAATCTCTTCCACTTCTGGGGCAGGGCTAGGTGGATGGCCCTGAGAAACCCTGCTAACAGAGTCATCGAAAAGCAGAAGAGACTGCTGCATGATTTGGGGCTCAGACTGCTTGGCTGATTTGCAAGGGGGTGAGGTGAAAGACTGATGGACATGGGTTTCAGGTGCCAACTCTGATCTTTCATCAGAAGAGTGGGTGGGAGACAATGTGAAGGAACCCGAGGCACTGTCAGCAACCCAATCTACTATCGCCTGTACTTGTCCTGGCCTAAACATTCGTACAGCCTCATTAGGCGCGACAAAATACCGCCGCAGGCTCGGTCGCCTACTCGCACCTGAGGAAGGTGTTTCACTTGTGTGTGTATCTGGCACAGATCCACCACGTCCTCTCCCTGCAACAGGATCTCCACCAGCAGCACCACGACCGGGGCCACCACGTCCCTTTGACCTTCTCCTCATATTTTCCAAATTTAGGATCTTGCCCTAAATGGGTGTTTTTGGAAGAGCAGAACACACCCACAGTACGTAACCGCTGAATCGCACAGCTACAGAACTGCAGAAAATGCTATTCAAAAAAAATGTTGTTTTTTTAGTATAGCACAGTAGAAGACAAATATATAGAAATGGTTTATTTCACACGCCTCCACATATGTATAACACACTGCAAAATATTTTTTGTGGCCCTAAATGGTGTTTTTTGGAAGACCACAACACACCCACAGTACGTAGCCGCTGAATCGCACAGCTACAGAACTGCAGAAAATGCTATTAAAAAAAAATGATTTTTTTTTAGTATAGCACAGTAGAAGACAAATATATAGAAATGGTTTATTTCACACGCCTCCACATATGTATAACACACTGCAAAATATTTTTTCTGGCCCTAAATTGCGTTTTTTGGAAGACCACAACACACCCACAGTACGTAACCGCTGAATCGCACAGCTACAGAACTGCAGAAAATGCTATTCAAAAAAAAAGTTGTTTTTTTAGTATAGCACAGTAGCAGAAAACTATATAGAAATTGTTTATTTCACACACCTCCAAATATGTATAACACACTGCAAACTATTTTTTGTGCCCCTAAACGGAGTTTTTTGGAAGAGCAGAACACACCCACAGTACGTAACCGCTGAATTGCACAGCTACAGAACTGCAGAAAATGCTATTAAAAAAAAATGTTTTTTTTTTAGTATAGCACAGTAGAAGAAAACTATTTAGAAATTGTTTATTTCACACACCTCCAAATATGTATAACACACTGCAAACTATTTTTTGTGCCCCTAAACTGCGTTTTTTGGAAGAGCAGAACACACCCACAGTACGTAACCGCTGAATCGCACAGCTACAGAACTGCAGAAAATGCTATTCAAAAAAAATTTTGTTTTTTTAGTATAGCACAGTAGAAGAAAACTATTTAGAAATTGTTTATTTCACACACCTCCAAATATGTATAACACACTGCAAACTATTTTTTGTGCCCCTAAACGGCGTTTTTTGGAAGAGCAGAACACACCCACAGTACGTAACCGCTGCATCGCACAGCTACAGAACTGCAGAAAATGCTATTAAAAAAAAATTTTGTTTTTTTAGTATAGCACAGTAGGAGAAAACTATATAGAAATTGTTTATTTCACACACCTCCAAATATGTATAACACACTGCAAACTATTTTTTGTGCCCCTAAACGGCGTTTTTTGGAAGAGCAGAACACACCCACAGTACGTAACCGCTGAATCGCACAGCTACAGAACTGCAGAAAATGCTATTAAAAAAAAATGTTGTTTTTTTAGTATAGCACAGTAGGAGAAAACTATATAGAAATTGTTTATTTCACACACCTCCACATATGTATAACACACTGCATGGCCCTGAATGGCTCTTTTTGCAAGCGTACAGTAAAGTGCAAATTTTTTATTTTTATTTTTTTGCCCTAAACGGGTCTTTTTTTGCACGAGCAAAATAAAATGCAAATTTTTATTTTTTTTTGCCCTATGGGTCTTTTGGAAAAGAGCACAATAAAGTGCCTTTTTTTTCCCCCTAAAAGTTAGATTTTCTCTGACACTGGGCTCATGGCAGTGTAAAAAGACTGCACTGCAACACAAACAGGTAAACCTATGCAGATCGCTGATTTTAATCTCTGAATCTGGACTCCTATATAGTATTCTCTCTCCCTGAAAGCACCAACAGGAACCTGGCCCTACACTACACTATCTCTCTATCTTTTCCCTCAGATTGCAGAATCAGGACTACCTCATGTATTTTTCTATCTCTCCCTAAAAGCAGCAGCAGCAGACTAGATCCTCTCCCTATCTATTCTGAAGCAGAGTGACGTGTGTGCTGTGTGCCTCTAGCTTATATAGAAGCTGGGTCACATGTTGCACTGACCAATCACAGCCATGCCATTAGTAGGCATGGCTATGATGGCCTCTAAGGGCACACCAGCTAATCAAAAGGTGGTTGGCTGGCCCCTGAAGCATTTCTAAATGCGTAATTAGATTGCCGAACCCGAACCCGAACCCGGACTTTTGTGCAAAGTCCGGGTTCGGGTTCGGGAAAAAGCTAAAGTTCGGTACGGACCCGAACTTTACAGTTCGGGTTCGCTCAACACTAGTTTTGCCTGAGCGGACCTGATGGGGAATTTCCTCCTCAGTGTTTTAAATGTATAGACCCGCCCCTTCTAAAGTTCCCCATCAGGTCCGCTCAGCGGACCAGATGCGGAACATGACAAGGGGCGGGTCTATACATGTATTACCAAAGTGAGAGAAGTTCCCCATCAGGTCCGCCCCCTCGGTATGTCGGACCCCGCCTACGTCATTGGCCTGAGCGGGGAACTTCCTTCACTGTGTAATTTTTTTTTTTTTAATAAAGGACTTTTTTAAGGTGTTTGTGTGGTTTTTTTTTGTTTTTTTTACGCTTTCTTCGTGAAATGGTAGGGGTACAATGTACCCCTTACCAATTCACATGGGGGGGCCGGGATCTGGGGGTCCCCTTTGTTAAAGGGGTCTTCCAGATTCCGATAAGCCCCACGCCCTCAGACCCCCACAACCACCGGTCAAGGGTTGTGGGGATGAGGCCCTTGTCCCCATCAACATGGGGACATCCTCCCCATGTTGAGGGCATGTGGCCTGGTACGGTTCAGGAGGGACGGGGGCCGCTCTCTCCTCCCCCCCTCTTCTCCTGCGGCCGGCCAGGTTGCGTGCTCGGATAAGGGTCTGGTATGGATTTTTGGGGGGACTCCACGCCATTTTTTTTTAAATTTGGGGTGGAGTTCCCCTTAAAATCCATGCCAGATCTGAAGGGCCTGGTATGGATATTTGGGGGAACCCCACGCCATTTTTTTTTAAATTTGCGGCGGGGTTCCCCTTAATATCCATTCCAGACCTGAAGGGCCTGGTAATTGAATTCTGGGGGACCCCCACGCTTTATTTTTATTTTTTTATCAATGACTTTTCTATGTATTGATAAAAGCCGACAATTCATTAATAGCCGCGAGTGAGTTTTAAATGACTTTTTTTCCTTCAAAAATGACACTTTGTGCAGGGACAGTTCTAAGCACGGGAAACATGCGCCACTTTACATGCATATCATACACACCCCCCAGGTACGAAATTTAAAGGAATATTTCACTTTTATTGTTTCACTTTAAGCATTATTAAAATCACTGCTCCCGAAAAAACGGCAGTTTTAAAAAAAAAAATTGCATTGATACATGTCCCCTGGGGCAGGACCCGGGTCCCCAAACACTTTTTATGACAATAACTTGCATATTAGCCTTTATAATTAGCACTTTAGATTTCTCCCATAGACTTTTCGAATTTGCCGCGAACACTCCAATTTGTTCGCTGTTCGGCGAACAGGCGAACAGGCAATGTTCGAGTCGAACATGAGTTCGACTCGAACTCGAAGCTCATCCCTACTCCTGGGTTGAGCGTCCCAGAACCAGTGGAAACTCCCAAGTCGGTTCCAGAAGAAGAACCAGCAGAAACTCCCAAGTCAGTTCCAGAAGAGGAACCTGTATTACCAGAACCAGAAATCCCAAGGGAAAGAAGGATGAGAAGGACCATAAGGCCTCCCCGAAAACTGACGTACCCACAAATGGGGGAGAGCTCAGAAGACACTGTGGTCACTGCCAGGAGGAGTGTGAAAGACCCTGATCCCTCCACTGTCTATTTAGTGGGGGGAAACCCAAACTCACCCGCTGGCACAGCTAGGCAGGCCACGAATGACAGTGTGACCTGTGGGCAGGGAAGTATACCCCCTCGTTTTTGGTGGGAACTTCCTCTGCCGACAACATACGCAGCTTTGTCATATGTTGTGCGTAGTATGTGTTAACTTTATCTTTGGGGACCAAAGAGTTTAAGTGGGGGGAGTGTGTAGCGGGGTCTCCTTTAAGGCCCCTGGACTACGTTACCCAGAACCCCGTTTGGCACCCAGGGTGCATTGGGCCGCCGCAGAGACTCATGGGTGGGGCTATATAAGAAGAGGGCGAGGCTAGGCTCGGCCTCTTTGGACACCACGCTGTAAGCAACAGGACTCCCTGTGCGGATCCGCTGCTGTGTAAGGCCTGAAGCCTGGGCCTTGCATACCGACCAAAGAGCCTTCCACCCCACTGCGGAGCCTGGGTAGCACCTGTTCCTATTCGAGTTTGCTGACATCAGCTGGACCGGAGACCAGGCCGTTGGAGACACTGTGTGCGGATACACAGTGGTGGAAGCCGGACTGGGATCGCGTCCAGAGTGGTGAGCGAGCACTTGCTCACTTCATTATCCTTTTACTTTGTTGGGCCTAGTGACTGCCTTGGCCCACCCTGTTATTTACTACCCCTTGGATTACAAATATTGTTTCCTGAAAGTGCACCACCGTTCAAGTTGCATGCGAAGAATTGTTCTCATAAGGGACTGAGTTTTAATCTGGGTCAGGCCTGACCAGGGTGGAGGTTAAAACTTTGTTGCTGCGCCATATTGCGCATAGGGAAAGAAGATAGTTGCACGTGGCGGGTGATCACTCTGCACTATCACTGATGAATATGTTTATTGCTGCATGTATGCTATGTGATGTGTTTAAATTTGAATCCTCATACTAAAGTAAATCCAGTTATATTTTATCACATTGGTATTAGTGTCATCTTTGCAGATAATAGTTATCTATCAAGACTGCCAGATTGTGTATAATCAGGTATAGACCGTTACGAGGTAACAATCCCTAGACTAACTGTGCCAGTGTGGGTTGAGTAGATTTCCGGGGGTTGGCGGTGCTGTATACAGGGCCCGAAAACAAAACCCAGCGGCTCTCTTAACTGGGGGTAGCGCTACAGTTGGCTTTGGTACATATACCCTAGGATAGTGCCCAGATCTCGATGTCATTTGTTTGACAGTCCCTTGCCTAATAGTTTAGAAAATGTCCATTACAGTTTTGTAACATTCAGCTCCCATTGAAAATAGGATTCACTCTCTCTGTTGTGTTGTGATCATCAATTTCACCACAAGTGAGGATAAATCCCAATTTTTTAGTTGTGATCAGAACAGGAGTAGAGGGTAATTCTTCCATTGGGAATATGTTTTGACTTTAAATATACTTTAAAGTGTATCTACGATCAAAATTTTTAATTATATATTAATTTTCACAATTTATTTCAGTAATTTCTAGCTTGCTCCTATTAATCTGAATGGTCTTGAAGTTTAAAAACTCCCTTTTTGATAATTCCATGCATTTACTTCCTTAAATGCAGTGACACATATTCACCATGCCTTATGAATATGTACCACTGTGTCACCAATTTCACAGAGTCTGATGTCTGAACTATAGAGGAGGAGTTTCAGGAGGCAAAAAGAGGTACGAAAAGGAGTGCGCATGCGAGGAGGTGACGAGATGGACGTTTAGACTCACGGCTCCTTCCCGTTCCGGCCTTGAGCATCCACGTTACCCCTATTAGAAAGGGATCATGTGGCCTCTCCAGTCATTTCAGCCTTGTTCAGCCCACAGTCTCCTGCAGGCCCAATGGACTTATTTCTGAATACATTTTCCAAGATGTTAGCCAGGGGCCTAGCACAAACTGCTTCCCAAATCACTTCTACCATACAAGCGTACCTTCAAAACCTAGGTGTCAGGGCTGGGCTCAGCTCTTCCTTCTCTGAGCTGGCCGCTCAACTGTCGGCTAATTGCCAGCTCCTATCTCTCCACAGTGACTCACCTGTTGATGATCCTTCTCATCACTCCTGCCTACTTAAGCCTTCCAGTTTAGTTGCTCGCTGCCTTCGCCTTGGTCAACATCACAGAGACTCCTGTGTTCCTGTTGAAGACTTGCTTGGCTGACTTCCCTTCTGGCTCCAGATCCTGAATGCTGTTCTACTACCTTCGTCTCTGGCTCTCTGACATTTGGCCTGGCTGACTTTCCGATCCGGTTCCTGAACTCTGGCTATGTTTTGACTATGCTTACTCTGTTTATCTTTTATTATTATTATTATTAAACAAGTGTGATTTAACTGTACTTCTGTCTTGGTCTGATTCATGTTTTTTGACACTAGGCCATGGAACACAAGGAGGAGCAGACAATCTAAAGGGCTAACCAGAATATGGCCTTCATACAAGATCTACAGGACCAATTAGACATTGCTGTCTCTAAAGTTGATGATCTGGAAAACCGGTCTAGGCATTACAACTTTCGCATTAGTGGGCCCCCTGAAACAGTTAAAGATGTCCAAAAGGCAGTACGAACCTTCATTAAAGACATCATACCTGATATCTCTGACCACCGTCTGGAGCTTTCGACAGACACCATAAGCCTTCAATGACAGATTCAACGTTTGTATGTTTTTCGATGCTTTGTTGAATCTTCGTTGTTGTATGTTGAATTGTCAAGTTAGTTCTAGCTATTTTACTGCTATTTTTTACTGCTCCTCCTCTTTGGTTACAATCAGCCAATAATATTCATCATCATCATTATTTTTATTTGACTTTCCCCACCCAATTCCAGCAGCGATCTTTTCTCTCTATAATGTCGAATCTTTTCTCTCTATAATGTCAAATCTTTTCTCTCTATGTCGAATCTTTTATCTCTATGTAGAATAATCTTGGACTAATAGAGTTAAGGTTAGGCACATTCGAACACAGGTTCGATAGACACAGATTGTTATTGTCAGTGTCATGTCGAATCTCCTATCTATATCGAACTGTTGTCGCAACGAAAACGAAAATAAAGCATTTGTTTATGTCGGATCTTTCTGTTTTCGGATTCTGTGCTTTCATTTTCGTTTGTTAAAACGATAACGAAAATACCTGAAATTCAGACGAAAATGCATTCGGATGAAAACGAATGCACATGTCTACTACCCAGGGACATAGTGGTCAAACCACACTTCTATGGAGTGAAACAAGAAGTCATATGTATATCCAGAGATGCTGAACAGCTTTCCATTCAAGGTCATCCTGTTCAAGTGTTTGCGGATTTGTCCCCATCTAGAGAAGGAGAGCTCTGAAACCCCTTCTTTAAGTCCTATCTCAAAAACTGATCAAATATTGGTGGTCATTCCCTTTTCATCTCTCTTCCTCTTATAAGAATAAAACATATGGATTCACCTCTATCCATGAAGGGGAACGTCTGATAGTGCAATTGGGACTCATTTCCCTGGACTCGTCAAATATCTCAAGCCTCAAGAACACCAGTTCTGCTAAACGCCCTTCTCCACAGAGCCCGATTAGCCCTGTATGGCGAAAGCAGCAATCCAAACAATCTTAGGACTCCCACCCTCCTTGACAACCAGAGGAAAGGTGCTGGTCTCTCTTTTTTATACCTTTGCCTTTTGTTCTAATTGGTCTACCATAATTTTGGAGGCAGTGAACTTCCAATGTTTGACTGACTAGTTTCCACGGAACTCCCAATTTACACCTGGTCCTCACAAGCGAAGGATCATCTTTGATACTCCGGTTCTTCCAGGGGTCCCTTTTCCGCTCATGCTTACTTTATTATTGCAATAGATTCATGGCCTGGGTTATCCATTCCTGAGGGGGTGCAGGAGAGGGGTGAATGTTGAAGCTCATGCCCCCATTCTTCCCTGATTCCCTGGGACTTCCCATAATTTGAAGGTTCTTTCTCTATTTCTTTTGAACGTTAATGTTTACTTTAACCACTTAAGCCCCGGACCATTTCGGGCCATTAGGACCAGGCCTGTTTTTGGGATTCGGCACTGCGCTGTTTTAACTGTAAATTGTGCGGACATGCAATGTTGTACCCAAATGAAATTTGCGTCCTTTTCTTCCCACAAATAGAGCTTTCTTTTAATGGTATTTGATTGCCTCTGCGATTTTTATTTTTTGCGATATAAACAGAAAAAGACCGAAAATTTTGAAAAAAGATGATATTTTCTACTTTTTGTTATAAGAAAAATCGAATAAACTCAATTTTAGTCATACATTTAGGCCAAAATGTATTCAGCCATATGTCTTTAGTAAAAAAAATGTCAATAAGCGTATATTTATTGGTTTGCGCAAAAGTTATAGCGTTTACAAACTAGGGTACATTTTCTGAAATTTACACAGCTTTAAATTTATGACTGCCTATCTCATTTCTTGAGGTGCTAAAATGGCAGGGCAGTACAAAACCCCCCCAAATGACCCCATTTTGGAAAGTAGACACCCCAAGGAAATTGCTGAGAGGCATGTTGAGCCCATTGAATATTTATTTTTTTGTCCCAAGTGATTGAATAATGACAAAAAAAAAAAAAATACAAAAAGTTGTCACTAAATGATAAATTGCTCACACATGCCATGGTTATATGTGGAATTGCACCCCAAAATACATTCTGCTGCTTCTCCTGAGTACGGGGATACCACATGTGTGGGACTTTTTAGGAGCCTAGCCACGTACGGGACCCCGGAAACCAAGCACCGCCTTCAGGATTTCTAAGGGCGCAAATTTTTGATTTCACTCCTCACTACCTATCACAGTTTCGAAGGCCATAAAATGCCAAAATAGCACAAAACCCCCCCAAATGACCCCATTTTGGAAAGTAGACACCCCAAGCTATTTACTGAGAGGCATGTTCAGTCCATGGAATATTTTATATTTTGCCACAAGTTGCGGGAATATGACAAACTTTTTTTTTTTTGCACAAAGTTGTCACTAAATGATATATTGCTCACACATGCCATGGGCATATGTGAAATTACACCCCAAAATACATTCTGCTGCTTCTCCTGAGTACGGGGATACCACATGTGTGGGACTTTTTGGGAGCCTAGCCGCGTACGGGACCCCAAAAACCAAGCACCGCCTTCAAGGTTTCTAAGGGCATAAATTTTTGATTTCACTCCTCACTACCTATCACAGTTTTGATGGCCATAAAATGCCAAGATGGCACAAAACCCCCCCAAATGACCCCATTTTGGAAAGTAGACACCCCAAGCTATTTGCTGAGAGGCATGTTGACCCCATTGAATATTTTTTTTTTGTCCCAAATGATTGAATAATGACAAAAAGAAAAAAAAATGTACAAAAAGTTGTCACTAAATTATATATTGCTCACACATGCCATGGTTATATGTGGAATTGCACCCCAAAATACATTCTGCTGCTTTTCCTGAGTACGGGGATACCACACGTGTGGGACTTTTTGGGAGCCTAGCCGCGTACAGGGCCCCAAAAACCAAGCACCGCCTTCAGGATTTCTAAGGGCGTAAATTTTTGATTTCACTCCTCACTACCTATCACAGTTTCGAAGGCCATAAAATGCCAAAATAGCACAACCCCCCCCCAAATTACCCCATTTTGGAAAGTAGACACCCCAAGCTATTTGCTGAGAGGCATGTTCAGTCCATGGAATATTTTATATTTTGCCACAGGCTGCGGGAATATGACAAACTTTTTTTTTTTGCACAAAGTTGTCACTAAATGATATATTGCTCACACATGCCATGGGCATATGTGAAATTACACCCCAAAATACATTCTGCTGCTTCTCCTGAGTACGGGGATACCACATGTGTGGGACTTTTTGGGAGCCTAGCCGCGTACGGGACCCCAAAAACCAAGCACCGCCTTCAAGGTTTCTAAGGGCATAAATTTTTGATTTCGCTCCTCACTACCTATCACAGTTTTGAAGGCCATAAAATGCCAAGATGGCACAAAACCCCCCCAAATTACCCCATTTTGGAAAGTAGACACCCCAAGCTATTTGCTGAGAGGCATGGTGAGTATTTTACAGCTCTCATTTGTTTTTGAAAATTAAGAAAGACATTTTTTTTTCTTTTTTTTTTCTTTTTTTACATTTTCAAAACTTTGTGACAAAAAGCGAGATCTGCAAAATACTCAACATACCTCTCAGCAAATAGCTTGGGGTGTCTACTTTCCAAAATGGGGTCATTTGGGGGGGTTTTGTGCCATCTGGGCATTCCATGGCCTCCGAAACTGTGATAGGCAGTGAGGAGTGAAATCAAAAATTTACACCCATAGAAATCCTGAAGGCGGTGCTTGGTTTTTGGGGTCCCGTACGCGACTAGGCTCCCAAAAAGTCCCACACATGTGGTATCCCCGTACTCAGGAGAAGCAACAGAATGTATTTTGGGGTGTAATTCCACATATGCCCATGGCATGTTTGAGCAATATATAATTTAGTGACAACTTTTTGTACATTTTTTTTTTTTTGGTCATTATTCAATCACTTGGGACAAAAAAAAAATATTCAATGGGCTCAACATGCCTCTCAGCAAATAGCTTGAGGTGTCTACTTTACAAAATGGGGTCATTTGGGGGGGTTTTGAACTGTCCTGGCATTTTATGCACAACATTAGGAAGCTTATGTCACACATCATCCACTCTTCTAACCACTTGAAGACAAAGCCCTTTCTGACACTTTTTGTTTACATGAAAAAAAAAATTTTTTGCAAGAAAATTATGTTGAACCCCCAAACATTACATAGTTACATAGTTACATAGTTAGTCAGGTTGAAAAAAGACACAAGTCCATCCAGTTCAACCGTAAAAAATAAAAAATAAAAAAATAAAAATAAACATATATCGTACAATCCCATATACCCAATTCTATACCCACAGTTGATCCAGAGGAAGGCAAAAAACCCAGAAGAGCATTATCCAATTTGCTACAGCAGGGGAAAAAATTCCTTCCTGATCCCCCGAGAGGCAATCGGATATTCCCTGGATCAACTTTACCTATAAATGTCAGTACCCAGTTATATTATGTACATTTAAGAAAGAATCCAGGCCCTTCTTCAAGCAATCTACTGAGCTGGCCAGAACCACCTCTGCAGGGAGTCTATTCCACATTTTCACAGCTCTTACTGTGAAAAAACCTTTCCGTATTTGGAGGTGAAATCTCTTTTCCTCTAGACGCAAAGAGTGCCCCCTTGTCCTTTGTGTTGACCGTAAAGTGAATAACTGAACACCAAGTTCACTATATGGACCCCTTATATATTTGTACATGTTGATCATATCCCCCCTTAATCTCCTCTTCTCAAGAGAGAATAAATTCAGTTCCTCTAATCTCTCCTCATAGCTGAGCTCCTCCATGCCTCTTATCAGTTTGGTTGCCCTTCTCTGCACTTTCTCCAGTTCCCCAATATCCTTTTTGAGAACTGGGGCCCAAAACTGAACTGCATATTCCAGATGAGGTCTTACTAATGATTTGAACAGGGGCAAAATGATATCTCTCTCTCTGGAGACCATACCTCTCTTAATACAAGAAAGGACTTTGCTCGCTTTGGAAACCGCAGCTTGGCATTGCATGCCATTATTGAGCTTATGATCTACCAAAACCCCCAGATCCTTCTCCACTACGGATCCCCCCAGTTGTACTCCCCCTAGTATGTATGATGCATTCATATTATTAGCCCCCAAGTGCATAACTTTACATTTATCAACATTAAACCTCATCTGCCACATAGTCGCCCAATTAGACAGAGCATTGAGGTCGGCTTGTAAATTGGCGACATCCTGTAAGGACGTTATTCCACTGCATAGCTTGGTGTCATCTGCAAAGACAGAAATGTTACTTTTGATCTCAGACCCAATATCATTTATAAACATATTAAAAAGTAAGGGTCCCAGCACTGAACCTTGGGGTACACCACTGATAACCTTGGACCATTCAGAGTAAGAATCATTAACCACTACTCTCTGAATTCTGTCTTTTAGCCAGTTTTCTATCCATTTACAAACTGATATTTCCAATCCTGTAGACTTTACCTTACACATGAGCCGTGTGTGGGGAACTGTATCGAACGCTTTTGCAAAATCCAAGTATACCACGTCCACTGCCACCCCTCTGTCCAAGGTCTTACTTACCTCTTCATAAAAAGAAATCAGGTTTGTTTGACAACTTCTGTCTTTCATGAATCCATGCTGTCTGTTGCTTAAATAGTTTTTTTCCAGCAAGAACTCATCTATGTGGTCTTTTATTAATCTCTCCAGTATTTTCCCAACTATAGAAGTTAAACTAACAGGTCTATAGTTACTTGGTAAACACTTAATTCCCTTTTTAAATATAGGCACCACATTGGCCCTGCGCCAATCCAGTGGTACTATTCCTGTCATTAATGAGTCCCTAAAAATTAAATACAATGGCTTTGAAATTACAGAGCTCGATTCTTTTAGGATCCGTGGGTGTATGCCATCTGGTCCAGGTGCTTTATCCACCTTTATTCCATCTAAATATTTCTGGACCATATCACTTTTGAGCCATTGTGGATTTGGGGCTGTGTCACTACCACCCCCATTTTGGACATGAGCTCCCCCATGCTCCTTTGTATACACAGAACTGAAGAAAGTATTTAATAAATTAGCCTTCTCTTTGTCCCCAGTCACCCACTCTAGATTATTTTGTAAAGGGCCTACATGCTCAGACTTGACCTTTTTGCTATTAATATATTTGAAGAATTTTTTGGGGTTTGTCCTACTATCTTTTGCAATCTGTCGTTCATTTTGAATTTTTGCATCCTTGATTTCCTTTTTACATATCCTGTTATATTCTTTGTAACATTTAAATGACACTAGTGTTCCCTCATTTTTATATTTTTTAAAAGCTCTTTTCTTATAGTTTATAGCTTTTTTAACTTTGTCAGTGAGCCACATAGGTTTTATTTTTAGCCTTTTAAACTTATTGCCCATGGGAATATACTTTGCAGTGAGTTCACAAACAGTCTTTTTGAAGAATTCCCATTTCTGTTCTGTGCCCATTGATGCCAATATTCCTTCCCAGTCTAAGTCCTGGAGAGCAGCACTCATCCTTGGAAAATTTGCTCTCTTGAAATTAAGTGTTTTTATCTTTCCTGTATGTGATTTTTGCTTACAACTAACATCAAATGAAATCATGTTATGGTCACTGCTACCCAGGTGTTCCTTTATCTGAACATTAGTAATACGCTCTGCATGGTTTGAGATTACCAGGTCCAACAGAGCATCATTCCTAGTTGGGGCCTCAATAAACTGGACCATAAAATTGTCCTGCAATAGGTTTATAAATTTTTGCCCTTTAACTGTCCCAGCAGTTCCATTACTCCAGTCAATTTCTGGGTAGTTAAAATCCCCCATTATTATCACCGTCCCAGCCCTTGCAGCCCTTTCCATCTGTGCAAGGAGCTGAGTCTCTAACTCCTCATTAACATTGGGTGGTTTATAACAAACTCCAATGATTAGCTTTGAACTACGCACATCTGTATGCAGTCCTACCCATAATGCTTCAGACTCATCACACTCTCCATCCACCAGGTCCTCTTTCACACTCGCTTTGAGATCACTTCTCACATAGAGACAGACCCCTCCACCCTTCCTTTTTACCCTGTCTTTCCGAAAGAGTGCATAGCCAGGAATATTAATAGCCCAGTCGTGTGAGGAATGAAGCCAAGTTTCAGCAATACCGATTACATCATAGCTCTCCTCATGCACCAGAGCTTCCAACTCACCTATTTTGCTTGGCAGACTTCTGGCGTTGGTGAACAGACACTTTAATGCATTAATATTATTTGACCGGTCACATACTATCCTCTTGGGTGTTCCCAGATTGCAACTAGGACTTGCTACTATACTTACCTTGGGTTTATGTTCTTTGGTTACCCTACCACTAATGCCCCTATATATTTTTTTAAAGCAAAGGCCCTACAGATTAAAATAGTGGGTGTTGCATTTTTTTTTTCCACACAGTATTTGCGCAGCGATTTTTCAAACACATTTTTTGGGGGAAAAACACACTTTTTTTATTTTTAATGCACTAAAAAACACTATATTGCCCAAATGTTTGATGAAATAAAAAAGATGATCATAGGCCGAGTACATGGATACCAAACACGACATGCTTTAAAATTGCGCACAAACGCGCAGCGGCAACAAACTACATTCATTTTTAAAAGCATTTAAAAGCCTTTACAGGTTACCACGTTAGATTTACAGAGGAGGTCTACTGCTAAAATGACTGCACTCGATCTGACCTTCGCGGTGATACCTCACATGCATGATGCAATTGCTGTTTACATATGACGCTAGACCGACGCTTGCGTTCGCCTTTGCGCAAGAGCAGGGGGGACAGCGGTGCTTTTTTTTTTTTTTTTTTTTTTTTTATTATTTATTTGGCTTTTTTATTTTATTTTTAAACTGTGCCTTCCATATTTTATTTTTTTACCATTTTTATCGCTATCTCAGGGAATGTAAATATCCCCTATGATAGCAATAAGTAGTGACAGGTACTCTTTTTTTGAAAAAAATTGGGGGGTTAGACCCTAGATCTTTCCTCTGCCCTCAAAGCATCTGACCACACCAAGATCGGTGTGATAAAATGCTTTCCCAATTTCCCAATGGCGCTTTTTATATCCGGGGGGGGGACATTCCCTCCCACTGCTTGTAAAAGCAGTCTAGAGGCTAATTATCTGCTAGAATTGCTTTTACATGAAAGCCAGCTGCTGGCTGAAAAGAATGATACCAAGATGATACCTAAACCCACAGGCATCATTCTGGTATAAACATTCAAAGTCCAGCAACATACCAGTACGTTGCTGGTCCTTGTTGGACATGTATTGTAATCTTTTTTTTCATACAGCCTATTGGCTGAACGAAAAAAAGAGATTGATTGGTGGGTATGCCCACCATTAGAATACCTCCCTTCATCCACCCACTTCTAATGATGGGCATATATGCCGAAGCATGAGGGTATCCTCCCGCAAAAAAGTTATGCCGCGTACACACGGTCAAGCCTTCGTCGGAATTTCGACCGTATGTACGCGGCATAAAAGGTTATGCCGCGTACACACGGTCGGACTATTCCACGGGCAAGCCTCCGTTGGAATTTCGACCGTATATACGCGGCATTAGGAGCAAAATCGCTCCTCCGCCCCTGCTGCCCCCATGCTTCGGCATATATGCTCTTTTTTTTAACTGTGGTGGTGAAATCACCTCCTACAGCACTGGAGTCACGGCTTTATGTATCGTGGGAGCAAACGCTGTTGCTGTCAAGATAAATAATTCCGCGCTGCAGTTGAATGGCGCACCTGAAAACAAAAAATGACATACCTGAAAAGCAAGCATGATAAAACATTGCAGAATAGAATACAGTAAAAAAGAGCAGAACAATAGAGAGAAAATAGAGAGAGAGAGAACAATAAAACGACAACTATTTTTGGTTTTTTTATTTTATATTTTTTTTGTGTTTTGTTTTTTACGTTTTTTTTTTCTTTTTTACACTTTTTTTTGTAACTTTACAACTGTAATGGTTCGGGTCTCTCAAAATGTAATGGCATCTTGGGAGACCCTGTGTAAGTGTGTCCTTGTCTGTGAAATGCTGTACCCTACGCTAAAACTTCACTTTTGAGTGGTAGCGTTCAAAACATTCACCTTGGCAAAGACCAGGCTTGTCAGGACAGAGTGGACAAAAACTACGGGTGTCACGCCTAAATCCGTGCTTGCTACAGACACGACATCTTTTTTGGGGGTGGCTTTGGGTAGGGGTACTCGGGAGGACATACGAATAATGCCTCTCATGCAGCCGGCTTACTGCATTTAGTAGGGGATGGTGAGGTGCAGAACCGCCTGGATACAGGAGTTCTGTGACTATCTCATTCTGGAATTTTAGAAGAGATAACGTCCCGCCTGAAGCTCTGTATAGCACATGAGCGTTCAGCAAAGCCAATTGGAATAATGATAGAGACACTTTTTTGTACCAGCGTCTCGCCTTACGGTCAATTAGATACGGCGCCATCAACTGGTCGTTGAGGTCCACCCCTCCCATATTTTGGTTATATTCGTGGACACAGAGGGGTTTCTCCACAACACCAGTCGCCGTACGAATTTGGACTGTCGTGTCTGCATGAAGGGAGGTAAGAAGGAAAACATTCTTATTGTCCCTCCACTTCATAGCGAGCAAGTTATTACACTTCAAGCAGGCTCTCTCCCCCAGCCTAAGACGGGCATCTACAAGCCGCTGGGGAAAGCCCCGGCGATTAGGTCGCACGGTGCCACATGCTCCAATCTGATGATCAAACAAGTGACTAAACAGTGGCACGCTCGTGTAATAATTGTCCACATACAAGTGATACCCCTTTCCGAATAAGGGTGACACCAAGTTCCACACTATCTTGCCAGCGCTCCCTATGTAATCCGGGCAGTTGACCGACTCAATCTGACTATCTTTTCCCTCATAAACCGTAAAGTTCACTACATAGCCTGTTGCCCTGTCACAGAACTTGTAGAGCTTGACCCCGTATCTGGCACGCTTGCTGGGAAGGTACTGCTTGAAAGACAAGCGGCCAGAAAATTTAATCAGGGACTCATCAACGCAGACAACTTGATCGGGAGTAAACAAGGCTGCAAAACGTTCGTTGAAGTGGTTTATGAGGGGCCGAATTTTATAGAGCCGGTCGTATTCAGGGTCCCCACGTGGACGACAAAGTTCATTGTCGTTGAAGTGCATGAACCGCAAAATCTGCTCGTATCGTGCCCTGGACATGGAGGCAGAGAACACGGGCATGTGGTCAATTGGGTGCGTGGACCAATAAGCACGCAATGACGGAAATTTATGTGTGCCCATGTTGAGGGAAAGGCCCAGAAAGGTCTTAAATTCGGAAACCGTAATTGGTTTCCAATTTCTGGCAATTTTAGGCAACTGGGGGTTAGCGGCGATAAATTGACCAGCATATAAATTACTCTGGTCCACAATAGATCTATAGAGATCTTCCGTGAAAAATAGCGAATAAAAATCAATTGGAATAAAATCAGCTGTTTCCACCTGAATACCGGGTTGGGCAGTGAATGGGGGAAGTACGGGTTCTGCAGAAGTGGTGGGGACCCAATCAGGATAGGCGAATTCTGCAGGAAGGGCAGTATGGGCACGACGGGCCTGCCTTTGTCTTCTTGGTGGCAGCGGGACACTACTTGTGCTTGCCACCTCGCCAGCTTGAACTGCACTTATGGGACTCGCCACGTCACCAAGTGTTACTGCAGTGCTGGATGTACGTCCAGGCTGTACTAGGCCGCTGGTGCTTGCCAGTTCACCAGAAGGAATAGCGGCGCTAGTACTACTCTGCTCCATGATACGAGAGACCTGCGGTTCTTGCTCCTCAACAACCTCAGAAGATCGGGATCGGGTACACCTGACCTTAGCAGGGACCTCAACTTCGTCGTCAGAGCTATCTGACGTGGGGCCGCTGACGTCACTGTCTTCTACGGGAAGATATTCTGAGCCTGAATCTGACAGATACGTGACCTCCTCTTCACTATCTGTCATGCTCAGAATCTCGTAGGCCTCTTTACTAGTGTACCTTCGTCTTGCCATTTTGGGCTCTAAATTTAGGGGTACACTAGTAAGATTCACAGGAAAAAAAGCACCTGACTGTCGTCAGCAAATATATCAAACGCTACAAAAAAACTGTTAGCGATCGCAGGGATCAGGCCTGTCTCTGCGAACGCTGCAGTTATGTGTGTTGTGTTTGGTAGGTGACAGTGATCGATCGATACTGCACTTGGGTGGGCTGGGCTGGGCTGGGCTGGGCGGAGGGGCTAAACGCAGGCGCTAGCAGGTATCTGGGCTGATCCCGCTAACACTGCGTTTTTGGGAACCCTAAACTGCTGGGGATGCTAGTATAGATCTGATCAGATACTATACCACTAAGGGGGGTGTATGCTTTGCGCGTGGGTGTTAGCGTTACTGGCACTAACCTAGCACTGCCTGGGGCGACGCAGACCCTCTCTGGCGCTAAAACCTAATTGATCTCACCCGCCGGGCGATCAGGGGGGTTAAACCTTTATTGGGTTATATACGGCGGGTGACCTGATGCTATAAAAAGCAAACTAATCAACCAGCGTCACCCGTAACCTTTATATGGTGATCACTGGTGAAAGGGTTAACTAGGGGCAATCAGGGGGTTAAAACCTTTATTAGGTTAAATATGGGGGTACCTGACACTATATAAAAACCTGACAGGTAACCTAAATAACTAAATAACTTACTGGCTAACCAGTGACACCAGTGACGCTTATACGGCGATCACTGGTGAAAGGGTTAACTCTAGGGGCAATCAGGGGGTTAAAATAATATATGGGGGTACCTGACACTAATAAAAACCTGCGGCGAACCTAAAAAAAAATAACTGCCTATCTAAAACACCAGCGACACGAATACAGCGATCGGAAAAACAATCGCTTAGTGACGCTGAAGTTAGGGGGTGAAAGGGTTACCTGGGGGGTGATCAAGGGGTTAAACCTTTATTAGGGGGGGGTGTTAGGGGGCTACCCTGGACCTAAAGGGGCCTAATCCTAACTGCCCTGCAACTTTTTACAATCACAGATGACACTAAATGCAGTGATCAGTAAAATAAATGATCACTGCAATCAGTGACACTGTGATTGGGGGCTTTGGGGTGACCTGGGGGGTGATCTGGGGGTGACTGGGGGGTGATTTGTGTGCCTATGTGTACCTACGTGTCAGTGGACTGTTGGTGCACTAACCTGCTTCTTCTCTCCTCGGCGCCGGGAACGAAAAGACCGCGGCGAGGGAGATGACATCACTTCCTCCAGCCTGTGTTTACATTTCAGGCAGGAGGAAGCAATTTCATTCGCCGGGAGCAATCGCGAGGGGGGGGGCGGAATCGAGCGGCCGCCCCCTCATGCCTGATCGCTCCCGAACACTTAACGGCCGCTCACTGCAGTGAAGGGGGGTCCGGATGGACCCCCCAACTGCACAAAGGCGATCACGTAGATCTACGTGATTCTGCCTGTCGGTGCCATTCTGCCGACGTAAATCGGCGGTGGGCGGTCGTTAAGTGGTTAATACTACTTCCTGAAATGCTATGGTACTCTTCATTGGGCAAATTTATAGTTCTTCCCCATGTAAGTCCCACGTTCGGGGGGCTCCGTGGGGGATGGCACCCCAAATGGGTTTGCATCTATCCCTTCAAGCACTTCTGAGCATCGGATATCCTTAGGGGAGGGAGGGGAGGATTTTCTTCTCTTGATAGAAAAATTTTGGTCTCACACAGAGAGTTCCTCCCCTTTTGAATAACTGACATAGGTGGTTGGCAGGATTGGAGCAGAGGCAATGTGCTTCTCTTTGCCTCTACGTGTCGATCTCTGCTCCATTTGGCGGTGGATGTTAGCCTGCCTTACAGGCAGACGCTTTTGCTTTTTTTATATAGAGAAGGAACTGGTAAGACTGTTCCTTTCTCCCAAACCCTGAGGGGGTCCACAATTTTATTCATGTGTGACCTTCTCGGACCTCTCCTTTCTTTATGTCTGTACTTCACCTCCCTTTTCCTCTCACTTTCCCTTTTTTCCTTTAGGCACCACGAGCACTCCAAGGGCGGGCAGCACGGAGGAGTTAACATTTTTTTAGGCTGGTTGCAGTGGTTCTTGGCTGGACATACCTGGTGGAAGGTAGGTCTCTATTCAGTGACACAGGCTCCACCTTCTCTGATCCATGGCCCCACTTAAAGGAAACATCTCATCTATCTGAATAGCTTCCCACAATGTCCATGATTTGAATTCCCAACTGAAATGCCAAAAATATTTCCAACACTGACATTTACAACAGATAGGGGTGCTTCTCCTACAAGAAACAAATTTCCCTAAATCATATAGCCCCAAATGTATCCACACTAAGTATACTCAATTCTATTTAGCGAATGCGGATGATAAAACTAAAGAAGTATGGATTTTTTTCACCAACAATGCCACCTTCACTCCTAGGAGGAAAACAGAGATCCCGAGGGGAAATATATTCTTATCTCTGGGTCCACAGATGGAGTCCTATACACATTCATCTCTTATTATGCCTCAAATAGGGGACAGCCATATTTTTTATTCCATGATGGGAACTCTCTCCCCACACTTCGTGGGAACAGTAATTATGGGGGGAGACTCCAGCGTTGACTAGATCAAATGTTAGATAAATCGGTAAACGGTTGCCCTAGACTTTTACGCCCCCCCAAGCAAAGCTTAAGGATATCAAAACTTCTCCACACCCACGGTCTAGTGGACATTTGGAAAGAATTGAATCCAACCACTAGGGACTACACTCACTTCTCAGCCCCTCATCAAACTTATGCAAGAATAGATCATATTTTTTTGGCAGCATCAATCATTCCCTGAGCTTCTAAGTCATTCATTAGGGACTCTCCATTGTCTGACCACTCAATGGTTGTATTATATATCACAAAACTGTAAAACTCAAACGGCGTATTTTTCTGGCGTTTGAATGAATCTCTTCTAAGCGATCCAGTCCAATGTACCATACTGGATAAAGATATTAAAGAATATTTCTGGGTCAATGACAATGGAGAGGTCCCCTCTGAAACTCTCTGGGCTGCTCATAAAACGGTGATAAGGGGCACGATTATTCAGACCTCCGCTAAACTTAAGCGAGAACGAAAGGCCGATATAGACAAATTGGAACATAACTTTCAAGAACTCTCCAAAACCCATTGGCGCAATTCCACATCGCAGTCACGAGCCCTCTTGGAATCGAGTCACATCTCCTTAAAACTTGCCCTAACTACCTAGGCTGGCTGCAAAGCTAACACCCTGACCCTGTCCTTTTCCTTCCCCAAGGTACGTGACTCTATGGGCAAATTTACGCAAAACCCAATATGGATCATGAGAGCGTTTCATGACTTCTATGCAAAATTGCATAAGGCAAATCAGGCTTCCCGACATAATATCCTCAATGACTTCCTGGATGAGATCCCATTCCGTAAATTTAAACGGGAACATAGGACAACTTTTGAGAAACCTAAAATCATAGCCAATAAACTTTCAGAATTTATAAGTAGCTACATTCACAAGGACCAAGTAGGCTTCATCCTGGGGAGACAGGGCCCTGACCAGATATGTAGAGCCGTAGATTTAATTTCCCTTTTGCGGAAAAATTGGGATGGGGGTCCTCACTTTCGGTGGATTTACAAAAAGCTTTTGATACGGTGGAGTTGAAGTCTTACAGAGATGGGGGTTTGGCCCTTACTTTCTACAAATCCTACGTACTAGGGATGAGCCGAACACCCCCGGGTTCGGTTCGCACCAGAACCTTCGAACGGACCGAAAGTTCGCGCGAATTTTCGAACCCTATTCGTTATAATGGACGCGAACGTTCGAAATCAAAATTGCTAATTACAACGGCCAATATGCATGTTAATGTTATAAAATAGGTTTGGGGACCCGGGTCCTGCCCCAGGGGACATATATCAATGCAAAAAGAAATTTTAAAAACTAAAGTTTTTTCGGGAGCAGTCATTTTAATGATGCATAAAGTGAAAAAAAAAAAGTGAAATTTTCCTTTAAATATGGTACCTGGGGGGTGTCTAAAGTATGCCTGTGAAGTGGCATGTGTTTCCCGTGTTTAGAACTGTCCTTGCACAAAATGACATTTCTAAAGGAAAAAAAGAAGCCATTTAAAACCACTTGCGGCTTTAATGTCATGTCTTGTCCTGGCCGCCATATGGCTGAAAATCCTTGAGAAAAATGGCATGGCTACCCCATCACCCCCCCCCCACCCCAGCCCCTTTGGGTCTTGTATGGATACTAAGGGGGACCCCGCACCCAAAATAAAACCCTATACCTACAACCCTATATACTCTGAACAGCAGTATATAGGTGGTGCAAACAAGACATGGACTGTAGGTTTGTTCTTAAGTAGAATCTGAACAGGTACATTATGAAGTGTAGCTACATCCCAAAAAAATCAATTTTTAAGCTTTTTGGAGAACATAGGGAGGGGTTATCACCCCTGTAACATTTGCTGTCTTTGCACATCTGTTCAGAACATGTCACCTCACTTTCCGTCCCAATGACAAATGTTTTTGGAAAAGTGGGGTTTTAATTGAAACAAGGATTGGTGATAAAGCATCAGTAGAGAGGAGATACCTTTTTCCCAAATTAAATCTAACAGGATAGAATTTTCCTTCCTAGGGGTAGATTTCCTCTCACTTCCTGTTTTCTCTTGCCGTTTGCAAGTAGGAGTCGTTTGTAAGTTGGATGTTTGAAAGTAGGGGCCTGCCGTATATACTCTGCAGAAATTTGCCCTATTAGATGTTGGTGTAGCCACAAGACTGGTGGGCACAGGAATGGGCCCTGCTGTGAGTTAATAGATCAAGATTTGTACTTGCATGCACCTGTTGAACCGGGGAGAAAAATTGGGCCTTTGGTGGTGGTGGTGGTGGTGGTGGACGGTGTTGCCACAAGACTGTAAGCCCTCACAGTTACTCTTGGTGGGTGCAGGAATGGGCCCTGCTGTGAGTTATTAGATCAAGATTTGTAATTGCATGCACCTGTTGAACAGGGCAGAAAAATTGGGCCTTTGGTGGTGGTGGTGGTGGTGGACGGTGTTGCCACAAGACTGTAGGCCCTCATAGTTACTCTTGGTGGGCGCAGGAATGGGCCCTGCTGTGAACTATTAGATCAAGATTTGTAATTACACGCCCCTGTTAAACAGGGGCTGAAAAATTGTGCCTTAGGCATTGGTGCTGGTGCCACAACACTGCAACCCCTCACAGATACTGTACTCTGAGCACAGCAGTCACACCTGTTGCGAAGCATCTTTTTAAAAAATTGTAATTACACGCCCCTGTTATACAGGGGCTGAAAAATTGTGCCTTAGGCACTGGTGTGGTGGCATGGATCATTGAGGAGGAGGAAGAGGATAGTCAGTGAACATAACAGGACAGTCACTCAGCATCAGCATAGGCAGTCTTGAAGGGATGTGACATTATAAATTATTCCGTTATATCCGCTTCAGGTGTCTGGTAGCTGGTGGTGATCCAAGACTGATTCATTTTTATGAAGGTCAGTCGATCAACCGAGTCGGTGGACAGGCGCACCCTATGATCGGTGACAAATCCTCCAGCAGCACTGAATGTGCGTTCGGAAAGAACGCTGGATGCAGGACAGGCCAGTAGCTCAATTGCATACTGTGCAAGCTCTGGCCAGTGATCCATCCTCAGGACCCAGTAAGCCAGAGGATTTTCGGTGGGAAAGGTGTCCAAGTCTGACCTTGCCCCTAGGTATTCCTGCACCATGTATATCAGACGCTGGCGATGGTTGCTGGAACCGATCATACCTTGGGGCTGCGGACTAAAAAATTGTCTGAACGCATCGGTCAGACGTCCACCTTCCCCACCGCTCCTTCTGCTACTGACCGAAGCCTCAGCAACTTGTCGTCCAGGACCAGGAGTTTGTAACCTCCCAGTTTCTGGGAACGCGTTGCACAGACCTTTCTGCAAGGCCTCCCTGAGATGTCTCATCCTCTGCTCCCTCTGCGACGGCAAGATAAGGTCCGCAACCTTACCCTTGTACCGTGGATCAAGGAGAGTGGCCAGCCAGTAATGGTCACTCTCCTTGATCCGAAGAACACGAGGATCCTTCCGCAGGCTTTGCAGGATCAGGGAGGCCATGCAGCGTAGGTTAGCTGAGGCATTCGGTCCGGAGTCTTCTGGGTCACTGAGGATGACATGATCGCCAGCCACCTCCTCCCAGCCACGTACAAGTCCACTGGTTTGTTGGGACTGTACATCATCCCTAAAAGACTGCTGCTGCTGATGCTGAGTGCCAGGCTCCACCTCCATGCTCACACAATCCTCCTCCTCCTCCTCCTCCTCCTCTTCCTGTGTGATGGGTGGGACAGAAGGAACATTGTCTGGATAAAGGGGGCCTTGAGAGACAAGGAAGTCCTCCTCTTCCTGCCTCTGTTCTGCCTCAAGTGCCCTGTCCATTATCCCACGCAGCGTATGCTCCAACAGGTGGACAAGAGGTACAGTGTCACTGATGCATGCACTGTCACTGCTCACCATCCTCGTGGCCTCCTCAAATGGTGAGAGGACAGTGCATGCATCCCTGATCATGCTCCACTGGCGTGGGGAAAAAAAGCCAAGCTCCCCTGACCCTGTCCTGGTGCCGTAGTCGCAAAGGTACTCATTGATGGCCCTCTGCTGCGTGTGCAGTCGCTGCAGCATGGCCAACGTTGAGTTCCACCTGGTGGGCATGTCACATATTAGGCGGTTCTTGGGCAGGTTCAGCTCCTTTTGCAGCTCAGTCAGCCGAGCACTGGCATTATAAGATCGGCGGAAATGCACACAGACTTTCCTGGCCTGCCTCAGGACATCCTGTAAGCCTGGGAACCTGCCCAAGAACCGCTGCACCACCAGGTTGAGGACGTGAGCCATACAGGGCACATGGGTGAGCTGCCCCTGTCGCAGGGCGGAGAGGAGGTTGGTGCCATTATCAGAAACGACCATTCCTGGCTTAAGCTGGCGTGGCGTCAACCACCTCTCGGCCTGCCCCTGCAGAGCTGCCAGAACCTCTGGCCCAGTGTGGCTCCTGTCCCCCAAACACACCAGCGCAAGCACGGCATGGCATCTTTTTGCCTGCGTACTCGCGTAGCCCCTTGTACGCCTACGGAGCACCGCTGGTTCCGAGGACAGAGCACTCGAAGAGGACATGGAGGAAGAAGAAGAGGAGGGGGTGGAGGAGAGAGGTGTGTCACAACCAGTAGTAGCATTTTGGAGGCGTGGTGGCGGAACAACCTCCAACACTACTGCACCTTGTCCTGCATCCCTCCCAGCTGCCAATAGAGTGACCCAATGGGCCGTGAAAGAAAGATAACGTCCCTGTCCATGCCTGCTGGACCATGAGTCAGCGGTAATATGCACCTTACCGCTGACCGCCCTGTCCAGCGAGGCATGGACATTGCCTTCCACATGCCAGTAGAGAGACGGAATCGCCTTCCGTGAGAAAAAGTGGCGTTTGGGAACCTGCCACTGAGGAACCGCACATTGAACAAACTCACGGAAGGGGGCCGAGTTTATCAACTGAAAAGGCAGCAGTTGAAGTGCTAGCAATTTAGCCAAGCTAGCATTCAACCGCTGGGCATGTGGATGGCTGGGAGTATACTTCTTTCGACGGTCCAGCAGCTGGGGCAGGGAAATTTGCCTGCTACAATCGGACGTCGGTGTACTGCAAGTACTTGGTTGTGACACACCTAATTCTACACCTTCAGTCCTCTCAGAGCAGCTTTCAGAGAGGACTGAAGATATAGTGGGGATGGAGATCCCAGCTGATGAGGAGCAAGGAGAGGTCCGCTTTGTTCTTTGGTGTGGGTCTTTTATGTGTGCTTGCCAACGAGCTGCATGGCAGGTCGACATATGTCTGCTCATGCTTGTGGTGCCCAAGCGGCTGATGTTTTGGCCACGCGAGATACGCTTGAGACAAATATTGCAAATAGCAGTGGTGCGATCTGATGCACTCGTCTCAAAAAAGGCCCACACCAAAGAACTTTTGTGATAATGTGCAGAGGCAGCGCCCTGCACAGGCGGAGCTCTGCGGTGTGGTACAGTTGCTGTGCTGGCCTCTAGCTGGCCTCCAGGGGGCATCCTGCCTCGTTGGACATGTGACGCTGCATCCTCCTCCTCCTCCTCCTCTCTCCCTTCAGGCACCCACGTGGAGTCAGTGACCTCATCATCCCCTCCCTCTTCACCACTAGAGCAAACCTGGCAGTAAGCTGCAGCTGGTGGAACACTACTGCCAGATTGCTGTCCTTCAGCATCCCCTCTCTCTGCGCGCACACTACTGACTTCCTCAAGCTGGGTATCATCATCCGAGCCTTCGAATCGTTGGGCATCCTCCTGGAGCATGTACCCAACACTGTGCTCAAACAGTTCGGGGGACTCCTCAGGAGGACATGGTGGGTCTAGGGAAGGGGTGGCTGATGATGCCATTGAGTACGCGTTGGCAGCTGCTCTGCCAGTACCCTGAGCCTGGGTGAGAGAGGATGAGGAGGATGAGGAGGGCTTGGTCATCCATTCTACCAAGCCTTCGGCATGATGCGGCTCCACATGTCCAGCTGCCGAAAACAAAGACAAGCGTGTCCCATGGCCACGTGCTGATGACGATGCACGACCACGTCCACGGCCAGCACTGTTGTCTCTAGAAACAAAGCCTGCCTGCCCTGTGTTCTTGCCTCGGCACGCTCTGCCTCTCCTTGGCGGTCTTCCAGCCATTGTAGTCGGTAGTGTATATAGTATAAAAAATAGAACTCCTATGTGTGCTCACAACACACTGTAGGTCCTATGGGTGCTGACACTAACACACTATAGGTACTATGTGTTCTGCTGACAAGAAAATATAGGAGCTCTGTTTGCTGCCACTAACACACTAGAAGTCCTATGGGTGCTGCTGAGAAGAAAATATAGGAGCTCTGTTTGCTGCCACTAACACACTAGAAGTCCTATGGGTGCTGCTGAGAAGAAAATATAGGAGCTCTGTGTGATGCCACTAACACACTAGAAGTCCTATGGGTGCTGCTGAGAAGAAAATATAGGAGCTCTGTGTGATGCCACTAACACACTAGAAGTCCTATGGGTGCTGCTGAGAAGAAAATATAGGAGCTCTGTTTGCTGCCACTAACACACTAGAAGTCCTATGGGTGCTGCTGAGAAGAAAATATAGGAGCTCTGTTTGCTGCCACTAACACACTAGAAGTCCTATGGGTGCTGCTGAGAAGAAAATATAGGAGCTCTGTGTGATGCCACTAACACACTAGAAGTCCTATGGGTGCTGCTGAGAAGAAAATATAGGAGCTCTGTTTGCTGCCACTAACACACTAGAAGTCCTATGGGTGCTGCTGAGAAGAAAATATAGGAGCTCTGTGTGATGCCACTAACACACTAGAAGTCCTATGGGTGCTGCTGAGAAGAAAATATAGGAGCTCTGTTTGCTGCCACTAACACACTAGAAGTCCTATGGGTGCTGCTGAGAAGAAAATATAGGAGCTCTGTTTGCTGCCACTAACACACTAGAAGTCCTATGGGTGCTGCTGAGAAGAAAATATAGGAGCTCTGTTTGCTGCCACTAACACACTAGAAGTCCTATGGGTGCTGCTGAGAAGAAAATATAGGAGCTCTGTGTGATGCCACTAACACACTAGAAGTCCTATGGGTGCTGCTGAGAAGAAAATATAGGAGCTCTGTTTGCTGCCACTAACACACTAGAAGTCCTATGGGTGCTGCTGAGAAGAAAATATAGGAGCTCTGTTTGCTGCCACTAACACACTAGAAGTCCTATGGGTGCTGCTGAGAAGAAAATATAGGAGCTCTGTTTGCTGCCACTAACACACTAGAAGTCCTATGGGTGCTGCTGAGAAGAAAATATAGGAGCTCTGTTTGCTGCCACTAACACACTAGAAGTCCTATGGGTGCTGCTGAGAAGAAAATATAGGAGCTCTGTGTGATGCCACTAACACACTAGAAGTCCTATGGGTGCTGCTGAGAAGAAAATATAGGAGCTCTGTTTGCTGCCACTAACACACTAGAAGTCCTATGGGTGCTGCTGAGAAGAAAATATAGGAGCTCTGTTTGCTGCCACTAACACACTAGAAGTCCTATGGGTGCTGCTGAGAAGAAAATATAGGAGCTCTGTTTGCTGCCACTAACACACTAGAAGTCCTATGGGTGCTGCTGAGAAGAAAATATAGGAGCTCTGTGTGATGCCACTAACACACTAGAAGTCCTATGGGTGCTGCTGAGAAGAAAATATAGGAGCTCTGTTTGCTGCCACTAACACACTAGAAGTCCTATGGGTGCTGTTGGGGTGCAATGCTGTGCTAACAGCACTGCGGTTGGTACTACTGCAATACTGTACTAACAGTAAGCACGCACCAGACTAATCCCCAGCAGCAGCTAATAACACACTAACTGTGCAATCAGCAGCAATGAACGATCAATGACTTAGGTAGCAATGGTTTAGCAAAGAAATAGCCAATGGTTTAGCAAAGAAGAGCAAATCTTTCAGTATCAAGCAAAGACAGAATCAGCAGACTAATCTCTCCTAAAGCCGGAACTCATGTGACCGGGGCCGATGGCGTGGCGGCCTTTTAAATGGTGGGGCGTGTACTAAAGCCCCTGAGCTGTAATTGGCTACAGTCGTCCTGCCTGTAGCCAATTATTGCTCTCCGAGTTTCGGGCGCTGTGATTGGCCAAGCATGCGGGGTCACAGTGCATGCTTGGCCAATCATCAGCCAGCAATGCACTGCGCCGGCCGCGCCGGCCGCAATGCATTGCGGGGCCGCTCGCATCACACGAATGTGATGCGAACGGCCCAAATAGTTCTGGGCTCGACGAGCGAGCGAACGCCCGATGCTCGATTCGAACATGGGTTCGAATCGAGCACCGGGCCCATCCCTACTACGTACCCTTTACTTGAACCCAAGAGCCCAAGTTAAGCTCCAAGGTCACTACTCAAACCCCTTCTCAATACATAGAGGTACTAGACAGGGTTGCCCCCTGTCCCCTATTATTTTTGCCATTGCAATTGAAACCCTGGCCATCGCAATTAGGAATCATCCAGATATACATGATGTTAAATGTGGTTCCCGTATCCATAATTGCGCCTTATTTGCAGATGATCTGTTACTCTTTATCACTTCCCCCCTTATATCCCCTCCGAACATTTTTAAACTTCTACAAGACTTTGGCAAGGTTTCTAGACTTAGGCCTCGTACACACGACCAATTTTCTCGGCAAGAACCAGCAAGAAACTTGCTGGCAGAGAGGTCTTGCCGAGTAAATCGGTCGTGTGTACGCTGCTAGCGTGTTTCTAGTCGAGAAAACCGACAAGAAACCTCGACGAGAAAATAGAGAACCTGCTCTCTATTTTCTCGTCGAGATTCTCCTCGGCGTGTTTCTCGACGAGAAAAGTGAGTGTGTGTACACTTACCTGTCCGCCCGGAAGCCCGCGCATGTTCGAAATGAATTTGACGCATGCGCGGTAGCTTCCTAGGCATACGTAGGGTGTACCAAGATGGCGGCGACGGCATCGAATGTGACGAGCGCATGCTCGACGTAGTCGATGACGTCACCGCGTACACTCCTTTCAAAGAACCGCGGGTTCTTTGAAACGAGCGTGTGTACACTCGGCCGGGACAAGTTTCTTGTCCAAGAATCTCGTCAAAAAAAACGACATGTTTTTCTCAACGAGAATCTCGGCCGTGTGTACGAGGCCTTAGAGTCAACAGGTCCAAATCTGTGGGTTTGGATATCACCACCCCCGCACCCCTGGTGGAACGGCTCAAAAGTAATTTTTCGCTTGCTTGGGACCCAGTCTCTGTCCCATATTTCGGCGTCAACCTGGCAGCTAGTATTAATCAACTTTACAATGCCAACTATCCACCTATGTATAAAAAATTAAGGGAGGATCTCACTAGTTGTGCTCGAGGGGATATGTCCTGGCTGGGCAGGGGTAACTACATCAAAATTACCCTTTTATCTAGGATCCTATATTTATTTAGTTCCCTCCCTCTTCCAATTTCAAAATCACATCTACAAAAGTTTCAATCCCAAATAATACGTCTTATCTGGGGTGACAAAGGATTTCCATGTCCTAAAAGTGTATTATTTAGAAAACGTACCCAGGGAGGTTAACGATTTCCTATTCTCTGTAGGTATTATTAAGCAGCCCAGTTGACACAGTTTTCTATCATATTCTCAGGGATCCAAACCAGACTGAGTTGAAATGGAGAGGCAAGCAACCCCTTTTCATACTTTAGATTATCTAGCTTGGGTCTCCCTCAAAAATAGACCCCATATTATGGCTCCCACCCTATCCCATTTGATGGTCCTCAGCAACTCTCTGTACAAATCCTCATCCCTGATTTCTGACTTACTGTACATCCTTCAGCACATCTCTTTCACAACCCTAGATTTCCCCCTGGCCAAGACATTCAGAATAGGTCATTTTATGGCCTCTGTGGGACCACTTACAGCAAGTCATTGCATTAGTAAATTAGACTTGCCTCCCTCTGAAAGATTCCGATTGCATCAGATTCAGCATTTTATTCTCTCACTTTAGGCCTCAAGACCCGACCCACCAAGAATTACTACTTACGAAAAGTGGTGCTCTGACTTCATTGATCAGAGGGGAGGAATTTCAGTGATCTATGCCTCACTGATGGAGAGTCCTGACAAACCTTCTTATGCATTGAGCTGGGAACAGGATGTCCAGGTCAATTGGGACGCTGACACCTGGTTCTCACAGTTCCAGAAATCCTTTAAGGATATAGTAAATGTCTCCCTCATAGGGGCAAGTGTCAAACTATTTACACAATGGTACCGTGTACCATCTTAACTGGCCAAGATGTTCCCAGGCACATCTCCATTATGCTTTAGAGGATGTGGGCTCTTGGGTACCTGCTTCCACACATGGTGGGAATTTCCTTGCGTTAGGGGATTCTGGAACAGGATTTTTTGTTTGCTGCGTATAGTGAAGGGTATGGCTGTCCCAAAAACACCCAAAATAGGTTTATTGAATAGTAAACTGATCGGTTGTCAAGGGTCTCTCCGGAAACTGATCCACTTTATACTGCCGGGTGCCAAGATCACGGTTGCACAAGCCTGGAAACAGCCTACCGTATCCTTTGCAGCAGCTAAAATTTAAGTGTCTAGGATAATGGTTCAGAAAAAATGATCAGTATCCTCCAGTCCAATACAGAAAAATACAATATGGTCTGGGAACCTTGGAATACCTATATGCAACAGCCTTCATAACACCCGGAAATTAGACCTGTTCTATGCTGCTCTCTGGTGCCTAAATCCTCCCTTGTCTCATCTATACTCCCTCTCTATTCTCCTCCTTTCCTATTTTCTAATTCCCTGTCTATGTCTATTTAACCTTATGGTGACTCTTACCGTGTTAAGTAACACACATAAATGATGTTCCGTTATTTGATTGACTGTATGTATAACAGATATTTTCAATATTATTCTATTTCCTTGATTGTATTATCTCTTTACGAAAAATTTCTGTAAAAATCATTGAAATAAAAAAGAGGTACAAAAAACACACCGCAGGCAGAGGTACAAAACGCACACCACATGCAAGCAACATTCAGATATTTATAAATTCTTAAAAAAACTGTGATTGAGATTAAAAATGTTTTCACTTTCTTCTAAAGCAGCAAACACTGCTGAGCAATTCACCCCCAATATTTATAGTATAATAGTATAATATAAACAATTTTGTTTTCATCAGCTCCGCTATTCTGCTCACCTCTCCCAAAAGTGAGTTGGTAGCCTGACAGCATTGTATTGTTACCCGTATTGCCTGTGGACCCCTTGCAGGTGACCATTTCCCTCTTTACTGACTTACCATGCTTTGCACTACACTGTCTCTGTATGGATGGGGTATGCAGGAGTTTTTTTTCTCATGTCAGTGCCACCAGCAATAAAAACCATGAGTAGCACAGTATTGACATCACCAAATCTAACTACAATTTCCAGATACTAGCAGTCAGAGGAACCAATACCTTGATGATCTTATACTGCAGATTTTCAGTTATAAGTTATGCCTTGTACACACAATCAGAATTTTTGATGAAAAAAGTCTGACGGATTTTTTTCATCGGATATTCCGACCGTGTGTGTGCCCCATCAGACTTTTTTCCGTAGGAGTTTAGAAATAGAACATGTTTTATTTTTTTCTGATGGAAAAAAATCCTATCGGAAATTCTGATCCTCTGTGTGGAACTCCGATGGAGAAAAAAACACGCATACTCAGAATCAAGTCGACGCATGCTCGGAAGCATTGAACTTAATTTTTCTCAGCTCGTCGTAGTGTTTTACGTCACCGCGTTTTGGACGGTCTGGATTTGGTCTGACAGTGTGTACGCAAGACAGCTTGAATGGAATTCCTACGGAAAATTACATCAGATTTTATCACATAGGAAATTCTGATCGTGTGTACAGGGCATAACAGTTACATTTGCAGAACAAGCTTTCAGAGGTCTACCTTCCTATTCTCTATCCAAGCAGTATATAGCAGATTTCACTTTTTGAGTTCAGGTTAAGTTTAGGTGCATCTTTCGTGAACATTAAGGATGAATCACTCCACTATACCTTAAGCTACCAAGGTCATTAAAGGTCTGCATAAAAGCACATTTACTGCTTATTAAGAATATGTACCGTATATACTCGAGTATAAGCTGAGTTTTTCAGCACATTTTTTTGTGCTGAAAATGCCCCCCTCTGCTTACACTCGAGACACCTTTTTGTGCCTGATCTACTGGAATTTGGGGACCCGGTACTGGCCGGCCTTAGGGCTCCTGGACCCCAAACTTGGCACACGTGTAGCCAAACTCTTCATCTACAAGTGTGCAAAATTTGGTGTCTGGGAGACCTATGGCCGGGGAGCACCGATTTTTCAAAGCCGGGCACCCCTTCCATAGACTCCCATGTTAAACGGTCATTTTTCTGGTGAATTTGGGGACCCGGTACCGGCCGGTCGAAACTTGGCACACATGTAGCCACATTTATCCTCTACAAGTGTGCAAAGTATGTTGTCTGGGGGACCTACGGCCGGGGAGCACCGATTTTTCAAAGCCGGGCACCCCTTCCATAGACTCCAATGTTAAACGTCAGTCTAGTCATGGACACAGTAAGGCATGGGCACAGTGAGGCACGGGCACAGTGAGGCATGGGCACAGTGAGGCATGGGCACAGTGATGCATGCACATGGACACAGTGAGGCAAAGTGAGGCACAGTGAGGCATGCAGATGGACACCCTAGGCTTATACTCGAGTCAATAAGTTTTTCCATTTTTTGTGGTAAAATTAGGTGGCTCGGCTTATATTCGAGTCGGCTTATACTCCAGTATATACGGTAAATATTTAAATATCCGCAGCCTGGCCACAGTTATAATTTAAGACAAGATGATGCATAATAGACGCTTACAAAGTTTCTTTCATACAGCTTGCCAAGGTGATCTTACATGTTTGGGCTAATTTACTTAAACAGTTTATTAAATTGAATGAATATTCACTTCTATTGTCCTATCATGTACAGGGGAAAGTAAAGAGGAATTTACTTTTCACACAACTGGACAACTGAAGTAAATGTTGCATGTTGTTCTTGAAATAAGCTTGTTGGTCTGCTATTCACTCGTCCGTAATATGAAATCTAGACATATCTAGACATATCAAATGCATATGTGTTAAGTGACAACATAAGATGTGACTTAGAAATGCAGCCAATCAATAATTGTTAGAAAAGGGAGATTTAGGTCAGGAATAGAAGTGCTGTTTCCTGTTTCCTTAAAAACATTTTTAAATATGATCTATTAAAAATAACTCACAATCCTTTAAAAGTTACTCAGTTGTCAAGAAAATCATGTGTAAATGCTATCCTTTGTATTTTTTATTTTTTTTTGAGAATTACAATACTTTTCTTGTAAAGAGTCATGTATTACTATACTCAATTCCTTCATCCCTGCTCCTCCTTATGAAGATTCCTTATTTATAAGTTTAACTGTTTAACTGGTACACTTCTCCTCTGCATTCTGAATGATGGTGCTTGTATGGGAAAAGCACAAGGAGCAGAATGATACCAAGTGGATGGCCAGGTCCCTTCTTTTTTCTTGGATATGAAACACCACCTCAGTTTCTGCCTGATGGCAAAAGGCTGGAAGCCTACTCCTGTAACACATTAAACTCACAGGCATGGTCACTGGAAGGGAGCTCCTACCCTCAGGGCAGCCCCTGCAGTCCATAGCTCACTTTCTTTTGCTCCTTCTACACATACTTCAGTGATCCCAGTCTGAGCCCATGAGTCGAATTCACGGGAATCATTTTACCTTTTCAGATAATGAGCAGACACCAGGCATATCAACCCTCACTGCAAGGACACAGTGTATTGATCTCTGCTCCTCTTTCCTTTTAAGGATCCTGATGCTCTCTTAGTTCCCAAAAATATAGTCCATGCTCTAAAGTCATCCTGTTTTCCCCATTCCCAGGGATTATTCCTCTCAAAGAGTTACACACAGTCCATGACATAGCATGCATTCTTTCCCATTATGACAGGGGATAACTAACTGCATACTCAGCAGGTTATACTTTACTACATTAGCCCCAGTCCGACCTTACATACCCTACCACCCAGGAGTCTAAGTGACAGGCTTGCTGTCTAGAACCCAAAACTAGCTCTTAGGGGGACTATGAACAGAATATGTAGTCATGGACTACATGGCTATAGATAACTCTTAAGGGTCTTAGGGAAACTACTACCCCGGTTACAGGAATATAAGCACCATCAATTATGCCTAATTTCCTATTCACCACCTTGATACTGTGCGGTCAAAAATCAGCGGGGGGAGATGTGGTCAACCACTGGGTCTCTATTTCTTCAGCACATAGAAAGATGGGACAGAATTCTAAATGCACTTTTCACCCTAGGGGACCAGAGCATTAAAATAAATATAAAGCAAGTGAGACTGTTTCTTTAAGTACATACTCAAAGTTTGAACTTGAGCATTGACAAGTCATCTTTTCTAGTGTTTACAGAAAGTTATAGTATGCAATCAAATGTTATGCATTATCTTCCAAATAACTTAAAATTTATTTTTCTTCTGTCATTTTTTGTGTAATGTTTATTCAAGCTCATCAACTTTTTAGTGGTTACACAAAATTTTCCAGAATTGAATGGAAAATAATTTTGATTCTATGGCTCAAAAGAAGCAATTAAAAAAAAAAGTTAATTAAGAAATACAGCCGCATTGTTCATATTTTAAAAAGAAAAACAATGTAGTGTAAATGTCTGCATCAAGATGTAATTATAATATTTGCAAAGAAAGCAGCTTTGCCACATGTCAGATGTTTGTCGAATCAAGAAACTTTAAAACTGACTTTTCCGGTAGCATTTAAAGATTCAATTGTAATGTGTGCACCCCACCAAACACTAATTCACCCTTGCAAGCTGGTTTACATTTGGAAATTATTTTCCTAGAAACTCTTGCTGTTTCTCAACTGCTGCTTAAAAGCAATATCAACGTGCTGTCTATTGACAGCTTTAAAATAAGGAAAACATGCAGGAACAAAACTGCTAAAATATGTGAATGGTTCATGCAAATGTTTTCTGAGGCCTCGTACACACGACCGATTTTCTCGTCGTAAACAGTCAAGAAAAGTGCCGCGAGAGTTTTTTTGTCTAGAAAAACGTTCGTGTGTATGGTTTTACGACGAGAAACTTGACGAGAATCTCGACGAGAAAATAGAGAACCTGCTCTCTATTTTCTCGTCAGGATTCCAGATTTCCTCGTCGTGTTTCTCGTCGGCCTGTTTTGTGACGAGAAAATGGTTTGTGTGTATGCTTTTACGACTCTTCCAAAAGCGCGCATGCTCACAAGCAACTATGAGACGGGAGCGCATCTTCTGGTAAAACAAGCCTTCATAATGGAGAGAGCACATTCGTCACGCTCATAAATATTTCATCGTTTAAATGTTCTGCATTGAATTCTTCGTTAGAATGTTACATTAATCAAAACGAGAGACCTTCTTTTGCTGCTGATATTCACACAGAGTTCTGCCTTATTTTTAACCTTTTTCATGCTGCTCTTTATAAGATTTATGTGTATTATATCGTGCAAGTTTTTAGGAATAATTTAAATGGTTAGATTTTTCAAAATGATGTTAATTATAATTTCTCAATGTTTTGATAGCGATCTCACATTTAATTTTCTAATCTATATTTTTAAAATTTCACACCATGTTTTTGAGCTAATCAGATTTAGTTATTCTTTTGGGGGGGGGTGATATCTGTGCCTTTTATTGTCAGTCAAATGTATCTGCTTACTCCAAAGCTTTTTTTTTTTTATTTAAAAATACACATAGTCAAGTATGAACTTAAACAAAAAACACATTTATTCATGTTTATAAATTAAATAAAGAGAAGGCAGCGCTGGAGAAGCTGCTGCCATTTGTGCATCCCAGGGACCCCAGAGCACACACAAACCCTGTGTGGACACTAAAATTGGGAGCTTGAGAAGGCCCACATTTCAGAACACAATCTGATGCTGGCCTCCCAGAGGTCAGGAACAGCAGCAGGTGAGATATATGTCCCAAGTGTGTGGTACTACAACAGGCTGCCTTCTGTCCGACCAGTGCGACCACAATGAAGCAAGGCCATCACTTCCTCTTCTTCCTGGCAACCTTCCCTGCAGCCTTTCCTGAAGCCTTTCCTGAAGCCTTTCCTGCAGCCTTTCCTGCAGCCTTCCTTCTTCGTTTAGCTGGAGGCTGGCCCACTGGAGGGGTACTCCTGTCAGGAGGAGGAGGTGGAGGTGTAGCAGAAGGGGGTGGGGCAGAAGAAGAAGGTGGAGGTGTAGCAGAAGGGGGTGGGGCAGAAGGTGGAGGTGTAGCAGAAGGGGGTGGGGCAGAAGGTGGAGGTGTAGCAGAAGGGGGTGGGGCAGAAGGTGGAGGTGTAGCAGAAGGGGGTGGGGCAGAAGGTGGAGGTGTAGCAGAAGGGGGTGGGGCAGAAGGTGGAGGGGTAGCAGAAGGGGGTGGGGCAGAAGAGGAAGGTGGAGGTGGAGGTTGAGGTTGGGTCAGTTGGGCCACCTCACATATGGCGGTATTGGGGGTAATTTGCTCCATCACCCCCTTGTTGAGCAAGGTGATGAGCAGGGGTTCGCTTAGGAGGCGTTGCTCCATGCTCATCACCTTGAACTTAGCCTCCACTAGGCCGGCAATGGCCTCTTCAGGGGATGTGGGCTCCTTGAGGGTGGCATGGGCCTCTTTAATAAGGGCCATTGCTGCGTCACTGGTGGTCCTGTCCCTCCTGCCTCTTTTGTGAAGCCTGATGGGAGGCACCTGGGATCTGGTGCTTCTCCTTTGCCCTGCCACCTCCTGTCTGCCACTGGGCCCTGCCACCTCCTGGCTGCCACTGGGCCCTGCCACCTCCTGGCTGGTACTGGGCCCTGCCACCTCCTGGCTGCCACTGGGCCCTGCCACCTCCTGGCTGGTACTGGGCCCTGCCACCTCCTGGCTGCCACTGGGCCCTTCCTCCTCCTGCCTGACAGTTTCCAGACCCTCCTCCTGGCTGATTTCATCCTGTGTATGAAAAAGAAACATAGTTTAATATGTTGGTTTAATCTTTGCCTCGAACTTTGTAATCCTGATGGAAGCAATTAGAATGTAAATGCATAAATCCTTGCTTTAAATTTACCACTACATCAGCTTGACTATTTACCACACAATTAAGTGCAGAATAATGTCTACAGATCATGATTTCACTTGTGGAATACAAAATAATGTATGTTTCTCATCCTGACATATTTGGGAAACATTAATTTTATCCCACTACATTTTCAGTTAATACTATACCTGGCTCCAGATGGACAAATCAGGATCATCCAGGATGGCTGCCTCCTCTTGCTCCAGAGAAGGCTCAGGTTGGCTGCAGGGAAGTCTGGGGGGAAGAGTGGAGAGTGATGGCCTTGGCTCAATGTGGTCATCCAGGAAGGACATCCTGCTGTAGTACCACAAAACCGGGACATAAACATCATCTGCTGCTGCTCCTGACCTCTGAGAAGCCAGCACCTTAGAGCGTTCAGTCCTGTAGGTACCTCTCAAGCTCCCAATTTTAGTGTCCACTTGTTTTGCTGTGGCTGTGGGCACCTTGGTATGCACAAATGGGAGCAGCTTCTCCAGCGCTGCTTTTCTCACCCCTTTTTTTTTATGGATGGGGTTTTTGGTCTCCCACAGAGCCGGCAGCTCCCTTACCCGGTCAATAAATTCCGCCAGGAACTCTTTGTCGCTAATAAAGACATTCATATTGTATCTGCAAGTAAAATAATTTATATTTAAATAATGTGAGGCAAACAGTCTAACCTCCTTCACATCCTAGTCACCATATATATCCTCCACCAATCTCAAGACAGTATAGGCCCACAATTTTTACAAGTCTCACAAAATCACATACCTTCGTTCGCACGTCCGTCACTTGAACTCCTCTCTCCGCACACCGAACGTACTATAGTCACATGTGTGTTTGCTATATACACACCACGCATGCGTCCAAATTCGAACACGTCGCTCCGCACACGTCGCCCGCCCATGACGTTCTAACTAACATCTTTTCCCCGCCCCTTCTCTTTCGGCGCGCAGACAGATATGGCGGAGTTACAGCAGGTGTCTGATAATTCCGCAACTAGCGAGGAGACAAGCCCGGAGACCGAGGACACGTCACGATCAAGGAGGAGATTCAAGGCATCGAATATGTCTTTGGCGGAGATGGCGGAGATGGTGGACATCTTGGTCAAGGCTGATTATGATGCCAAGCATGGGCCGTATAGCAAACCAAATAGAAGGAAGGCCAAAATCCTCACTAAAGTTGTGAAGAGTCTGAGGGCGAAGTTCGGGGTGAAACGCTCAAATGAGCAGCTCAGAAAGAGGTGGTCAGACCTCAAACTGAGGGAGCCAGACCAGTTGAGGAGCATAAAGAGGATGCTCGCTAAAAGTAAGTAAAATGACGACCTTTCTGCTATTAATCTTTTTAGAAACTGACTTTTTTTTTTTTTTTTTCATATTGGACTCCCTTCCAAAATGTAATATTTTGAACTAGGTTGGGCACAGTAATCGTTCGTTACGTTACCGACACTTCGTTCGGCCACTATCCGCGGTTTTGGCTTATTTAAGACCCCCAAAAGTAATTAGACATCTGCCATTTTTGATCAAGTATTGTGGCTAATTTTTAAGTCTAGATGATGTGTTTGTAAGGAGAATGAAATGCAAACTTTAATCAGTGTAAAGGAGAGGACACTCAGCAGCTGCTTCCACATCTGTACTTTGGAGCACTATAGTGTGGGCCACCAGACCCGCCTTTTTTGGGTGTCCCACACAGGTGCATCAGAGTTTATTTGTGGTGCCTCCATGTCCAAAAAATTACATCCAAATGTGAATACTAAACATATTTGGGGTCATAAATAATGCATTTTTCTTTAAATTCCGCACAAACACACACTTGTACCCCACTTCCAAACAATTTAGCCTGTTTTAAGTTTAAAAATGAGATTTTTACAGTGTGATAAATAGACCCTTGGTTTTATTCTCATAGGGGAGAGAAGACTGGGAGGAGGACACTCCAGGGAGCACATGCACCCCACAACTTCCAAGCAACCCCAAACTCCCAAAGATCCACAACCGAAAGATGTGCAGGAAGTTGAGGTGGAGGAAGGAGAAGTGCAGGAAGGAGAGGTGGATGACGTTGTGGATCTGGTCACCACAACAGGTCAGTATCTGACACCACAGCTTAAGGTAAGCGAGGTAGGCCTGCAGAGTTTTATTAATTTTTTTTATGGTTTTTAGGGGATGGAAATGTTGTGAAGGATAGCACACCGTTCTCTGCTGACAGTGCCCTCCGCCTCATCCAGCAAGTGATGGAATGTAGCACGGAACTGGACCTAATTAAACAAAGAATCCATGTGATGGAACAAACATTTAAAGACATTCTCGATGTTTTGGGGAGAATTCAATAAGCCATCCAAACACATTTGTTTTTACATGTTTGTTTTTATATTTTTACTAATTTTTTGAGTAACAAAGCAGCCAAAAATTGAATATGCACACAGTGTGTGAACATGTGCTATCTGCCATCAGGGGATATCCATGTACGTCTTTTGTGGGTGCAACCCCTTCCTCGTATCAAAAGTCGGTGAACTGAGGAAGGGGATGCAGCCCCAAAACACGTCCATTGATCACCCCTGATGGCAGATAGCACATGTTGACAATAGGGATCAGGATTGTAAACTTCCTATTTGCAAAAAATTAAAAATGTGTGCATATTGAATTTTTGGCTGGGCAAGGGGTGGCAGGACCCCATATTAGGACGGGCACATAGAGACATAGTTTGTGTAACTGAATGTCTCAGATTGCTCAGAGGTATCCAATGTTGTCATTTTAGAAATGCAAGTGGTATTTTTGTATTTTCATAAGCCAAAATTTGCCGGGTTGTGGCCAGGCCAACCCCAAAGTAAAAAAAAAAAAAAAAAAAGTGCAGAGAGTAAAATATTTGACCACAAACAACGTGTAGCTTCTTTTTATAATACTCTCTAAGCTTATTTGGTTCTTTTGTAAGGTAACATAGTGAAATTGGTTGTTATTTACTAAAGTAAAATACACTTGCCACTACAAATGCACAAAGACAAACTAGGAGACAGGAAAGAACAAATAATTAAAGGTTTAAACAAGATTTTTATTGGGATACTTAGACATAGGCTGGCATAGGAATTGCCCCCCTACCCATGAAATACTCCATGTATTTGTCCCGAACCACACGGGCATTTTGGGGGGGCAAGCCAAGACGGGCAGATTCCAGGCCCGGAAGGGGATTTGCAGGGGAAAGTCCAGCCTCTGGCAAAACTGAGGCCATATACGAATTAGATTTTTGGCTCAGAAAGTTGTGTAGCACACAGCAGCATAACACTACATAGTTTATTTTGTAGTCCGCCAAGTGGATGGAAGTCATAAAAAGGCGGAACCGGCTGGCCATTATGCCGAAGGCATTTTCAACGACTCTTCGGGCCCTGGCCAGCCGGTAATTGAACACACTCTTCTCTGGGGTCAGGGTCCTCTGTGGAAATGGCCTCATAAGATGCCGTCCGAGTCCGAAGGCTTCATCAGCCAAGAAAACAAAGGGGAGTCCTTCAATATTCCCTGCATCCGGTGGCAATGCAAGGTCGTCACTCTGGAGACGGAGGGCAAACTCCGTCTGGATGAAGGATCCCCCATCGGACATCCGGCCATTCTTCCCTACATCAACATAGAGGAATTCATACCGTGCTGACACCACCGCCATCAGCACAATGCTATGAAACCCCTTGTAGTTGTAGTAGTAGGACCCAGAACGGGGTGGCGGCACGATGCGGACGTGCTTCCCGTCTATGGCACCACCGCAGTTGGGGAAGTCCCACCGCGTGGCAAACTCCGATGCCACAGTCTGCCATTCCTGTGGCGTGGAAGGAAGCTGTGGAGTGAAACAAGATGAAATAATATTAGAAAAACAAAGGCATACATTACAAGCAAATTCTAAACCAAAAAATTAGAGACCAACATCAATCTAATTATACGTTTATTAAGGTGTGTAAAAAAAGTATAATGGAAGGCTCATTTATCATATTCATCACCACCTCTGATGGGCCATTACTAAATTATTTTGGGGGGGGGGAGATGTGTTTGGCCACAGGATAGCATTGCAGTGGCGGTGCGTCCAGAGTGGGCGCTGGAGCACTGTCCCCTCTCTCCTGTGCCCATCACTCAGAACAATACATAGGTTCATGCGTTGCATGAACCTATGTATTGTCTATGCCGCACACTATTCAGGTGGATGGCCTCTTGTAAAGCGACCGACATATGAATAATTGCGTCATTTAGGGGGTTAAAATTGCAGAGCAGAAACAGGTATTAAAAAAGTCTTGCAAATTACAACCTGAGGGATGTAATTGGCTTCCTCAAAGAAAAATCGGGGACGCAAGGAGGGGGCATTCCTTGTGTAAACACTGACAGGCTGCTCTGGCAATCATGTTCACCAAGTCTGTTTAATGGTAACATGATTGGCTGATGCAACATGAAGGGAAGGAGAAGACATCAAGGACAGAAGAAGGATGGCGCTGACCACAAGAAGGTAAGTGCAGGGCTGGGGGGAAACTGGCTGCATTAGAGGGGACTAAATGGCTGCATTGGAGGGGACAACTGGGGGCGTTTATTAGGCAACAGAGCAAAAAAGGAGGAAGTTTATTTCCGAAATTGGGGTTGGAACCCCCCAACATTTGGAGCAACAGGCGCCCCTGCTGGAAAAGTTAGTGAGGGGAAATATTTAGGGAGGATAAAAAAGGGGCAATCTAAAGCTTCCAACATGCATGGGGACAAAGGGGACATTCTCAGCATATTACAATCATGGTAATTAGGGAAGGATGAAAGAAATACAATACATTAGCATGCATGTAATACATAAAATGTGATGTGAAGGGAGAAAACTTACCCTAATATAGTCCTCCTGCAGGACTTGTATAATAGCAGAACAGGTGTCTGGGATTATGAGGCCCAGAGCCTGGGGGGAGATGCCTGTGGTGAACTTCAAGTCCTGAAGACTTCTCCCTGTCGCCAGGTAACGCAACGTGGCGATGAGCCTCTGCTCAGCACTGATGGCTTCCCGCATAACGGTGTCCTTCCTGGTAATATAGGGGGACACCAAAGCCAACAGTTCCTGAAAAACGGGGTCAGACATCCTCAGAAAATTCCTGTAGTCCTCAGGATTATTCTCGACGATCTCCCGCAGCAGAGGCATGTGGCAGAATTGGTCCCGCTGGAGCAACCAATTCTTGGTCCATGAACTCCTCCTCACACCATTCATGGACTGGTCTTGGTCCAAAACAAGCAGACCAACACCAAGCGCACGCACAGCACGAACTCGACGACGAGAACGTCCAGGCGACATGGCTAGGAAACGGTCGTCTAATCAGAACGTACAGAACAGAACGCACTTTAGAACAGCAAGGCCTATGAATAACGAACTGAAATTCAGAAACGAACAGGCAATAACGCACTGTAAAACAGATACGACCTGCCTAGACGCCCTGAAAGTCAAGATACGAACCCACAAGCACAAACTGAACCGCAGAAAACGATCTGAAAAGTACGAAGACTGAAAAGCGCGAATCGTCTCTTCCCAAACTTTTACTTCACACGCGGTAACACGAGATCAGCAAAAGCAGCCCAAGGGGTGGCGCCAAGAAAAAAGATCTTCCCCTTTATAGTGCCGTCGTACGTGCTGGACGTGAGCGCAGAGAACCACGAGGAAATTGGAAAATGACAGTGTGTACGCATAGAAAGCTTGACGAGAAAATCGACAAGCTTAACAAGAATCTCGTCGAAAAAAACGACGTGTTTTTTACGACGAGAAAATCGGTCGTGTGTACGAGGCCTTAGGCTTAGGACTAGTCTAGGTTAGAGCTAGAGTTGAACCAAGGCTACCATTGGGATTAGAGCTTGGGATAATGATCCACCAAAACCAGCAATTTTAGCAGATCAGGTGAAATCATTGATTATGATTTTACAAAGCCAGGCTGGATGCTTTTCACAACACAGAATATCAAAAACCTTGCCTCCACATATCACCCCATATCTCAATTGCCAAAAAGACTGGGCAGGGTATTTTTGAGAAAACAATATTAACCCTCCTGGCGGTATGATTATTTCAGATTTTAGGTGCTGAAAGTGGTACCATTATTTTGCATGGAAATGTGGCGTTTTATATTGTAGGCCTGTAATTCTTATGAATAACTTACTTAAATCTGTCCAAACAAGAGTCTAGTAGACATCCCGGGTATGATAAAGTTTGAAACACAAAATCATAAATTATAATATAATAAATAATAACAAATAATAATTTAATAATAATTAATAATACTTTTTATTCAATACATTTTAGTAAATAATATAATCAAAAACACAGATTTTTTTTTTGCTCAAACAAGGGTGCAATATTAGAAGTCATATTGCGTCAGTAAACGTCTCGGGTATGGAAAATTTTAAAACAAGGTACAGCACAAAGTCCAACGTCACAACCGGGACAATAGAAGCTGGTTTCTTTTTGGATTTTCCTTCTGGAGTCATCACGCTTGGAGCAGAAAACCACACACATCCTTGTGGGTGCTGTCTTCTTTTCAGTTGGTGGAATGTGGTCCATAAAGTGACGACCAGTCAGGCATTCCGGGTTCACAACGCCTGCAGCCCGACGTCAAGATCTGTTTACAGCCGTTGGCATCTGGTGCTTTAGAAATATGAGTTTGGCAACCTTTCACACAAAGTTTGCATGAATCATAGGCCTGTCACTCTTTTTTTTTCAGAAGAATGAATGCATTCCACAGGCACTGTTCCAGAAGATGCCTGAATATTTTTTTATAATATTTTTTTTGTTGCTTCCTCATGGCTGGATAAAAGGTCATGGCCTGGTCAGCCCTGTCCACACCTCCCATGGTATTGTTGTAATCCAACACGACCTGTGGCTTCATTACATCTTTTCCACTACTGATATGTACCATGACAGTAGAGGTGTTGTGAATGGTACTCAGAAGGCACACGTCTCTTTTGTCACGCCATCTCATTGCCATCATTTATCCTTTTTGCCAGGCAACTGTTTCTCCTGCCTTGAGTTTTTTATTGGCAAAGGTTGGCGGCATGTCACGCCGATTAGGCCTAACGGTCCCATAGGCATCCGTCTTGTTCAGAAGGAGGAACTCATAGAGTTCTGGGGACGTATAAAAATTGTCTGTGGTGACACAGTAGCCCTGGTTCAGCAATGGCTCAATCAAAGAAAGAACCAAAGTGGTTGCCATTCCAAAACTGCTGAATCGTTCGCTGAATTTGGTCCCTCTGCCGGTGTACAGGACCGAATTCCAGATGTACCCAGTGCTGGATTCACACAGCATAAATGATTTTATACCAAAACGAGCTTGCTTTGATGCAATAAACTGTATCCAGCTAAGTCTACCTTTGTAGGCCATAAGACTTTCATCAATACTTATGTTTCTGTCCGGCACATAGGTCTGCTGGAAATTCTTCAGAATAAGTTGATAAATATCCCAATTTTTTTTAATTTTTGGAGCTGGATGAGAACTCTCATCAAAGTCTTCATTATTTGCAAATTGCAAATATTTCATTATGAGCGAAAATTTGTATTCCGACATAACGGTGCCAAAAAAAGGAATGGCCAGCAATTTGTTGGTTGTCCAGTACCATTTCTGCAGGGGTTTCCCCACCACTCCCTGAAGTATTATAAGGCCCAGAAACTTCCAGATGTCCTCTCTGGTTACCAGTTCTCATTTTCTGGTCCTTGAAAAGCGCTGATGGGTAGCAGCTTGTTGCTCCTGGTAGGGATTCGTCTCCATAACAATTTTGGCAATTGCTTCATCAGTCAAAAAGAGCTTGAGGTATGCCAAGGGGTTATCGTCCTCAACATCCACTTTGATCCCAGGTGCTCCTGTAAACGGAAATCTTGGGGGTGCTACGTGCTCCGTACCGCAATCAATCGAGCACCAAGTTCGCACATCGCTGGGCACAGGCGCAGGATCGTCGCTAAAATCGCTTTCTGCGTCTGATGACGAACTTTCCCACGAGTCGCTGTCACTCAACTCCTCTGCAACCCATTCTGTGTCGCTGTCGCTGTTTTCCAGCAGGTTATATCGTGATTTTGAGGTGGAGGCGCGCTTTTTTGATGCCATGATCGCTGTGCAGTTTACAGACACAAAGTAAAGTAAAATTGCAGACAAGGGCACTTGAGAAAGCACTGGTGGGCAATCTAAGGTCACTTTATTTTATTTTGTATTGTAATCCAATAGGATTAAATTGTATCAGTGTGTTTGTGGTTTTATACATTTGAATTTGCCACTGGTTCCGCCCCCCTGCGTCGCGACGCTCGCAGGGAAGGGAATCCAGGGCACACAGTGTATCGGGCGGAAGATCCGGCCTCCGCACACTGCAGAAATACATTGCGGGATCCAGGGGACAAGGTAAGTAACCTCTCCCAGGATCCAGCGATGCAACCCCGAGTGTGGCTCGGGGTTACCGATAATGGCACTAAAATCTCACCCCGAGCCACACTCGGGAATACCGCCAGGCTGGTTAAGCTGAACTCCGGCAATGATATATTTTGAATGTTTGCTTCAACCACTTCGGCCCCGGAAGGTTTAACCCCCTTCATGACCAGGCCATTTTTTGCGATTCGGCACTGCGTTACTTTAACTGGCAATTGTGTGGTCGTGCAACGCTGTACACAAATACAATTGATGTCCTTTTTTTCCCCCACAAATAGAGGTTTCTTTTGGGGGTATTTGATCACCTCTGTCGTTTAAATTTTTTTCGCTATACTGTAAATGAAAAAAGACTGACAATTTTGAAAAAAATATATATATATATTTTTTTACTTTATGCTATAAAACATATCCAATAAAAAAATCTAATTTCTTAATCAATTTAGGCCAATGTGTATTCTGCTACATATTTTTGGTAAAAAAATCCCAATAATATTGATTGGTTATAAAAGTTATAGCATCTACAAACTAGGGGATATTTTTTATGGAATTTGTATTTTTTTCTTTTACTATAAATGGCGGCGATCAGCAATTTTTAGCGGGACTGTGACATTACGGCGGACAAATCAGACACCTTACTGACACTTTTGACACTTTTTTGGGGACCAGTGACACTAATACAGTGATCAGTGCTAAATAATATGCACTGTAACTGTATTAATGGCACTAACAGGGAAGGGGTTAACATCAGGGCAATCAAAGGGTTAAGTGTGTTCCTAGGGAGTGCTTAGCAGAAACACAAGGGGGCTGATTTACTAATAACAGTGCGCTGCGCTGGTTCTAACCTTAATTGGTGCACCGGATAACTCCTTCACTGGGCGCAGAAGACGAAGCCCAGGACCCCGCTAGCAAAAGAGCTGGAAGAAGATAGCGGGGCGCCCGGCAGGAAGACCCCCGTAGTCGGAAGAAGATGACGAGGAAGCCCGGGACCCCGCTAGCAAAAGAGCTGGAAGAAGATAGCGGGGCGCCTGGCAGGAAGACCCCCGGAGCTGCCTAATAAATTACTCTAAAAACCTGTGTTGTGTTTTTTATTAACTTTTTTTGCCACCAGGTGAATGGGTGGGGGTACGATGTACCCCATACTCATTCACATAGGGTGGGGGGCCAGGATCTGGGGGCCCCCTTATTAAAGGGGGCTCCCGGATTCCGATAAGCCCCCCGCCCGCAGACCCCGACAACCAACGGCCAGGGTTGTCGGGAAGAGGCCCTTGTCCCCATCAACATGGGGACATCCTCCCCATGTTGAGGGCATGTGGCCTGGTACGGTTCAGGAGGGAGGGGGGCCGCTCTCTCGTCCCCACCTCTTCCCCTGCGGCCTGCCAGGTTGCGTGCTCGGATAAAGGGTCTGGTGTGGATTTATAGGGGGACCCCATGCTATCTTTTTTTTAAGTTTGGCGGGGTTCCCCTTAAAATCCATGCCAGACCTGAAGGGCCTGGTATGGATTTATAGGGGGACCCCCACGCTATATTTTTTTTTAAGTTTGGCGGGGGTTCTCCTTAAATTCCATACCAGACCTGAAGGGTCCCCTTTGAATCCATACTAGACCCAAGGGCCTGTTTTTTTCCATTTTTTTTTTTTTTTAGAGCCGGCAATGTTTATTTTTTTACATTTCCTTTAACAACCAGCTATAAGCAGGTTAAAAAAAAAATGCCGCAAATTCGCGGTACTTGCGTTTTGGATGCGGGTCCATTGAATTCTATTACATCCAAAACACTGTTTTTGGCCTGGAAAAAAAATCTGCAGTTGCGTTTAAACTCGTTTATCACAAAGCCCACGTTTCAGACGCGGGTACCGGCGTTTAGACGCATTTTAGTTTAGAAGCGTTTTTAAAGGTGACCTATTTTTTTACATTGATAAACTCAAAAATTAGGGCAAATGAGGAAAAACCATTAAAAAAATATATATACCAGTATATCAAAAAAATAATGCAATTGCTTCCATTGCATTGTGGACAATCCACAACTTGGGGCAGGTGACGTGGCAAGTGGACAATCCACGACTTGGGGCAGCTGACGTGGCAAGTGGACAATCCACAACTTGGGGCAGCTGACGTGGCAAGTGGACAATCCACAACTTGGGGCAGGTGACGTGGCAAGTGGACAATCCACAACTTGGGGCAGCTGACGTGGCAAGTGGACAATCCACAACTTGGGGCAGCTGACGTGGCAAGTGGACAATCCACAACTTGGGGCAAGTGATGTGGCAAGTGACACGCTAAATACAACTACACTGCTGCTCTCTCAGCTGTTGATACTCACTCTGGTCTCAAAAAATAGCTGAAATCGTTAATAATACTGTTTTTGGAGCTTAGGATGGCTCCTTATCATGTTTCCTAACTAAACGCATATAGACGCAAATCTGGTAAAACGCGGCATGCAAACGCCACAAAGCGCGCCTTTCTAAACGCCGCTTTCAAACTTAGTTCTGAACACTTTGCACCAGCGTCCCGTGTACATGGGGCCTAAAAACACCTATGCCATTTACAGCTCAAAAACGCCATGGTGGCCATGAGGCCATAGGCTAACATGGAGAGACGTTTTTAAGCTGCAAAAAACACTCAAACAAGCGGCTTGAAAAACGTCCGTGTGCATGTAGCCTTATATTAACCACTTGCGCACTGGCCACTTAAACCCCCTTCCTGCCCAGACCAATTTTCACATTTCAGCGCTGATGCACTTTGAATGACAATTGCACGCTCATACAACACTGTAACCCAATGAAAATGCATTAATTTTTGGCACACAAATAGAGCTTTCTTTTGGTGCTATTTGATCACCTCTGCGTTTTTTTGTTTTCTATAAATACAAAAGACCGAGTTGAAAAAAAAATGGATATTTTAACCACTTCAGCACTGGGCCTATTCTGGCACTTCTCTCCTTCATGTAAAAATCATACATTTATGGCTATAAAATTACTTCAAAACCCCAAACATTATGTATGTTTTTTTAGCAGACACCCTAGGGAATAAGATGGCGGTCATTGCAAATTTGTATCTCGCTCGGTATTTGCGCAATACATTTTCCAACGCCTTTTTTTTTGGTAAATAAATGGTTTCATGAATGTAAAAAAATTACAAATCAGTAAAGTTAGCCCAATTTTCGGGGATAAAATTTTCGGGGATAATGTGAAAGATGTTGTTATACTGAGTAAATAGATACCTAACATGTCATGCTTTAAAATTGCGCAAACTCATGGAATGACACCAAACTTCAGTACTTAAAAATCTCCCTAGGCGATGCTTTAAATTTTTTTACACGTTACCATTTTGGCATTACAGAGGAGGTCTAGTGCTAGAATTGTTGCACTCGTTCTAACGCATGCAGCAATACCTAACATGTGTGGTTTGAACGGCGTTTACATATGTGGGCGGGTCTTACGTGTGTGTTCGCTTCTGAGCGCGAGCTACCGGGGACATGGGCGTTTTTTCTTTTTTTGGATTAATTTTTTTTTCTTTTTTACTTTTTTGTATTTCTTACTCTTTTTTTACCTTTTTTGTTTTTTGGATCACTTTTATTCCTATTACAAGGAATGTAAACATCCCTTGTAATAGGAATCTATTGTGACAGGTCCTCTTTATGGAGAGATGCAGGGTCAATAAGACCCCACATCTCTCCTCCAGGCTGGAAAGCATGAGATCGGTCAAAAAATTCACCAATCTCATGCTGACAGCCAAGATCACGGCTTGGTTTACATACGGGAACCCGGCGTGATGTCATAACGTCGCGCCCTGGCCTCCGACGGTCATAGAGATGACTGGTGACCATCTGGTCACCAGTTATCTCTATGCTTCCCATCTGGCGCCAGCCAAATCGTTCTCCGAGCCCAAGATGGCACGGGAGAGCCCGGAGAAGCACCGGATGGCGGCGGGAGGGGGGAATGTCCCCTCCCGCCGCCTATAAGAACGATCAAGCGGCGGAACTGCCGCTATGATCATTTTTATCGTGCACAGAATCGCCGGCTGAAAAGAATGATATCTGAATGATGCCTGCAACTGCAGGCATCATTCAGATGTCACCGCACAAAGCCAAGGACGTCATTTGACGGTAGGCGGTAGGAAAGTGGTTAATATTTAGAACATTTTGACAAAAGGTAATTTTACTCCTTCATTGATGTACACTGATGGGCTGCACTGATGGGCACCGATAAGGTGGCAAGGGTGGGCACTGAGAGGTGGCATTGCTAGTTGGCACTGGTGGGCATTGAGAAGTGGCACTTCTAGGTGGCAATGATGGGCACTGATAGGCAGCACTGCTAGGTGGCACTGACTCGCAGCAGTGGTGGGCATTGATAGGTGGCACTGGCAGGGGCTACTGATTGTCACAGATGACGCAGAATTGCCTCTTCCTCTTCGGGCCCGATGTCCCTTGCACATAAGCCGGTGATTGCCTTTTTTTATGCTCACGCTGTCATCACAAGGAGAAAACAAAAACCATTACCCAGCTTTTGCTTACATCATGTGATCAGCTGTCATTGGCTGACAGCTGATCACATGGTAAAGGGCAGGGATCGGCCCCTTACTTGGATCTGTCATCACCCGAGTCTCAGTGACTCAGTGACCACAGCGCGCGCAAAGGGGACGACGTTTATTGACGGACTCCCGGCAATTGAGGACCATGCCGTGGCTGGCGATCAGTTATAGCGCTGATCTCAAGTGATTAAAGAGGGTCTAAATGGGCCATTGACATGCATCACAATTCAACCTAGGAATGTGTCTTTGCAAAGTTAAACTAAATTAAATCCTTTCTTATTTTTGCTTGGGGATAGAGTGCAGAGGGATTACACGTCTAGACAGTTTTTGGGGATGTCTGCACCCCTGATAAGGTGAAGACAACGCCCAAATTTGGCCACTTTATCCTTCCAAATAATTCACTTCCTGTCACATAGCCACACAGGAAGTGAGGGGAAATCCCTACCAATGTCTTTCCTTGGGGACACACAGGTCAACCTAAATACTTTCCCCATTATGTACATTGCACTCCAGCATTTTGTGGGTTACACCCCAAATTATTAGGTTTTTTGGACTTTGGGGTTTATTTCATAAAGGCAAATCTACTTTGCACTACAAGTGCTCTTGCTGGATATCTGAAAGGGAAATGCAAGCAAACAAAAAAACACCATCTTTGCTTTTACATGATTGGATGTTACAATCACCAGTGATCCCTCAGATTTTCAGCAGCTACACTTTTACTGCAGAGTGGATTTGTCTTTACTAAACCCCAAACTACCCAATGATTTGGGGTGTACACAACAAAGTCCTAGAGTGCAATCAGCTTAATGGGGACACTAGTTAGATTGATCTGTGTCCCCAAGAAAAGACATTGGTAGGGTTTTACCTTCACTTCCTGTTTAGCTGTGTGACAGGAAGTGAAGCCAATTTTACTACAAGGGGACACAAAGCCCAACCTTTAAAAAAAATAAAATAAAAACACAAGCAGGGGTTCTAACACTTACTTTGTTTCCCTCAAAATGCCCACAATTAGAATTGTATTGCCTTGAGCTATTTTTAAGTGCAGTGCTCTAAATCAGTGCTTCTCAAGTGCCCCCAACAGGCCATGTTTGCAGGTTTACCTTCATCTTGCACATGTGCTTTAAATCACAGTCAATGGTTTGGTATTTTGGACAGCAATTCTCCATGAGATAAATTCACAAAACATGTCCTGTTGGGGGTACTTGAGGACTGAGGCTGAGAACCACTGCAGTAAAAAAGGAAAATTGAATACTTACCGCTCTGTATTTTTCATTTCCTGGTGACTCTCCATGGCAGCACACAATACATGCATATGCTAGCATGAAGGCACCAGGGTAGACAAATCACACCTGTTTTGACATGCCAATCAGCTGTCACATTTGTTGCAAAGAAAACGCAAAACAATCCTCAAAACTTTGCATCAAATTTTATTGGTCAACAAAACAAAGAATAAGAAAAAATAAGAAATTAAAAATTAAAAAACAGGGTCAATTAGAAACAGTTACAGACTCACAACATCTTGATAAAGATTTGGCTAAATAGTGCAGCACAGACAATTAAATCAAAGTGAACAAACGACAAACATTAACAACATCAAAATTATTTCAGGGGAACATTTCCCCCACACAAAAAAATACAATCCACAAAATAAACCAAACACCTGTTTTGCAAAGACATAGCAAATAAAATACATGTGTTACAAACTCGATAAGGACAACAAAATGTACATTTTACACACACACTCACGCACACACTCACTCACGCACGCACGCACACACACACACTGCAATGAGGGAATCCTAACTGTGAGTTTTATATAACCTATGTTTGTGAGCTAATGAGGCAATTGAAAACACATGCACAGTCCATGAAACACCCAAAATGCAAGTTCACCCAATGTAGAGACTGAACTTCAAAGTGGCTACACCTGTTAAGGATGTCCTTCAATTACTAACCCATACAAACACTCTCTGAACATGCCCAGAAATATCCAGGTGCTGTTCACACACAAAAAGCACCCCAAAAAAATCTAAGTCCCTGGGCATGCACATAACAACACAAATGCAGCTATCAGAAAATAACCCCTACCCCTGTCCAAAATTAAGCACATCATCCAGCATGCTACAAAATTAGGGATGGGACAATCACCCCCCCCCCCCCACCAACAAATACCATTGCAGTCTATGGGAACTGACTTGTTAATTTTGCTAGTCCCCACTTGGCTGGCTTTTCTTCTAGTTATTGGCCTTAAAATGGGGGCCCAGGTCCCACCCTAAGGGACATATATCAATGTCACCAATTTGGACAACACCAAAAACAAAACAAAGAGAAGTGCCTTTAAATATGCCAAATTGCTTAAGGGCTATTTCACACCACATGCAGTCCATTGTGTTTTTATGCATCAAAAATGCATGGAAAGTTGGTTATATGGTTCTAAATGGCAGTGTTTGTTCCAGTGCAATCCAGTTCCCCAAAAAAAGTAGAACATGCTGCATTTTACCTGCACTGGACTGTACTGGAACGCAGCAAAACGCATCATAAACGCACTGGAATGCACCGGAAAACACCTAAATGCACCAAAAACGCACTGGAACACACTTGTCCTTCTCTTTGGTTAATAAAAAAGAGGGGTGAAAAAAAAGCACTGGACTGCATCAAAAACGTAACAAAAATGCACTGGAACGCATCAAAAACGTGCATGCAAAAAAGCACCTGGAACGCATCCGGATTGCGTTTCTATGGTGTGAACTGGCCCTAGTTCACACCATAGAAACGCAGTCTGGATGCGTTCCAGGTGCTTTTCTGCATGCGCGTTTTTGACACGTTCCAGTGCAGTTTTGTTACGTTTTTGATGCAGTCCAGTGCTTTTTTTTCACCCCTCTTTTTTATTAACCAAAGAGAAGGACAAGTGTGTTCCAGTGCATTTTTGATGCGTTTTTGATGCAGTCCAGTGTTTTTTTCCCCCTCTTTTCACTTAGGCAAGTGTGTTGCAGTGCGTCTTTGGTGCATTTGGGTGTGTTCCGGTGCATTCCAGTGCATTTTTGGTACGTTCCGTTGCGTTTTTGATGTGTTTTACTGCAGTCCAGTACAGTTCTGTACCTAAAAAATGCAGCATGACCAATTTTTTTTTTCCTTTATGAAATGCACTGGAACGGACTGCAGTGGTGTGACCTATGCCATTGGCATTAATGTGATCAACTTTCTTTGCGTTTTTGATGCATCAAAAAACGCACTGCACTGCATCCGGTGTGAACTGGCCCTAAATATCATACCTGGGGGGTGTCTATAGTATGCCTGTAAAGTAGTGCATGTTTTCCATGTTTATAACAGTTCGAGAGCAAAATGACATTTCTAAAGTAAAATAATAGTCATTTAAAAGTCCTCGCGGCTGTAATGAATTGCTGGTTCCCGTCAATACAGATAAAAGTCATTGAAAGTCTTTGATAACACAAAAAAAAAGTGTGGGGGTCCCCCAAATTCAATTACCAGGCCCTTCAGGTCTGGAATGGATATTAAGGGGAACTCTGCCGCAAATTAAAAAAAAAATGCGTGCGGTTTTCCCAAATATCCATACCAGGCCCTTCAGATCTGGTATGGATTTTAAGGGGAACTCCACCCCAAATTTTTTAAAAAAATGGCGTGGAGTACCCCCAAAAATCCACACCAGACCCTTATCCGAGCACGCAACCTGGCAGGCCACAGGAAAAGAGGCGGGACGAGAGAGCGCCCCCCTCCCTCCTGAACCGTACCAGGCCACATGCCCTCAACATGGGGAGGATGTCCCCATGTTGATGGGGACAAGGGCCTCATCCCCACAACCCTTGCCCGGTGGTTGTGGGGGTCTGCGTGCAGGGGGCTTATCGGAATATGGAAGACCCCTTTAACAAAGGGGACCCCCAGATCCCGGCCCCCCCTGTGTGAAATGGTAATGGGGTACAAATGTACCCCTACCATTTCACAAAGAAAGTGACAAAAATGTAAAAAATGACAAGAGCCAGTTTTTGACAATTCCTTTATTAATGTATTTTCCTTTCTTCCATCTTCTTCTTCCATCTTCTTCTTCCATCTTCTTCTTCTTCCTTCTTCTTCTTCCATCTTCTTATTTTCTCCATTCGGGTTTCTTCCTCCATCTTGTTCTTCATCTTCATCTTCATCTTTATCTTCATCTTCATCTTCCTTCTTCCTTCAGTCTTCTCGTCTGCATCTTGCTCCGGCGTCTTCCCTTCTTCTTTCTTCGGCCGCTCCGTTTGAATTGGAGGTTCCCGCTGTGCGACGCTTCAGTTCTTCAGTTCTCCTCTGGGTCCGCTGCCACCCGGTGACCCCGCCCCCCTCTGACGCACATGGATTTCACTGGGACTTTCCCCGTGGTGTCAGAGGGGGGTGGAGCCACTGGGTGGCAGCAGACCAAGAGGAGAAATGAAGAACTGAAGCGTCGCACAGCGGGAACCTCCAATTCAAACGGAGAGGCCGAAGAAGAAAGAAGAAGCCGGAGCAAGATGCCAGACGAGAAGACCGAAGGAAGAAGGAAGATGAAGATAAAGATGAAGAGGAAGATGGAGGAAGAAACCCGAATGGAGAAAAGAAGAAGATGGAAGAAGAAGAAGATGGAAGAAGATGGAAGAAAGGAGAAGACATTAATAAAGGAATTGTCTAAAACCAGCTCTTGTCATTTTTTACATTTTTGACACTTTCTTCGTGAAATGGTAGGGGTACAATGTACCCCTTACCATTTCACACAGGGGGGGGGGCGGGATATGGGGGTCCCCTTTGTTAAAGGGGTCTTCCAGATTCCGATAAGCCCCCCACCCGCAGACCCCCACAACCACCGGGCAAGGGTTGAGGGCTTGTGTCCTGGTACGGTTCAGGAGGGATGGGGGGGTGCTCTCTCGTCCCCCTCTCTTCCCCTGCGGCCTGCCAGGTTGCGTGCTCGGATAAGGGTCTGGTGTGGATTTTTGGGGGAAGTCCATGCCATTTTTTTTTTACATTTGGGGTGGAGTTCCCCTTAAAATCCATGCCAGATCTGAAGGGCCTGGTAGGGATATTTGGGGGAACCCCACGCATTTTTTTTTTAGTTGCGGCGGAGTTCCCCTTAATATCCATTCCAGACCTGAAGGGCCTGGTAATGGAATTTGGGGGGACCCCCACGCTTTATTTTTTTTGTTATCAAAGACTTTCTATGACTTTTCTCTATATTGCCGGGAGCTGACAATTCATTATAGCCGCGGATGCTTTTAAATGCCTTTTTTTTTCCTTTAGAAATGTCATTTTGCTGGCGCACTGGGAAGTTCAGAGCTGCGCCTGTTCAACTTATGCAAATTGGTTTACGTGACTTGACATTTACTAAGATTTTGCCGGCGCAGTGTCTTGGCGCAAGAAAACAAGGAAAATTCCCGCGCTGAGCTCAAAAAAACCTCCCGCAGCTCGAATCGTACTTGCCGGCGCAGCGGGCTGGTTTTGAAAAAGTTACTTTCTCACTCTATTTTGGGCATATTAGTTATTTGGGCAGGTGTCCCTACACTTCCTCACATCACCCCACATCACCCCCATTATATTCTCACTTCCAGCTTCTTTATATTTATAGTTTAACATGCCGTGCGCCAGGTCCATTGTGGCGCACTGAGCGCCTCCTCCCGTCCGCCGACAACACTATAGTAAATGGCAAATAGGGCTGCGCTACAGGCGCTAATGTTTTGTAAATACCAAAACAGCCATTGCGCGCGCAGATGCGCCGATACTCATGGCGCAAACGTTTTGTAAATCAGCCCCAAGATCTCCATCTTCCTACCTTACAGAATAGCTGTTCTGCCTGTGAATGATTGGTGGGTCCCGGCAGCCATCGCTGCTTCCGTACCCCATACATTTCTGCTCCTTCTCACTTCCTAGTCCAACCACAGAACACTTTACATTCATTCATTGAGAAAATGCGATGAATTATCTAAATCCCTGCTGTGCCAACCAAGTGAGCACCCAGAAGATTGTGGCTATCACTGTATTAGCTCAGGACACTACAGTGATTTACAGCCTGTCGTGCTTATGAGAATAATTTTCCTGCACAGTATTTATAAATTAGTAATTTTTAAACGATAATATTTTTAAGATACAGGATCAATCAATATGAACACAAACTAAAAAAAGGAGATTTATTCACCAGACATGTATTCATCCAAAATAGTTATATATATTGGAAGACAAAAACAATTGTTACATAAAATCAAGAAAACTAATTTTGTTAATGGCAGTGTTGTACTTTTTTAAATGACACAGAAATTATAAAACTTCCCTGTAGAATCAATAACCAAGTAAATATAACGATTAGACAGAACGTCTGTTTTTTTTGTTTTTTTTTTTGCAATAAAATCTTTTTATTAAAGAAAAAGAAAATGACATAAACAAAAGATCACAGATGCAATGTTATACAAAATATAGGCCACAGTTGCAAATACTGTAGATCCACAATGGAACAAAATATTAACCTTATATCAAAAGCATATTGGACAATACGGAGTATTAAAAGGTGTAATCTTTTAGCAGAGAATATTGCATATGAGATAGGAAACAAAACAGTAAAATAAAATAGAATAAAACAATAAGCCCTGTACACACGATCGGTTTTACCGATGAAAACAGTCCGATTAACTTTTTTCATCGGACAAACCGATCGTGTATGGGCCCCATTGGTCTTTTTTACATCGGTGTTAAAAAATAGAACATGTTTTAAATTTATCCGATGGAAAAAAAAAACGATAGCAAATTACTATCGTCTGTGGGGAACTCCATCGGATAAAAAACCCACGCATGCTCAGAATCAAGTCGACACATGCTCAAAGGCATAGAACTTAATTTTTCTTGGCTCGTCGGAGTGTTTTACGTCACGGCGTTTGGGACGATCGTTTTTTTTGACTGATGGTGTGTAGGCAAGACTGATGGAAGTCAGCTTCATCGGATTTCCGATGGAAAAATCGATCGGTTTAAAATTCATAGGAAATCCGATCCTGTGTACAGGGCTTTAGAGAGAACAATCAGTGAGGATGCTTGGTGAGGGTGTCAATGGTCCAAATGGTTCGGCAGTGCCACTGCAGGACTCAGAACGTCTGTTTTTCACAAATTCATCCTTTAATAAACTGCAGGTAAGTAAGGGATCAATAACGTGAAATAAAATTAGACGTTTGCTATGTCAATAAAGTGGAATCTATAAAAATTATAATGAAAAATTGAAGCTTAGAGAAAAATCTACAAGGCGGTTATCGACTCGAGAGAAATAGTTATCCAACTGTATATAATAATCAATAAATGAATATTTAAGATGACACAGTTAAATATAAGGTAAAAATCAATACGACATAATTACCCTTTCCAATATGGCTACTGGTTTGAAATGATGGTTATCAGAGTTTTAAAGAGGCTACCGTTGTTTCCAAGATGGCTTCTGCCTAGAGAGGGATTACATCTTGCGTCCTCAGAGCTTCAAAGTATAAGGTGTCAATGAATCTTCATGAATGTGGAGATATGAGTCGATGAATGAAGTCTGTGTGTCTGATTAAAGCAGTGTTCCAGCCGCAAATTAGTTTTTTTTTAAAGTCAGCAGCTACCTGTCCTGGGCGCCCGCGATGTCGCCCCCCCCCCCAAGGCCGATCTGTCCTTTGGATCGTGTGCTGGCCCCCGCCATCCTCACTAAGGGAAACAGGCAGTGAAGACTTTCGGCTTCACTGCCTGTTACCTACTGCGCATGCGCGAGTCGCGCAGGGCTTTGTAAATGGAAGGCTGTCTTATGGGACACACACAGGTCCCAGAAGACAACGAGAGGAGGAGAAGAATGAAGAGTAGCGCATTATAGGAAGTGGCAGATTAGGACGATCTGCCTAGCAACAGTCATTTCTGGTAAGTAAATTATTATTTTTTAAATGTTTTTTAAAAAAATTTAAAGAGCGTGTTTATGTAATTTTTTTTTTAGGGTGGACCTCTGCTTTAAGTGTCTTTCTGCATCCATCTTGATCCTATATACAATTTTGGACAATAGGCTCATAAAAAATTATAATAAGCCTAGCCCAGAAGGTGTAACTTATTTTTCATTGGTTGAAAGATCTATTGATTACATTTTTGTAGATGTAAGTAATGCCACTTTCAACCACTAAGCATGTTCAAGGGCAGCAATACTTGTTCTGAAATATCTGCTTGTATAGTGGTGCTTTTATATATATATATATATATATATATATATATATATATATATACACATATATATATATATATATATATAATATATATAATATTTAGGAATTCTGGTAATCAGTACAATGTGAGGGTATAATTTTACTCATCAATATCACATAAAATTATTTTTTATATGGATAAATATGTTACTCTTGTAGATACTATGAGTACTTATTCATCTAGGTAAAAACACATGCTATATGGGTATATTTATGTAGACATGGTCACGATATATATATATGTAGCACACAGATCCCTGTCCTGCTTACCTCCACTTGCAGGATAGGACACACCATGCCACATGCCCAGTATCCTCCATGTTGTAGAGGGTGAGTGGTGTTAACAGTTTTGGGTCCTGCAGCGAGTTACCTCGTTCCGTTGGTTCTCGTCCCTAGAGTGTAGGGAAAAGTATATTTTCTCTCTTAAGAAGGCCAATGTCCAGACAGTGTTAAACTCTAACAGACAAGTTTATTTTCTCTATGCTAGTAACTTAGTAGAAAAATTTGAAGACAGAGATAGAGTTGAATAGGGAGGGAGGTTCAGGCACGCCGCACTTATATGAAAAAGAAAGGGTAGGGGGCGCTGGTGACCAAAAAGTAAACTACAACTAACAAAAATTAAATAGAGCTAGTCAGCCACAATATAAATAAATCATAAACACATACATTAAATAAGCAATAATGTGAACATGTATGCAATAGTAATAAATTGCTGGTAACAACACAATCCTAAAAAAGGAAGATACCAATAAATCGTGTCAAATATTAAAATTATGACAACAAATATAACCAATAAAAAGAAAGTGAACAATTATTGGTGATGCTTGGTAATCCAGTGATAAATCCATAAAAAGTAATCCAATTAAATCTTGAAGTGACACCTTCACCACAAAAAGAAGGCACCCGAAGTGAAATGGATGGATGGCCGCTTACCCCTAGATGTTGACCCCCTTAACTAAAAGGAGGTCAGATGCGCTTATTGCAAGATTCCACTTGCCAGATCAGAGGATGTATTCCTGGAACAGTCTGACTCCCCAAGGCATGGCTCAGATAGGAATATGCGGACAAAAACAAATAATGCCAAGAATAGTGTAGTCCCGTTTATTTAAGTAAAATCAAGATAAAAAGAAAAGCCAAATGGCTGCTTACATTTTGTAGTGCCTTAGCCTGGCACTGAGGCTGAAAGGCATGTAGTAAGCCGAATTGGTCCGTCCGTCCGTCTGTTAGGAGCCTGGCGTGAGTTCCACCTATTGCAGCAACTAACCAGCTGGACCGGAAGTAAGATGGAAGCGTGACCAAGTACCGCCTCGATGTACGTTTTGTTTAACACGTCAGCAGGAAGCATACTGGGTCACTGGATAAGCGGTCCTATAAATGCTTGTCAATCAAGCAATAGAAGAAAGGTAATTATGTCAGCCTCAGTACCGGATCATAGGCGCTAACGTGGGACACAATAATACAGCATAGAATATAAAAATAAAAAAAAACGGGCCATACATTTATGTAAAGGGTGACACAAAACTACCCTATATACACTATATATGCCTAGTTACATACCAGGATAGGAAGCAATAGTTATTGACTAGATATTGGACATAATATGTAAAATTGGTAAAAAGGAGAATTGAAAACAATATAATTAAAAAAGTTGACTAAAATATATTAAAATATTTGTATTTTACTAAATATATCAGAGGGAGAATTAATCATTAGTTAAAAAACACTTTAGGTCTAGGTCTACATTGAGTCCCTGTGGCTGCATCATCTGGAGGCGATACGGCCATTGGGTTTCATTTTGGGAGATGGCGTTTTTGAGGTCAGTGCCTCTCCAATGGGACACAGCTCTATCAATTCCATAGAATGTGAGCTGGTGAGGATCTCTGGCATGAAACCGATCAAAGTGGCGTGACACACTGTGATTGGGAAATCCTTTGGAAATGTTGGTAACATGCTCATTAATCCTGACCCTTAGTTCCCGTGTGGTATGTCCCACATACTGTAGGGAACAAGGGCATTCCAGGACATAAGTAACATGTTTTGAATAGCATGTAATCAAAGGTTTAACTGAAAATTCTTGTTGGGTAACAAAAGACCGGAATTTGGTGACTTTTTTACCATGTCTGGTGGTTGTACGGCAGGATTTGCACCTAGTACAATAATGAAAACCTGATCCATCCAAAAATGTAGGTGGTTTTCCTGGAGGATCAGGAACATTAGGTGCTATCATATTTCTTAACCCTGGTGCTCGTCTATAGATGAATTTAGGTCTAGAGGGAAGAACATTAACCAAATCTCTGTCCTTGAGAAGAATTAGCCAAAATTTGTGAAAGGTGCGCTCAATAGTTTTGTACTGCCTATGAAAACCAGAAACAAAGGCTAATTCCCCCTGAGGAGGTATTTTTTTCCTCGAAGTTAAAAGTGTCTCTCTATCCATAATAGCCACTTGATGCTGGGCTTTCTGGAGTACCTGATGGGAATAACCTTTTTCTATAAACCTCTCAGTGAGGATGGAGGCCTGTTCATGGAATTCCGTCAGACTCTCACAATTCCTCCTGATCCGCATAAACTGGCCTTTGGGTATAGCTCCCAGCCATTGGGGGTGATGGCAACTGGTTGTTGGCACAAAGCCATTTCTATCAGTGCTTTTGAAAAAGGTCTTTGAGCTAATTTTGTTGTTTTTCTTAATTAAAGTAAGATCTAGATAGTTGACTGTAACCGTACTCCATTCAGCTGTAAATACAAGACCATATTGATTGTTATTTAGATAATTGATGAAAATTTGTAAGTCCTCATGTGAGCCCTCCCACAGTAGGATAATATCATCAATATATCTTTTATAATACAAAAGAGCTGGCTTGGATTCATGGTAGATGGTTTCATTTTCCCATTTATTGAGTACTATGTTGGCTACACTAGGAGCATACCGAGCCCCCATTGCTACCCCCTTGATTTGGTTATAGAACTTGTCCTGAGCCCAAAAATAATTGTTACCTATGGCTTGCCTAAGACCTTCAACTAGAAAGTCTGTTTGGTCAGTGGTTAGCTTGGATTGCTCTGTCAAAGCCAATCCTACAGCTACTAAGGCATCATCTTGTTTAATATTAGTATACAGCGACTCAATGTCAACTGTGACCATGAGTGTAGTATCTGTTACTGATAAAGTGGAAATAGACTTAATGAGCTCCCTACTATCTTTCAAGTAAGACTTACCCTTGGCTACCAATGGTTGGAGATATATGTCTATATACTCCCCAACACGTGAGTACAGGGAACCTATCCCACTAATAATGGGTCGGCCGGGCGGTTTGACTCTAGTCTTATGAATTTTGGGTAGTATGTAAAGGACTGGGGTGCGTGGGGCCCGTGGAATAAGATATTGAGCCTCCTTCTGATTCAAAATATGTTGATCCACTCCTCTAGAGACCCAATTTGTCAATTGGGTTCTTAGTTTATTAATGGGATCAGATGCAAGTACCCTATAAGTGTCAGCATCATCCAACAGCCGTTGGATCTCTGTATAATAATCGTCCTTGGTGAGTACCACCACAGCACCCCCTTTATCCGCTGGGCGGACTACCAAGTTTTTATTTTGTTCTAACTTTTTAATACCCTCTATTAGTGCACGATTTTTACTGGCCTGTTTAACTTCTACTAGTTTGATTTCATCCTGCACCATATTTTTAAACACCTCTACATGGTGGTGAGTCCCTTTCTTAGGATTAAAAACAGAATTATTTTTCAAACCACTATGTAAAAACTGTTCAGTTACCACTGTGGATGAAACAGTAGAGGTTTGAGAAGCGAAATGTTTTTTAATATTGAGTTTTCTGACATATTTTTCCACATCTATGAATAACTCGAATTTGTTGATGTTTTTATCTGGCGCATACTTTAAACCCTGTGATAAAACTCCCAACTCATGTTCAGAGAGCTCTATATTTGTTAGGTTGAAAATCCCTTTTGTTAACTGTCCCTTGGTCTTTTTCTTACTGGTTCCCCCTCTTCTGCCCCTTTTACGGTAGATTCTTTGGGGTATTGGGGGGTAGTAGGTGGGATTTTGTAGTGTTCTTTCCATCCCCTCCACAACATTTTCACGCGCACTTATATACTCTCGTCGCCACTCAAGTCTGAGTGGGTTTTGCTCACCCGGAAAGATCCCTCTCATGGTTCTAGCAGCCGGAGTGAAACACGAACAATTACTTTAGCTTTGTTTCTCCTAGGGACGTGTTAAAGAAGATCCTCTGCCACAGAACCTTTTAGCTCCTAAGTCCCAAACTTTTCAGCACTTGTAACTAGAGACCATAGGTGCCAATGGGGCACGTTACAAGAGCTTACGGTGTATCACAGAATCCTTCCCTCTGACAGGTAACCAGGCCTCTCCCGAGACGGCGACATCCTTCACCGATCCCCTTAGAAAGGTCCTCCCCTGGTTGCCTCTCCTTCAGAGCGGGTCACCCTCCCACGGGCACCCTGGGATTCCGCTGGTTGGTTGTAGGCCTCAGTTAAAGGTACTGGGCCTACCTTGAACGATGGGGCCTCAGTCTAAAGGTGCCCGGGACCCAGCACATTCACACGCACCTCTGGCCATGAGGGCCACCGAAGGTGGGGTACGTGCAGAGGACGAAGACCCCGCACCAATGGCGTCTGCCCCTTAAGTACCGTCTCCCGGCATGCACAGCAGGTAGACCACGCCCACTGCACGGCTGCCGAGAGAGGACACCCAATCACGCAACATCGCCACCTGCAGGTCAAAGGGAACCGTACGATCAGACAACATCACAGCAGAGCAGAGTCCAATTTTAAAGAAAACAAACAGCCTGAGCCAAACTAATGCTCAGGCTACCCCCTAAATTTCAAACATAGCGGCCCCCAGATATGGGGACCCCACTACATATATATGTCATTCACAATAAAGATTGGGATACTTTTAATATATTTCTGAGTAAGGAAAAAAAAATCAGATATTTCTTTGAATTGCTTATCATGGACTTGGCCAGTCTGACTGACTGACTATTTAGCCAGTTTAGCTGGATAAACAACTCTTGGAGTCTTCTCAATAGTCTCTGTCCAGTGTCCACAGACATTGATTTCGAATGGAGAACAATCAGTCAAGTGTTTCTTTTGTCGACTCAGCTTAGTGGCATCAGGTCTTTTTATCTAACCAAGTGAAAACACTTATTTACTATGTATGTAGGTACATATGTATAGATAGATAGATAGATAGATAGATAGATAGATAGATAGATAGATAGATAGATAGATAGATAGATAGATAGATAGATATGTAGTGTTTGCTGGAAATAACCCAGATCTCCCTTAGTTGTTCAGAGGCCACCAGCCCAGATACAAGTTCCAGAGAACACTGACAAAATTCAGGCTCAGTCTAGGATTATATTTTTGAAGATGTATTGCAGTATACTTGAATAGGAGAGAGGGATGAGAGTGCAGGATACTCCAAAATACACACAGGTATTAGAGAACATATTCCTAAGCAAAATCCTTTAGTAGAAGTATTGCTGGAGGTAGAAGGGACAGCTAGTTAGTCTGGGACTCTGAAAGAGCAGTCATAGTCCTTGTAGCAACCTCTAGCATCTAACCCACAAAGCACAGGCACACCTGGAGCTTTGGCAAAAGGGTCCTACTCACAATGTCCAGAGACAGCGTTTCAACCAGCCTCCCTGCAACACTCTTCAGTGAAAGGGGTCCTTCTCCAGCCAATCTTCCAACGGTAGTATTCTCCAGCAAGTGTCTTTAAGGCTAGATTCTTTGAGGGCCTCAACCAAGTATATGCTCAGGCCTAAAAGCAACCACTCTTCAGTAACACAGGCTGCCTGCCAGAAGCAGAGCCCTCAGGAGGAGAAACTCTAAACAGATCCTCTTAAACAATTTTCCTGGCCATACCTCAGAACACAATGGGTTAACACTTCATCTGGCACCCACATGACCCTCTTTTCCTAGCTGAATAAAAGACAGCCCCTCCCCCACTGAAGTGTTCTTTTTTTTTGGTCTGCTCCAGGCCACCTGTGGATTTCAGTGGTAAGTACTTTGTTTGCTGCAAGGATACCCCCTTACCGCACCGCTCTCCATGTTCAGCCTCTCATGGAGTCGGAAGACCCAGAATGTTGGACGGTAAAGCCTCCTGAAACTGGGTATCCTTTGTGCCGGGTCGCGGGCAAAGTTGCTCAGATAGCACAAATATTTTACAGGTGTGGTATTAGTAAGCTCTAGCAATGTCACCATTGGGATCTTCCTGTCTTGTATAGTCCCGCTCTCCTGGCTTTGTCTTCAGTCTGAAAGTGGCGTTGGATGATGTCACAGAGGGCAGGGAGACGGGCGGCACGGGATAGCGACCGCCAGTCACCAAGCAGCAGCTTAAACAGTCTTAGAACCTCTGGACAGTAGAGGTGTAAAGTTCTGACTTAATACTTGTATGTATCTATAACTGGCCTCTGAGCGAAGTCAGTTCTAATCTGTTACTGTATTTAACACAATGTTGTATGTCAGTTTGATGCAATGTTTTATCCAAATGGAATGCATATGTTCTGGACTCTGTAATGTCAAATATATTTCACACAAAGTTTGTTTTTTGTTTCTTCAAATAAAAAAAAATGTCAGAGTCGGCAAAGGAGTTGGTTTCTCTCCTCTCTCTGCTGTCCTGACAGTTTTCTCTTGTGTGGTAAAGACTTGTTGCTGTTTGCTCCACTGCTGTGCTGTGTGTTCACGGGGGTTAGACAGTCTGACTGTTTTTTGTCTCAGATTCTGTGACTCCTGTCTGCCTCTGGAATGCTGTCCGACCTCACCTGCTGCTGCTTAACTAAGTAGATAAAATTGGATGGGTCTTAAAGAGACAAGGTACCCGTTTTTTTTCTTGGTGACAGAATTATGTTTTTTTTCCATATTTTTTTGCACATATGAGCTCACCACACCTGTCAGTGGCACAGAAGATTAGCGAAGGTACGAGGGGGCGGCGTGGGACATATCTTTAAAAGAGTGCTCAAGGAATTCTCAATGAATGCAGTATGGTGTTTTTCATGATTTTAGGGGCAGAAGCCCTAAACGCAAACACTCCAGAAAATCTAAGATTCGCCAATGGTGATCTGCTGACCAGGACAATGTGCATTCCTCACATTCTCGCACAGGGTGGCTTCCATGCTCCTCAAGCAGCTCACGTGGCAATGGCTCACATGTGTTTACATCAGCGCAATAGAAAATGCCTTGCCCAGCCCTGTAGCAAACATTGGCCATTAATCGGCATGGATTGCCTTAAATGCCAATGGATAAGGAACAGGCAAGACGCAGGCCCAACCATCGCAAACGCAGGCAGATATTTCCAAATGTGTAAAAGGAAGAACTTATTTTCCCATAATGACAGAGAGTTAAAAGCTCATTGATGAAGAATGGGAGATATGTGATAAGAAGACCAATTTATAGTAAATGTCTCCAAGCTTTATCCAATGAAACTGGCTGATGCATGTTTAAGCAACGCACTTCCAGGAGTGTATGGGGCCTGCCAACATCAGGTATGCAAGTGTCTTTGCCTTTTTAATACCTTTAGGAATCCCATGGGTTGAAAAAAATTACTTAAGGCTGGTTCACACTGGATGCAGTCCAATGCGTTTTTATTAGAGTCGAAAATGCATGAACAGTGTTTACCATGGTTTCCAGTGGCCCACATCACACCAGTGCTGTGTGTTTCAGTACAGTCCACTAAAGGAGAACATGTTGCATTTTTTCTCTATGGAACATATCTATAACATGGCAAACACATTGAAAAAGCACCTGAACACTTCAAAAGTGTGCATGCAGAAAAACCTCTTCAACTCATAAATTGTGGTGAACTGGCCTGCAGACTTGCAGAAAATGTATACCGTGGCAGGTTTTTCTAGGGCTGGCACATTCAGTCACAGCCATGAGAGCTTTGTGATTGCGCCACTGGAAGGTGCATGATGCTTCCACACAAGCCCTTTGTAACATTCTCTATAATAGGAGGTTGTTGTTTGGCAAAGCGCTGGACGAAGCGAGGGACAGAAGAAATGTCCAGAATGTGGTCACAGTCTAAAAAGAGGAAGCAGCCGTCTTTTTACTCAAATCGATTGTTCTTCAAAAGGGTTCAGGAGGCCAAATCTAATAGGCCAGGATGAAATTTACCAGATCACAATGAAGGGGGCTCAAACTTCCTGTGTACATGGAATTCAATCAAGAGCAGGCTGCTAGACATTTGGAAAATCCTTTCATTCATGACCAACAGATCTCAAGAAGAAAGAATTACTTCAAGATTACGTATAAGAATTCTACTGCAACAGGTCCATAGTGCTGGTGCCACTAAAAGAAAAAATCTGGGGGTTTCTCCCCATTCTTTCTAGCACCCAAGGCTTCAGGAGCTTTCGCTACTGTCTGGGTTTGAAGAAATCGAATGGGTACATACACAAAAAAAGGTGCAAGATCGAGTCCGTGCAAACAGTCATGACGATAGTTCAGCATGAGGACTAGTTAGAGTCAATCGACCTGCCGGACGTTTACTTCCATATACCAATCAGTGTGTAACACCAGAGACATCTGAGATTTTCAGTGACTGGCTGTGACTTCCAGTTTAGGTGTTTGCCATTTTTAAAATTTGGCATGGTACCAAGAAACTTTTTGAACATTTTGAAGGCAGTAGTGGCAGTAATTTGTCTTTGAGGGTAAGGCCCTGCCATTACTTAGACAATGTTTTGATTGTCACAGGTGTAAGCCAGGAGCTGGCAAAGCAGCACAGCCTTGTCCTAGAAATACTTTTCAGTCAACTAGTGAACAAGCAGGAAAAGCAGTTAACCCCTTCTAAAGCTATGAAGGATCTTGGAGTAGTTTTTCATACCCAAATACTGTATGTCAAGAGGTTTTCCAAAACTGCAAATGAAAATCTGCATATGAAGAGTCATGGAGACAGCATTTATGTCAGTGCGGGATTGCATTTTCCCCATTGGGACATTTTACAGCAGCCATTCCAGTGCTGCCTTGGGCCAGGTGGCACATAAGGGGCTTTTCAATTTGCCTTCCTCTGTCAATAGAATGGGCTGCCTATGGATCAGAAAGTCTTTGTGTCTGCACAAATTAGCAAGAACTGGAGTTTTTGACACCAGTGTGCCTCTTTTGTGGTGTGCCTCTCAGCCCAGAAGATGGAATAATTCTGACGTCGGATGCCAGTCTGCCTCCAGTCTGAAGAGACAAGTGCAAGGCCATTGGAGCTTAGTGGAATGCAGATGCTCTGACTGACTTAAATGTAAGGCAACTTTTTTTTGTCATTGCAAGCCTTTCAGGATCTTTCTACAAGGGGCCCGAGTGAAGTTGATTGACAACAAGACAGCAGTAGCTTACATTGTCCACCAAGAGGGCACCAATTGTCTGTCTTTTCCTGTTACTTAATGTAACATAAACTTTTCGCTGGACGGAGAGCCGCTTACAGGCAGTTAAAGGCAGTCTACTTACTGGGAAAGCAGGATACACTAACAGATCAGTTAGGCAAATTATTTTCCAACAATAAGTACCTCAACTAGTATTGGCTCTATGGTACATTCCAGCGGTAGTTCTCATAGAGAGTCCTCTGAACACACAGCTTCCGGTATTTGTAACAATGTACAAAGGTGAAGTGATAGAAGGTGGATTCCCACTGCCATGGGTTTTGTCCGTTGGTGTTTGTCTTCCTCCAGTGTCCTTGATTATGAACACGTTTATGTCATACAGGTGCTTTCCACCTGCCGAAGAGGCCTTGGTTTTCATTGCAGATGTCATTCAGCACCACCAATCTTGTTTCCGGTCAGACAAGATCTTTTATGCCAACATCAATGACAGCACTCCAATTCAGTGAGACTCTGAATAGCCTGGCTATTGAATCGGCCAGACTAGAGGTGCAGGGATTCTCATCCGAGGTGGTTCAGACCTTGGCGAAGACCACAAGACCATGAACGCTACATATGAGAATATGAAGGAAGCTTGTTCTTTTTGCTCAGTTTTCTCTCCTGTGTCCCCAGCTCTAGACATTTTTACTATTGGCACTTAAGGTTGGTCTGGCATACAACTCCATTAAACTAATGCTTCTTGCAGGCCGTAGTCCATATAAGACCACCAAGGAAATTTTTGTTCCTTTCATGGGACCTAGGTTTGGTTCTGAAAGCGCTTATACAGGCATCCTTTGCTCCAATAGCTTAAAGGGGTTGTAAAGGTTTGTGTTTTTTCACCTTAATGCATCCTATGCATTAAGGTGAAAAAACACACGGCAATCACGGGCCTTCCAGCTCCCCCATTTTACTTACCTGAGCCAGTTCACCTGCTCTGCGCATCCCTGGCGTCCTCTTCTCCACGGAGTCTCGGCGTTGATTGGATAGATTAATAGCAGCGCAGCCATTGGCTCCCGCTGCTGTCAATCAAATCCAATGACGCGGCATCCAGGGGAGGGTTGTGGGGAGGAGCTGCGAGAGCCACCGTGGGACCCCAGAACAGGAGGATCGGGGCCACTCTATGCAAAGCAAACTGCACAGTGGAGGTAAGTATGATATGTTTGTTACTTTTTTTTTTTTTTAACAAAACCTTTACAACCACTTTAATTTCCATTGCAGTCCCTAGTGGTAAAACTAGTTCCTCTGACAGCAGTTGTTTCAGGCAGAAGGATTTTGGAGGTTACAGCACTTTCCTACATAGATCCCTTTTGTGTCTTTTTTTAGTGATACTACGTCCATCTCCAAGTGGTATCCAGTTTCCAGGAAAACCTGGGGGCAGTCCCTCCAAGTATTCACATGGAGTTACTGAATATACAGCAGGAAGACTTCAGGTCCTTACACAAGTTGCTATTAGTGTACATGCAATGATCAAAGATCTGAGGAAAGTGGACAATCCTTTTCATTTCACCATCAGGTTCTTGAGTCATCTTCTATTGGTTCACCAGGCTGATTAGATTTGCATGCAGGAAGTCGGCCTTTCTGCTCAGGAACAGGGGCAAGCTCCTTCGAACTGAGGGGTGGCAGCCTTTGGGGCAGTTATGCCAGGATGTCAGTGAAGAGTATATGAGAGATGGCTAGCCCTTCATTCAACTTTACAAGCTAGGCGTGCAGTCGGAAAGTTCTGCAAAGTTTGGGACGAGACATATAAATAATTTTTTGTATTTGGCAGCTTTTCTGCAATTGTCAATGTTTCTTTTCATGTGTTCTCTCCCACCCATTTATTCAGCTAGTTAAATCCCATTGTGTGCTGACGTGAGGTATGGAATATGGAAAATTGTTATCAAATACTGTAATTTTCCTTTCCTGGCCTATCCTCATGTCAGCACAGGACTCCCTCCCAAGTGGCCTATTGCAGGCTAGATTATCAAACATGTCAGTGAGGGAGGGGCTGTCTTTTATTCAGCTAGGAAAAGGTGGTCATGTGGGAATATGAGGCGTTAACCCATTGTGTGCTGACGTGAGGATAGGCCAGGAAATTAAAATTACGGTAAGTATTTGATAACAATTTTCCATAATCTTCTCCCCAGCCAAACCTTCTGGGTGCCTCCTCCCAGGAATTGGCTGAGGTCAGATAAATATTCATAGCCCAAAGATTGATCCAGAGGCAGGCAGGTGCAGTCAACCCTCAGGTTTAGGGATAGGTCTGACCAGGCCTAAAAAACAAACACATTTATACTTAGCTGGATACAGCAGAGCCAAAAACTAAATGTTTCAAGTCTAGGGAATGCATCCACACCCCCTCCCCTCCTTAAAAACTGGCCATGTCCCCATGGTGGTTTACCATCACCTAGTACTGAAAGTGAATAGTGGAACCACACAAAGTCAAACATTTTACCTGACTATACTGAAGTGCTATTTGGTTTGATAAGGAGACATCTACTTCTCTCATGCAGAAAAACTGAAAAAAAATATCCTATCTAAACTAAAACAGTGCAACCGGCACACAGTAATAGAACAGTAGTCCATGTAACAGTTTCTCTTAGCTTTTGACTAGGCTTCTCCTTGGGAAAAACATACACTGTCATGGAACAGAATGGAAGGGCAGAGGGTCCCTCTGCAAAATCCAATTTGAGGTAGCATAATGTGACATGACATTTGTTAGGTTGGGAAACAGTTCAGTTCTTAAGGTGTAAAGAGCAACCAGCAGTCAGTAGTAACAGGTTTGGTAGGGCATACACAGTACCTTATATTTAATAGTCCAGGACCTGGACCATCCTCATATCTGGATCCCAAACATTGGTGATCCCCCCCAGGTCAGCACCCTCATTACTACTGTTCCCAGGGGCTCACCTTCCAATATGGTAGACACTGGCTCCTCCAAAACACAGACAACAGATGCAGCAGCAAGCACCAGCCTCTCCATAACACAGACAGCAGATGCAGCAGACACAACCTCCAGTTTGCAGGGAGATGCAGACAAAGTTTTCCAGAAGTAGTCCTCTGTCCTCTTCTGTGGACATACCCAATAGTCTTCAGTCCCGGTCCTAAAGACTCTCAGGCTCTGTCAAGTGTAGCAGGGGTGACAGAGACATATGAAGCCTCATACCTCTCTGCTGCATGGTGAGTGAACTCTTGTGCCTCAGTGCAGAAGCCTATACTACAATCTACATGGAAGATACTGGGCAGTAGGTTCATGGGTAGGAGGTCCAACAGCATCTCACTGTAATGCCCACATCGACTCCCTGATTCCATTACCAAACAATAACCAAAGCTTATTCTCCATCCCTTCTGGTCCCAAACTTCTCCTGTCAGACCGCACCCCTGCTGTGTTGTTTAACCCCTAATAAACCAAATGAAATAGAAATGGCCACAGGGATTGATGTCTACGGTAAGTCTGTTAGCTTTTACTGCTGGATTAACAGTGCAAACAGAGACTGCTAGTTGCACCAGATATGGAGTGAAATTTGGTGATGTTACTATTGCTTACTGTATTCCTTTGACGAGTGTCTGACATGAGGAAGCAAAGTACTGCCTCCACCAAAGACAGCTGCCGCCACACAAAGACGGAGTGCGAAACAAGGGATGATAAAGTCAGTATGAGAAAAGATCAGCTGCGGGAAAATCACACACAATACTTCTGACTAGTCCTTTGCCTTAAAAAATGTGTGTGAATAGTACACAGAGCCTATAAAAAAAATTACAAAGGGTCATAGGTCTTCATGGAGTACAATGACCGACAACAGACGAGTAAAAACACCCGAAACATAGCATATTGACATATTGCTAGGGCAGAATTAAACGTGAATTATTATTTATTTATTTTCAGGGCGAAAAGATGCCCAAAGACAAAACCTTACTGTTGATGATGTGAAATAGGGGATTGGATGAGGTCATGTTGTGACATTGACTATTTCAATATCCCCAGAGGAAGGTGGAATGTTTGCAGAAGAAAATTAAAGTGTGGGTGGTGGTGTCTAATGTGGGTAAATTGTGGTGGTTGAGAGTAGTGCTGGTGGTTGAGAGTAGTGCTGGTGTTGTGTATGTTGTGAGGAAAGGAAAAGGGGGGTGTAGTGATGTGCGTATGGTCTGGAAACTGGTCCTGGTGGTGGTATGAAAGGCCGTGAAGAAATGGAAGAGGTAGAGGAAGGGGGGATAAAAGGGCAAATAAAGCCTATGACCCCAGTTTGCATTTGCAATCAAACTTCCTTTGGGACTTTTTTGACAAAGCAATTAAGGCTCTTAAAAAATTAGAGCGAATCTGAGGTATATGGCAGCATTCTGTCAGACATTTTTAACATTTTGTCTATCACCTTGTCAAAGTTTTGCGAGTTCACACTGCCTTTTGTGGGCCTACAAACTGTCGTGGGACATAAATGCTGGGCTGGACCTGGTGTCCCCTCCTTCTCAGGTATAGATGTTGCACATGAAGTGTTGCTTGTTGACGCTTGTGTTTCTCGACAAGGCAGCTTTTCTTTTATGTTGGCCTTTTCCTTTATTGCTGCTTCCCAACTGTTTTCAGTGCTGTACATAAAAAAATGCATTTGAGCATCCACATTTCATTAACCTATTTTTAAAGAAGCAAAGAAATTAGCAGATGTTAGTTTATTTCCTAATTTTCACAATTGGCTGCAGAAACTCTAGTTCCCAGGAGTGCATGTATTCTATTGGTGCTGCAGGCTCCTCATTTTTCTGAGAGCCTTTAACCACTTGACCCTGGAAGGTTTCACCCCCCTCATGTTCAGAGCATCAGCACTGCGTCGCTTTAACTGACAATTCCGCGGTCGTGTGACGTGGCTCCCAAACAAAATTGACATCCTTTTTTTCCCCACAAATAAAGCTTTCTTTTGGTGATATTTGATCTCCTCTGCGGTTTTAATTTTTTGCGCTATAAACAAAAATAGAGCGATAATTATTGATTGGTTTGCGCAAAAGTTATAGCGTGTACAAAATAGGGGATAGTTTTATGGCATTTTTATTAATATTTTTTTTTACTTGTAATGGCGGCGATCAGCGATTTTTATCATGACTACGACATTATGGCGGACACATCAAACACTTTTGACATAGTTTTGGGACCATTGTCATTTTTACAGCGATCAGTGCTATAAAAATGCACTGATTACTGTAAAAATTACACTGGCAGTGAAGGGGTTAACCTGTAGGGGGCACTGAAGGGGTTAAGTGAGTCCTAGGGAGTGATTCTAACTGTTAGGGGCATGGCTACAAGTGACACATCACTGATCACTGTTCCCGATAAGAGGGAACAGACGATCAGTGACATGTCACTAGGAAAGACGGGGAGATGTGTTTACACTGACATCTCCCCGTTCTTCAGTTCTGTGACCCAATCGCGCGACCACTAGAGATGTCCCGAACTATTCGCCGGCGAATAGTTCCCGGCGAACATAGCTTGTTCGTGTTCGCCGTGGCGGGCGAACATATGCGATGTTCGGTCCGCCCCCTATTCGTCATCATTGAGCAAACTTTGACCCTGTACCTCACAGTCAGCAGACACATTCCAGCCAATCAGCAGCATACCCTCCCTCCCAGACCCTCCCACCTCCTGGACAGCATCCATTTTAGATTAATTCGGAAGCTGCAGTCTTAGTGAGAGGAGGGACAGTGTAGCTGCTGCTGATTTAATAGGGAAATCTATAGCTAGGCCAGTGTATTCAGTGTCCACTCCAGTCCTGAAAGACTCATCTGATCTCTGCTGTAAGGACAGCGTCCTGACAGCACCCCAAAAAGCCCTTTTTAGGGCTAGTATATAAGTCTGCTTTTTTTGTTTTCCTCTGTAATCTAATTGCAGTTGCCTGCCAGCGTGTGTGTCAGGCTCACAGCGTGTACTGTGCCCACTTGCCCAGTGCCACCACTCATATATCTGGTGGCACAGTAGATTAAATAAATTTTTTTTTTTTTTTTACTGCAATAGAATAGCAGTCAGTTGCCTGCCAGCGTGTGTGTGTCAGGCTCACAGCGTATACTGTGCCCACTTGCCCAGTGCCACCACCACTCATATATATCTGGTGGCACAGTAGATTACATTTAAAAAAAATTTTTTTTTTTGATTGCAATAGAATAGCAGTCAGTTGCCTGCCAGCGTGTGTGTGTCAGGCTCACAGCATATACTGTGCCCACTTGCCCAGTGCCACCACCACCACTCATATATCTGGTGGCACAGAAGATTACATTTAAAAAAAAACAACAGTTTTGACTGCAATAGAATAGCAGTCAGTTCCCTGCCAGCGTGTGTGTCAGGCCTACAGCGTCTACTCTGCCAACTTCTGCCAGTGCACAGTGCCACTCATATCTGGTGTCACAGTAGAATAGATTACATAAAAAAATAAAAATAAAATTTGACTGCAATAGAATAGCAGTCAGTTCCCTACCAGCGTGTGTGTGTCAGGCTCACAGCGTATACTGTGCCCACTTGCCCAGTGCCACCACTCATATATCTGGTGTCACAGTAGATTACATTAAAAAAATAAAATAAAATTTTGACTGCAATAGAATAGCAGTCAGTTGCCTGCCAGCGTGTGTGTGTCAGGCTCACAGCGTATACTGTGCCCACTTGCCCAGTGCCACCACCACTCATATATCTGGTGGCACAGTAGATTACATTTAAAAAAAAAAAACAACAGTTTTGACTGCAATAGAATAGCAGTCAGTTCCCTGCCAGCGTGTGTGTGTCAGGCTCACAGCGTATACTGTGCCCACTTGCCCAGTGCCACCACCACTCATATATCTGGTGGCACAGTAGATTACATTTAAAAAAAAAAACAACAGTTTTGACTGCAATAGAATAGCAGTCAGTTCCCTGCCAGCGTGTGTGTCAGGCCTACAGCGTCTACTCTGCCAACTTCTGCCAGTGCACAGCGCCACTCATATTTGGTGTCACAGTAGCTTGCACGCATAGTACAACTAAACTAATCTAAAAAAAATGACAGGCAGAGGCAGGCCACACCGCAGGGGCCGTCGTGGTCGTGGTGCTGTGATTCCCTTTGGCCCTAGAATAATGCCCAGTGTTCAGAGGCCACGTACCCTGAACTCGAAAAGTTCTGAGGACATAGATGACTGGCTAACACAGGACACCCAATCTTCTACAGCTTCCGCTCGGAACCTTGACGCACCATCCTCCTCCAGCTCAGCTTTGGGCACCTCTCAAGTTACCACTCGCCCGCCTGCTGCCACCACCAACACTAGCACCACAGCTGCTTCACTTGTTCTGTCAGAGGAGTTATTTACACATGAGTTGGAAGAAATGAGTGATGCGCAACCATTATTGCCAGAGGATGTAGATAAAAGGGATATGTCTCAGTCAGGCAGCATTACACACATGGACGTACGGTGTGATGATGATGATGTTGTACCCGCTGCTGCTTCCTTTGCTGAGTTGTCAGATACAAGTGAAGTGGTTGATGATGACGATGTGTCCGTGGATGTCACGTGGGTGCCCACTTGAAGAGAAGAAGAACAGGGGGAAAGTTCAGATGGGGAGACAGAGAGGAGGAGGAGATGAGTTGGAAGCAGGGGGAGGTCGTCGCAAGGAGCTAGTGGCACAGTCAGACAGCATGTATCGGCACCCGGGGTCAGCCAGACAGCACGCCAATCAATGCATGCTGTTGCCACCACCAGAATGCCATCATTGCAAAGCTCAGCAGTGTGGCATTTTTTTTGTGTGTCTGCCTCTGATAACAGCGATGCCATTTGCAACCTGTGCCAAAAGAAACTGAGTCGTGGGAAATCCAACACCCACCTAGGTACAACTTCTTTGCGAAGGCACACGATCGCACATCACAAACGCCTATGGGATCAACACATGATGACGAGTACAAGCAGCACACAAGCTCAAAGCCACCATCCTCCTCCTGGTCCAACATCTTCAGCCACGTAAACCACTTCTGTCCTCCTTGCCCCCTCTCAACCATCCGCCACTCCGTCTCTCGCCTTGAGCAGTTCCTGCTCATCTGCCCACAGTCAGGTGTCTGTCAAGGACATGTTTGAGTGTAAGAAGCCAATGTCACAGATTCACCCCTAGGGATGAGCTTCGTGTTCGAGTCGAACATACGTTCGACTCGAACATCGGCTGTTCGATCGTTCGACGAAGATCGAACGATATGGGCCGTTCGCGCCAAATTCGAGTGACGCGAACGGCCCACAATGCACTACGCCATCGCAGTGTCATCCAGGCGCTGTGATTGGCCAAGCATGCACTGTGACCCCGCATGCTTGGCCAATCACAGCGCCGGCAGCAAGGAGAGCAATGATTGGCCACAGGCAGGATGCCTGTGGCCAATTATTGCTGAGGGTGTTTAGTACACGCCCCACACTATAAAAGGCCGCCAGCACGGCGGCCTAGTGTAGTGTGTTCCGGAGCAGGGATAGAGCAGCATAGGCAGGGACAGTGACTGTTATTTCTTTCTTGCTTAACCTGGATTCCTTTAGTTTAGGGAAAGAGAAGGATAGGTAGGGAGAGTGTCAGTGTGTTTTGTGCTTGTGCTATAGTGTGCTTAAAAAAAACATTTATTCTAGGGACAGAAAACTGTAGGTAGGGACAGTGTCAGTTTCTTTCACTCTGCAAGTCCTTGTTTCCAGGGACCTGGAAGGACAGTGAGTGAATTGTCCTTGTGCTATATTGTGCTTAAAAAAACATTTTTTCTAGGGACAGAAAACTGTAGGTAGGGAGAGTGTTTTTTTTCTTTCACTCTGCAAGTCCTTGTTTCCAGGGACCTGTAAGGACAGTGAGTGAATTGTTCTTGTGCTATATTGTGATTAAAAAAAACATTTTTTCTAGGGACAGAAAACTGTAGGTAGGGAGAGTGTTTTTTTTCTTTCACTCTGCAAGTCCTTGTTTCCAGGGACCTGAAAGGACAGTGAGTGAATTTTTCTTGTGCTATATTGTGATTAAAAAAAACATTTTTTCTAGGGACAGAAAACTGTAGGTAGGGAGAGTGTTTTTTTTCTTTCACTCTGCAAGTCCTTGTTTCCAGGGACCTGTAACGACAGTGAGTGAATTTTTCTTGTGCTATATTGTGATTAAAAAAAACATTTTTTCTAGGGACAGAAAACTGTAGGTAGGGAGAGTGTTTTTTTTCTTTCACTCTGCAAGTCCTTGTTTCCAGGGACCTGTAAGGACAGTGAGTGAATTTTTCTTGTGCTATATTGTGATTAAAAAAAACATTTTTTCTAGGGACAGAAAACTGTAGGTAGGGAGAGTGTTTTTTTTCTTTCACTCTGCAAGTCCTTGTTTCCAGGGACCTGTAAGGACAGTGAGTGAATTTTTCTTGTGCTATATTGTGATTAAAAAAAACATTTTTTCTAGGGACAGAAAACTGTAGGTAGGGAGAGTGTTTTTTTTCTTTCACTCTGCAAGTCCTTGTTTCCAGGGACCTGTAAGGACAGTGAGTGAATTTTTCTTGTGCTATATTGTGATTAAAAAAAACATTTTTTCTAGGGACAGAAAACTGTAGGTAGGGAGAGTGTTTTTTTTCTTTCACTCTGCAAGTCCTTGTTTCCAGGGACCTGTAAGGACAGTGAGTGAATTTTTCTTGTGCTATATTGTGATTAAAAAAAACATTTTTTCTAGGGACAGAAAACTGTAGGTAGGGAGAGTGTTTTTTTTCTTTCACTCTGCAAGTCCTTGTTTCCAGGGACCTGTAAGTACAGTGAGTGAATTTTTCTTGTGCTATATTGTGATTAAAAAAAACATTTTTTCTAGGGACAGAAAACTGTAGGTAGGGAGAGTGTTTTTTTTCTTTCACTCTGCAAGTCCTTGTTTCCAGGGACCTGTAAGGACAGTGAGTGAATTTTTCTTGTGCTATATTGTGATTAAAAAAAACATTTTTTCTAGGGACAGAAAACTGTAGGTAGGGAGAGTGTTTTTTTTCTTTCACTCTGCAAGTCCTTGTTTCCAGGGACCTGTAAGGACAGTGAGTGAATTTTTCTTGTGCTATATTGTGATTAAAAAAAACATTTTTTCTAGGGACAGAAAACTGTAGGTAGGGAGAGTGTTTTTTTTCTTTCACTCTGCAAGTCCTTGTTTCCAGGGACCTGTAAGGACAGTGAGTGAATTTTTCTTGTGCTATATTGTGATTAAAAAAAACATTTTTTCTAGGGACAGAAAACTGTAGGTAGGGAGAGTGTTTTTTTTCTTTCACTCTGCAAGTCCTTGTTTCCAGGGACCTGTAAGGACAGTGAGTGAATTGTTCTTGTGCTATATTGTGATTAAAAAAAACATTTTTTCTAGGGACAGAAAACTGTAGGTAGGGAGAGTGTTTTTTTTCTTTCACTCTGCAAGTCCTTGTTTCCAGGGACCTGTAAGGACAGTGAGTGAATTTTTCTTGTGCTATATTGTGATTAAAAAAAACATTTTTTCTAGGGACAGAAAACTGTAGGTAGGGAGAGTGTTTTTTTTCTTTCACTCTGCAAGTCCTTGTTTCCAGGGACCTGTAAGGACAGTGAGTGAATTTTTCTTGTGCTATATTGTGATTAAAAAAAACATTTTTTCTAGGGACAGAAAACTGTAGGTAGGGAGAGTGTTTTTTTTCTTTCACTCTGCAAGTCCTTGTTTCCAGGGACCTGTAAGGACAGTGAGTGAATTGTTCTTGTGCTATATTGTGATTAAAAAAAACATTTTTTCTAGGGACAGAAAACTGTAGGTAGGGAGAGTGTTTTTTTTCTTTCACTCTGCAAGTCCTTGTTTCCAGGGACCTGTAAGGACAGTGAGTGAATTTTTCTTGTGCTATATTGTGATTAAAAAAAACATTTTTTCTAGGGACAGAAAACTGTAGGTAGGGAGAGTGTTTTTTTTCTTTCACTCTGCAAGTCCTTGTTTCCAGGGACCTGTAAGGACAGTGAGTGAATTGTTCTTGTGCTATATTGTGATTAAAAAAAACATTTTTTCTAGGGACAGAAAACTGTAGGTAGGGAGAGTGTTTTTTTTCTTTCACTCTGCAAGTCCTTGTTTCCAGGGACCTGTAAGTACAGTGAGTGAATTTTTCTTGTGCTATATTGTGATTAAAAAAAACATTTTTTCTAGGGACAGAAAACTGTAGGTAGGGAGAGTGTTTTTTTTCTTTCACTCTGCAAGTCCTTGTTTCCAGGGACCTGTAAGGACAGTGAGTGAATTTTTCTTGTGCTATATTGTGATTAAAAAAAACATTTTTTCTAGGGACAGAAAACTGTAGGTAGGGAGAGTGTTTTTTTTCTTTCACTCTGCAAGTCCTTGTTTCCAGGGACCTGTAAGGACAGTGAGTGAATTTTTCTTGTGCTATATTGTGATTAAAAAAAACATTTTTTCTAGGGACAGAAAACTGTAGGTAGGGAGAGTGTTTTTTTTCTTTCACTCTGCAAGTCCTTGTTTCCAGGGACCTGTAAGGACAGTGAGTGAATTTTTCTTGTGCTATATTGTGATTAAAAAAAACATTTTTTCTAGGGACAGAAAACTGTAGGTAGGGAGAGTGTTTTTTTTCTTTCACTCTGCAAGTCCTTGTTTCCAGGGACCTGTAAGGACAGTGAGTGAATTGTTCTTGTGCTATATTGTGATTAAAAAAAACATTTTTTCTAGGGACAGAAAACTGTAGGTAGGGAGAGTGTTTTTTTTCTTTCACTCTGCAAGTCCTTGTTTCCAGGGACCTGTAAGGACAGTGAGTGAATTTTTCTTGTGCTATATTGTGATTAAAAAAAACATTTTTTCTAGGGACAGAAAACTGTAGGTAGGGAGAGTGTTTTTTTTCTTTCACTCTGCAAGTCCTTGTTTCCAGGGACCTGTAAGGACAGTGAGTGAATTTTTCTTGTGCTATATTGTGATTAAAAAAAACATTTTTTCTAGGGACAGAAAACTGTAGGTAGGGAGAGTGTTTTTTTTCTTTCACTCTGCAAGTCCTTGTTTCCAGGGACCTGTAAGGACAGTGAGTGAATTGTTCTTGTGCTATATTGTGATTAAAAAAAACATTTTTTCTAGGGACAGAAAACTGTAGGTAGGGAGAGTGTTTTTTTTCTTTCACTCTGCAAGTCCTTGTTTCCAGGGACCTGTAAGGACAGTGAGTGAATTTTTCTTGTGCTATATTGTGATTAAAAAAAACATTTTTTCTAGGGACAGAAAACTGTAGGTAGGGAGAGTGTTTTTTTTCTTTCACTCTGCAAGTCCTTGTTTCCAGGGACCTGTAAGGACAGTGAGTGAATTGTTCTTGTGCTATATTGTGATTAAAAAAAACATTTTTTCTAGGGACAGAAAACTGTAGGTAGGGAGAGTGTTTTTTTTCTTTCACTCTGCAAGTCCTTGTTTCCAGGGACCTGTAAGGACAGTGAGTGAATTTTTCTTGTGCTATATTGTGATTAAAAAAAACATTTTTTCTAGGGACAGAAAACTGTAGGTAGGGAGAGTGTTTTTTTTCTTTCACTCTGCAAGTCCTTGTTTCCAGGGACCTGTAAGGACAGTGAGTGAATTTTTCTTGTGCTATATTGTGATTAAAAAAAACATTTTTTCTAGGGACAGAAAACTGTAGGTAGGGAGAGTGTTTTTTTTCTTTCACTCTGCAAGTCCTTGTTTCCAGGGACCTGTAAGGACAGTGAGTGAATTTTTCTTGTGCTATATTGTGATTAAAAAAAACATTTTTTCTAGGGACAGAAAACTGTAGGTAGGGAGAGTGTTTTTTTTCTTTCACTCTGCAAGTCCTTGTTTCCAGGGACCTGTAAGGACAGTGAGTGAATTGTTCTTGTGCTATATTGTGATTAAAAAAAACATTTTTTCTAGGGACAGAAAACTGTAGGTAGGGAGAGTGTTTTTTTTCTTTCACTCTGCAAGTCCTTGTTTCCAGGGACCTGTAAGGACAGTGAGTGAATTTTTCTTGTGCTATATTGTGATTAAAAAAAACATTTTTTCTAGGGACAGAAAACTGTAGGTAGGGAGAGTGTTTTTTTTCTTTCACTCTGCAAGTCCTTGTTTCCAGGGACCTGTAAGGACAGTGAGTGAATTGTTCTTGTGCTATATTGTGATTAAAAAAAACATTTTTTCTAGGGACAGAAAACTGTAGGTAGGGAGAGTGTTTTTTTTCTTTCACTCTGCAAGTCCTTGTTTCCAGGGACCTGTAAGGACAGTGAGTGAATTGTCCTTGTGCTATATTGTGCTTAAACAAAACATTTATTCTAGGGACAGAAAACTGTAGGTAGGGAGAGTGTCAGTTTCTTTCACTGTGAAAGTCCTTGTTTCAAGGGACAGAGAAGGACACCTGAAGGTAGCCCTTATTGCTTTTTTCCCATCTCCGTGCAGGCCATCTATTAGAATGTCTGGAAGGCAAACAAGGAGAGGCAGACAGTCAGGAGGCAATAAAAGAGGGCAAGCAGGCTCTGTGTCTGGGGGCAACAGTGCTGGTCGTGGACGCGGTGCATTGTCATCAGCACATGGCCATGGGACACGCTTGTCCTTCTTTTCGGCAGCTGGACATGTTGAGCCACATCATGCCGAAGACTTGGTAGAGTGGATGACCAAGCCCTCCTCCTCCTCCTCATCCTCTCTCACCCAGGCTCAGGGTACTGGAAAAGCAGCTGCCAAAGCGTCGTCTTCCCTGGTATCAATGTCAGACAAATCATCAGTCACTCCTTCCCTAGACCCACCATGTCCTCCTCCTGAGGAGTCCCCCGAACTGTTTCAGCACAGTGTTGGGTACATGCTCCAGGAGGATGCCCAGCGTTTCGAAGGGTCTGATGATGAAACCCAGCTAGAGGAAGGCAGTAGCGTGAGAGCAGACAGAGGGGATGCTCAAGAAGGACACCAATCTGGCAGTCATGTTCCAGCAGCTGCAGCATACTGCCAGATTGGCTCCAGTGATGAGGAGGGAGGGGATGATGAGGTCACTGACTCCACGTGGGTGCCTAATAGGAGAGAGGAGGAGGAGGAGGATGAGGAGGAGGCACATCTCCAACGAGGCAGGATGCCCTTTGGTGGCCAGCGTAAGGGCAGTACACCGACGGAATCACACCGCAGAGCTCCGCCTGTGCAGGGCGCTGCCTCTGCCCGTCATTCAAAAAGTTCTTTGGTGTGGGCCTTTTTTGAGGCTAGTGCATCAGATCGCACAGCTGCTGTTTGCAACATATGTCTCAAGCGTATATCGCGTGGCCAAAACATCAGCCGCTTGGGTACCACATGCCTGACCAGACATATGTTGACCTGCCATGCAGCTCGTTGGCAAGCCTACCTCAAAGACCCACACCAAAGAACAAAGCGGACCTCTCCTTGCACCGCATCAGCTGGGATCTCCAACCCCACTATAACTTCAGTCCTCTCTGAAACATGCACTGAGAGGAATGAAGGTGTAGAATTAGGTGTGTCACAGCCAAGTACTTGCGCCCACTCTGCTAGCAGTACACCGACGTCCGATTCTAGCAGGCAAATTTCCCTGCCCCAGCTGCTGGACCGTCGAAAGAAGTTCACTCCCAGCCATCCACATGCCCAGCGGTTGAATGCTAGCTTGGCTAAATTGCTAGCGCTTCAACTGCTGCCTTTTCAGTTGGTAGACTCGGCCCCCTTCCGTGAGTTTGTGCAATGTGCGGTTCCTCAGTGGCAGGTTCCCAAACGCCACTTTTTCGCACGGAAGGCTATTCCGGCTCTCTACCGGCATGTGGAAGGCAATGTCTTGGCCTCGCTGGACAGGGCGGTCAGCGGTAAGGTGCATATTACCGCTGACTCATGGTCCAGCAGGCATGGACAGGGACGTTACCTTTCTTTCACGGCCCATTGGGTCACTCTTTTGGCAGCTGGGAAGGATTCAGGACAAGGTGCAGTAGTGTTGGAGGTTGTCCCACCGCCACGCCTCCAAAATGCTACTACTGGTTGTGACACACCTCTCTCCTCCACCCCCTCCTCTTCTTCTTCCTCCATGGCCTCTTCCTGTGGTTTGTCCTATGAACCAGCGGTGCTCCGTAGCCGTTCACGGGGCTACGCAAGTACGCAGGCAAAAAGATGCCATGCCGTGCTTGCGCTGGTGTGTTTGGGGGACAGAAGCCACACTGGGGCAGAGGTCCTGTCTGCTCTGCAGGGCCAGGCCGAGAGGTGGTTGACGCCACGCCAGCTTAAGCCAGGAATGGTGGTTTGCGACAATGGCACCAACCTCCTCTCCGCCCTCCGACAGGGACAACTGACCCATGTGCCCTGTGTGGCTCACGTCCTTAACCTGGTGGTGCAGCGGTTCTTGGGCAGGTACCCGGGCTTACAGGATGTCCTGAGGCAGGCCAGGAAAGTCTGTGTGCATTTCCGCAGATCTTATAATGCCAGTGCTCGCCTGGCTGAGCTGCAAAAGGAGTTGAACCTGCCCAAGAACCGCCTTATATGTGACATGCCCACCAGGTGGAACTCAACGTTGGCCATGCTGCAGCGGCTGCACACGCAGCAGAGGGCCATCAATGAGTACCTGTGCGACTACGGCACCAGGACAGGGTCAGGGGAGCTTGGTTTTTTTTCTCCACGCCAGTGGGGCATGATCAGGGATGCATGCACTGTCCTGGCACCATTTGAGGAGGCCACGAGGATGGTGAGCAGTGACAGTGCATGCATCAGTGACACTGTACCTCTTGTCCACCTGTTGGAGCACACGCTGCGTGGAATAATGGACAGGGCACTTGAGGCAGAACAGAGGCAGGAAGAGGAGGACTTCCTTGCCTCTCAAGGCCCCCTTTACCCAGACAGTGTTACTTCTGTCCCACCCATCGCACAGGAAGAGGAGGAGGAGGAGGAGGAGGAGGAGGAGGATTGTGTCAGCATGGAGGTGGAGGCTGGCACTCAGCATCATCAGCAGCAGTCTTTTAGGGATGATTTACAGTCCCAAGAAACCAGTGGACTTGTACGTGGCTGGGAGGAGGTGGCTGCGGATCATGTCGTCCTTAGTGACCCAGAGGACTCCGGAGCGAATGCCTCAGCAAACCTACGCTGCATGGCCTCCCTGATCCTGCAAAGTCTGCGGAAGGATCCTCGTATTCTTCGGATCAAGGAGAGGGACCATTACTGGCTGGCCACTCTCCTTGATCCACGGTACAAGGGTAAGGTTGCGGACCTTATGTTACCGTCGCAGAGGGAGCAGAGGATGAGACAACTCCGGGAGGCCTTGCAGAAAGGTCTGTGCAACGCGTTCCCAGAGACTGGGAGGTTGCAAACTCCTGGTCCTGGACAACGAGTTGCTGAGGCTTCGGCCAGTCAAAGAAGGAGCGGTGGGGAAGGTGGCCGTCTGACCGATGCGTTCAGACAATTCTTTAGTCCGCAGCCCCAAAGTATGATCGGTTCCAGCAACCATCGCCAGCGTCTGATAAACATGGTGCAGGAATATCTAGGGGCAAGGTCAGACTTGGACACCTTCCCCACCGAAAATCCTCTGGCTTACTGGGTCTTGAGGATGGATCACTGGCCAGAGCTTGCACAGTATGCAATTGAGCTACTGGCCTGTCCTGCATCCAGCGTTCTTTCGGAACGCACATTCAGTGCTGCTGGAGGATTTGTCACGGATCACAGGGTGCGCCTGTCCACCGACTCGGTTGATCGACTGACTTTCATCAAGATGAACCAGTCTTGGATCACCACCAGCTACCACACACCTGATGCTGATATAACAGACTAATTGATTTTAACATGTCACATCCCTTCAAGACTGATGCTGATGCTGAGTGCCTGTGCTGTTATGTTGACTGGCTATCCTCCTCCTCCGAGTCCTCAATGATACGATTGATGATGATAGCTTGGAAGATCATTTTTGTTTATGGGTGCCGCCACCAGTGCCTAACGCCCAATTTTTCAGCCCCTGTTTAACAGGGGCGTGTAATTACAATTTTTGAAGCAATACTTTGCAACAGGGCTCATTGCTGTACTCCAAGTACAGTATCTGTGAGGAGTTGCAGTGTTGTGCCACCAGTGCCTAAGGCCCAATTTTTCAGCCCCTGTTTAACAGGGGCGTGTCATTACAATTTTTGAAGCAATACTTTGCAACAGGGCTCATTGCTGTGCTCCAAGTACAGTATCTGTGAGGGGTTGCAGTGTTGTGCCACCAGTGCCTAAGGCCCAATTTTTCAGCCCCTGTTCAACAGGGGCATGTAATTACAATTCTTGATCTAATAATTCACAGCAGGGCCCATTGCTGCACCCACCAAGAGTAACTGTCAGGGCTTACAGTGTTGTGGCACCAGCACCACCATCAAAGGCCCAATTTTTACTACCACTGTTCAACAATTATATGTAATTAAAATTCCTGATATAATAGTTGACAGCAGGGCGTTCCAGCACCAACCAAGAGTAACTGTGAGTGCTTACAGTGTTGTGCCAACACCAACAACTAAGGGGCCTATTTCTGCAGAGTATATACGGCAGGTCCCTACTTTCAAACATCCAACTTACAAACGACTCCTACTTGCAAACGCAAGAAGACAACAGGAAGTGAGAGGAAATCTACCACTAGGAAGGAAAATTCTCTCCTGTAAGAATAAATATGGGAGAAAGGTGTCTCCTCTGTACTGATGCTTTATCAGCAATCCTTGTTTCAAGAAAAACACCACATTTCAAAAACAGTTGTCATTGGGACGGAAAGTGAGGTGAAATGTTCTGAACAGGGGCACAGACAGCAAAACAAATGTTACTGGGGTGATAACCCTTACCTATGTTTTCCAAAAAGTTTAAAAATAGATTTTTGGTCTGGAGCTACACTTCAACAATGTACCTGTTCAAAATTACAAACAGATTCTACATAAGAACAAACCTACAGTCCCTGTCTTGTATGCACCGCCTGTATAGGGCTGTTCAGAGTATATAGGGCCTTTTTTATTTTATGTGCGGGGTTCCCCTTAATATCCATACAAGACCCAAAGGGGCTGGTAATGGGCTGGGGTAGGGGGGGGGTCATGGGGTAGCTATGCCATTTTTCTTAAAGAATTTCATCCATATTACCGGGACCAGACATTACATTAAAGCCGCAAGCAGTTTTAAATGGCTTTTTTTTCCTTTAGAAGTGTCATTTTGTGCAGGGACAGTTCTAAACACGGGAAACACGTGGCACTTCACAGGCATACTTTAGACACCCCCCAGGTACGATATTTAAAGGAATATTTGACTTTTTTTTTTCACTTTATGCATCATTAAAATGACTGCTCCCGAAAAACGACCGTTTTTAAAACTTCTTTTTGCATTGATACATGTCCCCTGGTGCAGAACCCGGGTTCCCAAACCCTTTTTAGGACAATAACATGCATAATAGTTGTTATAATTAGCACTTTAGAATTCGAACGTTCGCATCCATTCTATTTAATAGGGTTCTAATGTTCGTTCGAACTTTCGGTCCGTTCGCGGGTTCTGGTGCGAACCGAACAGGGGGGTGTTCGGCTCATCACTATTCACCCCCTTGCCCGGCATCTGACAGCTGGCTTGTCGGAACTCTTAGCCCGCCAGCCTTTACCATACAAGCTGGTGGAGTCTGAGGCCTTCAAAAAATGTATAGCTATTGGGACACCGCAGTGGAAGGTACCCAGCCGAAATTTCTTTTCACAAAAGGCAATCCCCAACCTGTACTCTATTGTGCAAAAGGAAGTCATGGCATGTCTGGCACACAGTGTTGGGGCAAGGGTCCATCTGACCACTGATACCTGGTCTGCAAAGCACGGTCAGGGCAGGTATATCACCTACACTGCGCATTGGGTAAACCTGCTGACGGCTGCCAAGCATGTAATGCGTGACTCTGCAGAGGAGTTGGTGGTGACACCGCCACGACTTGCAGGCAGGCCTGCTGCCACCTCCTCTACTCCTCCTACTCCATCCTCTTCGATAACCTCCTCGTCTGAGTCCTCTTCTGCTGCTGCGTCTTGCTCCACATCAACTGCACCCCCCCAGCTCCCCAGGGGCTTTTCCACATCCCGGATACGACAGTGTCACGCCGTATTGGGGTTGACTTGCCTGAAAGAAGAGAGTCACACCGGACCAGCACTCCTGTCCGCCCTGAACGCACAGGTGGATCAGTGGCTGACTCCGCACCAACTGGAGATCAGCAAAGTGGTGTGTGACAATGGAAGCAATTTGTTGGCGGCATTGAATTTGGGTAAGTTGACACATGTGCGTACATGGCACATGTGTTTCGATCTGATTGTACAACGCTTTGTGCATAAGTACCCAGACTTACAGGACGTCCTCAAGCAGGTCAGGAAGGTGTGTGGCCATTTCAGGCGTTCCTACACGGCCATGGCGCACTTGATTTGCGACAGCCCGACACGTTGGAATTCAACACTCCTAATGTTCGATCGCCTGCTCCAACAAGAAAAAGCCATCAACGAGTATTTGTATGACCGGGGTGCTAGGACAGCCTCTGCGCAGCTGGGAATTTTTTTGCCACGTTACTGGACGCTCATGCGCAATGCCTGTAGGCTCATGCGTCCTTTTGAGGAGGTGACAAACCTAGTCAGTCGCACTGAAGGCACCATCAGCGACATCATCCCATTTGTTTTCTTCCTGGAGCGTGCCCTGCAAAGAGTGCTGGATCAGGCCGTAGATGAGCGTGAAGAGGAAGAGGAAGAGTTGTGGTCACCATCACCACCAGAAACAGCTTTATCAGCATCGCTTGCTGGACCTGCGGCAACGCTGGAAGAGGAGTCTGAGGAAGAGGAGTCAGAGGAGGAATGTGGCTTTGAGGAGGAGGAGGAAGACCAACCACAGCAGGCATCCCAGGGTGCTCGTTGTCACCTATCTGGTACCCGTGGTGTTGTACGTGGCTGGGGGGAAGAACAGACCTTCAGTGAGATCAGCGAGGACGAGGAACGGGATATGAGTAGCTCGGCATCCAACCTTGTGCAAATGGGGTCTTTCATGCTGTCGTGCCGGTTGAGGGACCCTCGTATAAAAAGGATGAAGGAGAACGACCTGTACTGGGTGGCCATGCTACTAGACCCCCGGTATAAGCAGAAAGTGCCTGAAATGTTACCGAATTACCGGAAGTCAGAAAGGATGCAGCAGTTCCAAAATAAATTAAAAAGTATGCTTTACACAGCGTATAAGGGTGATGTCACAGCACAACGGGAATATACCAGGGGAAGAGGTGAAAGTAATCCTCCTCCTACCATGACCACGCCGGCAGGGACAGGATGCTTTATAGACGTGTTGTTGATGGAGGACATGCAGAGCTTTTTAAGTCCTACGCATCGCCACAGCCCTTCGGGGTCCACCCTCAGAGAACGACTCGACCGACAGGTAGCAGACTACCTCGCCTTAACTGCAGATATCGACACTCTGAGGAGCGATGAATCCCTTGACTACTGGGTGTGCAGGCTTGACCTGTGGCCTGAGCTATCCCAATTTGCGATAGAACTTCTGGCCTGCCCCGCTTCAAGTGTCCTTTCAGAAAGGACCTTCAGTGCAGCAGGAGGTATTGTCACTGAGAAGAGAAGTCACCTAGGTCAAAAAAGTCTAGATTACCTCACCTTTATTAAGATGAATGAGGCATGGATCCCGAAGGGACTGACAGTGGGCGATACATTTGACTAAAAAAGGCCTGATGAGATGAGCTGCCTTGGGCTAAAAATGGTCCACACGCTGCTGTATTTTATCTCTGCATGCCGGATGACTTGCGTGACTTATCCGCCACCAACTAGGGTTCAAGCCGCAATGTTTTAGGGCACTTTCTGCCTGGAAAACATCAATTTTTCTGGCCGCTGCTACAGCGGCTGCAACAATACCTAATTTTTCAGGCATGTGTACATGCCTAATTTTTCTGGCCTCTGGTGCTGCACTGTGGCTGCAAAAACAAAACAAAAAAAAAAGGCACATACATGTGTCAATTCCCCTTCGTGATCATTACCTTCTTGTGGTGAAGGGGCTTGCGTATCACAATGAAGCGACCACCTCTATGAGTATGTTGGCAATGGCAATGTTGGCACACCCCAGATGATAAGGTCATTGCTTCATTGTGAACAGACCAAAAGCGATCGGCTGGATAATTTTGCATAGAAAAGAACATTAATGGGGCGTGGCCTGGACGTGAACGGCAGCGGACGCTTTCTGGAGGAGCTCCGGGTATTCCAGGCACAATCCGCCACCATCTGTGGATTTAACTAAGAATCCTCAACCCAAAACCTCCCTGCATGGTCAGCACAGTCCCCTGCAATATCCATCGCAACTATTCCGGGGAAATTCGGCCAGAGGACACTGGAATTGCATCTCCTGGAGACCCGGAGGCCGCAGCCATCTTGTAGGCCAGAGGCCCTCCTGAGGAACCAGTCTCCAGCAGTCAAAAAAGGTACAGAGACCAACACCTGTCCCTCCCTGCCACCCATCCACCCATCTAGGGGGGTCCGGAGCTCGTTCTTAGTCTCGGGGACATCCGCGGCAGGTGCGGCCTAGTGAGGCCTCAGGATCCCCGGACTTTCCTAAAACTGCGCCCCGCCGGAGCGCACCGCGGCCGGTCCGCTTCCGCCCCAGAGGTGCAAGCCCCCCCACAGCACTCATCCAGACACCCCCCCTTGGCCCATCCACAACTGAGGGTGCCAGAAAGCACTACCTACCTACATGAGCTTTAAAAGTCTGTAAGGCAGACATACGGCGGCCATCTTGGTACACCTTTGCAGACTCCCCGGGCCTTCAAACCACCTGTAGCCTGACACTGATCTAATCCCTCCACCGAAGCATCTGATCTGGTCAATACGGCGCCCTGGTGGAAGTTTGTGGCGGGTTTCATCCATTAAAGCAGATAGCAACTGCAGCCAGGACCCCAAAGCTCTGCTGGGCGGACATCTTGCTACACCCGGCCACAAGTTCACAAAGGTCTCCCTTACCCATTTGCAGTAGATCTCTTCCCTGTAACCAGATAAAAGTGACCAGGCCTGAAAGACTATAAACAGAAGTCACCAGCAAAAAAGGGAGAGGGGAAGAGTAAAAGGAGGGGGAAGTTGAAAGAGAAGAGGGGAGAAAAGAGAAAGGGAAAAAAAAGTAAGGAGAGAAGAAGCAACTCTAACCACCCATTCCTCTCTATAGGGAACAGAGAACAGCGCTAATATTTTCCTCTCCCCAAGGCCATCGCAGAGATCCCTTCCTCAATAGGCTGCGCATCACAGCCATTAAACAACGGACAGTTTACTGCACCCAGAAGCGCCATCATGGCCTCCTTGTCTCCTCTCTATTAGAGCTACATATCCCCCCCCCCCCCATCTAACCACCATGGTAAATATGTGATAAAACCCTGAGCAGAGGGGACGCATGCACGACGCGATGCGAGTAGGACGTGAGTGACCAGAGCTCCGTTATACCCGTTCAAAGCAGGCGAGATACCCACGGCTATATCGCTTGAATATCAGCACAATCTCTCGGACCCCCCGTGGGAACAATCAGTATATGCCAGAAGGGAGAAACAGGCGTTCTCGCCGCTCCACCCACAACCTAACTAACTTTCTCCTAGAATCTGAATCCACGCAGCACAAGATGTCTCAGGGCGGCACGAAGGCCAGCACACACGCGGTCACGGGGAAGAACCTACAAGATCATCCCCCCTCAGAACCAAACTGTGAGTACACTATACCATTATCTAAAGCTGACTTAGATGCAAGCTTAACATCCATATTTGATAAATTAGTAGACAAAATAGAAACAGAAGTACACAAATCCACAACCGCCCTATCTCAGGAGATTGCAAGCATAGGAAATAGAACCGATCTATTAGAAGCAAAGCACGATGAACTTTCACTGGCCCATAATGATTTGAGAAAAGACTATGAAACTTTGGCGGATAGCTTTGCGTTTATGCAGGCACAGGTTGAAGACCTAGATAATAGAAACCGCAGACAGAACATCAGAGTACGCGGGGTTCCGGAATCGATCACCGATCTCATGCCAACTGTATCAAAAATTTTTCATAATCTCCTTCCTGATAAACCAAAGTCAGCTTTCACCTGTGATAGAATCCACAGGGCCCTCCGCCCTAAACCCACACCTGATAAACCGCCTAGGGATATCATCATGTGCTTGAAGGATTTCCTGGTCAAAGAGGATATAATGCGGGCAGCTAGGAACTCTTCTGACATAAATTTGGACGGCAAAAGAATTCAAATATACCCTGACATCTCCCCAGCCACATTAGACAGGAGACGTAGGATGAAGGAAGTCACTAATGTTCTACAAACAGCAAGGATAAGATACAGATGGGGCTTTCCTTTCAAGCTCACCGTCCCACACAATGGTTCTACATATACGGTCTATAATGTGATTGAGGGTAAAGAACTGTTGGTGAAACTGGGCTTGCTGGATCCGGAGCCTCCTAGCCGCCCGCCATCAACCCCCAGATCTTCCCCGATATGGTCAACACCTTCCTCACACCGCAACCAAAAAGACCAAAGAGATCAGAGACGCTGGAGACAATCATTTCAGGACCAGAATCCCTGATCAATGCTTCTACTCCAGAAAGCCTGGAAATATAATCTTAAATAAGAGGCTGCTTTTATCATATAATGCCGGAGTTTCAAATGTTTGAGGAGACTGCAGTATGCCTGAGTAACACCGTCCCATATTCCTCAGAAATTACTATTACTGTTATCATTCGGTTTGACTCCCACTGCAGAAAGAGCTTTTTAGACATGGGAAAGTGGACTCTAAATTTCTTACCTACTTTTTCATAGGCTACCTGAAGTCCTGTCTCATAGACTGACGTAGAAACTCGGCAGAACTCCTGAATATTATCACCTTATTTTCATTTCAATCCCCTCAGAAATGACTCTCCTCAATGTTGATTATTTTATATGTTTCCCTTACATAGCGATCTTTATACCTGACAGCAATGCCTCTCTACCCTCTAGTGATAGTTACACATATCACATGTTTTTCTAAGATGCCTGCTACATCCGTCGTAGTTAGTTTGTCCCCCGGTCCTGCTCTCCGGGATGGAGCCACAGCTCTCGCTTTTAGAGATGCGGTGCCCTTCCAGGTTTGCAGGAATTGGACTTATTTGTCCTCTTGTTGCTTACGTAAGTTTTTTTGACAGGTTATATCTTGTCCCCATCTTAGTTCTGTTCATGTCTCTCATTTTTGAAATTTTAGCCCATAAGGCTTATAATGTTTTCACTTTAAAAAAAAGGAAGTCCTGTTATCTACGTACGGGTATTGATGCTAGACATAGATTTCATAACTCTAGACTACTTTGGTAATCACATAAGGTATAATGTACATTACTCTGCTAGTATATCAACCCTTTTTCTTACAATACCTCCGGTCACAATCACAACTTTAGCTTTAGACTTAGTCACTATCTATATCCAGAATTTACATTACACATATAACCCAAGCCTGTTATCTCTCCATCACGGAATCATAAAGCCTCACACCCTTAACCGTTTCAATGGGTTTTAAAATAATATCGCACAATGTGCAAGGTTTCAATTCCCCCCACAAACGAAAAAAGGCTTTTCAGCATTATAAAAGAATAGGAGCAGACGTCATACTCATTCAAGAATCCCACTTTTGCACGACCAATCACCCGAAATACTTTGATAAAGCATACAACCAAGTATACTATACAACATTCCACAATAAGACTAGAGGAGTTGCAATCTTCATACGCAACTCGATTATATTTGATATTCACAGCATATTCAGAGATATGGATAGTCGTTACATTATCTTAAAAGGTACTATTGATAATAGGGCCGTAACAATAGCATCAGTATATGCTCCCAATGATTCACATTCCTCATTCTTCACAAACTTTTTTGAAACTCTAGACCGCTATACCTCCCCCCACTTCATTTTGGGTGGGGACTTTAATCTAACCTCACATCCGGCCCTAGACAGGAGTAGAGTCGCACCCTCATCTAAGGCATTTCCAAAGTCACTGAACCGCTCTCTCAGTAATTTTCAACTTATAGACTCATGGAGAGCTCACAATGTCGGCATCAAGGCATACACTTACTATTCACATCCCCATAATGTATATGCCAGATTGGATTACATATACTGCACCCCTATCCTGCTAGCAAACTCTTCTAAAGCTGTCATTCACCCCTGCCCGTGGTCGGATCATGATATTACCTATCTTGAAACCACTTATATTGGTCTTAAACCATCCCCTTTCAACTGGCGTCTAAATGACTCCTTGCTATCTGATCCTACAATAGCGCAATCTGTCTCTACACATATAGAGAATTATTTCACTGAGAACATTAATGACGAAACACCTCCCTCCTCTATCTGGGTAGCTCACAAGGCAGTCCTACGAGGTCAATTAATCAGTCTCGCTGCCAAAAAAAATAAAGAAAGGCTCTCAGACATTAGATGTCTTACTAAAGAACTCAATAACTTATACAACAAATTACAACACACCCCCTCCCAGGATCTTACAGATCAGATCAAATCCAAACGCCTTGCCTTAGACCAAATTTTATCTGCTAACACTGAAAAATCTCTCAGATTTTCTAAGGCTAAATTCTTTCTCCATAGCAACTCCTCCTCCACTATGTTCGCCAGAAAACTTAATCAAGCCAACAATCCACCTCATGTCTATAAGCTTAGAGATAACGCGGGTAACATCGTTACTCACCCACAAGAGGTGCTGAATATCTTCTCCTCTTTTTACAAAGACCTCCTTTCAGGTCCACAATCCCAACCTAAGCAGTCCTCCAAAATTTGGTTAGATGATATCCCTTTACCCACCCTCAACACCCAACAGATTGAATCTCTCAGTGCACCATGTACAGACTTAGAAATAATAAATATAATTAAATCCCTTAAGACTTCTACAGCCCCAGGCCCGGATGGCTTCTCCTCCACATATTATAAAAAATTTGCATCTCTTTTAGCCCCCAACTTATCCAAACTCTTCAATCACGTGCTAGACGGACATCAATTCCCAAAAGAAATGCTCTTGGCGAACTTATCTTTAATACCCAAGACGCTTAAAGACCATTCTCTCCCGCAAAATTTCCGCCCCATCTCAGTTCTCAACAATGACTTAAAAATCTTTGGGAGACTTCTTGCAGATAGATTGGCAGCAGTAATCACTAGCTTAGTACACATAGACCAAACAGGATTCATTCCTGGACGCCAAATAACGGACAATATTAGGTTGGTGACCAACATCATACAAGATGCCAACATATACTCCAAAGAGCTATGCCTCCTCAGCCTAGACATCCACAAGGCCTTCGACAGCGTATCTTGGTCGTACCTTAATCATATCTTGCCCAAATTTGGTATCCCGGATAAGTTCCTCTATGGCTTTAATGCACTATATCACTCCCCCCAGACCCGTATAAAGATCCCAGGACATAACTCAGAATTCTTTCCTCTTAGTAGGGGAACTAGACAGGGATGCCCTCTATCCCCACTCCTGTTCGCACTAGCAATGGAACCCCTGGCCCACAAAATTAGAAACAGCCCTGATATAAAAGGAGTTGTCAAGGGTGAAGACGAGTACAAAATTAGCCTTTATGCGGACGATGCATTAATCTTCCTTACTGAACCTCACATATCTATTCCCTCCCTTCTTAAAGAGTTGAAATCATTTCATAACATATCGGGTTTAAAAATTAACATGAATAAATGCTCTGCCCTTCCCATCAATCTCTCGGAACACTCAAAGACCATGCTGACGAAAAATTTCCCTTTCATATGGTGCCCTCACTCGTTGAAATATCTTGGTGTCTCTATCACCTCCTCACACAGCCTACTATTTAAAACCAATTATATCCCTCTATTCAATAATATATCTATACTCCTCAAGACCTGGTCAACCCTTCATATCTCATTTCTAGGCAGAATTTGTGCCATTAAAATGACAATTCTTCCCAAACTACTATACTACTTCCGATCCCTTCCCATTAACATCCCTAAAACTAAACTTGCTTCTCTCCAAAAAGAAATCAATAAATTCATATGGTCAAACAAGAAACCTAGATGCAGCCACGCACACATGCACAGACCTCAAACTATGGGCGGGATGGGTCTCCCGAACCTGTGGCATTATTTTCTTGCCGCCAAACTTTCTCAGTTAGCACAATGGTTCTCGCCCATTCAATGTATCCCTTGGAAAAAGTTTGAATCATCCTCAATCTCCCCCTGGTATTTACAGGGAATCCTTTGGTCCAGAACAACCTCATACAGCAAACTATTCAAATACAATGTAATTGTAGCACACTACTACCAATTGTGGCTCAAAGCCCAACATACCTTTGAATTATCTTCACTCACCCCCCCCCTGGCTTCCTTCCTAGGTGACCCGAGATTTACCCATGCCTATGGAAACTGTCAATCGTTTGCCTATTGGATCAATAACAATCTTACTACACTCAAATCTTTACAATCTAAATGGGAATTCTCCTCATTCACCGCTTTGCAAGATAAATATGGCACTCCCCTATCCGAATTCCAACACTACAACCAAATCAAAGCTTTCTATGCAGAATATTACTCTCTCTCCACCCTTCCCGCTGTAACAACCTTTGAACGGATTTGCATATCTTCATCTAGAGATAAGGGCATCATATCCTGCCTATACAACCATCTCAATACTTTTCACTCACCTGACAAGTCCGTTCAAATGCTCCATTGGGAATCAGACATAGTTAGCTCCTTCACAGTGGATGAATGGCATAGCATGTCAGATAATCTACGCAAGAGTAACAAAGCTATCTCCTTCAGAGAGACTCCCACAAAAATATTCTCTAGATGGTATCTCACCCCGTCCAAACTTCACTCCTTCTATCCCTCAATCTCCCCAAACTGCTTTAGGGGTTGTTCGGAACCAGGCAACATCCTACACATATTTTGGAGCTGCAAACACCTACTTCATACATGGCGCAACGCAGTAGAAATTTTTGAAAACTCCACCAAACAAAGGTTCCCCATATCCCCACAAATATGCCTTTTATATGCTAAGGTTCCTAATATTCCAATCCCTTGCATGAGACTCTTTCACACTTTATGCAGCTCCATCCAATGGATGATTGCCTCTAATTGGAGATCCAAAGATCTCCCTTGGTCGCAGGTACTAGCTAGGATGGAGATGATGAAACTTTCGGAGAGAATCTATCACACTCTCCATGATACCTTCCATGTATATGAAAGGAAATGGTCATATTGGCGTACAACATAATTTAACAATTTAGTCCCTAAGGCTCCACTTACTCTCTTTCGCAATACCCTGAATTCTAGACCTATAGTGCTTGATTTGTGTGTTTGTGACATATACCCATGAACTATTTCTTTGTACCTTATTACTATGTCTACAACCAATATTTGCATATATGAACTCTACGTTTTTTATATTGATTACCTTTATCAACACCCTATGTACCTGTACATTTGAACTTCCAAATAAAACTTTGTAAACAAAAAAAGAAAAGAACATTAATTTTCTTTGTGATCATCTAAGGTGATCATTAAAGCCTTGCGGTTGTGCAAATGGACTGTTTGCGGTTGTTTGCGGTGCGTTAAACGGGGAGTTTGGTCTGTCAGAGTTTGGTCTGTCACTGTGAAGCTGGCGTAACCCTTACACTACCTGGTCGATACAACATCATACCTGATGTTTTAAAGCACGTTATTCCAAACAATTTAGGAATGTTAGGTGATTTATGCCCTTTATGGATTAAAACCCGACTCTGCGTCAACTACATAATTTTCCATGGGAGTTTTGCCATGGATCCCCCTCCGACATGCCACAGTCCAGGTGTTAGTCCCCTTGAAACAACTTTTCCATCACTATTGTGGCCAAAAAGAGTCCCTGTGGGTTTTAAAATTCGCCTGCCTATTGAAGTCTATGGCGGTTCGCCCGGTTCGCCCGTTCGCAAACATTTACGGAAATTTGCGTTCGCCGTTCGCGAACGGAAAATTTTATGTTCACGACATCACTAGCGACCACATGGTGGCAAATTAAAGGGGACGTATATATACACGCCCATTTGCCCAGCCGTGCCATTCTGTCGACGTATAAGGATGTGCGGCGGTCCTTAAGTGGTTAACTGCCAATTGCTTGGTCATTTAACATTGTACCCAAATGAAATTTTATATACTTTTCACACAATAGAACTTTCTTTTGGATGTATTGCATCACTACGTTTTTTTTTTTTAATTATTATTATTATTATATAAACAAATTTCTGTTGTGAAACATCCAATAAAATTTCTTCATAAATTTAGGCCAAAATGTATCCTGCTACATGTCTTTGGTAAAAAGAAAAATCCCAAAAAGTGTATATAATAATTGGTTTATGTGGAAGTTATAGCGTCTACAAACTATGGTATATACAGTATATACTAGAATTTTACGCAGCTTTTATGCAGCTCTGACTTTTCGACTGGGGAGTCAGTGACGTCACTTCTGGTGTTTCCCGCACCCAGAAGTCGTTGTGAGGAGGCCATCTGCCATTCTGTTTCATATCCTAATCTACATGTTATTACCAAGTGCCATTTTTGTAAGTTTAGCAACGTGGACTACATTCATAACATGGTACAATTCGCCATCATTCTTTACCAATAGATATATCCCTCTAGTGCTGGGCACCAGTAACTGTCAACGTATCTGTGAGCCTGACCAGAAAGGATTGTTGGGGAGGGCGTGGTTTGGTGCGGGACCTGAATGGCAGCGTGACTCCCGAGCTCCCGTCCACAGGAGATAAAACAGTAAGCCCAGCCGAGCCATCAGTCGCCAAACATGGGGAAAAACTCTCGGGATCCCTCCCCAACACGGTCCCGCTCCCCCAGAGACTCCAGAACGCAGAGCAGCCGCAGTGTACCAGAGATCTTCCGGACCCATCCACGGGAGGCCCCGGCTTCTACTCGGGCCTACTTGAGCGCCACACGATTCTCCAGCCTCAGTCCCTCAGGCAGGAGTCACACACAGCCCCAGTCCTCAGCAGCCACAGCTCACACCCCACAGCCGCTGAATATGCGGGACCTCCGCTCTGTAGCAGAGGATATCAAAGCCACACTTTCCTCAGCCATTACGGATCTCAGGAGAGACGTCCAGGCAATGGCAGTGCGGCTGGATGATCTGGAGGAAACAACAACCCTCCATGCCATGACACTGCCATCCAACAACTACAAGCCTCCTCTCCCTCCCAAAATACCCAGCTCAGAGACATCCAGAGACATATGGAAGTTTTGGACAACCGCGGTCGTTGCCACATCAGAAAAATTCTGATTGAAAATTCCCAAATAACAAGGCCACTATCGCCATCTTTAACGATCTTTTTGGGCAGGCCCCCTGAAACACCTATCGAATTTGAACGCCTTCACAGAGCCTTAAAACCCAGAAGCAGAGACACCGATCCCCCTAGAGATGTTGTAGATTCGTGAACTTTAAATTAAAGGAGGATATTCTTCATAGGGCCAGAGACCGTCGCACCCTACTCTATCAATGAGCTGACATAAAATTGTTCCAAGATCTCTCGCCTATTACCTTCCAGAATAGAAGAGACTTGCGCCCTCTCCTTGATCTCCTACGTACCAAAGGAATCCAATACCGGTGGAAATTTCCCTTCTGCCTCTCTGCATCTTCTCAAGGACGCACAGCTAACCTACGTCTACTGGAAGATCTACCCGCCTTCTGCAATACACTAAATATCCCCCGCATTGACATCCCAGATTGGTACAACACACTTCGCCCACCACGTATGAGAAGATCAACTTCTATTGATGCCATTCCAGTCGCCGAAGACTTCCATATCAGACGCCGCAGGTCCACCCCACCAAGGGTCACCAATATGTCTGATTCCCGGAATGCTGTGCACAACAGCCCAACGGCCTCCCCGGCTCACAGGAGAGTCCGCCATGAAGGCTCTGACTGAACAATCTCTTCTCTCCCCTCACATGAGTTTCAACGCCAACAAAGTTGCTCCAAGTCTGGAACTTTCCTACGACACCCATCTGCAGCGCTCAAGCTAACATGCTATCAAGCTAGCCGATAACATTTACACCAAAGATAACTTCCCTTTCTTTTTCAGTGACTGCTCTTCCTAGATGTCCCCAACCGATGTAAACATCGCACCTTAGAGGTCCAATCCACAACGAGTGGACTCTACCCCATCTGAACTGTAAGTTTGTTGTTCCCCTTGGGAGACCCCCCCCCCCCCGTGTTTTGACTGATCCTCCTAGAAGAGTTAGCAATCTCAAAGGTAAAATACAGTCTCTTAGGGGTAACCACATGCTCTCCATTAAACTGCATGAGACGGAGAGCATTCCTTCCCTAAATACCATCCTGCACCCTTCCCTGATACCGTCCTCTTCCTAACCAGACCCCTTCCCCCTCTTTCCATCCCCAATTCCCCTAACCCTCCCTCCAATCCTATTTATCCCCGAAGGTATTTCACACCCAGTCTTCTGTGATTTACTGTCCACGGTACTACTGAGGTTCAATAAGTACAAAGATTGTTGTCCCAAATTCTACCTAAAAGTTTATTTATGGGAATGATGTTGCATAGCTGCCAACTCTCTTCTTACACAATGATACAGGCCTAAATTACCTATTCCGCCACCCCCTTTCCTAAATTTAGGAAAATCTGTCACTTTAGATGGGCCCTCTTTAAATGACTAAGATCTTCTAATATTTCCTATAGTTCTCCTGACATGGCGTCTGTGCAATCTCACCCCCCACCTGGATACCACATACAGGAAAGATGTTGCAAGAATGTTTAAAAGTAAGACTGTATTAGACGGCTGTTTCTGAGTTATCCTAGTATACCTTTGAGTTTTAATAAATCAATCGGTTTGGCAGCACCTAAGACTATTACACTCAACCAAGGGGTTGACTACACATGCATAATCAACTCCATTACAAGGAGCTTCGGGACTATCCCACCCAGCAACTTATGGGAGGATACCCATATTAGAGTCTATGGCGATCCCATTACAACCCAAGTTGGATTGGAATGTGCTATTTATTCGACCATAAACAGGGTGCTGCTTGACTGCTGCATCAGAGAAAGTTACTATCTTACGCAGATTCAGCCAAAGTTATACTAAGGATCATTGCATAGAATGTTATAATTAATGTTGATCTGTTTCATTGCTGGAGTTCTCTCCCATCTCCATTTGAGATACACCTTAAGATTAGGGATGAGCCGAACACCCCCCAGTTTGGTTCGCACCAGAACATGCGAACAGGCAAAAAATGAGTTCGAACACGCGAACACCATTAAAGTCTATGGGACACGAACATGAAAAATCAAAAGTGCTAATTTTAAAGGTTAATATGCAAGTTATTGTCATAAAAAGTGTTTAGGGACCCGGGTCCTGCCCCAGGGGACATGTATCAATGCAAAAAAATGTTTTAAAAACAGTTGTTTTTTCGGGAGCAGTGATTTTAATAATGCTTAAAGTGAAACAATAAAAGTGAAATATTCCGTTAAATTTCTTACCTGGGGGGTGTCTAAAGTATGCCTGTAAAGTAGCGCATGTTTCCCGTGTTTAGAATTGTCCCTGCACAAAATGTAATTTCTGAAGGAAAAAAAGTCATTTAAAACTACTCGCGGCTGTAATGAATTGTTGGGTCCTGGCAATACAGAGAAAAGTCATTGAAAAAAAAGGCAGGGGTCCCCCCCCAGTCCATTACCAGGCCCTTTGGGTCTGGTATGAATATTAAGGGGAAGGGCTTGTCTCATTCTTCACTTACCAGTGAGGAACATCAATGCCGTTGCTCGAAGAACCTGTGCTTATACTGTGGGGAACCAGGCCACTATGTGAGAACTTGCCCAACCAAGCTCCAGAAGTGCTTGTCTATGTCTCCTGCTGAAACTCCAACTCGGCCCAGCGCCTCTCCTCATCTGGCCCTTCCTATTCAGTTGCAGCTCCGTGGAAGAACTATTCAAGTGTCAGCCATAGTGGACTCCGGGGCCTGCAGCTGCTTCATCAATCTTGCTTTTGCTGCTGAACTCCGGATACCTCTGCAACCCAAGGCCAAGGGACTTTCTGTTCGCCTTGCAGATGGGTCTATCATTAAGTCTGGACTAGTCACCCAAGAGACTGTTCCTTTGCCTACTACCATTACTACCAGTCACAGAGAACTGTTGCGGCTAGATGCCATAGCCTCACCTCTGTTTCCCATTATATTGGGCATGCCTTGGCTAAGGGCACATAACCCGTACATCGATTGGGCCTCACAAGAAATTCAGTTCCACTCACACTACTGCCAACAACACTGCTTGCCGGTACCTTCACGTCAACCACAAACTCTGTTGTCTATGGACTCTGACCCTGAAGCATGTTCTTCCATTCCTGTTGCATACCGAGACTTCCTAGATGTCTTCAGTAAAAAGGGGGCAGAAACCCTTCCCCCTCATAGGGCATATGACTGCCCAATTGAGTTACTTCCAGGGGCCGAGGTACCTTTTGGTAGAATCTTTCCCTTAACTGAACTTGAACTGGTGGCTCTGAAGGACTACATTGAAGAAAGCTTAAGGAAATTATTCATCCGTCCATCTACCTCTCCAGCTTTCTTTGTGGAAAAGAAGGACCATTCACTTAGACCTTGTGTCGATTACTGTGAACTCAATAGGGTCACAGTAAAGAACCAGTACCCTCTACCCCTGGTCCCTGAACTATTTTAAAGGCTGAGATCGGCAACCATATTCACAAAATTGGATCTTCGAGGGGCATACAATCTGGTGCGAATACGGACTGGAGATGAATGGAAGACTGCATTTCGTATCCGATTCGGGCATTATGAGTACTTAGTGATGCCCTTCGGGTTGTGCAATGCCCCTGCTACGTTCCAGCACTTTGTCAATGAAATTTTTCGAGACTTTCTGGATCTTTTCGTTATTGTCTATTTAGACGATATTCAGATTTTTTCCTCCTCTCTAGAGGTTCATCAAGGGCATGTGAAAAAGGTGCTGACTCATCTACGCCAACATGGTTTGTATGCCAAACTGGAAAAATGTGAGTTTGAGCGCCAGAGCATCCAGTTCCTGGGTTTGATAATCTCCACAGAAGGTATTAAGATGAACCCCCAGAAGGTCACAGCCATCCTGGATTGGCCGATTCCCATCGACAAGAAAGGAATACAACATTTCGTAGGATATGCAAATTTCTATCGAAAATTCATCAAGGGATTCTCTGCCATCATTTCACCAATCACACAGTTGACTAAGCACAACAACCGGTTCTCCTGGACTCCTGAAGCTCAGTCTACTTTTGAGAACCTGAAGAGGTTGTTCACCTCTGCATCTATTCTAAAACATCCCGATCCAGCCCTACCATACGTCCTGGAAGTTGACGCATCCGAATCAGCAGTGGGAGCAGTGCTCTCCCATCGTCAAGGGGTCAAGGCTCTTCTACACCCGGTGGCATTCTTTTCCCATAAATTATCATCTGCAGAAAGGAATTATGACGTGGGTGACCGTGAACTTCTTGCAATTAAGGCTGCGCTGGAAGAGTGGAGGTATCTTTTAGAAGGGGTGGCTCACCCAATACTAATTTTTACTGACCACAAGAACCTAGAATATTTATGAACAACAAGACGCTTAAAACCCCGTCAGGCCAGATGGGCACTTTTTTTTACCCGGTTCGTCTTCCACATCACTTACAGGCCTGGGTCAAGAAATACCAAGCCAGATGCCCTGTCCCGTATGTTCAGTGAGTCTGAAGAATCTGCGCTTCCCGACACCATCCTGTCGTCAGGAAACTTCCTTCTCTTACAATAAGATCTGTTGTCCTGAATTAGGCAGGCCTCTGTGGGACTTCCCTCACCCCTGGAGACAACCTTACAAGTAAAGGACAGTCTACTATGGCACCAAGACAGGATCTTTGTACCGGAAAATGTACGTGCCTCTGTTCTAAGCCTGTGCCATGATCATGCTTTAGCGGGACATTTTGGAATCAGTAAAACTTCCGGATTTGTACAACGTACCTTTTGGTGGCCTCACCTTGAAAAGGACTGCAGGAAGTATGTGGAATCATGTACTACATGTATTTGGAACAAGACCAACAGGACCAAAGCATGGGGTCTGCTTAAGCCTTTACCAATCCCAGATAGACCCTGGAAAATGATTTTAATGGATTTCATTGTCGAGCTTCCCCCATCTGAGGGTTGTACAGCCATCTATGTGGTTGTTGATCGTCTGTCTAAAATGGCACATTTCATACCCTTGGCCGGCACTCCATCTGCTCCTGAGACGGCACAGATTTTTATCAAAGAAATAGTGAGGCTCCATGGAATCCCAGCTAATATTGTGTCTGACCGGGGGGTTCAATTTACCTCAAGATTTTGGAAATCTCTTGCCGAAACTCTGGAAATCGAGTTGTCCTTCTCCTCAGCCTATCACCCTCAAACTAATGGGCAAACGGAGAGGACTAACCAGACCTTGGAGCAATACTTACGCTGCTTCTCTTTGTTTTCTCAGAATGACTGGGTATCATTGTTGCCATTGGCTGAATTCGCCTATAATAATTCCCAGCACTCTGCTACTGGACAATCTCCTTTCTTCGCCAATTATGGCTTTCATCCATCGTTCCTGCCCAGCGAAATCCCGGAATGTTCTGTTCCAGCTGTTTCAGAAACAGTGACCTTCTTTGAAACTAATAACAAGCTGCTTCAAGAAGCGATAACAAAAGCGCAGGAATACAGTAAAAGAGCCTTTGACAGGAAGAGACGGGGGTAGTTGGTCTTGGAACCTGGCAATCTGGTATGGCTGTCCACTACAAATTTAAAACTGGCTTGCCCATCAAAGAAACTAGGACCTACATTTTTGGGGCTATTCCCAGTGAAAAGGAAAATCAATAATGTTGCCTATGAGCTAGAGCTGCCTGGCTCCTTCAGAATTCATCCGGTCTTCCACGTAAAATTACTAAAGCCTGCAATTCCTGACCCTTTTCCTGAGAGGAATCTGGGCCCACCCGAACCGATGATGGTTGATGGGGAAGAGGAGTATGAAGTTGAGGCAATTCTAGATTGTAGAAGAAGAAAAAACCAAACCCAGTACCTGATCAAGTGGAAGGGTTATGGACCAGAGGAAAATTTTTGGGAACCAGAAGATAACATTCATGCCAAGAGACTTATCCAAGCATTCAACCGTTCCCATCCAGAGAAATTGGCCGAATTGGGCATCCGGAGGCTGCCCATTGGGGGGCGGGGCAATGTCAGGAAAGGCTGGCTAGAGGAAGGAATGTTCCCCGCAGACTAACTCCTGCTCCCCGAACTTGTGTCAAAGAAGCTGCGTTGGCGCGTGCTAACGTAGGTTAGCGCATGCGCATCAGCGCATCGGCGTGCACGGCGCACCATGTGATCAATGAAGTGCCTATTTAAACTGGATCAGTGCACAGACCTGGTGCTGAATTCCCGTGAGACTCCTGTTTCCTGTAACTTGCATCTGATTCCTGTTACCTACCCGGCCTGCTCTGACTACTCCTGCTCTCCGCCTGCATGGACCCTGGCCTGAACCTTGACTATTCTTCAGCCTCTGAACCTGTACCTTATCTGACTGTCCTGTGTATGACCCGGCTTGCCTGACCCTGCCTCTGCCTTCCAGTCCGTGGTGTTCTGGTACCGCTGACCTGCATCTCCTGCATTCTGTCATCCACTGTCATCTGGAACACCATTCAACTGGAAGCCCAGCAGATAGCACGACTACCAGCCCTCGTGCGACTCTGCACTTCTGCGCCACCTGTTTGCTCTATCAGGGGCAGTCATAGAAGTCAGAGTCAGAGGAGTAAGAGAAGCCTCCCTCTGCTATTTAGGCTCATCCCACCAGGTACGTAACAGCGCCAAACGCTCTCTCAACAATTATAGGACCCAACACTAACACACAATGTCACACACCCGCCATACTAAAAAACCCTCCACTCTTAAAGTAGTCTCATTAAACACAAAGGGTCTCAATGTCCCGGAAAAACTTAGTCAAGTCCTTGACATGATGCATAAATTAAAAGCAAAAGTAATATTCCTACAAGAAACACACTTTCCCACAAACAAAATCCCCAAACTCACAAAACACCTTTTCCCAACGGTATATCATTCCACCAACTCACTTGCTAAAACCAAAGAGGTCTCGATTCTAATTTCCAAAAACCTTGATTGGCAGCCCGTGGACTCACTTATAGACGCAGAGGGCAGATACATCTTGCTAAAGGGCTGACTCCAGGGACGACAGGTGACCCTGGCCAACATTTACAGCCCCAATACTGCACATGTGAGCTTCTTTAGATCCATTTCACAACTCCTCTCTGACTTCCACTCCGGATTGACTATCCTAGGGGGGGATCTCAATGTAGCCCTATTCCCAATCTTGGACACCTGCACTGGTACAGCTTATTTACCATACAAAGCCATTCGGCAAATCAAGTTACAAATCCAAGATCTTCTTTTACATGACACATGGCGTACGCTTCATCCCGACGAAAAAGATTTTACCTACTGTATTTTTCTGCCCCACATAATAAATATTCCAGAATTTACTATCTATTCCTATCCCAGAAAGACATCCCTTGTCTATCCACTGCTACCATTGAACCAATGCTGCTGTCAGACCACCACCCAATTACAATGACCCTGACGTTTCCAGACAAAAACATCTCCACAAAAATCTGGCGCCTGGATTCGGTGCTGCTTACTTTGGAAGACCAAGACATCCTTAGATGCATACACACATTTTTTCTAGAAAATGACACACCTGACGCAGCCCCACTTACCAAATAGGAAGCCCATAAATGCGTAATTAGAGGGAAACTCATCGCCCTTAAATCATCTCATCGAAAGGCCCAACAACAGACAATTACAGATCAACTCGACAAGTTTAAAAACCTAGAACTTGCCCACAAACAATCCCAAGCACAGCAATTATATCACAAGCTTATCCAAAACAGGAAACTTTTACGTGAAGAATTAAACCGTAAAACGCAACGCAAATTTGTCTTACATCAAACGCTTTTCTATGAATTCGGCAACAAGTGCGGAAAATACCTAGCTAAGGCCCTCCAGACCAGGAAAGCTCACACAAATATCCACACCATCAAAGATTCTCAAGGGAAGTCCCATATCACCCCGACAGACATCGCAGCCCAATTTGAGACTTACAACTCCAACCTATACAATCTCCCCAAACATACAATCAACCATATTGGATCTGACACGCGACTCACTTCAATTGAGAATTTCCTCAACAAATTTTGCCCCAAACCCATAGGCAAAGAGGAAGCCCTGCAGTTAGAAAACCCTATCTCGGAGGAGGAACTTAAATTGGCTATCAAACAGCTTAAAAATGGTAAAAGTCCCGGCCCTGATGGGTTTACGGCTACATATTTCAAAACCTTCACAAACACCTTAGCCCCACACCTCATTAAGACTTTTAACTCCTTAACATCAACAGCTCTCCCCTTCCAAAGACTACTAGAAACCCACATCACAGTAATCCCAAAAGAGGAAAAAGATCCTGTTATGTACCTGGGTGTATTTGAACCGGGATCTTCCTGGTCCCACAACTGCAGCCTTACCTGTTGTGCTATGGAGGAGATCTGGACTTTTGGAAATGTCCTCTTAGTATTAAGCATTACCTTGCTTGGACTCACTAGCCCCAACCTGCTGCCAGCTGTGGACAATTTTCAATCAAAGCAGCCCATAAAAAGGAAGTGATGCTATCTCTCAGCCTCGTACACACGACCGAGTTTCTCGGCAAGAACCAGCAAGAAACTTGCTGGCAGAGCTTTCTTGCCGAGTAAATCGGTCGTGTGTATGCGGCTTTCAGTTTTCTCGTCAAGAAAACTGGCAAGAATCTCGACGAGAAAAATAGAGAACCTGCTCTCTATTTTCTCGTCGAGATTCTCGTCAGCATGTTTCTCGACGAGAAAAGTGTGTGTGTGTACACTAACCTGTCGCCGTGGAAACCCGCGCATGCTCGAAATGACTTAGACGCATGCACGGTCGCTTCCTAGGCATAGGTAGGCTGTAGCAAGATGGCGGCGACGGCATTGAATGTGACAAGCGCACGCTCGTCGTAGTCGATGACGTCACCACGTTTGCTCCATTCAAAGAACCGCGGGTTCTTTGAATCGAGCGCGTGTACACTCGGCCGGGACAAGTTTCTTGTCCAAGAATCTCGTCAAGAAAAACGACGAGTTTTTTCCTGACGAGATTCTCGGCCGTGTGTACGAGGCCTCAGCGCCCGTTTGTGTGGAATAGCTCCCTGGGTGTTGTGACTGCTTTTTGATCTTGATTTTTGTGTTGAATTCCTGAATACCCTCTAGCCTGCTGATTTTGTACTTCACAGACAGCTCATGTATGACCTTTGCCTGCTTGACCACTCTCTGGATTTCGATCGTGTACCATTTTGCCTGATCTGTTGCCAACCTAATCTGCCTGACTACGTTTTCGCCTGAATCCTCAGCACACAAGTTCCACTTCGGACACTACCTATCACAGGTACCTTACATTACAAACGGGCCACAATGACAGTGGACCCTGCTGAGATTGTTAAGGCGATTTCACATCAGGGACAATTGATTGGAGCTCATGAACAGCATCTTTCTTCCCTGAACGCCAAGTTAGATGAACTTTGTACTATGCTTAAATCTTGTTTGCCTGGTTCCTCTGCAACGGTCCAGACTCCGGATCCTACTCCTGCTACGATCCAACCCGCCTCTTCTGTACCACCCAAACTTCCCTTGCCTGACAAATTTGGTGGTGATACTGAGGCTTTTTAAATTATTGCCGTTTGCATTTCCGCAACAACCCTGGGACCTTTAGCACTTCATCTGCCAAAGTGACTTTTGTAATTTCCTTGTTAAAGGGGAAGGCCCTGGCCTGGGTCTCTCCTTATCTGGAACGCAATGATCCTGTGCTGCAAGACGCTGACAAATTTCTGGCTTCTCTCCAGACTGTATTTGACAAGCCAGATAGAGCTTCTGCAGCTGAGTACTCACTCTTGGACATGCAACAAGGCACCAGGTCTGTGGCACAATATGCTATTGAGTTTCGTACCCTTGCTGCTGAGACTAATTGGGACTCAAGGGCATTACGTGCAGCCTTCCGAAAAGGTCTTGCAGATCGCATCAAAGATGAATTAGTCTATAAGGATTCCCCAGAAGACCTAGAGAAATTCATAGAGCTCTGTGTTCGTCTGGATGTCCGGTATCATGAAAGGTGCCAAGAGAGACTTAGAACTTGCAAGTTTCCTAGGCCAGTTTACCGTTTGGCCCCTAACTTCCAAGCACCACCTCAGCCAGAACCTGAAATCTCAGTTGAACCCCAGGCACCTGTGGAACCCATGGATGTAAGCCATCTCCACCTAACTGAGTCGGAGAAACAAAGGAGGCGTGCATTGGGCCTATGCCTATACTGTGGACTTAAAGGACATTTATTATCTGTCTGCCCTTCCCGTCCAGTAAAAGGCAGGGTCTGACCAGTGTTGGAGGAGCTGGCTTAGACCTTACAGGTATATCCTCCAAGACCAAGATTACCGTTCCTGCAATTATCCATTTACCCTCTAAACTTGTCTCCTGTGAGGCTTTTGTGGATTCTGGAGCTGCTGGCATATTCTTGGACTACACTTTTGCTAAAGAAAATAATATCCCATTTGTTCCAAAATCTAGACCCCTGAACATTACCACCGTGAATGGACAACCCTTGGGAGATGGCATTGTAAAATTTGAGACTATGACAATCACCATTCAGGTAGGCGTACTCCACAAAGAGGAAGTTGTCTTGTCTCTTATTGATTCTCCACTTCTGCCCGTTATCCTTGGTTACCCATGGTTACAACAACATAACCCTTCTTTTGATTGGGAAAATGGAGAACTAACCTCTTGGGGGTCGTTCTGTCATTCAAACTGTTTGTCTCAACCCAAAAGACTTTCTGCTTGTATGTTGGCTTCCGTGGCCGTCCCACCTACTGTATTTATTGGTGTATAACACTCACTTTTTTACCCTGAAAATAGAGGGTAAACTGTGCCTGCGTGTTATAAGCAGGGGACTGTGTAAAGTTTTTTTCCTGAAACTTCCCTCTTAAAGTTAGGGTGCGTGTTATACGCCTGTGCGTGTTATATGCTGATAAATACGGTACCTTGCCTCATGAATACCATGCGTTTGCAGACGTATTTTGCAAGCAAAAGGCAGAGGTTTTATCCGACCCTCTTCTTCTCCAGTAGGGGCAGTTTTTTCTTTGTTGAAAAAAAAAGATGGGGGTCTTCGACCATGCATAGACTACTGAGGGTTAAATCAAATCACCGTAAAAGACTCCTACCCTTTGCCTCTCATTCTTGAACTGTTTGATGTACTTAAGGGGGCTGTTATCTTCTCCAAGCTAGACCTACGAGGGGCTTATAATCTGATTCAAATTGAAGACGGGGACGAGTGGAAGACAGCATTCAACACTTGTAATGGACATTTTGAATATCTGGTTATGCCATTTGGGTTGTGTAACGCCCCTGCTGTCTTCCAACATTTCATGAATGAAATTTTTCATGATTTCAGCAACAGTTTTGTGATCATCTACTTGGACGACATTTTAATCTTTTCCAAGACTCATCTAGAGCACATCTGGCATGTAAAGCAGGTATTGCATTGACTGAGAGAAAACCATCTTTACGCGAAGATTGAGAAATGCAGTTTCCATCAAAGCCGTATTCCTTTCCTTGGATACATTATAAGTGCTGTCGGTTTCCAAATGGACCCTCAAAAACTTTCCGCTGTCTTGCAATGGCCCCAACCGACCACTTTGAGAGGGCTCCAAAGCTTTCTAGGGTTCGCAAATTACTACAGACGCTTCAAGGTCTTAAGAGTGATGGTGACACCAGGATGACCAGATAACACACCATCATGTTCCCAGAGGAGTACAGGTTTTCTGAGGCTAGGGGCTACAAACAGGTGACCTGGTGGTATCTTCAAGCCTTTGGGAACACGATTCTGGGTTTCTTGTAACTGTTGGGAAAGAGCCATAGAGATCTGTGCGACGCTTCATCAAAGGTTTTGCCTCCATTGCGGCCCCCCTTACTGCTATGACTAAAAAAGGTATAAATTGCAAGGTATGGTCCTCAGAAGCAGAATCTGCTTTCCAGCAATTAAAAGACATGTTTAGCAAAGCTCCAATTCTTCAGCATCCAAATCCCGATCTCCAGTACATAGTTGAGGTTGATGCCTCTGAGGTAGGAGCAGGTGCCATGCTCTCCCAGAGACAGCCTAAGTCCGGTAGAATCCATCCAGTAGCATTTTTTTCTAGAAAGTTTTTTCCAGCGGAGATGAATTACAATGTTGGGAATCGAGAACTACGGGCCATCAAACTGGCATTGTCTGAATGGTGACATCTTCTGGAAGGGGCTCCCAAACCTTTTTCTATCCTCACTGACCATAAAAACCTACTGTATCTTCAGACTGCAAGACGTTTGAACTCACGTCTGGCTCGATGGGCTCTGTTTTTCTCCCGTTTTAATTTTGTTCTTTCTTATGTTCCTGGGCATAAAAACAAGAAAGCCGATGCTCTTTCCAGACAGTTCACTACCTCTGAAGAAGACCAACCTACCGAGTAGTATATAATCCCACCTCACAAAATTGTCGCACAGATCTCTATGGCTCTTTCCCAACAGTTACAAGAAACCCAGAATCGTGTTCCCAAAGGCTTGAAGATACCACCAGGTCACCTGTTTGTAGCCTCTAGCCTCAGAAAACATGTACTCCTCTGGGAACATGATGGTGTGTTATCTGGTCATCCTGGTGTCACCATCACTCTTAAGACCTTGCAGCATCATGTCTGGTGGCCTCATATGAAAAGGGATGTTACTGACTATGTGGCTGCCTGTCCAACTTGTGCTGCTAATAAAGTACCCCGTACATTGCCTACTGGACTGTTACAACCACTTTCGGCACCTCGTCAGCCTTGGACCCATTTGACTATGGACTTCATTACAGACTTACCCAAGTCCGAGGGCATGACTGCTATATGGGTCATAGTGGATCGCTCTTCCAAAATGTCTCATTTTGTGCCGCTCCCGGGATTAACTACAGCGGAAGCACTGTCTACTCTCTTTCTTTCCAATATTGTGAGATATCATGGCATACCTACCAATGTCGTCTCAGACCGCGGATCCCAGTTTGTTTTCCGATTCTGGAGAGCGTTCTGCAAGAAACTGGGATTAATGCTTTCACTCTCTACCTCACATCACCCTCAAACAGATGGTCAAACCGAACGCATGAACCAGACCCTAGAAACCTATATTCGACATTATGTCAATGCCTTACACTCCAACTGGTCTGAGTATTTGCCTTTAGCTGAGTTTGCCATTAATTCCCGTTGGCACAGTGCTCTTCATACCACACCATTCTACGCAGCCCTAGGCTATCACCCTCAGACTTTTCCCCTACTTCAGCCTTCTTCTGGTGTACCAGCAGCAGATCAGCGGGTGAAACATATTCTGCTACATTGGAAAAATATTTGCTTATTACTACGGAAGTCAGCAGGCAAGTATGCACTTTTTTCCAACAAACGAAGACGCCATATACCTCCATATGTGGTGGGGGACAGAGTTTGGCTATCAACCAAATATGTGAGACTGAAACAACCTTCTACCAAATTGGGCCCTCGATTCATTGGTCCTTACAGAATTATTGCTCGAGTCGGGCCAGTCTCCTATCAGTTAAAATCCGGATTCATCCTGTGTTCCACATTTCTCTTCTCAAAAAAGCAATTTTCAATCGCTACTCCAGAACGCAACAGCTACCTCCTCCTGTTCTTGTTGATGGACAAAATGAGTTTGAAGTCTCCAAGATTCTTGATTCTAGAAGACAGGGTCGTGGCCTTCGGTATCTGGTTCATTGGAAGTGATATCCCGTCACAGACCGTTCCTGGGTTCCAGCCAAAGATCTGCATGCCCCTTCTCTAGTTCGAGACTTCCATGCCTCCTTTCCCACTAAGCCCCGCTAGGCCCCCGGAGGGGTCCACTGGGGAGGGGGCCCTGTCATGTACCTGGGTGTATTTGAACCGGGATCTTCCTGGTCCCACAGCTGCAGACTTACCTGTTGTGCTAAGGAGGAGATCTGGACTTTTGGAAATGTCCTCTCAGTATTAAGCATTACCTTGCTTGGACTCACTAGCCCCACCTGCTGCCAGCTGTGGACAATTTTCAATCAAAGCAGCCCATAAAAAGGAAGTGATGCTATCTCTCAGTGCCCGTTTGTGTGGAATAGCTCCCTGGGTGTTGTGACTACTTTTTGATCTTGATTTTCGTGTTGAACTTCTGCCTGAATTCCTGACTACTCTCTAGCCTGCTGATTTTGTACTTCACCGACAGCTCGTGTATAACCTTTGCCTGCCTGATCACTCTCTGGATTTCGATCGTGTACCGTTTTGCCTGATCTGTTGCCAACCTAATCTGCCTGACTACGTTTTCGCCTGAATCCTCAGCACACAAGTTCCACTTCGGACACTACCTATCACAGGTACCTTACAGATCCCACATCAGTTAGTAACTACAGGCCGATTTCCTTATTGAATGTCGACATAAAGCTGTATGCCAAAATTCTAGCTACTCGTCTTCTACCTCTTCTACCTTCCCTGATAGGGAGAGACCAAGTTGGGTTCATCCCTGGTAGAGAAGCCAGGGATAACACGATCAAAGCTCTGAATATACACCATTGGATTACGACCCACAAACAAGGAGGGTTTCTCCTGTCGCTAGATGCAGAGAAGGCGTTCGACAGGCTGGCTTGGGATTACCTGGGGGCAGTCCTGAGACATGTGGGTCTCCAGGATCGGATGTTCAATGCCATTATGTTCCTCTATACAACTCCAACCGCCAGGGTTCGGGTGAACGGCCACCTGTCAAATGCCTTCTCCATAAGTAATGGGACAGACAGGGAAGCCCACTTTCCCCATTTATTTTCATCCTGACCCTTGAACCCTTCCTCCAATGTCTCAGATCCAATGACAATGTCAAAGGCTTTCTCATCGCCGATTGCACCTATAAGTTAGCTTCCTTCGCTGATGACTTATTACTATTCCTGAAAGAACCACACATATTGATCCCAAATATCCTGAAAGAATTCAAACTCTTTCATAGTATTTCTAATTTTAAGATCAATTTTGCAAAATCCCATGCCCTTAATATCTCCCTCCCTCAAGAATTGGTGACACAATGTAAAAATAATTTCACCTTTCAATGGAAGCGTGATCAGATCAAATATCTTGGGATATACCTAACAACAAACCTTTCAGATATGTTCTCAAAAAATTACCAACCCATCCTCCAAACCATTCCGAACTACCTAAATAAGTGAAACAAACCTAATTTTTCCTAGTTTGGAAGGGCGGCAATTTTAAAGATGAACATACTCCCCTGCATTTTATATATTATGCAAACCATCCCCATTATGCTCCCCTCGACATTCTTTCAACCTAAAGCCTCGTACACACGGCCGAGTTTCTCGTCGTTAAAAACACGTAATTTTTTTTGACGAGATTCTTGTTAACCTTGACGAGTTTCTCGTCAAGCTTTCCATGTGTACACACTGACAATTCCAAATTTCCTTGTTGTTCAGCGCGGTCACGTCCAGCACGTACGATGGCATTATAAAGGGGAAGATCGATTTCCCTGGCGCCACCCCTTGGGCTGCTTTTGCTGATCTTGTGTTACCGCGTGTGAAGTAAAAGTTTGGGAAGAGACGATTCGCGCTTTTCAGTCTTCGTGCTTTTCAGTTCGTTTTCTGCGGTTCAGTTTGTGCTTGTGGGTTCGTATCTTGTCTTTCAGGGCGTGTAGGCAGGTCGTATCTGTTTTACAGTGCGTTCTTGCCCGTTCGTTTCTGATTTTCAGTTCGTTCTTCATAGGCCTTGCTGTTCTAAAGTGCGTTCTGTTCTGTACGTTCTGATCAGACGGCCGTTTCCTAGCCATGCCGCGGGTACGTTCTCGTCGTCGAGTTTGTGCTGTGCGGGCGCTTGGTGTTGGTCTGCTTGTTTTGGACCAAGACCAGTCCATGAACGGGGTGAGAAGGAGTTCATGGACCAAGAATTGGTTGCTCCAGAGGGACCAATTCTGCCATATGCCTCTGCTGCGGGAGATCGTCGAGAATAATCCTGAGGACTACAGGAATTTTCTGTGGATGTCTGACCCCGTTTTTTAGCATCTGTTGGCTTTGGTGTCCCCCTATATTACCAGGCAGGACACCGTTATGCGGGAAGCCATCAGTGCTGAGCAGAGGCTCATCGCCACGTTGCGTTACCTGGTGACAGGGAGAAGTCTTCAGGACTTGAAGTTCACGACAGGCATCTCCCCCCAGGCTCTGGGCCTCATAATCCCAGACACCTGTTCTGCCATTATACAAGTCCTGCAGGAGGACTATATTAGGGTAAGTTTTCTCCATTAACATCACATTTTATGTATTTCATGTATGCTAATGTATTGTATTGTATTTCTTTCATCCTTCCCTAATTACCATGATTGTAATATGCTGAGAATGTCCTCTTTGTCCCCATGCATGCTGTAAGCTTTTAAATGCCCCTTTTTTCTCCATGCATATTTCCCTTCACTAACTTCTCTATCAGTGGTGACTGCTGCTCCAAATGTTTGGGGGGCCACCCCCAAATTAGATATATAAACTTCCTCCTTTTTTGCGACTGTGCCTATTAAACGCCACCAGTTGCCGCCTCCAATGCAGCCATTTTGTCCCCTCCAATGCAGCCATTTTGCCCCTTCCAATGCAGCCATTTTGCCCCTTCCAATGCAGCCATTTTGTCCCCTCCAATGCAGCCATTTTGTCCCCTCCAATGCAGCCATTTTGCCCCTTCCAATGCAGCCATTTTGCCCCTTCCAATGCAGCCATTTTGTCCCCTCCAATGCAGCCATTTTGCCCCTTCCAATGCAGCCATTTTGCCCCTTCCAATGCAGCCATTTTGTGCCCCCTCCAATGCAGCCATTTTGTGCCCCCTCCAATGCAGCCATTTTGTGCCCCCTCCAATGCAGCCATTTTGTGCCCCCTCCAATGCAGCCATTTTGTGCCCCCTCCAATGCAGCCATTTTGCCCCTTCCAATGCAGCCATTTTACCCCTTCCAATGCAGCCATTTTGTCCCCTCCAATGCAGCCATTTTGCCCCTTCCAATGCAGCCAGTTCCCCCCCAGCCCTGCACTTCCCTTCTTCTGGTCAGCGCCATCCTTCTTCTGTCCTTGATGTCTTTTCCTGCCCTCGATGTTGCATCAGCCAATCATGTTACCGTTAAACAGACTTGGTGAACATGATTGCCAGAGCAGCCTGTCAGTGTTTACCCAAGGAATGCCCCCCCCCCCCCGCGTCCCCTATTTAACTTTTAGCAAGCCAATTACATCCCTCAGGCTGTAATCGCCAAGGATATTTGCCCCCTGGCTCTGATAGGCAATTTTCACCACATAAATGCCACAGTTATTCATATGGCCGTCGCTCAACAGGGGGCCATCCACCTGAATAGTGGGCGGCATTGACAATACATAGGTTAATGCAAGGCATGAACCTATGTATTGTTCTGAGTAACGGGCGCAGGAGAGAGGGGGCAGTGCTCCAGCACCCACTCTGGACGCACCGCCACTGCAATGCTATCCTGTGGCCAAACACATCTCCCCCCCCCAAATTTGTTTAGAATGGACCATCAGAGGGGGTGATGAATATGAAACTTGAGGCTTCCATTATACTTAGTCAAAACACCTTTAAACTGAGATTTTGATTGATGTTGGCCTCTAATGTTTTTTCTTATAATCTGCTTACAATGTTATGTTTTAAATTTCTAATTTATTTTCATCTTGTTTGACTCCCCAGCTTCCTTCCACGCCACAGGAATGGCAGACTGTGGCATCGGAGTTTGCCACGCGGTGGGACTTCCCCAACTGCGGTGGTGCCATTGACGGGAAGCACGTCCGCATCGTGCCGCCACCCCGTTCTGGGTCCTACTACTACAATTACAAGGGGTTCCATAGCATTGTTCTGATGGTGGTGGTGTCAGCACGGTATGAATTCCTCTATGTGGATGTAGGGAAGAATGGCCGGATGTCCGATGGGGGATCCTTCATCCAGACGGAGTTTGCCCTCCGTCTCCAGAGTGACGACCTTGCATTGCCACCAGATGCAGGGAATGTTGAAGGACTCCCCTTTGTTTTTTTGGCTGATGAAGCCTTCGGACTCGGACCGCACCTCATGAGGCCATTTCCACAGAGGACCCTGACCCCAGAGAAGAGGGTGTTCAATTACCAGCTGGCCAGGGGCCGAAGAGTCGTTGAAAATGCCTTCGGGATAATGGCCAGCCGGTTCCGCCTTTTTATGACTCCAATCCACTTGGCGGAGTACAAGATAAACTATGTAGTTTTATGCTGCTGTGTGCTCCATAATTTTCTGTGCCGAAAATCAAGTAATTATATGGCCTCAGTATTGCCTGAGGCAGGACATTCATATGCCAATCCCCTGCCGGACCTCAAATCTGGCCGTCCTGGCTTGCCCCCCCAAAATGCCCGTGAGGTTCGGGATAAATATATGGAATTTTTCACGGGTAGGGGGGCAATTCCTATGCCAGGCCATGAGTAAAGATTGGTGCATAAAGAAATCAGTAAAAATCATTTTTTATATTGGAACTTTGTTTGTTTCCTGTCTCCTAGTTTGTCTTAGTGCATTTGTAGTGACAAGTTTTTTTTTCCTTTAGTAAATAACAACCATTTCACTATGAACCTCAAAAATATACACAAATAAGGTTAGAGCGTATTTGAAAAAGCAGCTACACTTTGTTTGTGTTCAAAAATTTTACTCTGTGCACATTCACACATTTTTTTTTTGGCTGGCCACAAACCGGCAATTTTTTTTTAATGAAAATACAAAACCATCAGTTGCATTCCAAAAAGTACAACATTGGATACCTCTGGGCAATATGAGACATTCACGCCTCTGATGATATCCTGTTGGATGAAACATGTCAGGCTGACCAATGTGAGCACGCTAAGAACCGCGGATTATACTTTTTTTGCCTTGATGATCTTTTTACCCTGTAAGTAGAATTTTAAATACATTTTATTTGACCTTACGGGCTTCACTATGCTGCCTTTCTTTCTGTATGGGTTTAATATCTCCTGCTGAGGTCTGCATATATGATATCCAAATCCTGGAAGTTCCTTTGATGTTGAAATTATCGGACACTTCGGTTGTTACTCTATCAAGATAGGAGAGCCTTATCCATCTGTGACCCTCTGCATTTCACTACATGCTTATGATGCTCGCTTTTTGGCAAGCAGACTGTGAGCACATTTTTTGTGGTGGTGTGTTATCTGTTCACACTGAAGTCTTTGGTGGTGGAGTTCTTCAATTTCCTGCATCCATTTCTTTCGTCATGAATTATATGGACTGATTTTCACTTTGAAGCGCTGCATTTTTGGTTTTATTAATATGAGACATTCACTTACACAAAATATGTCTCTATCTGGCTGTCCTAATATGGGGTCTTGGCACCCCTGGCCAAGCCAAAAATTGAATATGCACACAATTTGAAGTCATTTCCAATAGGGATTTGAGATTCCTGATACCTATTGTCAACATGTGCCATCTGCCATCGGGGGTGATCAATGGACGTGTTTTGTGGGTGCAACCCCTTCTTTAGTTCACCTACTTGAGATACGAGGAAGGGGTTGCACCCCCAAAAGCCGTACATGGATATCCCCTGATGGCAGATGGCACATGTTGACACACTGTGTGCATATTCAATTTTTGGCTGGTTGGATTGTCTAAAAGAGAATAAAAGGGGGAAGAACAATCTGTAAACAAAAATGGGGGTTTTGATGCCTTATTCAATTCTCCCCAAAACATCTAGGATGTCTTTAAAGGTTTGATCCATCACATGAATTCTTTGTTTAATTCTGTCCAGTTCTGTGCTACATTCCATCACTTGCTGTATTATTCATAGGGCACTGTCAACAGAGAAACGTGTACTTTCTTTCACCACAACATTTACATCCCCTAAAAACAAAATAAAAAGGTATTATAACTCTGCAGGCCTACATTTCTTACCTGAAGCTGTGGTGACAGATACTGACCTGTTGTGGTGACCAGTTCCACCACGTCATCCACTTCTCCTTCCTGCACTTCTCCTTCCTCCACCTCTTCAACTTCCTCAACACCCTCAGGTTGTGGGTCTTTGTGAGGTTGGGGTTGTTTCGAAGCTGTGGGGTTCCTGTGCTCCCTGGAGTGTTCTCCTCCCAGTCTTCTCTCCCCTATGAGAATCAAACAAAAGGTCTATTTATCACACTGAAATTCTCTATGAAAACTAAAAACAGGCTAAATTGCTTGGAAGTGGGGTACAAGTGTGTGTTTGTGTGGAATTTTCACATGAAGACATTATTTCTTCCCAAAAATATGTTTAGTATTCACCTTTGGCTGTCAATTTTGAGACATGGAGGCACCACAAAAATTCACTGATGCACCTGTGTGGGACACCCAAAAAAGGCGGTTCTGTTGGCCCACACTATAGTGCTCAAAAGTACAGATGTGGAACCAGCTGCTGAGTGTCCTCTCCTTTACACTGATTAAAGTTTTCATTTCATTCTCTTTACAAACACATCATCTAGCCAACAATGTAAGAACAACAATTGAATCAAAACAGGCAGATGTCTAATTTAACCCTGTAAAATCTCCAAAAAACGAGGATAGTGGGCGAACGATGTGTCTGTAACGAACGATTACTGTGCCCAACCAAGTTCAAACTATGACATTTTGTAAGGTAGTACTATAGAAAAATGCAATAACATGGAGCAACATGTAAGTTGTGAAATACAATAATAGGAAAAAATTGGAAAAAGTACTTACTTTTTCCTAGCATTCTCTTAATGCTCCTTAACTGCTCCGGCTCCCTCAGTTTGAGGTCTGACCACCTCTTTCTGAGCTGCTCATTTGATCGTTTCACCCCAACATTCTTCTTCAGACTCTTCACGACTTTCTTCATGATTTTGGCCTTCCTTCTATTAGGTTTGCTATACGTCCCATGCTTTGCGTCATAATCCGACTTTAGCAATATGTCCACCATCTCCGCATAAGACATATTAGATGCCTTGAATCTCCTCCTTGATCGTGACGTTTCCTCAGTCTCCGGGCTTGTCTCCTCCTCGTTATTTGAGGAATTATCAGACACCTGCTGTGAATCCGCCATATCTGTCTGCGCGCCGAAAGAGAAGGGGCGGGGAAAAGATGTTAGTTAGAACGTCGTGGGCGGGCGACGTGTGCGGAGTGACGTGTGCGTAGTTTTACGCATGCGTGGTGTATATATAGCAAACACACATGTGACTATACTACGTTCGGTGTGCGGAGAGAGGAGTTCAAGTGACGGACGTGCGAACGAAGGTATGTGATTTTGATAAATTGGTGGCCTATACTGTCTTGAAAATGTTGGAGGATATATATGGTGAATAAGATTTTAAGGAGGTTAGACTGTGTGCCTCACATTATTTATTTAAATTTTTTTTTGACTTGCAGACCCAAAATTAATGTCTTTATAAGTGACAAGGAATTCCTTGCGGAATTTATAGACTGGGTAAGGGAGCTGCCCGCTCTGTGGGAAACCAAAAACCACATCCATAAAAAAAGGGGTACGAAAAGCAGCGCTGGAGAGCCTGCTCCCATTTGTGCAGACCAAGGTGCCCACAGCCACAGCAAAACAGGTGGACACTAAAATTGGGAGCTTGAGAGGCACATACAGGACTGAACGCTATAAGGTCCTGGCTTCTCAGAGGTCAGGAGCAGCAGCAGATGATGTGTATGTCCCCAATTTGTGGTACTACAGCAGGATGTCCTTTCTGGATGACCACATTGAGGCAAGGCCATCAATGTCCACTCTTCCCCCCAGACTTCCCTGCAGCCAACCTGAGCCTTCTCTGGAGCAAGAGGAGGCAGCCATCCTGGATGAACCTGATTTGGCCATCTGGAGCCAGGTATAGTATTTAATGCAAATGTATTGGGATAAACTTAATGATGGAAAAAAAAGTCAAGATGAAAATCATAAACTATTTGGGGTTCCAAAAGTGAAATCAAGATCTCAAGACATTAGTCTGCCCTAAATTGGGTGCTAAATAGTCAATCTGATGTAGTCCTAAAAAAAAAATTTTTTTCTTGATTTACATTCAAATTGCTACATTCATGATCTGAAAGTTGTATGAAAATAATAAAACAAAATATTAAACTATGTCCCTTTTTCATACACAGGATGAAATCAGCCAGGAGGAGGGTCTGGAAACTGTCAGGCAGGAGGTGGCAGGGCCCACTGTCAGCCAGGAGGTGGCAGGGCCCACTGTCAGCCAGGAGGTGGCAGGGCCCACTGTCAGCCAGGAGGTGGCAGGGCCCAGTGGCAGCCAGGAGGTGGCAGGGCCCAGTGGCAGCCAGGAGGTGGCAGGGCCCAGGAGAAGCACTAGATCTCAGGTGCCTCCCATCCGCCTTCCAAAAAGAAGCAGGAGGGACAGGACCACTAGTGAGGCAGCAATGGCCCTTATTAAAGAGGCACATGCCACCCTCCAGGAGCCCACATCCCCTGAAGAAGCCATTGCCGGCCTAGTTGAGGCAAAGTTCAAGGTGATGAGCATGGAGCAACGCCTCCTATGCGAGCCCCTGCTCATCACCTTGCTGAACAAGGGGGTGATGGAGAGAATTACCCCCAATACGGCCATGTGAGGTGGCACAGCTATCACAACCTCAACCTCCTCCTCCACCTCCACCTTATTCTTCTGCCCCACCCCCTTCTCCTCCAACTCCTCCTCCTCCTTCTTCTTCTGCCCCACCCCCTTCTCCTCCACCTCCTCCTCCACCTTCTTCTTCTGCGCCACCCCCTTCTCCTCCACCTCCTGACAGGAGTACCCCTCCAGTGGCCCAGCCTCCAGCCACACGAAGAAGGAAGGCTTCAGGGAAGGCTTCAGGGAAGGCTGCAGGGAAGGCTGCCAAGAAGACGAGGAAGTGATGGCCTTGCTTCATTGTGGTCGGACAGAAGGCAGCCTGTTGTAGTACCACACACTTGGGACATATATATCACCTGCTGCTGTTCCTGACCTCTGGGAGGCCAGCATCAGATTGTGCTCAGAACTGTTGGCCTTCTCAAGCTCCCAATTTTAGTGTCCACACAGGGTTGATGTGTGCTCTGGGGTCCCAGGGATGCACAAATGGCAGCAGGTTCTCCAGCGCTGCCTTCTCTTTATTTTGGTAAAAACATGAATAAATGTTTTTTTGGTTTAAGTTCATACTTGACTATGTTTATTTTTTCAAATTTTTAATTTAGCTTTGGAGTAAGCAGATACATTTGACACCAAAAAAAAGGGACAGATAACAACCCCAAATAAAAAATAAAAAAAAATATTTAAAAAATATAGGGTGTAAACTTGACACAAAAAATATTCAAATATACAATGGGAGATCACTATCAAAACATTGACAAATTCCAATTAACATCTGTTTCAAAAATATAAAACATTAAAATATTCAGAAGATCGTGCACAATATAATACACCGAAATCTAATTAAGAGCAGCATGAAAAAGCTTTAAAAAAGATAGTCATAACTCTGTGTGAATATGAGCAGCAAAACAAGTTCATTCGTTTAGATTAATGTAACATTCTAAAGAAGATTTCAATGCACAACATTTAAACGATGCAATAATTTACAGCGTGACGAATGTGCTATCTCCATTACGAAGGCTTGATTTAGCAGAAGATACGCTCCCGTCTCATACTTGATTCTGAGCATGCACGCTTTTGGAAGAGTCGTAAAAGCATACACACGAACCATTTTCTCGTCACAAAACAGGCCGACGAGAAACACGACGAGGAAATCTTGAATCCTGACGAGAAAATAGAGAGCAGGTTCTCTATTTTCTCGTCGAGATTCACGGCAGTTTTCTCGTCGTAAAACCATACACACGAACGGTTTTCTCGACAATAAAGCTCTCGCGGCACTTTTCTTGATGGTTTTGGACGAGAAACACGGCCGTGTGTACGAGGCAATACAAACGAATATGTACCAGATTCCTATGGAGACAGAAAAGACCTAGAATAACTTACGAACAACTGACAAAACCCAAAACAAAGTGGGGCATTGGTCTCCCAGACCTTAAGAAATACTACTGGGCTTACCACCTCTCTAGAATTGAAGATTTGTCACTACACGGCCACAACAAAGATTGGGTCGTTCTTGAGCACACATTCTCCCCCTTACCTCTGCGATCGCTGCTTTGGATCTTGACCCATCACACCCCACGGAACCTAAGAAGCCACCCTCTCATTAATCCGACACTCCATTGTTTTAAGGAAACCTGACGAAAGCTGCATATCTCCTCTTACCCTGGACCACTCAAATCAGTAAAACTCAATCCAGAATTTCCACCCGGTATGTCCACACACTTTTTAGCAGGTATCTGGCAACATAATGAGGTCCTAGCCCACCACTTCTTCCGAACAGGTTTACTTCTGGAATGATCTTCCCTACCAATTAGCACTGATAACACTACCCTTCCTCTCTGGACATATTTCCAGATAAGACATTTCCTAAAAGAACCTGATCGGGACTCTGCCGTCTCTCGTCCGCTCACCCCCTTTGAACAGCTATCCTACTCTGCACCACAACAGCATGTAATCTCTAACGCATATAATATACTCTCTTCAAATAGCTCGATGAAAACCAACAAAGCATGTCTAAGCCTGGAAAGGGACCTACTGTACAAACAGAAATGACAGAGGCACAATGGGAACACATATCTACAATAACAGACAAAGGCTCCCTCAATGTCTCAATCCAGGAAAACAACTGTAAAATCCTAACCCGCTCGTGCATAACTCCAGTAATCCTCAACAAGTATAACCCTGCCCTTTATTATAAATGCTGGCGATGTTCCAGGGAAACAAGCACTTTAACACACATTTGGTGGTCCTGCCCTCTAATCCAGCTGTTCTGGAATCAAATCCGAGAACTGACGTCACACATTTCGACATATGCCTTAGAACACACCCCAACACAGTTTCTCCTCCACCACTCGGACCTGCCGACACACCAATACCGCAAAGCGCTAATACCACCCTTAATAAATGCAGCCAAAATGTGTATCCCTCTTCATTGGGGAACAGCCCATGTTCCGACCATTCCTGAATGGCTCAAACGAGTGGAAAAAGTTGCGGAAATTGAGGAATTAATCTCCATAGCCAAAGACTGGCCATCCAAATTTTCACATACATGGGCCAGTTGGATCCATTTCCGCACCACAGCTAGATACAAATTATTGATAAGCCAAACTCTGAAGATCTCACACCCCAAGACAATTGTGACCCTTAACGACTCTCTCTCTGCATTTTAAAAACAAACCCTGTCAAAATATGAGACAATAGACCTCCCTCCCCTAACAAGGGAAGATTGGGGAGGTCACTTCTTGAGTTATCTAAACAAACACCAAAAATTCCTCAGATCAGGTTTTTATATACTCCTTACACCAATCTTTCGGGATGGGTGGTGGAGGCTGGGAGGCAAGTCAAGTGTTTTTAATCTATATTAAAAAGACATCTGTTAGAAGGCATATTACGCTACAAATCTCTTCTTTTATATACCCCAAGTACTCGTTTGAAGCAGAGCTTGTCCAGCTATATCCACTCAAAGGCATATCACAAGTGGAGTTTACCAGATCGGAGGCATACCAGACCAACAGTATAATATCTTAAAGGCGTTGCATGATCTGTAATGGGTCATGAAGAAATGTGAGCGGGCACTGCACTCAGAGGTGTCTGGTGATGACATTTTGATATATAGCTGTTCTTCTATGGATAAACACTACATTTTATTTTTCTATAAGTTTTGTTTTTAAAGTGGACATTTGAGATTTTAGAAGGTTTTTATGGAAGTTTATTATAATCTTTATCATTTGTATATATGGTATCACTAAGCACATATTACACGGAATACTATATGTGAATCAAGATGTGTATATTTGATATTTGTTGTCCATTAATGGCACTAGTTAGTGTAATTTAATTAGCAAGAGTTTATTCAATTAGTTATTTAATTTTTGAACAGCGCACCATTTTCTTTTTATTCATCATTTGGTTGTTGGATTCTTTGCCTCCCATATTTATATTATAGTAATGGGCACAGAGAGGCTTTCCAACGACAACAGATGCTGCGTTAATTTGGACTGTCATGTCTGCACTTCACTGCAAGTAATTCTTCATTGCACAAGCAGGATTTCTCCTCTTTTCTAAGTGAGGGGGAGTAAATGACCTGTTGGATGAAGCCCCTGTGATTAGGTCGCATGGTGCCACAGCAGCCAATTTTAAGATTGAATAGGTGTCTAAAAAGTGGCATGGTAAGATGTACAAATGGTACATCTTACAGAACTAAGGTTTGGTGGCTGTGGGTAACACCAAGTTCCACACTATCTTGCCACTGCTCCCTTTGTAGTCTGGGCATCTGGGGGGCTCCACTTCATTGTCTTTTCCCTCATGAACTCTAAATTGGTATTCATAGCTTGTTGCCCTCTCACAGAGCTTATACTGTAAAGTTTGACCCCATATCTGGCACGCTTGCAGGGGAGATATTTTTTTTATTAAAAGCCTGCCAGTAAAATGTATGAGGGACTTATCTACGCAGATGTTTTGTTGGGGCCTATACACATCTGCAAATTTCTCAGTGAGGTAGTTTATGAGGAATTTTGTAGAGCCGATCATATTCAGAGTCATCCTGAGGAAATGCATAAAATGCATTATCGTCTCATATCTATGCCTGACCATTGCAGCAGAGAACATGGGCATATTATGAATCGGGTCTGTGGACCAATATGACCATAATTCATTATTTTCTGTAATACCCATGTTAAGGGTTAGGCACAAAAATTCCTGAATTCAGAAACTATGATAGGTTTACATAGGTAATGGTCTGGCAAAATTTGAATTTGGGTTAGCGTTGATGTATTATTGTGCTTAAAGATTGCTTTGGTCAACAATCAATTGATACAGATATTTCATGAAAAACAGCTGAAGAAGATCAAGGGGAGTTGTTAAATTTGCTGTTTCCACCTGAATTTTGGGTTGGGGTGTGAATTGGGGGATAACTTGTGCTGCTGAATCTGAGGACAGCCAATTCGGGCTCGCAAGCACCTCTGGAAGGCTACTATGGGCTCTATGAGCCTATGTTTGAATTCTTGGTGGCTTTGGGAAACTACAAGTGCCAACCACTGCACCAGCTTGTATTTTACTGTTGGACACGCCATGTCATCATTAGATACTGCAGTGCTGGTATGTAATAGACCAGGATGAACTAGGCCACTGGTGCTTGCCAGTCCACCAAAAGGTAGTACATCACTAGTACATGCACCCTGCTGAATATGAGAAAAATCATGCATTTCTAGCACTTCAGCTATCTGGGGTGAAATATGCCCGATCTTTACAGGGGCCTCTTCTTTATCATCCGAACTATCTGTTAGGATGCCACTGCTTTCTACAAGCTCATATTCTGAGGCAGAATTGGTCAGAGAAGGCTTCCCTTTGCTCTCATCTATATGCTCAGAATCCTGTAGGCCTCTTCACTAGTGTACATTTTTTTGGACACTAAATTTCCTTGTACCTAGTGCAGAAAAATAGCTCCTGACTGTCAGGGATTGCTTGAACTGCTAGAAATAATACATACCTATTAATGCTAGCAGAGATCATGCCTGATCTTTCTAGCACTGTGGTTTTGTGTACAATGTATCAGAGGTGGCAGTGATCAGAAAAGTTATACTGACACTGCACTTGTTGGGGTGGGGGTTCATGGGGGCTAAACGCAAGTGCTGGCAGGTATCAGGGGTGATCCTGCTAAAGATGCATTTTTGAGGATAGTATTCTAAGGCGGACACTAGTATAGTTCTGCTATTGATCAATATATTGATCCATACAGACACTATACTAGCAATGGCAGCGACCTATAGTGTGAGTGTGATAGTGTAGCAGGTAATCTACCTAACTGTGAAACTATTAAAAATGTTGCCGCGCTAAACATAGCTATTGAATAAACAAGTGTCCATAAAGTGTGAACAACTGGTGCTGTTCTAAATAGTGTAGATGAATTCTTTGAGGAACATCCAGTTAAAATGAGTATAATTGATGTGCGTTTTGATCACCCACGTGCACCTCCACAATTATTGATATAAAATGCCTCCTTACCAGAGGTCTAGACTCCAAATTATAAGAGTTTAGACAGGCGTGATATGCAAGTATAGAAGTTCCAATCCGCTTCCTCTATTATATTGCAGGTGGTGATACTGTCATGGCTGATGGTAAAGTTTACTCCATAGTAGGGCCCATGAAGGAAAGTGTATTTGCCAACCACCTGCAGTAAAATTACTACAGCAAGCTGCTAAGTTTCTTTTATAAGCATCTTTGAGGCTTTTCCATTTTGTCGTTAGAGTCCTCACTGGAAAACATACACAACAATATTTATCATTTTATAATTTCAAAGTACTTAGCAATTGGTCAATAGTTGGCTAGTTCGACTTTGCTTTCATGGTGGGAAAGCTGAAAGCTACATTGTCAATGACACCTGCACTGCCATATGGCATGTGATAAAGGATGTGGTCATGAAAAACCCACAAGGGAAGGATAATCCAAAATATCACATCTTCTGGGAGTGCTGCAATTTCCGCAGTTTAGTGGAAACACTTGGGGGTCAATAAGCCAATAGTAAGTGGCAAAAAGTTCCCAACTATAAAACATTTTTTTTGTTTCAACTCTGATTTTATTTAATTTTTTTAAAAATACATAACAAAAAGAACATTATCCACATACTATAGGTAATGATAAAGAACATACCACATTATAATAATATATAAAACATAAGACATATTACATATACCAACACACTGCAGAAGTCCCTACAAAAAGGGGAAGAGAGGGGAGGAGAGAAAAAAAAGAAAAGAGAAAAAAAAAGAGAAAAAGAGTAAAGAAGAAGGTAATAGCACTAGAGACTGTCTACTCATCAATAAACTCCTATGTTATAAAGAAACACATAATGATACTCTAGACCATTCATATTTTTTCTTGTTTAATATTTTTATTGAAATTTTACATTTAAATAACATGTATTATGAACAATACATACTTGAAATAAGTAGAATTGAAATGGAATCCAACAATCACTAACATTCCATGTTAAAAGAAAAAGTAGTAAAGGTTAAGAACCTATTAGCAATTAAGGTAATACAAATAGAGGAATTAAAATTATTAGAGCAATAGTATCAAGGTATACTATAAGTAATATATCATGCCTCCAGACCATCCGTTCACCCCTAAAGGGTGCAAGCTGTGAACAGATGGGGGCACAATGAGGAATAGTAGAGTATTATACTGTAAATGATAAATTATTGATAAGAAATAAAAAACAAGATTGCTGTTAAATCTCAATGCTCAATCAATGACATTTCTATCAAAGCATGTGTTGGGTAGGGAATCTAAGTGATTGGTATAATTAAACCTTAGAAGTATGTAAGTTATTTAATGGACATAAAAAGTTGTATGTTTATATGATCAGTGCTAAGGAAATAATAAGAAATAACAAGAATAGAAGAATAGAAGCAGTGTAGAGAGAAAAAGAGGAAATAGGGGAAAAATAAAATATATAGAAAGGAAGGTATTTGGAGAGAAAAAGAGAGATAAAGGTTGTCTCCCCAGGTGGTAGTCCGGTCAAAGCCAAGGCAATATTCGACTATAGAAATGAATAGAGAATTATTAGAATATTTCAGCAAGGCATCAACAATAATTGATCAAAATCTGGGGGTAGATAGTGTTTAATCCATGGTTTCCATACCTTATTGTATTTAGTAATATTGTTATCTTCAATAGCAGACATTTTGGTAAAAATAAGGGCTCTATTAATTCTATATTTGGTTTCAGCTACAACTAGGGTTTGGGTTTTCCTGGCTTTAGCTATAGTTTGTTTAGCTGCAGTAATGAGGTGTAAAAGTAATTGGAATTGAGATCTTTTCAATTCAGGAGGCTTGATATTGAGGAGTGCCAATGCTGGATCAGGAGAGATTGGTATTTCTAAGGCCATAGAAGCCAAGTTGAATATTTTATTCCAGAAGGATTGAACGATCGGGCATTGCCACCATATATGGAATTGTGTACCAGATGAAGAACAACCTCTGAAGCATAAATTTGGGTATGAGGGAACAAATTTGCCTATCCTAGCTGAAACTAGGTACCATCGTGCCAGGACGTTTAAAGTTTATTTCCAACGCAAAGCAGTTTGGTGAAGAGTTTTTGGTAGCTAACCATATACTATCCCAATCATTTTTTACAAAATGTTCTATCCATGTCCTGTGTCCATTTGGTGTTGTAGGATGGTAGAATATTGTCAGGTATAGAATTGAGTTGTTTATATAGAAGTGAGATCTGTCCTCTTATATGGGGATCACTATTGCAGATTCGTTCAAATTGTGTCATTTGGTTAAGGATAGATCCCGTTCTGATAAAGGGTATATAAAAATTCTTAACTTGTAGATAACGGAAGAGCTCTTTTATGGGGAGCCCATATTTATCACATAGTCTTGGAAACGTAAGAATGTTATCGGAAGAGACTAGATTATGAAATCGAATTCGATTTCTTGAGGACCAAGCTACAAATGATAAGGAAATTTCCAAGCAGGGTAGACCATTCAGATTTTTTAAACCCTAATAAGAATACCCCTGCCTTATCTTCCTTTGTCCGATTAGATGAAATATATAATTTCCTACTCCCTATCTTCAACTCCCACAGTGGTGTTAGATATATCACGCAAAACACAACACACACACACACACACAAAAAATAAAAATAAACAAATAAATAAAGCTACCAGAAATAGCTACTTAAACCGAGATCGCCTCGCTCAACCCAACTCTGAACCAGTTTCACGTCCTACCTCTAACCCATATATAGATTCTGTAATTCAAGGGATTCCCTTAGCACGTTCCAAATTTGGCAACATTGTTCATAAGTGTCCAATTCCTGTGACAGAAGAATCTCCATCCTCTCAATATGGTCCATCTCTAAAACCCACTCAATCAACGATGGAGCATACGCCGACCGCCAGTGGCAGTGGCTGATGCCAGTTATTGTTTTCGTTATGCTGACTTTCGGTCAAATAGGCTCCATTGAAGAAAAATGCATTCAAGAGGCACTGGGACTTTTATGTAAGTTCATATAATGTAGTAAGAGGACAAAAACACTGGCTCAGGATAGGCTTCTCACAACAGACAAGACTGCCCTCCAGTGGATACCCCAGCAAGTTAACAGAAAAAAAAAAACATGCATTAATGGAAGGAGGACCAGACCAAAATATAAAACAGTCCAAATAAATGTATTAGTTTATACTAAAAAACAGCCAAGATGTTACAGGGGTCATAAAAAACTCTCCCTTCATCAGGGTTTCAGTTGCAATAAATTTACTTACTTGGATCTATATAGGGAAGCTATTTGCTGGATCAGGAGAGTTACTGGTCAACATTATTTGCATGAGGAATCAAGATAGGGATTGAGTCATATAGGAGTCATTCTTCGCTTGGACAGATGCTAAAGGAAAATGGATTGACCTGCTAGAGAATTATTCATTGCCTGGAACAACAGTTCACACTCTTGTATCTTTGTTGGGGAAGAGGTCTATTCCCTTAGTGATCACCTGCTAGGACTCTATGTTATTCGCAAAATTTATAGAAAAGGCTGCTCAATTATTGTCTCACCTGAGCATGAAGAGTTACTGAGTGTGAATTTGGAATCCTTACTCATACTCTAGTATATATTATAAATTTGCACTATTATCACTGGGTATTTATTTACCATTAGATTTATGTGACACAGAAGTGTTTTATGTGCGATGGGCACTGATAGGTGGCACTGGTATGCGGCAATGGTGGGCACTCATAGGCGGCACTGATGGGCACTCATAGGCGGCACTGATGGGTGGCACGGATGGGCACTGATAGGTATGGATGGGCACTGATAGGTGGCACTGATAGACACTGGTGGGTGGCACTGATGACACTGGTGGGTGGAATTGCTGGGCATTATTGTGCCATGGTGGTGCCAGTCAGTGCCCATTTGTGGGCACTGATTGGCATATGTTGTGCATACATTTGTACATGTGGATGGCCATGGGGGACTTACTTGGCCATCCACATGTTAGGTGCTTCCCTGGTGGTCCTGGGCAGCATCCTGGTGGTCCAGTGTAGGCATCCGATGGGGGGCTGCGCTGATAAACAATCAGCGCGAACCCCCCCTGTCAGGAGAGCCACCGATCGTCTCTCCTCTACTCGCATCTGTCAGACGCGAGTGAGGAAGAGTCGATCAACGGTCTTCCTGTTTACATCGTGATCAGCCGTGATTGGACACGGCTGATCAGGTGGTAAAGAGCCTCCGCCGGAGGCTCTTTACCGAGATCGGTGTTGCGGCGTGTCAGACTGACACACCGCCGATCGCTGCGATGCGCGCCCCCACGGGCGCGCGGCGGCTGTTACCCTGCTGGACGTCATATGACGTACAGTCAGGATAACTGAACCACCACCCGGCCGTCATTTTGCTATAGGCCGGGCGAGAAGTGGTTAACCACTTCTGCTCTGGAAGGTTTTACCCACTTCCTGACCAATCCATTTTTTGCGATACGGCACTGCGTTGCTTTAACTGACAATTGCGTGCTCATGCAACACTGTAAGAAACAAACAACTATTTTGAATAAAAAATAAAAAAAATTACTTTCTGCTATAAAACATTCCCAATATAAAAAAAAAAAATCTAATTTCCTCATCAATTTAGGCCAGTATGTATTCTGCTACATATTTTTGGTAAAAACAATCCCAATAAACGTATATTGATTGGTTTGCGCAAAAGTTATAGCGACTACAAACTATAGGGTATATTTAGGGACTTTTTTAAATATAGTTTTTACTTGTAATTAGGGATGAGCTCGCTGTTCGAGTCGAGCGCAAGTTCCACTCGAACATCAGCTGTTTGACTGTTCGGTGAAGCCAGAACTTTGTGGGCCGTTCGCGCCATATTCGTGTGGCGCAAATGGGCCACAATACACTGCGCCATTGCAGTGCATTGCTGGCTGATGATTGGCCAAGCATGCACTGTGACCCCGCATGATTGGCCAATCACAGCGCCGGCAGCGAGGAGAGCCATAATTGGCCACAGGCAAGATGCCTGTGGCCAATTATAGCTCAGGGGGGTTAAGTACACACCCCACACTATATAAGGCCGCCAGCGCGGCGGCCTTGTGTAGTGTGTTGGCGTGCAAGGAGAGAGCAGGATAGGCAGGGACAGTGTCAGTGTCATCTTTGCTTAACCTAGCGCAGTTACAGTGAGTGTAGTGTGTTGGCATGCAGGGAGAGAGCAGGATAGGCAGGGACAGTGTCAGTGTCATCTTTGCTTAACCTAGCGCAGTTACCGTGGCTGTAGTGTGTTGGCGTGCAGGGAGAGAGCAGGATAGGCAGGGACAGTGTCAGTTTCATCTTTGGTTGTTAACCTGCAGCAGTTACAGTGGGTGTAGTGTGCCTCCTGCACAGTATACACCTGAACCTACCCCTTATTGCTGGTGTTGTTCTGTTGTGTAACACAGGCATCTGCAGCAGTTACAGTGGGTGTAGTGTGCCTCCTGCACAGTATACACCTGAAGCTACCCCTTATTGCTGGCGTTGGTGTTATTCTGTGGTGTAACACAGGCATCTGCAAGCAGTTACAGTGGGTGTAGTGTGCCTCCTGCACAGTATACACCTGAAGCTACCCCTTATTGCTGGTGTTGTTCTGTTGTGTAACCAGGGCTGGTGCAAGGATCTTTGACACAGGCGAAACCTAATTTTGCGCCCCCCCCGGCTGCGCCCCTGACTCCACTTTAACCTGCCCTTGCAACACATGTGACCTATCTGACCCCTACACTAACCCCCTGTCCCCTACACTAACCCACCTGACAATTACACTGACCCCCCCCTTACCTGAGAAATACACTGACCCCCCTTATCTGACACATACACTGACCCCCCTTACTTACCTGACACATACACTGACCCCCCCTTACCTGACACATACACTGACCCCCCCTTACCTGATACATACACTGACCCCCCTTACATGATACATACACTGACCCCCCCTTACATGATACATACACTGACCCCCCCTTACATGACACATACACTGACCCCCCCTTACAGGACACATACACTGACCCCCCCTTACATGATACATACACTGACCCCCCTTACATGACACATACACTGACCCCCCCTTACATGACACATACACTGACCCCCCCTTACAGGACACATACACTGACCCCCCCTTACAGGACACATACACTGCCCCCCCTTACAGGACACATACACTGACCCCCCCTTACAGGACACATACACTGACCCCCCCTTACAGGATACATACACTGACCCCCCCTTACATGACACATACACTGACCCCCCCTTACAGGACACATACACTGACCCCCCCTTACAGGACACATACACTGACCCCCCTTACAGGACACATACACTGACCCCCCTTACAGGACACATACACTGACCCCCCCCTTACAGGACACATACACTGACCCCCCCTTACAGGACACATACACTGACCCCCCCTTACATGACACATACACTGACTCCCCCTTACATGACACATACACTGACCCCCCCCTTACATGACACATACACTGACCCCCCCTTACCTGACACATACAGTGACATCCCCTTACCTGATACATACACTGACCCCCCCTTACATGACACATACACTGACCCCCCTTACATGACACATACACTGACCCCCCCTTACAGGACACATACACTGACCCCCCCTTACAGGACACATCATACACTGACCCCCCTTACAGGACACATACACTGACCCCCCTGACTCCTACTTCCTGCACTACTCAAACACCCCCCCCTCCCCCTCCCCCTCATACAGCATGTAGATCGATCCGTCCTCCTCCTTACCTCTGCTCTTTGCTTTGGTGCTTCGTCAGCCATCATCAGGGCTCTGCTCAGGGGCCAGGCCAGCACCATCCATCCTCTCCACGGAGTCCCCGCCAGGGCCAGGCCAGCGCCGCGCCGCCGCCAGTGCCATCCACCCGCTCCATGGAGTCCTCGCTGGGCGGGAGGTCAGTCAGCTACTCCTCAGCCCCGCCCCTCCGCTGCACACACAAGACACACAGCGCCGCACCAGAGGGACAGGCTGGAGCAAAGGAGTCCCGGAGCGGCGCTGTGTGATTATACCTGTCTGAGGACTGAGGTGTGACAGCGCAGCGGGGCTCTCTGCGCTACACATGGGGGGAATTTGGTGGTGCCGTGGCGGCACACTGAATGGGGCCAGGCCAGCGATCAGGAGAGAGGAGAGCCTAGCTCACACTGTCACACAGGACAGAGGCTGTGGTTGCGCCCTAGGTGGTAGTGCGCCCCTAGGCGGCTGCCTTTTTCGCCTAGTGGTAGCGCTGGCCCTGTGTGTAACACAGGCATCTGCAAGCAGTTACAGTGGGTGTAGTGTGCCTCCTGCACAGTATACACCTGAAGCTACCCCTTATTGCTGGTGTTGTTCTGTTGTGTAACACAGGCATCTGCAGCAGTTACAGTGGGTGTAGTGTGCCTCCTGCACAGTATACACCTGAAGCAACCCTTTATTGCTGGTGTTGTTCTGTTGTGTAACACAGTATACACCTGAAGTGATGGGGTAGCCATGCCATTTTTCTCAATGATTTTCATCCATATTCCTGGGACCAGACATTACATTAAAGCCGCAAGCAGTTTTAAGGCTCCATTCACACTAATGCGTTTTTTGGTGCATTTTGCATTTTGCAGAAATGCATGGGTTCCTATGGAACATGTTCACATCAATGCATTTTTGTACCTCTGCGTTTTTGGAAAGGGTCGGGGACTTTTTTTCATGCAAAAAGCAGCGTTTTGCATGTAATAGAAGTCAATGGACCTGCATCAAAAACGCAAGTACCAAGTTTTTGATGCGTTTTTACCGCGTTTTTACCGCGATTTTGCCGCGATTTGCGTTTTTTTTTAATATATTTTTTTATGGAAATGTATAAAAATTAAAATTAATTTATAAAAATTAATAAAAAAAAAAAAAAAAAAAAAAAATGCAAAACGCAAATCCCGGTAAAAACGCGGTAAAAACGTTTGTTTCTGAAAACTCATCTCTTCAGGGAAGCCTCTCACGTCTCCAACTAATCTTTTACCAATTCCATCAGCTCATTCCCCACAGTTAGAACCTTTTGTACCACCTGCCCCACCCTATTAGATTGTAAGCTCTTCTGAGCAGGGCCCTCTTAATTCTCTTGTTTTTTTAATTGTAACTGTATTATCTCCCTTTTAATATTGTAAAGCGCTGCGTAAACTGTTGGCGCTATATAAATGCTGTATAATAATAATAATATATGTGTGTACATAAACCTGTGTACATAAATATACACATGCATAGAAAGTAACAGAAATAAATATCAGAAAAATGAATAAAGAAATTAATTCACCCTTGAACCACTGGTAGCAAAGATGTTTGTGGCTCACAAATTGGACATGCTCCTCAAAAACCCCCTGGAGGGCCTTTCTGTGGTTCTCAATTAGTTTGGGATGTTGATGTTGTAGGTATATATAGTAAGCAAAAACGTCAGCCAATCAGAAGTCCCAGAGGAAGTCACGAGATCTGTGAGTTGAATGTGTATAGAGCGTTTTTACATATTAAACATTTTTTAAACGGTATCACACTATTGTATGCCTCTGTCATTTTCCATATATGATATATATGAGGAGGCTTGGTGGAAGTGACCAGGAGAAATTGGTGCCCTCTAAAATCTGGGCTACTATAAGGAGCAGGAGGTGACCAGTGTGGAGCATCAGCATACAGCAGCCAGTATAGTAAAAGGAGGCAAAAGGAAGATCCCGGCCAGCTGTTGATAACTACTATAGGTTTATTTTTTAAGCCCTTAGGTGAGGGAACACCCGGTGGGGGAGGAGTGCACACTGCATGAAGACACCTTATTCATTTGTTTATGGACTATTTCTATTTTATACCATTAATCATCATTTTATATTATTAAGGACTGTGTGTGATTCACGGAGCACAAACACTTTATATTGTTTACATTTAAATATTGCAAGTCATGTTTTTATGCTACGCATTTGAACTTATATTGTTTTATAGCACAGGTTTTATTAATTAATTAGTATTAGTAGCGCGGCACACTATAATTTTTTTTTGTTTTTTTCACATTGTAGGTGTAGCACACCACCGCCCTCCTACTCCACTCCCTGGCTCGTTCACAGGAGAAGAAGGTGCACAGTCTCCACCATGCCCGTACCCCCTGGGTTGCAGAGGTTAAGCACACTTGTTTTTCACTTACGGGTCTTTGCAGCGGGACTCCTCTCAGAGTTGGTTTCTGTCCATATAATGTAAGGACAAAGGTCTCTATACCCCAAGTAACTCCAAGGTCCACACCAGCGTCAACTTCAACATAGAGTTTATTTCTTAATGCATGAACATCCACAAATGAGGAGAAGAGAAAGGTGTTAGGAAGACAGATCAATTCAGGCACTCTTGTTTCTTCGCCACTCGATCCCGAGTGGGTATAGCTCACCTGGATAGTCACCCGTAGGCACTAGCAGCTGGCGTGTAACTCGAACAGTCTATTAGATTCCCTAATGGATGCGTTCAGAAGATCCTCTGTCACAGAATCTATAGTGTCCCAAACCTCCTACTGGTCCTGTTGTTTAGATCCCTGTTTTCGGAAGGATGACATCCCTCCAGAGAGTTACTGGGCCCCTTCCTTCACTGTGATCTCTCACCAGTCCTTCGGAACGGTCCTCCCCCAGCCTCCTCTTCTAGAAATGGGTCCCCTCGCAAGGCGGCACCCTGGGATTCCTCCTCCCGAAGTGGGCTCCAGCTAAAGGTGCTGGGCCCAGGGCTGAAGTTGCAGTTCCAGGACTAAAGGTGCCTGGGACTGAAGTGCACGTGGCCCCTAGTGATGAGCCGAACACCCCCGGGTTCGGTTCGCACCAGAACCCGCGAACGGACCGAAAGTTCGCACGAACTTTAGAACCTTATTAAATACAATGGATGCGAACGTTCAAAATCTAAAGTGCTAATTATAACGACTATTATGCATGTTATTCCCGGGTTCTGCACCAGGGGACATGTATCAATCCCAAAAAAACGTTTTAAAAACGGCCGTTTTTCGGGAGCAGTCATTTTAATGATGCATAAAGTGAAAAAATAAAAGTCAAATATTCCTTTAAATATCGTACCTGGGGGGTGTCTAAAGTATGCCTGTGAAGTGCCATGTGTTTCCCGTGTTTAGAACTGTCCCTGCACAAAATTACATTTCTAAAGGAAAAAAAGCCATTTAAAACTGCTTGCGGCTTTAATGTAATGTCTGGTCCCGGTAATATGGATGAAAATCTTTAAGAAAAATGGCATAGCTACCCCATCACAGCCTCCCCCCCTACCCCAGCCCATTACCAGCCCCTTTGGGTCTTGTATGGATATTAAGGGGAACCCCGCACACAAAATAAAAAAGGCCCTATATACTCTGAACAGCCGTATACAGGCGGTGCATACAAGACAGGGACTGTAGGTTTGTTCTTATGTAGAATCTGTTTGTAATTTTGAACAGGTACATTGTTTAAGTGTAGCTCCAGCCAAAAAATCTATTTTTAAGCTTTTTGGAAAACATAGGGAAGGGTTATCACCCCTGTAACATTTGTTTTGCTGTCTGTGCAGTGTGCACCTGTTCAGAACAGTTCACCTCACTTTCCGTCCTAATGACAAATGTTTTTTGAAAATTTTGGGTTTTTATTGAAACAAGAATTGGTGATAAAGCATCAGTGGAGAGGAGACACTTTTTTCCCATATTAACTCTTACAGGAGAGAATTTGCCTTCCTAGGGGTAGATTTCCTCTCACTTCCTGTTGTATCCTTCCGTTTGCAAGAAGGAGTCGTTTGTAAGTTGGATGTTTGAAAGTAGGGGCCTGCCGTATATACTCAGCTGAAATTTGCCCCTTACATGTTGGTGTTGCCACAACACTGTGAGCCCTCACAGTTACTCTTGGTGGGCGCATGAATGGGCCCTGCTGTGAATTATTAGATCAAGAATTGTAATTGCATGCCCCTGCTGAACAGGGGCTGAAAAATTGGGCCTTTGGTGGTGGTGGTGGTGGTGTTGACACAACACTGTAAGGCCTCACAGTTACTCTTGGTGGGCGCAGGAATGGGCCCTGCTGTGAATTATTAGATCAAGAATTGTAATTGCATGCCCCTGTTGAACAGGGGCTGAAAAATTGGGCCTTTGGTGTTGGTGGTGGTGGTGTTGACACAACACTGTAAGGCCTCACAGTTACTCTTGGTGGGCGCAGGAATGGGCCCTGCTGTGAATTATTAGATCAAAAATTGTAATTGCATGCCCCTGTTGAACAGGGGCTGAAAAATTGGGCCTTTGGTGGTGGTGGTGGTGGTGTTGACACAACACTGTAAGGCCTCACAGTTACTCTTGGTGGGCGCAGGAATGGGCCCTGCCGTGAATTATTAGATCAAGAATTGTAATTGCATGCCCCTGTTAAACAGGGGCAGAAAAATTGGGCCTTAGGCACTGGTGCCACAACACTGCAACCCCTCACAGATACTGTACTTGGAGCACAGCAATGAGCCCTGTTGCAAAGTATTGCATCAAAAATTGTAATTACACGCCCCTGTTAAACAGGGGCTGAAAAATTGGGCCTTAACCACTGGTGCTGGTGCCACGACACTGCAACCTCTCCCAGATACTCTAGTTGGAGTGCAGGAATGAGCCCTGCTGCAAAGCATTGCATAAAAAAATTGTAATAACACGCCCCTGTTAAACAGGGGCTGAAAAATTGGGCCTTAGCCACTGGTGCTGGTGCCACGACACTGCAACCTCTCCCAGATACGCTAGTTGGAGTGCAGGAATGAGCCCTGCTGCAAAGCATTGCATAAAAAATTGTAATAACACGCCCCTGTTAAACAGGGGCTGAAAAATTGGGCCTTAGCCACTGGTGCTGGTGCCACGACACTGCAACCTCTCCCAGATACTCTAGTTGGAGTGCAGGAATGAGCCATGCTGCAAAGCATTGCATAAAAAATTGTAATTACATGCCCCTGTTAAACAGGGGCTGAAAAATTGGGCCTTAGCCACTGGTGGCGGCACCCAGAAACAAAAATGTTCTTCCAAGCTATCATCATCAATCGGATCATTGAGGAGGAGGATAGTCAGTCAACATAACAGGACAGTCTCTCAGCATCAGCATCAGTCTTGAAGGGATGTGACATTTAAAAATAAATTAGTCTGTTATATCAGCTTCAGGTGTTTGGTAGCTGGTGGTGATCCAAGACTGGTTCATCTTTATGAAGGTCAGTCGATCAACAGAGTCTGTGGACAGGCGCACCCTGTGATCCGTGACAAATCCTCCAGCAGCACTGAATGTGCGTTCTGAAAGAACGCTGGATGCAGGACAGGCCAGTAGCTCAATTGCATACTGTGCAAGCTCTGGCCAGTGATCCATCCTCAAGACCCAGTAAGCCAGAGGATTTTCGGTGGGGAAGATGTCCAAGTCTGACCTTGCCCCTAGGTATTCCTGCACCATGTATATCAGACGCTGTCGATGGTTGCTGGAACCGATCATACCTTGGGGCTGCGGACTAAAGAATTGTCTGAATGCATCGGTCAGACGGCCACCTTCCCCACCGCTCCTTCTTTGACTGACCGAAGCCTCAGCAACTCGTTGTCCAGGACCAGGAGTTTGTAACCTCCCAGTCTCTGGGAACGCGTTGCACAGACCTTTCTGCAAGGCCTCCCGGAGTTGTCTCATCCTCTGCTCCCTCTGCGACGGTAAGATAAGGTCCGCAACCTTACCCTTGTACCGTGGATCAAGGAGAGTGAACAGCCAGTAATGGTCCCTCTCCTTGATCCGAAGAATACGAGGATCCTTCCGCAGACTTTGCAGGATCAGGGAGGCCATGCAGCGTAGGTTAGCTGGGGCATTCGGTCCGGAGTCCTCTGGGTCACTAAGGACGACATGATCCGCAGCCACCTCCTCCCAGCCACGTACAAGTCCACTGGTTTCTTCGGACTGTAAATCATCCCTAAAAGACTGCTGCTGATGATGCTGAGTGCCAGGCTCCACCTCCATGCTGACATGGACATGATCCTCCTCCTCCTCCTCCTCTTCTTCCTGTGCGATGGGTGGGACAGAAGGAACACTGTCTGGGTAAAGGGGGCCTTGAGAGGCAAGGAAGTCCTCCTCTTCCTGCCTCTGTTCTGCCTCAAGTGCCCTGTCCATTATTCCACGCAGCGTATGTTCCAACAGGTGGACAAGAGGTACAGTGTCACTGATGCATGCACTGTCACTGCTCACCATCCTCGTGGCCTCCTCAAATGGTGCCAGGACAGTGCATGCATCCCTGATCATGTCCCACTGGCGTGGTGAAAAAAACCCGAGCTCCCCTGACCCTGTCCTGGTGCCGCAGTCGCACAGGTACTCATTGATGGCCCTCTGCTGTGTGTGCAGCCGCTGCAGCATGGCCAACGTTGAGTTCCACCTGGTGGGCATGTCACATATAAGGCGGTTCTTGGGCAGGTTCAACTCCTTTTGCAGCTCAGCCAGGCGAGCACTGGCATTATAAGATCTGCGGAAATGCACACAGACTTTCCTGGCCTGCCTCAGGACATCCTGTAAGCCCGGGTACCTGCCCAAGAACCGCTTCACCACCAGGTTAAGGACGTGAGCCACACAGGGCACATGGGTCAGTTGTCCCTGTCGGAGAGCGGAGAGGAGGTTGGTGCCATTGTCGCAAACTACCATTCCTGGCTTAAGCTGGCGTGGCGTCAACCACCTCTCGGCCTGCCCCTGCAGAGCAGACAGAACCTCTGCCCCAGTGTGGCTCCTGTCCCCCAAACACACCAGCACAAGCACGGCATGGCATCTTTTTGCCTGCGTACTTGCGTAGCCCCTTGAAGGCCTACGGAGCACCACTGGTTCCGAGGACAAAGCACAGGAAGAGGCCATGGAGGAAGAAGAAGAGGAGGGGGTGGAGGACAGAGGTGTGTCACAACCAGTAGTAGCATTTTGGAGGCGTGGCGGTGGAACATCCTCCAACACTACTGCACCTTGTCCTGCATCCTTCCCAGCTGCCAAAAGAGTGACCCAATGGGCCGTGAAAGAAAGGTAACGTCCCTGTCCATGCCTGCTGGACCATGAGTCAGCGGTAATATGCACCTTACCGCTGACCGCCCTGTCCAGCGAGGCCAAGACATTGCCTTCCACATGCCGGTAGAGAGCCGGAATCGCCTTCCGTGAGAAAAAGTGGCGTTTGGGAACCTGCCACTGAGGAACCGCACATTGCACAAACTCACGGAAGGGGGCCGAGTCTACCAACTGAAAAGGCAACAGTTGAAGCGCTAGCAATTTAGCCAAGCTAGCATTCAACCGCTGGGCATGTGGATGGCTGGGAGTGAACTTCTTTCGACGGTCCAGCAGCTGGGGCAGGGAAATTTGCCTGCTAGAATCAGACGTCGGTGTACTGCTAGCAGAGTGCCTGCAAGTACTTGGCTGTGACACACCTAATTCTACACCTTCATTCCTCTTAGTGCAGGTTTCAGAGAGGACTGAAGGTATAGTGGGGTTGGAGATCCCAGCTGATGCGGTGCAAGGAGAGGTCCGCTTTGTTCTTTGGTGTGGGTCTTTAAGGTAGGCTTGCCAACGAGCTGCATGGCAGGTCAACATATGTCTGGTCAAGCATGTGGTGCCCAAGCGGGTGATGTTTTGGCCACGCGATATACGCTTGAGACATATGTTGCAAACAGCAGCTGTGCGATCTGATGCACTCGACTCAAAAAAGGCCCACACCAAAGAACTTTTTGAATAACGGGCAGAGGCAGCGCCCTGCACAGGCGGAGCTCTGCGGTGTGATTCCATTGGTGTGCTGCCCTTACGCTGGCCCCCCGAGGGCATCCTGCCTCGTTGGAGATGTGCCTCCTCCTCCCCATCCTCCTCCTTCTCCTCCTCCTCATCCTCCTCCTCCTCCTCCTCCTCTCTCCTATTAGGCACCCACGTGGAGTCAGTGACCTCATCATCCCCTCCCTCCTCATCACTGGAGCCAATCTGGCAGTATGCTGCAGCTGCTGGAACATGACTGCCAGATTGGTGTCCTTCTTGAGCATCCCCTCTCTCTGCTCTCACGCTACTGCCTTCCTCTAGCTGGGTATCATCATCAGACCCTTCGAAACGCTGGGCATCCTCCTGGAGCATGTACCCAACACTGTGCTCAAACAGTTCGGGGGACTCCTCAGGAGGACATGGTTGGTCTAGGGAAGGAGTGACTGATGATGACATTGATACCAGGGAAGAGGACACTTTGGCAGCTGCTTTGCCAGTACCCTGAGCCTGGGTGAGAGAGGATGAGGAAGATGAGGAGGGCTTGGTCATCCACTCTACCAAGTCTTCGGCATGATGCGGCTCAACACGTCCAGCTGCCGAAAAGAAGGACAAGCGTGTCCCATGGCCACGTTCTGATGGCGATGCACCGCGTCCACGACCAGCACTGTTGTCTCTAGACACAGAGCCTGCTTGCCCTCTTTTATTGGCTCCTGACTGTCTGCCTCTCCTTGTTTGCCTTCCAGACATTCTAATGGCCTGCAGGGAAATGGGAAAACCAGCAATAAGGCTTTAGCTTCAGGAGTATATTTTGCAGGAATCACACTACGCCTGCTGTAGGTGCTGCAAATGCCTGTTGGTGTAACACACCAGGAAAAAGCAGCAATACAGGCTAACTTCAGGTGTAATATGATCAGGAGGCACACTCCGCCCGCTGTAAGTGCTGCAAATGCCTGTTGGTGTAACACACCAGGAAAAAAGCAGCAATACAGGCTAACTTCAGGTGTAATATGATCAGGAGGCACACTCCGCCCGCTGTAAGTGCAGCAAATGCCTGTTGGTGTAACACACCAGGAAAAAGAAGCAATACAGGCTAACTTCAGGTGTAATATGATCAGGAGGCACACTCCGCCTGCTGTAAGTGCTGCAAATGCCTGTTGGTGTAACACACCAGGAAAAAGCAGCAATACAGGCTAACTTCAGGTGTAATATGATCAGGAGGCACACTCCACCCGCTGTAAGTTCTGCAAATGCCTGTTGGTGTAACACACCAGGAAAAAGCAGCAATACAGGCTAACTTCAGGTGTAATATGATCAGGAGGCACACTCCGCCCGCTGTAAGTGCTGCAAATGCCTGTTGGTGTAACACACCAGGAAAAAGCAGCAATACAGGCTAACTTCAGGTGTAATATGATCAGGAGGCACACTCCGCCCGCTGTAAGTGCCGCAAATGTCTGTTGGTGTAACACACCAGGAAAAAGCAGCAATACAGGCTAACTTCAGGTGTAATATGATCAGGAGGCACACTCCGCCCGCTGTAAGTGCTGCAAATGCCTGTTGGTGTAACACACCAGGAAAAAGCAGAAATACAGGCTAACTTCAGGTGTAATATGATCAAGAGGCACACTCCGCCCGCTGTAAGTGCTGCAAATGCCTGTTGGTGTAACACACCAGGAAAAAGCAGCAATACAGGCTAACTTCAGGTGTATAATGTGCAGGAGGCTTAGCAACAATGACACTGACACTGTCCCCTGCCTATCCTTCTCTCTCCCTGCACACAAGGTTTATCAAAGTATATGACACTGACACTCTCCCTGTCTATCCTTCTCTCTCCCTGCACACAAGGTTTAGCAAAGAATATGACACTGACACTGTCCCCTGCCTATCCTTCTCTCTCCCTGCACACAAGGTTTATCAAAGTATATGACACTGACACTCTCCCTGCCTATCCTTCTCTCTCCCTGCACACAAGGTTTAGCAAAGAATATGACACTGACACTGTCCCCTGCCTATCCTTCTCTCTCCCTGCACACAAGGTTTATCAAAGTATATGACACTGACACTCTCCCTGCTTATCCTTCTCTCTCCCTGCACACAAGGTTTAGCAAAGAATATGACACTGACACTGTTCCCTGCCTATCCTTCTCTCTCCCTGCACACAAGGTTTATCAAAGAATATGACACTGACACTCTCCCTGCCTATCCTTCTCTCTCCCTGCACACAAGTTTTAGCAAAGAATGTGACACTGACACTGTCCCCTGCCTATCCTTCTCTCTCCCTGCACACAAGGTTTAGCAAAGAATATGACACTGACACTCTCCCTGCCTATCCTTCTCTCTCCCTGCACACAAGTTTCAGCAAAGAATGTGACACTGACACTGTCCCCTGCCTATCCTTCTCTCTCCCTGCACACAAGGTTTAGCAAAGAATATGACACTGACACTCTCCCTGCCTATCCTTCTCTCTCCCTACACACAAGTTTGAGGTACAAATAGCACTGACACTGTCCCTGCCTATGTAACTCTTTCCCTGCACCGGAACACACTACACAAGGCCGCCGCGCTGGTGGCCTTTTATAGTGTGGGGCGTGTGCTAAACCCCCTGAGCTATAATTCGCCACAGGCAACCTGCCTGTGGCCAATTATGGCTCTCCTAGCTGCCGGCGCTGTGATTGGCCAAGCATGCGGGGTCACAGTGCATGCTTGGCCAATCACAGCGCTGGGATTGCACTGCGATGGCGCAGTGTATTGTGGGCCGTTCGCGTCACTCGAATTTGGCGCGAACGGCCCAAATCGTTCGATGTTCGCCGAACGGTCGAACAGCCGATGTTCGAGTCGAACTTATGTTTGACTCGAACACCGAGCTCATCCCTAGTGGCCCCATGGCCTGGAGGGCCATGCGCCACGCACCAGGACTCCGACTCTGGAACCAAAAAGAACCGACCCCTCACAGACGGTGTCTGCTCCTTTATGTATACTCTCCCGGCATACACAGCAGGCAAACCACACCCACTGCACGGCTGCCGAGAGAGGACACCAAATTGATGCCCCATTACCTGTGGTTCAACCCCGAGTATAGGTGACAGCGCCACCCATACTTCTAAGGGGAACTGCACACCAGGCAAACAACAGCAAGGCAGAGTCCAGCAAATTGAAAGATTCGAGCCAACTACCACTCGAATCACCCTTAAATTTGGTATAGCAATCCCTAAATTTGGGACCCTTGCTACATAGGGAAGTGTGGGAAGTGCAGGCAGCTGTTTTTAGTTTTTAGTTTAGTCTATGGCATTTCTTTAGTTTTGGCAGCACACAAGGTTTTATCTACCAGTTATTGTTGTAGGGGTCTCAGGATGTATTGGGTACCAATGGAGCAATCCATCTAGTCTTCAAACCTGGCATCTGTCAGGTACTCAGCAATGCATTTGGTGACTGCTCACACCGAGGCCAAAAGCTCCAGCTTGGAAGGGGCTGTAACTTTCAGGGTTCCTCTCAGCTGCCTCTAGGCTTTGACTGCCATATGTGATTTAGACAAAATGAGAAAAATTAGCTGCAGACCAACATCCATCCAACAGGTTTATAGAAAGATTGCCACCAGGACTATGACAACGGACCAAGGGATGACAACGTTTCACACATACATTGTGCTTCTTCAAAAGTGGCATGAAGAAGCACAATGTATGTGTAAAACAGTGTCACCCTTTGGTCCATTATCATAGTCCTGGTGGCAGTCCTTCAATAAACCTGTTGGACGGATGTTGGTGTGCAGTTAATTTTTCCTATTTTGTCTACATGTTCCCGGTTGCGAGCCGGAGCTAACACCCAGCCCCACCTTTTTGGTGGATTATCATACTAACCTGGAGCAGTGATCTGTCTCATTGTTCCTGGCATATGTGATGACTAGAGATGTGTACAACAGAAGAAAAAAAAAATGTTTAATTTTGGATTCAATTGTTAAGTTATTCATTTTGTTTCATTATATTCATTATGGTAGAATGATTCATTTTTGGAATTCATTACGTATATTTGGATTAATTTCTTAGATTTGAATTTGTTTTGTTTATTTGGATTAATTTTGTATATTCGTTGTTCTGAATCGATCCGTATTTTGAACGTTATTTATAAAGATTGGCTATATTTGTTTTAATGTGTTATGGGTATTTCATTGTTTCGAGCTGATTACTTATGCACTCTGCTTGGATGCAGGTGGATCCATCAGAATCTCCAAATCATAACATAAGGAATAGAACTAATTGAATTTCGGATTTATTATTATGTTATGATTCAGAGATTCTGATGGATCCACCTCCATCCAACACAAACACAATCAATAGGATTTACTTACTTACTTACTTATTGTATTTAATGCAATATGTTCCATTTCATGTGTAGCACTTTTTTTATAATAATGGAAAACGTTATTGCAACATAAAAACAAAATGAATACAAATCAATTTGGATCATTCATTATGTCGTTACATTATTTTGGATGCTTCAGACATTAACAAAAGGTCTAAACAAAATTAATGAATATGAATAAATTGATTGTTACTATTGTGATTCTGGGATTCGGATAAATCAGAATCTCCGAATAACGAAAACTCTGTTCATATTTTTATTCATAACAAAATGAATCGCACATGTCTAGTGATGACACTCTCCTGGCTGTCTTCTACTCGTGAGAATACAGCTCCTAAACCCTCACATACAACATTGGGTATTAGCTGAAATGGAGGGGAAAATTCAACAAAGGCTAGCACAGAATGCATCCTAGGAGTTTAATCTCATGCTTAAATAAATGGAATTTCTAAGGCTTCAGCTCATACTGGTGTCTTTGGGCCAACACAGCATCTACATTACATGTGCAAAATGGTCCTCAAATGTGGCAGAAAGTGCAACACTACATTGTCTAGATAGAGCAGGATACTATAAAGATTCATGTCCCTGAGGCAATGTTCCATCCTCCTCTGGAAGGTGGGGGTGCAGTGTTGAACTGACACAACCCCATGGGAGGGGAGTAAGGAAAATGTTTTTCAGCTGGTCTGCCTTGGTGACAGGGAACTACAAATACACGCTGCAGAGGGGGGCATGGCCTGGACGCGATGAGAGAAGGTCGCAGCTAGCAGGAGCTCCGTCGAACGAGGAGACTAGCCGCCTTCCCACGGGGCTATATTGCACTCTTTTTTTTACCAATCTCACCCTGCACCTCTGTGGGAACATCAGGTGCATGCCTTTGCGGAAAAAAACACTGAAATCCAAGCCGCAGAGGTCCCTTACCGCTTACCTTCTCCGCACCACTGAGAAGTCAGGCATGGCTAAAGATGGCGCCCATGCACACCGTGGTACCCCGTCGCCGGCGGCATCTCCGGAGGCTTCAGCTTCGACCCATGGAGACGGTGAGTGTCACACACAGCTCACCAAGGCTGACCTGGAGGACAACCTGTCCTCCATGTATGAGAAACTAGCTGAGAAGTTCCAGAGGGTATTACACAAAGCAACGAATACACTCTCGCTGGAGATCACTACCCTGGGTGGCCGCACTGATCTTTTAGAAACGAAGCACGATGAGTTAGCCTTGGCGCACGCCGATCTTTGTAAAGACTATGAGGCACTGGCTGACAACTTCCAACTTGTACAATTGCAGGTCGAGGATCTCGACAACCGAAACAGAAGGAACAACCTCAGACTGCGAGGCATTCCAGAAACGGTCGTAGACCTCCCTGCCGCAACCTCTAAGCTATTCCTCAGCCTCCTTCCCTCTGTGCCCTCTACGGCGTTTGTGTGTGACAGGATTCACAGGGCCTTGCGCCCCAAGCCCCCTGCATAGAAACGGCCACGCGACATAATCCTATGTCTTAAGGACTACCTAATCAAAGAGGACATTCTCCGTGCTGCTAGGAATGCTGTGGCCATTGACTTGGACGGGGTGAGGATTCATATTTTCCTGGATATCTTGCAGGCAACCCTTGACCGCAGACGTCGGATGAAGGAAGTCACCTCTGTCCTTCAATCCGCTCATATTCGCTATAGATGGGGCTTTCCATTTAAGCTCTCTGTTCCTCATAATGGAACCACCTACACTGCCTATAATGTCGCGGAAGGGAAGGAGATATTAATCAAGTTGCGCCTTTTGGAACCTGAGGCCATGAACCGCAGACCCCCCACTCCAGGACCTAACCCAATTTGGAACACTCCTTCTTCACGCAGGAACCAAGGCAGATGGCGCCAACCGTTCCGAGACCAGCCTGCTTAACGGTCCATAAGCGGAGTTTCTTCAGATGCTTCCAAGGCACCTGTTTCCAGTCAGGTATGACTTCCCCCTGTTTGAGCTCAGCTCCCTAGCCAGGCTGGAGACTCTGTTGCTACTATTACATTATCCCCTATTATGTGCTGCTTGAGCCCAGGCCCGCTCGGTAGAAGCGTTACCCCCATTACCAGGAAGCCTGCTTAACTGTCCATGCACAGAACTAATTCAGCGGTCTCTGCTGCACCGGTTTCCAAGCAGAAATGACTTCCCCCTGTTTAAGTTCAGTACCCGTGCCAGGCTGGAAACTTTGCCGATACTGTTCAATTACCCCCTGTTTTGTGCTGTTTAAGCCCGGGCCCTCTTGGTGAATGCTTTAGCCCCATTATATATCTTTAGCTCCCCAACGGTCCTAGTTAACTCCTCCGGGGCAGATATTCATGTTTGCCCCTGGTCTGACCATCACATGGTTGAGTTCACAATCCACGGGATGGGCCTCAAACCCACGACCTACTTCTGGAGATTGAATGATTTGCTGCTCACTGACTCCTCCACGGTTGAGGCGCTCAACACCAAGCTCCAGGAGTACTTTGTGGATAATCACCTACCTGACACCTCACCAAGCACTTTGTGGACTGCCCATAAGGCAGTCATGAGGGGCAACCTCATTGATATAGCCTCCAAAAGGAACAAAGCTAAAATATCTGAAATTTGTTCGCTAACAAGGGCCCTAGATAACCTATATAACCAGTATAATCAGGATATCTCCCCGGCCCTCCATCAACAAATTCACAGCAAAAAACAGGCATTAGACCTCCTGCTTTCAGAAGGTACAGAAAAGGCCTTGAGGTGGGCTAAAGCTAAATTCATGCTGCATAGTAATGCATCATCTACTATTTTCACACGGAAACTGAACCAGGCCACAAAACCCACACATAACTATAGACTTCGAAATTCTGCTGGGGTACTGGTCTCTCACCCTAATGATGTCATGGATATATTTGTAGATTATTATAAGATAGAACAGGAAAAACTGTGCTTATAACTAATATTAAATAAAAAAAAGGCAAGCAGTAATAATGAGATAAGCATGTATAAACGAAATAAGTAAAATAAAAACTGCGCCAACTCTGTTTGCATACAAGACTCCTCAGAAGTCTCAATATAGTCCCAAAATTGAAGTCCAACCAATTATAAAAATGAAATCCAAAATCCACTTCCAAACACGACTTATTATGGATAATAATCCCCAGTATGTAAATTGGCTCCTTACCACAGATCAAAGGGTAGTGTACAGATGGCTTTAACCCAGCCTGGGCCTTTGGTCCCTAGATAGAATATACCGGGTCTCCAAGCAATCTGTGAACTGGTATAGGAACGCTCCTGACGGCTCCGTAGCAGATGAAAGAGAATATATATACCATAGGGTGATATCGTTTTTTTAAAAAGAAAACCACCACTGTGCAAAAACAAGAAAAAGTGAATGACCACCACCTATATACGAATTGGCTCCTTACCAAATCCCCATAGGAAGCAGGCATGTAAAGCTGCACTAGCCCCAATCCGTCACAGACAGCACTAATCCTCCAGACAGGCCCTCTCCGTATCAAGCGCTGTTAAGCAATAATGGAAAAATATTTCCACATATACCGTAATCTGTCACAGACAGCACTAATCCTCCAGACAGGCCCTCTCCGTATCAAGCGCTGTTAAGCAATAATGGGAAAATATTTCCACATATACCGTAATCAATTACGGTATATGTGGAAATATTTTCCCATTATTGCTTAACAGCGCTTGATACGGAGAGGGCCTGTCTGGAGGATTAGTGCTGTCTGTGACGGATTCGGGCTAGTGCAGCTTTACATGCCTGCTTCCTATGGGGATTTGGTAAGGAGCCAATTCGTATATAGGTGGTGGTCATTCACTTTTTCTTGTTTTTGCACAGTGGTGGTTTTCTTTTAAAAAAAAGATATCACCCTATGGTATATATATATTCTCTTTCATCTGCTACGGAGCCGTCAGGAGCGTTCCTATACCAGTTCACAGATTGCTTGGAGACCCGGTATATTCTATCTAGGGACCAAAGGCCCAGGCTGGGTTAAAGCCATCTGTACACTACCCTTTCGATCTGTGTTTGGAGCTTAACATTGCTTGATACGGAGAGGGCCTGTCTGGAGGATTAGTGCTGTCTGTGACGGATTCGGGCTAGTGCAGCTTTACATGCCTGCTTCCTATAGGGATCTGGTAAGGAGCCAATTCGTATATAGGTGGTGGTCATTCACTTTTTCTTGTTTTTGCACAGTGGTGGTTTTCTTTTAAAAAAACGATATCACCCTATGGTATATATATTCTCTTTCATCTGCTACGGAGCCGTCAGGAGCGTTCCTATACCAGTTCACAGATTGCTTGGAGACCCGGTATATTCTATCTAGGGACCAAAGGCCCAGGCTGGGTTAAAGCCATCTGTACACTACCCTTTGATCTGTGGTAAGGAGCCAATTTACATACTGGGGATTATTATCCATAATAAGTCGTGTTTGGAAGTGGATTTTGGATTTCATTTTTATAATTGGTTGGACTTCAATTTTGGGACTATATTGAGGCTTCTGAGGAGTCTTGTATGCAAACAGAGTTGGCGCAGTTTTTATTTTACTTATTTAGATTATTATAAGAACCTGTTTAAAATGTCTTGCCTAACCTCTGACCCTTCAGCGCAGTCTTGGTTCTCAGACCTAGCCCTACCCACTCTAACTGACCAGCAATTAGAGGCCCTGAATGCCCCATGTACGGATTTAGAAATACAGACCATCATCAAATCACTAAAGTCCTCAACTGCCCCTGGCCCAGATGGCTATTCCACCTCCTATTACAAGAAATTTTCCCACATATTATCCCCTCATCTGACCTCCCTTTATAACCATATCTTGAAAGGAAATTACTTTCCAGCTGAGATGCTACTGGCCAACATGTCCCTTATCCCCAAACCCCACAAGGATCATTCATTGCCACAGAACTTCCGCCCGATATCGGAAATCAACAATGATTTGAAAATCTTTGGCAGATTGCTAGCGGATAGACTAGCCTCTGTGATCGCCACTTTGATCTCCCCTGACCAGACAGTGTTTATTCCCGGTAGGCAGATCACTGATAACATCCGCCTGGTCACTGATATAATACAAGACGCCAACCTACATTCTAAACAAACTCTCCTTCTCAGCCTAGATATACACAAGGCATTCGACAGCGTCAGCTGGTCCTACCTTGATCACTTATTGCCCAAATTTGGCATCACCGGAGACTTTATACACGGTTTTCATGCCTTATATAGAGACCCACAAACACGCATTAAATTGCCAGGCAACAATTCTCAATTTTTTCCCCTCCAGAAGGGCACTAGGCAGGGATTCCCACTATCCCCTCTCCTTTTTGCTCTGGCCATAGAGCCCCTGTCCCGTGCCATAACCAATAATGTAAATATCAAAGGATATCGTAAAGGCCCCGATGAATTTAAACTCAGCCTATACGCTGATGATGTGCTCCTGTTCCTGACCAACCCACTCATAGCCCTACCGAATCTCACATCGTTACTAGATTAATTTCACCTAATTTCAGGGCTGGGGGTTAATTTAGCTAAATGCTCGGCCATGCCAATTAATATACCTCATAATCTTGAATCCTCACTGAGGCAACACTATGCATTTACTTGGTGCACAGACACCTTTCACTACTTAGGGATACAGCTTACCCCCACTTTCCAATCCCTGTTCCATGTCAACTATCACCCCATAGTCTCTCATGTCAAGTCCCTGCTTAAAACGTGGGATAAATATCACATCTAATTTCTGGGCAGGGTCACAGCTATAAAAATGGCCATTTTGCCTAAGTTACTGTTCTTCTTCAGGGCCCTTTCTATATATGTCTCAAAGACCTATATTGAATCAATCCAAAAAGATATTAATAAATTTGTGTGGCATAATAAGAAACCAAGATTCCATAAATCCTTGCTGTATAGACCCCAGCCCTTGGGAGGTCTGGGCCTTCCAGACCTTTGGCGCTATTATCTAGCTATTATCTAGCTTCCAGGTTTGCACAAACTGCACAATGGCACACCTGCTCTGACGGTATTCCCTGGTTGGCCTTTGAGTCTCAGTCTATCCTCCCCTTCCACTTGCCAGGGCTGCTGTGGTCCAGGTCCATCAAGGCAAGCCAACTCGCACCACTAAACTCTATTGTTAGCCAGACGGTTCACATTTGGTTGCTGTACAGCCATAAATTCCACTTATCCTCTCCTCTTTCCCCGTTATACTCCTTTATAGGTGACCCTGATTTCCGGCCAGCCTTTCATGATAGAGCTGGATTCTCCCGGTGGTTGACATCAGCTGTTATAACGTTTCAATCCTTGAAAGAAGACCGTCATTTTAAATCCTTCCAGATACTACAAGCAGAGTGTGACCTCCCACCCTCAGAGATGTATAGGTACATACAGGTCAGGCATTTTTATCAGTTTAGGCGCTCCCTAGAATCCCAAATCCATAGTACCCCTTATGAACACATATGTTCTCACACTTCCAGAGATAGAGGGGTTATATCCAGAATATACATTATGCTTAACGAATGTGCCCTGCCAGTCAAAACCAAACCAATGCTTAGGTGGGAGGGGGAGTTGGGCATGACTTTTGACCCACCAGACTGGGAGGAGATGCTGACTAATATGTACAAACACACCAGGGCCTACTCCATGTGGGAAACAGCTATCAAACTACATCTCAGGTGGTACCTGACCCCCTCACGCCTACACTCCATCTACCCTGCGATATCCCTGCTCTTTTTTAGGGGCTGCTCTGAGGTGGGCACGTTAATACACACATTTTGGAGCTGTAGGCATCTTAAGCCCATTTGCCAAGCGGCGGCCCTGAAGGTATCAACCATCGCTGGCCGCATCATTACCCTCTCTGCCTAAATGTGCCCATACCTGACACCCCTTTACCCTGTGAAAAACGAATATACACACTTTTCTTAGCCATCCATTGGGAAACTGCACTCAACTGGTGTTCCTCTTCCCTTTCGTGGTCTCAGGTGCTAGCACGAATGGACGCCATCAAACTAGCGGAACGCATTCATCACAGCTCTATGACACTATGCTAATATATGAAAATAAATGGAAACACTGGACTAATATGCCTCAATAATGTCATATGACTTTCTCTGTTAGCATCCTATATAACCTCTCTACTTGTACCTAAATGCTCTACTAAATTGATGTATTCACATGTATTGGTACTTTTGATGTCTGCCCTTATCTTTTTCCCATGTCCTGTGATTGTCTACCATTCTCTGATTCAACTATACTGTCTGACATTTTCTTTGTATGATGTTGATCCTTGAATAAAATTGTTTGTAACAAATACACGCTGCAGAGATTGAGTGGGGAGAAAAAATTGGCCTGTTCTAGGGTGGTAAGAGATTTCTCAATCTATGGAAGAGGATAAGTGTCCCTAGTAGTAACAGCATTCAGATGCCTTTAGTCCACAAAAACAATTGAAGCTACTGATGGACTCTTACTCACTTTGATTATCACTTGTGACATCATCAATGCTATCTTGTGTTCATGATCATGATTCGCCTTTGAGAACACCTATGATCACTTATCCATTAGTTTCCATACTGCTTCAAACTGAGTGGGTTCTCAGTTCCTTTGTGGTCAATTTCAGAAGTGATAGTATTTTCTCTCCTGCCTACTCTCAGTTTATTCCTTGTGACCATTGGGTCTTATTTAAATTTGCCATATGATTATGAAACTCTCTGAGGTGCACCTTGGGGCGAACATATCTGTGATTACAGCCAGTTCCATGTTTTCTGTCCCAGGGAGCATGCAGTGGGGAAGAGTCTAAGTGTTATGGACTTTAACTAGTTTTGTACCTTGTCAGACCACTGTGTGGGTCCCAGCATCAAATGGGGCCACTTCTGAGGGCAAGAATTCCACAAGGAAAGTGAATCCTTCCTATCTATAGTGAGGACTGACATTCATTGGGGATTATACGTTCTTAAGTAGGAGGCAGCAAAATATCTGTCCCACAGGGAACCCTGGTGGTTCTAACTTTTCCCAAGATGTTTACAGAGCATGTACCAGGGCCCTCCAGTGCTTCCAGAACATGCAGCAGTTGCCTGCTGAGTGGGCAAGATCCCATATGATCAGGTCACACAATCTTCTGACCCAATTATCAAACCCTGGCCTGTGTACTTGGGTAATTGTTGCAGCAGAAATCCTGACAGAAATAAGGGGGTCAATAATGGAGGGGTGGTAGTTTGCCTGCTTCATTTTGGAGTAGCACTATCAGGCCTTCCTGTTATTCTACTCTTATTACTATTATCTGACATGGCCTATCCTGGTAATCAGGTGAATGATTAGACAAAGAGTTACTGTAATTCGCAGTATACTGAGCAAGGGCACAGTTAGAATCCTTAATGCAAAGAATGGCAAAAAAACATGCATACACTGCAGGTTAATGAAATCTGCACAAACATAGACTCCTCAGGGTAACATGTGGCTGCATGGTATATTCCCCATAGTACTCTATATCAACAGAGAGTCAAGCTAAGAATCACTACCTCAGTGAAACAGTTCAGAGCACTGCTTATTGTTATTATTCTCATAAACTGCCCAGGGTAGCTCTGGGAAAACAAGTGAAGCACTAGAGGGTTCCAAGGACCAAAGGGCCATCTCACTAAGACTGGAGTACAAGTAGCTACCACACAGTAGCTGGGTCTTCTATAGAAGATGTGTGCCGTTTAGGCTCTGTCCTAGCTGCTTGCATGTCACTTTTGAAAGTGAAGGGCCTCTTACTTGGCTGCAGATCACTTGCTAACTACCTCTGTCTAATAAGGTGTGGCTTATCTCATCTGGAAAGGGAGGGAAACTGAGAAATTTATACTCTGTGGACATATTCAGGAACCAAGGAAGTTGTGGGAAATAGAGATGAAGGAGCCTACACCAGTATCCGATCATAGTGAGTAAATGGGCACTCTGCTACAGTCTCAATTGTAAACATAACGTTTTTAACAACCAGCGATATGCTCAGTTTCTATCTGTCTTGTTGAGCACTCCGGTGCTGGTTCTTTTCCCACTACTGTAACAGTGCATTTGGTTGCCATTCACTATGAATGGCACTACAGTGCATCTCCACAACACCCTTGTATTGCAGTGCACTGAAATACATAATCATACACTACCATGCATTGTGGTGCACTGTATCAGTAAAAAACAAAAAAAAGGCAGGTATATTTTTATGTCTGTCCTGTTATGTTGACAGCCTATTCAAATATATAAGATGCTTTAGAACAATGCATGTAAACACATATCCATTTAAGCAATGCAGCTGAGCAAAAGATGTAGAGTTTTCATCCAAACTTTTTTGGACACACCACATAACATAGTATACCGTAGTGAAAAAAATATACAGTATACAATGTCTGTGGTATATTCAGTTCTTTTTGTCCGGAAGGAAGTACACATACATTATATCAAGTATTGGCTAGGGAGAAGGGCAGGGGCAGGTTTTGTAATAATGACTACGTACTGCAACCCACTATTTTTCATGTTATTTACTGAAACTAGGACCAAGGAAAACTGGAGCAAAGATGAAGAAAGCTGTCCTTAGAAAGCAATCAAGATTCATCTTTTAAGTACATTTGGTTTCTTTAGTTAACTGTTTCAGTTTTCTTGACTTCAAACCAAACACTATGTAATCATTTCATGCCAATTCATTCAATACTTATGTAATAAGAGATTACTTTTACAGTATATAAAGACATTGCTTACTTGCTACAGGTTCTGCATTCCTTAAATACTTAACATAACCACTTCCTACTTAGGCATAATCTATTAAAAGAAAGGATTATGTGACAGGGTTACAATGTTTAGAAATACATGAACACTAAAACATCAAATTCTCCACATTTTAATTCCCTTTTATGCTATCCCGTTAGCTACCTGTGTGTTCATTACTCTGGGAGTCCCTCCTCTAATCAAATGCTTGTTTTTCCTTGTCTATTTTTAACTTACTGTTAGCTTTTAATCTACAATAATAAATAATTTATATTAAAGGGCACCCAAAAATGTTGTTATGTGTATTATGACAAATATGCATTTATTAGCCTCTGGCTATCCAGACTTTGTGGTCCCTGAGCCTGTCTATGCACAGACTCACCATGTCATCTCCTTCCGTCTTGTGACATACAAACTGCCAAAATTAGCGCTGTGCAGTCTCCTGTCTAATTACACACATTTTCTCAATACTTCTCTCAGGCAATGCCAGTTTAGATTACCTCTCCATGAGACCAGAACAAACACTCTCCCAGTGCCTGTTCACACACACAGCTTGTGCAGTAGCTTACCTCCAGAGAAAGGAACTCTGAACCAAAGACAGCCCCTTAACTAAAAATGTTTGCGCTTTTGCGCAATCAGAATGCTGGTTTCTAGTAAAATATGGACCCAGTGTTAGTGTCTTTATCCCTTCCAAGTCTCTACAAAGCCTCTGCACCAGAAATGTAAAATCTGCAGAAAATTTGAAGCCATGGGAAAAAAAGATTTTTTTCTCAATATTTTCCTGGAAAAAAATGATATTTTGAAAAAATGTAAAAACAAATTCAGTGTGAAGTTGTTTTTTTTAAATTGCAAGGCGTTTTGTTACACTGGGAACATTCATTATGGTCCTCATCACTTCATTCCATAAAGTATTTTTTAATAACTTTAGGGCACCTCAGGAATGCAAGGATGTGTTTTTTCACCCTTGTAGGATTTGGAAAATAATATTTCTTCTCACAATATTTGCAAATGTAAGCTTTGCTTTCAGCAGAAATTGCACTGTGGATATTTTTCTAAACTCTAGATGTTGGTCTCACCATTTTTCTGAGAGGAAGAAAAGAAAAAAACAATTTACTGACCAGACTATAGGTAAACATTATGTTCTGATGGTGGAAAACATTTATAAGAGTCATATTAGAGGTTATAAAGATAATTTGTCAGACACATTTACCTTCTTACTTGTAGATTAAAGCCTGAGAGGACAGAAACTATAATTTACTGTATCGCAACAATAACTTAACTGTAGGAGGGACAAGATGCAGTCCACAAGCAAACTAAACTGGAGCCTTTCCCCTGTTGTGCCCTCTAGTGTCAGAAATGCATATTTTTCTTGTTTGAGAACTGCATTGAGAAGTACAGTGTTACTTGAATTGTATTCCAGGGATTTACCTGTCTTCCGCTGAGAGAACTTACACTATTTTTCTTAAATAATTTTTATTGAAAATTTGCAATAGTACAGAAATGGACAAACAATGTCCAGAACAAATTTATGAACAAAAGACACTGACCATTTGTATCTGACAGTACACTTTACCCAATAACAGTGGGTTATCTAGAGGTATCCGTCCCCTTCACCTCCCGCACCTCGTCTGGGATCATGCTGTACAGGAAGTTTCTAGGTCGGGTCACCCACAGAGTAAAACCAAAAAACAATAAGTGCTTCGAGAAAAATAGCAGAGATGTGGTCAGTGATTCAGGCACTTGTAAAACAAAGTTCTGGACCATCAATGCTAAAAGCTTTAAGAATAAGCTACACTACGAGCCCAGGTAGGAGAGGAAATTCAATCCCACTCAGGCTCAAGTGATCAGTTTTGTATAAACAAGGAAAAAAAAACAATAGAACCTCAGCCGAGGAACAACATATTAAATGCCTGTGGAGGTTTGTGCCTGCACCAAGTGCAGGTGCAGATCAAAAATTAGAAAGGAGAAAAAAGAGAAGGATAGAGGCAAGGGGGGGGGGGGAGAGAACAAGAAGAGGAAGAGAGGGGTAGGAGAGGAGGGAGTACACGGAAGGCTAGTGCCCAAGGAGAGAGCGGACATGACAATGGGAAAGTATGTATCCTGGGTACTACATACCAGGGTCAAATAGGGACCCCGATATGTGTGGCCCAGGGTTCCCAGATGAGTTTAAATTTGTCAACCGTGTCAAGGATGGTGTTGGAGATCTTTTCCTGTGACATAATCCATGAGATTTTTTTTTTAGTTAGTCGATAGGAAACTGTCGGAGATTTCCAGACCCGGGCAATAGTCATTTTGGCACCTAACAGAATGAAGCAAATCAGAGTCTGAGTTGGTTTGGGGTTTTAGGGTTTCATTAATTGAGTAAAGCAATAGTAGGGTCTCGCTTAATCGCAGTTCCAGTGATTTTGCGGATGAGATTGAAAATTTTGTTCCAATAAACTCTGATTCTGGGACACTCCTACAGAGTATGGAGGAGGGTGCACATGTGACCACATCCTCTGAAGCATAGAGGGGAGGATTGCGGGTAATATTTGGCAAGGCGGGTAGGCACTAGGTACCAGCGGGTTATGACCTTGAGACTCGCCTCAACCAGGGAAATATTCAAGATGCCCTTGGCAAAGTTAGAGTGCCAAGAGTCTAGATCCCGGTCAAGGTCAAGGTCTCGTTCCCAGCTCAGCATATAGGTCGCTTTCTCCAAAGGCTCAGCTAAGGCTGAGTATATTAGGGAGATACCCCCTCTCGTATCCATGGCTGAAGAGCACCAATGCTCGTAAGGAGTTACAGAAAGTGTATTTACGCTACTTTTCCATATCTGGTTAATGAAATGTGCAAGTTGGTGGAACCAAAATTTTTTGAAAGGGAGGCATCTCAAGTTTTGAGGTACAGTAGCTTAATGTGAGGGGACCGTTTGAGTTAAAAAAGTGTCCTATTCTGTACAAGCCTTTGTCTAGCTACCACTAGGGATTAGGGATGAGCTCGGTGTTCGAGTCGAACATACGTTCAACTCGAACATCGGCTGTTCGATCGTTCGGCGAACATCGAACGATTTGGGCCGTTTGCGCCAAATTCGAGTGACGCGAATGGCCCACAATACACTGCGCCATCGCAGTGCAATCCCGGCACTGTGATTGGCCAAGCATGCACTGTGACCCCGCATGCTTGGCCAATCACAGCGCCGGCAGCTAGGAGAGCCATAATTGGCCACAGGCAGGTTGCCTGTGGCCAATTATAGCTCTGGAGGTTTAGCACACGCCCCACACTATAAAAGGCCACCAGCGCGGCGGCCTTGTGTAGTGTGTTGCGGCGCAAGCAAAGAGAAGGATAGGCAGGGACAGTGTTGATATTCTTTGTGCTATTCTTGTGTGCAGGGAGAGAGAAGGATAGGCAGGGAGAGTGTCAGTGTCATATTCTTTGCTAAACCTTGTGTGCAGGGAGAGAGAAGGATAGGCAGAGGACAGTGTCAGTGTCATATTCTTTGCTAAACCTTGTGTGCAGGGAGAGAGAAGGATAGGCAGGGAGAGTGTCAGTGTCATATTCTTTGATAAACCTTGTGTGCAGGGAGAGAGAAGGATAGGCAGGGGACAGTGTCAGTGTCATATTCTTTACTAAACCTTGTGTGCAAGGAGAGAGAAGGATAGGCAGGGAGAGTGTCAGTGTCATATTCTTTGATAAACCTTGTGTGCAGGGAGAGAGAAGGATAGGCAGGGGACAGTGTCAGTGTCATTGTTGCTAAGCCTCCTGCACAGTATACACCTGAAGCTAGCCCTTATTGCTGTGTTTTCCTGGTGTGCTACACTAACAGGCATTTGCAGCACTTACAGCGGGCGGAGTGTGCCTCCTGCACATTATACACCTGAAGCTAGCCCGTATTGCTGTGTTTTCCTGGTGTGTTACACCAACAGGCATTTGCAGCACTTACAGCAGGCATAGTGTGATTCCTGCAAAATATACTCCTGAAGCTAGGCCTTATTGCTGTGTTTTCCTGGTGTGTTACACTAACAGGCATTTGCAGCACTTACAATGGGCGGAGTGTGCCTCCTGCACATTATACACCTGAAGCTAGCCCGTATTGCTGTGTTTTCCTGGTGTGTTACACCAACAGGCATTTGCAGCACTTACAGCAGGCGTAGTGTGATTCCTGCAAAATATACTCCAGAAGCTAGGCCTTATTGCTGTGTTTTCCTAGTGTGTTACACCAACAGGCATTTGCAGCACTTACAGCAGGCGTAGTGTGATTCCTGCAAAATATACTCCTGAAGCTAGGCCTTATTGCTGTGTTTTCCTAGTGTGTTACACCAACAGGCATTTGCAGCACTTACAATGGGCGGAGTGTGCCTCCTGCACATTATACACCTGAAGCTAGCCCGTATTGCTGTGTTTTCCTGGTGTGTTACACCAACAGGCATTTGCAGCACTTACAGCAGGCGTAGTGTGATTCCTGCAAAATATACTCCTGAAGCTAGGCCTTATTGCTGTGTTTTCCTAGTGTGTTACACCAACAGGCATTTGCAGCACTTACAGCAGGCGTAGTGTGATTCCTGCAAAATATACTCCTGAAGCTAGGCCTTATTGCTGTGTTTTCCTGGTGTGTTACACTAACAGGCATTTGCAGCACTTACAATGGGCGGAGTGTGCCTCCTGCACATTATACACCTGAAGCTAGCCCGTATTGCTGTGTTTTCCTGGTGTGTTACACCAACAGGCATTTGCAGCACTTACAGCAGGCGTAGTGTGATTCCTGCAAAATATACTCCTGAAGCTAGGCCTTATTGCTGTGTTTTCCTAGTGTGTTACACCAACAGGCATTTGCAGCACTTACAATGGGCGGAGTGTGCCTCCTGCACATTATACACCTGAAGCTAGCCCGTATTGCTGTGTTTTCCTGGTGTGTTACACCAACAGGCATTTGCAGCACTTACAGCAGGCGTAGTGTGATTCCTGCAAAATATATTCCTGAAGCTAGGCCTTATTGCTGTGTTTTCCTAGTGTGTTACACCAACAGGCATTTGCAGCACTTACAGCAGGCATAGTGTGATTCCTGCAAAATATACTCCTGAAGCTAGGCCTTATTGCTGTGTTTTCCTGGTGTGTTACACTAACAGGCATTTGCAGCACTTACAATGGGCGGAGTGTGCCTCCTGCACATTATACACCTGAAGCTAGCCCGTATTGCTGTGTTTTCCTGGTGTGTTACACCAACAGGCATTTGCAGCACTTACAGCAGGCGTAGTGTGATTCCTGCAAAATATACTCCTGAAGCTAGGCCTTATTGCTGTGTTTTCCTAGTGTGTTACACCAACAGGCATTTGCAGCACTTACAGCAGGCGTAGTGTGATTCCTGCAAAATATACTCCTGAAGCTAGGCCTTATTGCTGTGTTTTCCTAGTGTGTTACACCAACAGGCATTTGCAGCACTTACAGCGGGCGGAGTGTGCCTCCTGCACATTATACACCTGAAGCTAGCCCGTATTGCTGTGTTTTCCTGGTGTGTTACACCAACAGGCATTTGCAGCACTTACAGCAGGCGTAGTGTGATTCCTGCAAAATATACTCCTGAAGCTAGGCCTTATTGCTGTGTTTTCCTAGTGTGTTACATCAACAGGCATTTGCAGCACTTACAGCGGGCGGAGTGTGCCTCCTGCACATTATACACCTGAAGCTAGCCCGTATTGCTGTGTTTTCCTGGTGTGTTACATCAACAGGCATTTGCAGCACTTACAGCAGGCGTAGTGTGATTCCTGCAAAATATACTCCTGAAGCTAGGCCTTATTGCTGTGTTTTCCTAGTGTGTTACACCAACAGGCATTTGCAGCACTTACAGCGGGCGGAGTGTGCCTCCTGCACATTATACACCTGAAGCTAGCCCGTATTGCTGTGTTTTCCTGGTGTGTTACACCAACAGGCATTTGCAGCACTTACAGCAGGCGTAGTGTGATTCCTGCAAAATATACTCCTGAAGCTAGGCCTTATTGCTGTGTTTTCCTAGTGTGTTACACCAACAGGCATTTGCAGCACTTACAGCGGGTGGAGTGTGCCTCCTGCACATTATACACCTGAAGCTAGCCCGTATTGCTGTGTTTTCCTGGTGTGTTACACCAACAGGCATTTGCAGCACTTACAGCAGGCGTAGTGTGATTCCTGCAAAATATACTCCTGAAGCTAGGCCTTATTGCTGTGTTTTCCTAGTGTGTTACACCAACAGGCATTTGCAGCACTTACAGCAGGCGTAGTGTGATTCCTGCAAAATATACTCCTGAAGCTAGGCCTTATTGCTGTGTTTTCCTAGTGTGTTACACCAACAGGCATTTGCAGCACTTACAGCGGGCGGAGTGTGCCTCCTGCACATTATACACCTGAAGCTAGCCCGTATTGCTGTGTTTTCCTGGTGTGTTACACCAACAGGCATTTGCAGCACTTACAGCAGGCGTAGTGTGATTCCTGCAAAATATACTCCTGAAGCTAGGCCTTATTGCTGTGTTTTCCTAGTGTGTTACACCAACAGGCATTTGCAGCACTTACATCCGGCGGAGTGTGCCTCCTGCACATTATACACCTGAAGCTAGCCCGTATTGCTGTGTTTTCCTGGTGTGTTACACCAACAGGCATTTGCAGCACTTACAGCAGGCGTAGTGTGATTCCTGCAAAATATACTCCTGAAGGCCTTATTGCTGTGTTTTCCTAGTGTGTTACATCAACAGGCATTTGCAGCACTTACAGCGGGCGGAGTGTGCCTCCTGCACATTATACACCTGAAGCTAGCCCGTATTGCTGTGTTTTCCTGGTGTGTTACATCAACAGGCATTTGCAGCACTTACAGCAGGCGTAGTGTGATTCCTGCAAAATATACTCCTGAAGCTATGCCTTATTGCTGTGTTTTCCTAGTGTGTTACATCAACAGGCATTTGTAGCACTTACAGCGGGCGGAGTGTGCCTCCTGCACATTATACACCTGAAGCTAGCCCGTATTGCTGTGTTTTCCTGGTGTGTTACATCAACAGGCATTTGCAGCACTTACAGCAGGCGTAGTGTGATTCCTGCAAAATATACTCCTGAAGCTATGCCTTATTGCTGTGTTTTCCTAGTGTGTTACACCAACAGGCATTTGCAGCACTTACAGCGGGCGGAGTGTGCCTCCTGCACATTATACACCTGAAGCTAGCCCGTATTGCTGTGTTTTCCTGGTGTGTTACACCAACAGGCATTTGCAGCACTTACAGCAGGCGTAGTGTGATTCCTGCAAAATATACTCCTGAAGCTAGGCCTTATTGCTGTGTTTTCCTAGTGTGTTACACCAACAGGCATTTGCAGCACTTACAGCGGGCGGAGTGTGCCTCCTGCACATTATACACCTGAAGCTAGCCCGTATTGCTGTGTTTTCCTGGTGTGTTACACCAACAGGCATTTGCAGCACTTACAGCAGGCGTAGTGTGATTCCTGCAAAATATACTCCTGAAGCTAGGCCTTATGCCGCGTACACACGGCCGTTTTTCCCGTCGAAAAAAACTGAATTTTTCCCATTCGACGAGAAAAACGATAGTCTGTGGGCTTTCTGTCGTTTTTTTCGACGAGAAAAACGGCATTAAAAACAACGAGAAAAATTAGAACATGTTCTAATTTTTCTCGTCATTTTTTTCGACATGTTTTCCACGGCAGTGTTTCCCATAGGGAAACACTGCCGCGGAGCCCACACACGGTCGTTTTTTTCGACCAAAAAGAAATGACATTTAAAACGGCCGTGTGTGAGGGGAACAAGCTGTTCCTCGTTTTTAACGTCGATTTTTTCGACGGTGTTTTCACCGTCGAAAAAATCGATCGTGTGTACGCGGCATAATTGCTGTGTTTTCCTAGTGTGTTACACCAACAGGCATTTGCAGCACTTACAGCGGGTGGAGTGTGCCTCCTGCACATTATACACCTGAAGCTAGCCCGTATTGCTGTGTTTTCCTGGTGTGTTACACCAACAGGCATTTGCAGCACTTACAGCAGGCGTAGTGTGATTCCTGCAAAATATACTCCTGAAGCTAGGCCTTATTGCTGTGTTTTCCTAGTGTGTTACACCAACAGGCATTTGCAGCACTTACAGCAGGTGTAGTGTGATTCCTGCAAAATACACTCCTGAAGCTAGGCCTTATTGCTGGTTTTCCCATCTCCCTGCAGGCCATTAGAATGTCTGGAAGGCAAACAAGGAGAGGCAGACAGTCAGGAGCCAATACAAGAGGGCAAGCAGGCTCTGTGTCTAGAGACAACAGTGCTGGTCATGGACGCGGTGCATCGCCATCAGCACGTGGCCATGGGACACGCTTGTCCTTTTTTTCGGCAGCTGGACGTGTTGAGCCGCATCATGCCGAAGACTTGGTAGAGTGAATGACCAAGCCCTCCTCATCCTCCTCATCTTCTCTCACCCAGGCTCAGGGTACTGGCAAAGCAACTGCCAAAGCGTCCTCTTCCCTGGTATCAATGTCATCATCAGTCACTCCTTCCCTAGACCCACCATGTCCTCCTGAGGAGTCCCCCGAACTGTTTGAGCACAGTGTTGGGTACATGCTCCAGGAGGATGCCCAGTGTTTCGAAGGGTCTGATGATGATACCCAGCTAGAGGAAGGCAGTAGCGTGAGAGCAGAGAGAGGGGATGCTCAAGAAGGACACCAATCTGGCAGTCATGTTCCAGCAGCTGCAGCATACTGCCAGATTGGCTCCAGTGATGAGGAGGGAGGGGATGATGAGGTCACTGACTCCACGTGGGTGCCTAATAGGAGAGAGGAGGAAGAGGCACATCTCCAACGAGGCAGGATGCCCTTGGGGGGCCAGCGTAAGGGCAGCACACCGATGGTATCACACCGCAGAGCTCCGCCTGTGCAGGGCGCTGCCTCTGTCCGTTATTCAAAAAGTTCTTTGATGTGGGCCTTTTTTGAGTCGAGTGCATCAGATCGCACAGCTGCTGTTTGCAACATATGTCTCAAGTGTATATCGCGTGGCCAAAACATCACCCGCTTGGGCACCACATGCTTGACCAGACATATGTTGACCTGCCATGCAGCTCGTTGGCAAGCCTACCTTAAAGACCCACACCAAAGAACAAAGCGGACCTCTCCTTGCACCGCATCAGCTGGGATCTCCAACCCCACTATACCTTCAGTCCTCTCTGAAACCTGCACTGAGAGGAATGAAGGTGTAGAATTAGGTGTGTCACAGCCAAGTACTTGCGGGCACTCTGCTAGCAGTACACCGACGTCCGATTCTAGCAGGCAAATTTCCCTGCCCCAGCTGCTGGACCGTCAAAAGAAGTTCACTCCCAGCCATCCACATGCCCAGCAGTTGAATGCTAGCTTGGCTAAATTGCTAGCGCTTCAACTGCTGCCTTTTCAGTTGGTAGACTCGGCCCCCTTCCGTGAGTTTGTGCAATGTGCGGCTCCTCAGTGGCAGGTTCCCAAACGCCACTTTTTCTCACGGAAGGCGATTCCGGCTCTCTACCGGCATGTGGAAGGCAATGTCTTGGCCTCGCTGGACAGGGCGGTCAGCGGTAAGGTGCATATTACCACTGACTCATGGTCCAGCAGGCATGGACAGGGATGTTACCTTTCTTTCACGGCCCATTGGGTCACTCTTTTGGCAGCTGGAAAGGATGCAGGACAAGGTGCAGTAGTGTTGGAGGTTGTTCCGCCGCCACGCCTCCAAAATGCTACTACTGGTTGTGACACACCTCTCTCCTCCACCCCCTCCTCTTCTTCTTCCTCCATGGCCTCTTCCTGTGCTTTGTCCTCGGAACCAGCGGTACTCCATAGGCGTTCAAGGGGCTACGCAAGTACGCAGGCAAAAAGATGCCATGCCGTGCTTGCGCTGGTGTGTTTGGGGGACAGGAGCCACACTGGGGCAGAGGTTCTGTCTGCTCTGCAGGGGCAGGCCGAGAGGTGGTTGACGCCACGCCAGCTTAAGCCAGGAATGGTGGTTTGCGACAATGGCACCAACCTCCTCTCCGCCCTCCGACAGGGACAACTGACCCATGTGCCCTGTGTGGCTCACGTCCTTAACCTGGTGGTGCAGCGGTTCTTGGGCAGGTACCCGGGCTTACAGGATGTCCTGAGGCAGGCCAGGAAAGTCTGTGTGCATTTCCGCAGATCTTATAATGCCAGTGCTCGCCTGGCTGAGCTGCAAAAGGAGTTGAACCTGCCCAAGAACCGCCTTATATGTGACATGCCCACCAGGTGGAACTCAACGTTGGCCAATGGCCATGCTGCAGCGGCTGCACACGCAGCAGAGGGCCATCAATGAGTACCTGTGCGACTACGGCACCAGGACAGGGTCAGGGGAGCTCGGGTTTTTTTCACCACGCCAGTGGGGCATGATCAGGGATGCATGCACTGTCCTGGCACCATTTGAGGAGGCCACGAGGATGGTGAGCAGTGACAGTACATGCATCAGTGACACTGTACCTCTTGTCCACCTGTTGGAACATACACTGCGTGGAATAATGGACAGGGCACTTGAGGTAGAACAGAGGCAGGAAGAGGAGGACTTCCTTGCCTCTCAAGGCCCCCTTTACCCAGACAGTGTTCCTTCTGACCCACCCATCGCACAGGAAGAGGAGGAGGAGGAGGAGGAGGATTGTGTCAGTATGGAGGTGGAGCCTGGCACTGGCATCATCAGCAGCAGTCTTTTAGGGATGATTTACAGTCCCAAAAACCCCGTGGATTTGTACGTGGCTGGGAGGAGGTGGCTGCGGATCATGTCGTCCTTAGTGACCCAGAGGACTCCGGACTGAATGCCTCAGCTAACCTACGCTGCATGGCCTCCCTGATCCTGCAAAGTCTGCGGAAGGATCCTGGTATTCTTTGGATCAAGGAGAGGGACCATTACTGGCTGGCCACTCTCCTTGATCCACGGTACAAGGGTAAGGTTGCGGACCTTATCTTACCGTCGCAGAGGGAGCAGAGGATGAGACAACTCCGGGAGGCCTTGCAGAAAGGTCTGTGCAATGCGTTCCCAGAGACTGGGAGGTTACAAACTCCTGGTCCTGTACAACGAGTTGCTGAGGCTTCGGTCAGTCAAAGAAGGAGCGGTGGGGAAGGTGGCCGTCTGACCGATGCGTTCATACAATTCTTTAGTCCGCAGCCCCAAGGTATGATCGGTTCCAGCAACCATCGCCAGCGTCTGATATACATGGTGCAGGAATACCTAGGGGCAAGGTCAGACTTGGACACCTTCCCCACTGAAAATCCTCTGGCTTTCTGGGTCTTGAGGATGGATCACTGGCCAGAACTTGCACAGTATGCAATTGAGCTACTGGCCTGTCCTGCATCCAGTGTTCTTTCAGGACGCACATTCAGTGCTGCTGGAGGATTTGTCACGGATCACAGGGTGTGCCTGTCCACCGACTCGGTTGATCGACTGACCTTCATAAAGATGAACCAGTCTTGGATCACCACCAGCTACCAAACACCTGAAGCTGATATAACAGACTAATTTATTTTCAAATGTCACATCCCTTCAAGACTGATGCTGATGCTGAGAGACTGTCCTGTTATGTTGACTGACTATCCTCCTCTTCCTCAATGATCCGATTGATGATGATAGCTTGGAAGAACATTTTTGTTTCTGGGTGCCGCCACCAGTGGCTAAGGCCCAAAAAAAATGTGTGCGGTTCCCCCCAAATATCCATATATATATATATATATGTATAATATGCATGTAAAGTCGCGCTTGTTTCCCATGCTTAGAACTGTCCCTGCACAAAATGTCATTTCTGAAGGAAAAAGGTCATTTAAAACTCACTCGCGGCTATTAATGAATTGTCGGCTCCCGGCAACACATAGAAAAGTCATTGATAAAAAAAAAAAAAAAGCGTGGGGGGTCCCCCCAAATTCAATTACCAGGCCCTTCAGGTCTGGTATAGATATTAAGTGGAACCCCGCCGCAAATTTAAAAAAAAAATGCGTGCGGTTACCCCCAAATATCCATACCAGGCCCTTCAGGTCTGGCATGGATTTTAAGGGGAACTCCACCCCAAATAAAATAAAAAAATGGTGCGGAGTCCCCCCAAAAATCCATACCAGACCCTTATCCGAGCACGCAACCTGGCAGGCCACAGGAAAAGAGGGGGGACGAGAGAGGGCCCCCCCTCCTGAACCGTACCAGGCCACATGCCTCAACATGGGGAAGATGCCCCTATGTTGATGGGGACAAGGGCCTCATCCCCACAACCCTTACCCGGTGGTTGTGGGGGTCTGCGGGCAGGGGGCTTATCGGAATCTGGAAGACCCCTTTAACAAAGGGGACCCCCAGATCCCGGCCAACCCCTATGTGAATTGGTAAGGGGTACATTGTACCCCTACCATTTCACGAAGAAAGTGTAAAAAAAAAAAAAAAACACACAAACACCTTGGAAAAGTCCTTTATTAAAAAAAAACAAAAAAAAACATTCCAGCGATAAAATCCAGTGTCTCGCGGCGATCCGATGTCCAGCACTGTCTGTCATTGGCTGAGCCTGAGCGGGCCTGATGGGGAACTTCCTCCGCAGTCTATTAAATGTATAGACCCGCCCCTTCTAAAGTTCCCCATCAGGTCCGCTCAGCCAATGACTAGGTGTAAGGCTAGGCGGACCAGATGCGGAACATGAGAAGGGGCGGGTCTTTTCATTTATTACACAGTGGAGGAAGTTTCCCATCAGGTCCGCCCCCTCGTATGTCAGACCCCGCCTACGTCATTGGCCTGAGCGGACCTGATGGGTAACTTCCTACATTTCTGAAGCATAGCGAAGAGATAGGGCCAGGCGACTGTATCGAACGCCTTTTTGGAGGTCTATGGAGAGGGGGTAGCCTTCCTGGGGGGGGGGGTCCCCGTCCCATCCCGACTTAATAAGAGAAATAGTTTCCACCGCTCTCCGTATCTGGTCTGGACCCTGCCTCCCTGGGATAAATCCCACTTGGTCCTTATGAACATACGAACCAATAAAAGATGCTAGTCTGTTAGCCAATATCTTTGTCATTATCTTTTAAGTCATTGTTGATTAAAGAGATTGGTCTATAGTTGCTTACTTTGCTAGGGTCTTTGCCCGGTTTGGGGATTACCGATATATAAGCTAAGTTAGCTGCAAAAGCTAGGGGGGATTCCTTGCTCAATGAGTTGAAGAAGCGGGCCAGATAGGGAGAGAGTATATCTGCAAAGGTTTTGTAGTAATGGGTTGAAAAGCCGCCGAGGCCTGGGGCGGAGTCTTTTTTAAGGTCCTTGATGACCGCTTGGATCTCAGATTCCTGAAATGGCGCATCCAAGATAGAGCGGTGAGAATCTGAGAGTTTCGGGAGGGAGACGTTCTCCAGAAAGGAGTCAAGGTGGTCGTGGGAGTTAGGGTTGTCGTCAGAATAAAGGGTGTAATAGAAGGACTGAAAGGCTTCAAGTATCTTTTTGGGGTTCTGAGTCAGGGAGCCAGTCGAGGATTTAATTTTGGGGAGGGCAAAAGTCCTGTGTTTGGGGGTAAGCTTAGCCGCCAACTGAGGACCAAACTTATCCGCCTGCATGTAATGCCTGCCACTTATCCAACGTAGGTGCTTTTCTGCAGTGGAGGTGAGGGCTAAGTTAAGGGCCATCCTAGTAGATTCTAGTTTGGCTAGGGAAGCAGGGGTGGGTTTCTGTTTGTGAGTTGCGCTAAAAGCTTTAAATTCTTTCTCTAGGTTCATGACGTCTGCTTTTGGTTCACGCTTCATTTGTGAGGAGAGTTGATTAATCTTCCCTCTCATCACCGCTTTGTGGGCTCCCCATAGGAAGCTTGGAGTGATGTCTCCAGTGTCGTTAGTCGTAAAGTATTCCCGAATCTCCCTTTCCAACATGATGCAGTGCACTGGGTTGGAGAGGATTGTTTCGTTTAGGTGCCAGTGGCGGGATCCTGGGGGGGTTACGGAGTCTGAGAGTTTCAGGGTGACTAGGGAGTGGTCAGACCATGGAACATCTTGTATGGAGGCTTGGAATGCTGTGTGTATGTCAGATGTGGGTAGAAAAATATGATCTATCCTGGCGTAAGTTTTATGTGGAGCTGAGTAGTGTGTGTAGTCTTTCACCGAGGGGTTTAGTTCCTTCCAGGTGTCAATAAGGCCTAGGGAGTGTAGGAGTCGGGCAATGCGTAGGCTCTGTTTAGGTGGCTTGTTGAGGTGGGGAATCCCTTGGGCCAATTTGTCCAGCAGGTGATCAAAGGTGATGTTGGAATCACCGCCCATAATCACTCTGCCCTCAAAATGAGGGGAGAGGGAAGTGAGCATTGAGGAGAAGAATTTAGCCTGGCCTCAGTTAGGGGCATAATACGATATAATGGTAAACAAATTTCCTGCTATCGTGCCTTTGACTAAGATGTAACGCTCTTCTTTGTCTGTGATTGTCAGAGAATGTGTGAAAGAGGTCCTTTTGGAGAAAAGTATTGCCACCCCCCCTTTTTTTTACATCTGCGTTTGCCAGAAAAAGGTGAGGTACCCGTGATGGAGGAAGGAGGGGGTATAACTATTAGGGAAGTGAATTTCCTGGAGAAGGATTATATCAATGCCCCTAAAGTTGTAACTTTGGAAGGCTTTGCGTCTTTTAGTGGGGGAATTTAGGCCCTGGGTATTATGTGAGGCTATCTTAACAGCTGCCTTCTGGGGGGAGGAATCAGCCATGGATACGAGAAAGTGGGCGCGAGTATATGAGAGGTGGGCCTACCTTGGTCCCTTGGTCCGTGATGATCGGGGGACGGGTCGAGAAAGTCCGAGCAGGATCCTCATCTGGGTTTTCTGGATGAAGGTAGCCTTTTGTGTAGGTTCCTGGGGGGAGTAAAAGGGAAGAGAAAGTAAAGGAGAGGCATACATGGGGAAGAGAAGGAAAGAGAATAAGTGAGTCGAGAGGATGAGAAGTCCTAGTCAAGATTGACTAGGGTGGAGAAGAAACAGGACTGGCCGGCCAAGTTCTTCTGAACCGAGGCCCACAGAGAGACTGGGCTCGGAAGAGTAACAACCTCTGGAGAGGTTGCTGTCCTGATGTCACCAGAGGAGAAAACTCCCCTAGGTCACAGCAGATTGAGTGGCATGCATGGCCGCCCCGGCCGCCGGGTCCCAAGGAGAACATAAAAAAAAAAAGTATGGGACCTCGAGCCAAAGGAGCTGATAGGCAAATGAAAGAAAAAACAGCATAAAAGGAAAATTTTGGCAGACAAATAAACATTAATGCAAACATAGATAACATTGACTAACTATCTCAGAAGATGCTGTAAAAGTGAGCGGACAGGGAAAGGGAGAGCTGCGGTAAGGGGAATGGGGGAGGAAGTAGCACCAAAACAACGAAATAATATAAACTAAAAAAAAAAGTAAGTTCAATCATGGGGGGGTGGGGGGGTTAGCCCGACCGGGAGAAAAAAATAAATAAAAAATAAATAAATAAATAAATATTCAATAGGAGTTTCTTTCGAAATCTTCAAGGGATAGATGGAACAGAGATATTGAGGAAAACACAGTCTGTTTGAACAAGTAGAACGGATAAACCGGTGGGTTTAGTTTAATGCACTACACAGTCGGGGGGTAAAAACACTCGAAAGAGAAACCACGATCCCAGGAGGATAGGTGGAGTGGTGAGTCATCTTGGGGGCTGAGAGTCTCGGTGTCTCTTCATTTGTTGTTTGTTCCACAGCGGTGTAATAGGGCTGCCTGGTGGTGGAGCTTGGTCATTGGGTGGACTCTTGAGGGGGTAATTCTTGAGCAATGAATCCAAGTCGCAGGAGCAGACGTTCGCCTTCCTGGAAGCTAGAGAAGCCGTGTGACTTGTCCTTATATTGGAACTGAAGGAGAAATGGGAAGGACCATCGGTACTTTATGGATTTCTGTGTTAAGATCTCCAGAAGAGGTTTCAGGGTTCTCCGCTTCTGGATTGTGGTCGGGGAGATATCTGCGAAGATTTTGAATTCTGTTTCCTTGTAAGGTGAGGTCATCAAGATTGCGGAATCTTTTCATGATTTCCTCTTTCACTCCATAGTAGTGGGGGTTTGATAACTACATCCCTTGGGAGCCCATCTTGGCGGGGGGGCTGCAGAGCTCTATGGGCCCTGTCTAGCTCAAGTTTATGATCCGGAATATCTGGATGACATCCTTTATGAAGAGTTTTACTGCGTCTGGAATATTTGTGACCAATTCAGGGATACCTCTAATGCGGAAGTATCTCCTGCTCCTGTTCTCTAAATCGTCAATTTTGTCAAGTGCGATTTCAAGTTGGTCTTGCAGCGACTGAATGCAATTAGTGATTTGGTTGGTGCGGGCAGCTGTGTTGTCTACGGCTTGTTCAATGACATCTATGCGGGCCCCAAGGCTTTTCAGGTCTGCTTTGATAGATGAGGTGATCTGTGAAGCACTTTGAGCCAGACCTGCTGAAAGCATGTCAGAAAAGCAGTTTAGAAGTTGGGCCATGTCATTCTGGTGGGCTGGAAGCTAGGGGGAGGACTGCTGGAAGCCTGTGTGGCTGAGGGGGGATTGCAGCATGGGGGTGTGCAGTCTGTCTGCCATTGTCCTGCTGAGAAGGGATTCAGTGGAGGCCGGGGATGCAGAGTGTGGAGGCAAGTTACTCACTGGGGTTGCCAGCAGAGGATGAGCATGCTGGATCGGTGTTGGAGGGTCTGCAATAGATTCCTGATCTCCTGTGCCTCCGCATGGAGAGGCCGCGGCCGCCATCTAGAGAGCTGTGGGGGCGGTTAGGCCAAAGTCGAGCTGCCGGCTGACCTCCCTCTTTACATTAATTTTCTTTACATAAAGTCTTAGAAATCTTTCATTAAGGTTTTCATGTTTTATAGTTTGAATGCCATGTCCTAGATATATTACTTATCATTGTAAAAAAAACATATTCAGCTCTTCTTTTCTTTCAAATTTGTCTGGAAAAAATCAAAAAACGTCTTTGAAAATAACATTAAAAAAAAATAATAGATTCCCAAATGTTTCCATTTTTTTCCCAGGCCTTTCCATCTCTACTCTGGACTACAGAACACAGTCCAGGAGTTACCAATCCTGGAGAAAACCACAAAGCCCCATTTTCTCCATTTAAAGCATACATTCTGGAGCCCCTCCACCTGTAAATGTAATTCCTTGGGTGACATTTAACCCTTCTGACACCAATACAAGACGCAGCACTATACATATATATATATTTAAATTGAGCATGGGGGGACTGTGAAGACACTCTCACTCCTGCACTATATACACTATATTGTACATCACACATAGGCATGCGCAAAGGGTGTGCCGGGTGTGCCTGGGCACACACTAATTACCACATGTGCATTAGCATTTTCACTCCGCATGCTGACAGGAAGATGGGAAACATCTCCCTTTTACCTGGTTTGCCATAATAGAAATGTTTACGCACTTCTCTTTCACTGGGGCGGCAGGGAGAACAATGTCATATATATGTAGGCACTCGCACACACGCATGTTTGAGCTTTAGGGGGCACACCCTAATGCAATATGCTGTGCACACCTATGACATCACATACTTCTCAGCAAAGTGTTCATTGCCTTAATAGTTGCTGGTTACTAAGCAGTCCTTGACAATTTTAATGAAAGTCTTCTATAACCACTTAAGCCCCGGACCATTAGGCTGCCTAAAGACCAGAAGACTTTTTACAATTTGGCACTGTGCTGTTTTAACTGGTAATTGTGCGGTCATGCATTGTTCTACCCAAACAAAATTTGTGTCCTTTTTTTTTTTCTTGCGATATAAACGGAAAAAGACATATATTTTCTACTTTTTGTTATAAGAAAAATCCAATAAACTCAATTTTAGTCATACATTTAGGCCAAAATGTATTCAGCCACATGTCTTTGGTAAAAAAAAGTGAATAAGCGTATATTTATTGGTTTGCGCAAAAATTTATAGCGTCTACAAACTAGGGTACATTTTCTGGATGTCATGGATATGCAGTAATGTTTGTCTGTTAGCTTACCTTCCTCCTCATGTGTTCACCTTAGAGGCCAGACTCTCCTCACCTGGCTGCTTTTATAATCTCTACTTCCAGTCTGGCTCCACCCCAGGCCCTATCACAGAACTCTATATTAACCTGTGCACTGCAAGTCTGCCTTGCTGATCAATGTGTTTGTTTAAGCATTGTGTGTTTGGGTTCTTGCCTGCCGTGTGCTACGTCTTTCTCTCTGTTACCGATATTGGCTTGTTCCCGACTATCCCTGTCTGCTTGTGACCTTGACCTTCGGCTTGTCCTTCGTTTATCCTTGTCTGCTTGTTGCCCTGACCTTGGCCTTCCCCTCACTATTCTTGTATCCTGTGCTGCTGCTTCCCCTCTATCCTCCTTACCCTATGGAGCGTGAGCTAGGGGACTCTAGGGGCCGCGACCTGGACCCAGCTGCAGCGTAACATCCTCACCACTAGAGGCTCTAGAGAAAACCTGCTGGGTCTTAGACTCCGCGCCCTGGGGAATCTTGGCTCTAGCTTCCTGTGGATCCCTGTTGTGCTCCACTGGTCCCGCTTTCCACAACCACCTAGTATCCCATCCGCAGCAGTCAGCCATAGGGTTCACTACCTTGTGGTGCACTCCTGACCCCCAACGGTGTGCATCTGTCATCTGGCCACAGGTGACCTGACACTGGAATTTACACAGCTTTTAGTTTATGACTGCCTATCTCATTTCTTGAGGTGCTAAAATGGCAGTGCAGTACAACCCCCCCCCCAAATGACCCCATTTTGTAAAGTAGAAAACCCAAGGAAATTGCTGAGAGGCATGTTGAGCCCATTTAATATTAAATTTTTTTGTCCCAAGTGATTGAATATTGACCAAAAAAAAATGTTTACAAAAGTTGTCACTAAATGATATATAGCTCACACATGCCATGGTTATATGTGGAATTGCACCCCAAAATAAATTTTGCTGCTTCTGCTGAGTATGGGGATACCACATATGTGGGACTTTTTGGGAGACTAGCCACGTACAGGGCCGCGAAAACCAAGCACCGCCTTCAGCATTTCTAAGGGCGTAAATTTTTGATTTCACTCCTCACTACCTATCACAGTTTTGAAGGCCATAAAATGTCAAGATGGCACAAACCCCCCCCCCCCCCAAATGACCCCATTTTGGAAATTAGACACCCCAAGCTATTTGCTGAGAGGCATGTTGAGTCCATGGAATATTTTATATTTTGCCACAAGTTGTGGGAAAATTACAAACTTTTTTTTTTTTTTTGCACAGTTGTCACTAAATTATATATTGCTCAAACATGCCATGGGCATATATGGAATTACACCCCAAAATACATTCTGCTGCTTCTCCTGAGTACGAGGATACCACATGTGTGGGACTTTTAGGGAGCCTAGCCACGTACGGGGCCCCGAAAACCAAGCACCGCCTTCAGGCATTCTAATTGCTGTTTACATATGACGCCAGACCAACGCTTGCGTTCGCCTTTGTGTGAGAGCAGGGGGGGCAGGGGTGATTTTTTTGTTTGTTTTATTATTTATTTTGCTTTTTTACTTTATTTTTTAACTGTTCCTTCTATTTATTTATTTTTTATCATTTTTATTGTTATCTCAGGGAAAGTAAATATTCCCTATGATAGCAATAGGTAGTGACAGGTACTCTTTTTTGAAAAAAATTGGGGTCTATTAGACCCTAGATCTCTCCTCTGCCCTCAAAGCATATGACCAAACGAAGATCGGTGTGATAAAATGCTTTCCCAATTTCCCAATGGCACTGTTTATATCCGGCAAAATCTAAGTCCTGAAATTCTCGTAGCTTCCGGTTTCTTAGGCCATAGAGATGATTGGAGCCATTCTGGTCTCTGATCAGCTCTATGGTCAGCTGGCGGAACCACCGGCTGCATTCTCAGGTTCCCTGTTGGGACAGGAGAGCCAGAGAAAACCATGGAAGATGGTGGGAGGGGGGTCATTCCCTCCCACTGCTTGTAAAAGCAGCCTAGAGGCTAATTAGCTGCTAGCATTGCTTTTACATGAAAGCCGACCGCTGGCTGAAAATAATGATACCAAGATGACACCTAAACCCGCAGGCATCATTCTGATATAACCACTCAAAGTCCAGCAACATACCAGTATGTTGCTGGTCCTTGTTGGGCTTATATTGTAATCTTTTTTTTTCATGCAGCCTGTGGGCTGAACGAAAAAAAGAGATTGATCGGTGGGTATGCCCACCATTAGAATACCTCCCTTCATCCACCCATTTCTAATGATGGGCATACATGCACCATTTTGTAATATATATAAGCCGAAGCATGGGGGCATCCGCCCCAAAAGTTAGGAGCAAATCGCTCCTCCACCCCTGCTGCCCCCATGCTTCGGCATATATGCTCTTTTTTTTAACTGTGGTGGTGAAATAACCTCCTACAGCACTGGATTTACGGCTTTATGTATCGTGGGAGCAAACTCTGTTACTGTCAAGATAAATAAATCCACGCTGCAACCGAATGGCGTACCTGCTAAGCAAATGATGGTTAACAATAAAACAAAGTAACATTACAGTATAACAGTAAGACATACCATACCTGCAAAGCAAATACAAAAAAAAATAGTAAATAAAAAAAACATTTTTTAAAGCAACCTGTGCCTAAAATATATAAATGCCAAAGAATGGGGGCATCCGCCTGCAAAAGTTAGGGGCAAATCGCTCCTCCACCCCTGCTGCTCCCATGCTTCGGCATATATGCTCTTTTTTTTAACTGTGGTAGTGAAATCACCTCCTACAGCACTGGAGTCACGGCTTTATGTATCGTGGGAGCAAACGCTGCTGCTGTCAAGATAAATAAATCCGCGCTGCAGCTGAATGGCGTACCTGAAAACAAAAAAATGGTTAACAATAAAACACAGTAAACGGTAAAGTATAAAAAAATTACATACCTGAAAAACAAACATGATAAAACATAATAACAATAAAACGTTGCAGAATAGAATACAGTAAAAAAGAGCAGAGCAATAGAGAGGAAATAGAGAGATAGAGAGAACAATAAAACAGCAACTATTTTTGTTTTTTTTATTTTATATTTTTTTGTGGGTTTTTTTTTGTGTTTTTTTTTTACACTTTTGTTTGTAACTGTAACGGTTTGGTTCCAGGTTCGGGTCTCTCAAAATCTGATGGCATCTTGGGAAACCTTGTGAAAGTGTGTCCTATTCTGTGCAGTGCTGTGCCCTATGCTAAAACTGCACTAGTGTATGGTAGCGTTCAAAACATTCACCAATTCAAAGACCAGGATTGTCAGGACAGCATGGACAATAATAACGTGTGTCACGCCAATATCCGCGCTTGCCACAGACACGACATCTTCTTTGGGGGGCTCGTTGGATAGGGGTACCAGGGAGGACATACAGAAAATGTCTCTCATGCAGCCGGCTTACTACATTTGGTTGGGGGTGGTGAGGTGAATCACCGTCTGGAAACAGAAGGGTTCTGACGATCTCTTCCTGGAATTTAAGGAAGGATCCAGTCCATCCTGAAGCTCTGTATAGCACATGAGCATTCAGCAAAGCCAATTGAAATAAGTATACAGACACTTTTTTTGTACCAGCGTCTGGCCTTACGGGCAGCTAGGTACGGCGCCAACAACTGGTCGTTGAGGTCCACCCCTTCCATATTTTGGTTATATTCGTGGACACAGAGGGGTTTCTCCACAACACCAGTCACTGTAGTAATTTGGACCGTCATGTCTGCGTGAAGGGAGGACAGAACGAAAACATTCTTATTATCCCTCCACTTCACAGCGAGCAAATTATTACACTTCAAGCAGGCTCTCTCCTCCAGCCTAAGACGGGAATCTACAAGCCTCTGGGTTAATCCCCCGGCGATTAGATCACACGGTGCCACATGCTCCAATCTGATGTTCAAACAAGTGACTAAAAAGTGGCACGCTCATGTAATAATTGTCCACATACAAATGGTACCCCTTTCCGAATAAGGGTGACACCAAGTTCCACACAATCTTGCCAGCGCTCCCTATGTAATCTGGGCAGTTCTATGGCTCTACGTGACTATCTCTTCCCTCGTTAACCATAAAACTATATGTATAGCCTGTTGCCCTGTCACAGAGCTTATACATCTTGACCCCATATCTGGCACGCTTGCTGGGAAGATACTGTTTGAAAGACAAGCGGCCAGAAAACTTAATCAGGGACTCATTAATAGGGATGAGCCGAACATCCCCCTGTTCGGTTCGCACCAGAACCTGCGAACAGACAGAATGTTCGCGTGAACTTAAGAACACTATTAAATACAATGGACTCGAACGTTCGAAATCTAAAGTGCTAATTATAAAGGCTAATATGCAAGTTATTGTCCTAAAAAGGGTTTGGGGACCCGGGTCCTGCCCCAGGGGACATGTATCAATGCAAAAAACTGTTTTGGGTCTGGTATGGATTTTTGGGGGGACTCCACGTCATTTTTTTTTTAATTTGGGGTGTAGTTCCCCTTAAAATTCATGCCAGACCTGAAGGGCCTGGTATGGATATTTGGGGGAACCGCACGCATTTTTTTTTTAATTTGCGGCGGGGTTCCCCTTAATATCTATACCAGACCTGAAGGGCCTGGTAATTGAATTTGGGGGGACCCCCACGCTTTTTTTTAATTTTTATCAATGACTTTTCTATGTATTGCCGGGAGCCGACAATTCATTAATAGCCGCGAGTGAGTTTTAAATTACTTTTTTTCCTTCAGAAATGACATTTTGTGCAGGGACAGTTCTAAGCATGGGAAACAAGCGCGACTTTACATGCATATTATACACACCCCCCAGGTACGAAATTTAAAGGAATATTTCACTTTTATTGTTTCACTTTAAGCATTATTAAAATCACTGCTCCTGAAAAAACTGCAGTTTTTAAAACTTTTTTTTGCATTGATACATGTCCCCTGGGGCAGGACCCGGGTCCCCAAACACTTTTTATGACAATAACTTGCAAATAAGCCTTTAGAATTAGCACTTTAGATTTCTCCCATAGACTTTTCGAATTTGCCTCAAACACCTCAAATTGTTCGCTGTTCGGCGAACGGGCGAACAGGCAATGTTTGGGTCGAACATGAGTTTGACTCGAACTCGAAGCTCATCCCTACTCATTAACACAGACAACTTGATCAGGAGTAAACAAGGCTGCAAAACGTTTGTTGAACTGGTTTACGAGGGGCCGAATTTTGTAGAGCCGATCTTATTCAGGGTCTCCACGAGGACGACAGAGTTCATTGTCATTGAAGTGCATGAACCACAAGATCTGCTCGTATTGTGCCCTGGTCATAGAGGCAGAAAACAGGGGCATATGCTAAATTGGGTCAATGGACCAATATGACCGCAACTTACTCATTTTAACTATGCCCATGTCGTGGGATAGGCCCAGAAAGGTCTTAAATTCAGAAACAATAATTGGTTTCTATTCTCTGGCAAGGGACGACTGGGGATTAGCGGCGATGAACTGACCAGCATACAAATTACTTTGGTCCACAATAGATCTATAGAGATCTTCCGTGAAAAACAGTGAATAAAAATCAAGTGACGTAAAATCAACTGTTTCCACCTGAATTCCGGGTTGGCCGGTGAATGGGGGAAGTACGGGAGCTGCAGAAGTGGTGGGCACCCAATCAGGATTGGCAAATTCAGCAGGAAGGACACTATGGGCACGACGGGCCTGTCTTTGTCTTCTTGGTGGCAGCGGGACACTACTTGTGCTTGCCACCTCGCCAGCTTGAACTGCACTTATGGGACTCACCACGTCACCAAGTGTTACTGCAGTGCTGGATGTATGACCAGGGTGTACTAGGCCACTGGTGCTTGCCAGTTCACCAGAAGGATGAGCGGCACTAGTACTTCTCTGCTCCATACGAGAGCCCTGCGGTTCTTGCACCTCAACAACAGCAGAAGAAGAATGGGGTCGGGTACGCCTGACCTTGGCAGGGACCACAACTCCGTCATCAGAGCTACAGTGGGGCAAAAAAGTATTTAGTCAGCCACCAATTGTGTAAGTTCTCCCACCTAAAAAGATGAGAGAGGCCTGTAATTGTCATCATAGGTTCACCTCAACTATGAAAGACAAAATGTGTAAACAAATCCAGACAATCACATTGTCTGATTTGGAAAGAATTTATTTGCAAATTATGGTGGAAAATAAGTATTTGGTCACCTACAAACAAGCAAGATTTCTGGCTCTCACAGACCTGTATCTTCTTCTTTAAGAGGCTCCTCTGTCCTCCACTCATTACCGGTATTAATGGCACCTGTTTGAACTTGTTATCAGTATAAAAGACACCTGTCCACAACCTCAAACAGTCACACTCCAAACTCCACTATGGTGAAGACCAAAGAGCTGTCGAAGGACACCAGAAACAAAATCCTAGGCCTGCACCAGGCTGGGAAGACTGAATCTGCAATAGACAAGCAGCTTGGTGTGAAAAAATCAACTGTCGGAGCAATAATTAAAAAAATGGAAGACATACAAGACCACTGATAATCTCCCTTGATCTGGGGCTCCCTGCAAGATCTCACCCCGTGGGGTCAAACTCATCACAAGAACGGTGAACAAAAATCCCAGAACCACACGGGGGACCTAGTGAATGGCCTGCAGAGAGCTGGGACCAATGTAACAAAGGCTAACATCAGTAACACACTAGGCCGCCAGGGACTCAGATCCTGCAGTGCCGGATGTGTCCCCCTGCTTAAGCCAGTACATGTCCGGGCTCGTCTGAGATTTGCTAGAGAGCATTTGGATGATCCAGAAGAGGATTGGGAGAATGTCATATGGTCAGATGAAACCAAAGTAGAACTGTTTGGTAGAAACACAACTCGTGTTTGGAGGGGAGAGAATGCTGAGTTGCAACCAAAGAACACCATACCTACTGTGAAGCATGGGGGTGGAAACATCATGCTTTGGGGCTGTTTCTCTGCAAAGGGAACAGGACGACTGATCCGTGTACATGAAAGAATGAATGGGGCCATGTATCGTGAGATTTTGAGTACAAACCTCCTCCCATCAGCAAGGGCATTGAAGTTTAAGCATGGCTGGGTCTTTCAGCATGACAATGATCCCAAACACACCACCCGGGCAACAAAGGAGTGGCTTCGTAAGAAGCATTTCAAGGTCCTGGAGTGGCCTAGCCAGTCTCCAGATCTCAACCCCATAGAAAACCTTTGGAGGGAGTTGAAAGTCCGTGTTGCCCAGCAACAGCCCCAAAACATCACTGCTCTAGAGGAGATCTGCATGGAGGAATGGGCCAACATACCAGCAACAGTGGTTATAAAAGAAAAATTTGCGCTAGGTGCAAATTATTAAAGTGCAATAAATGAATAAATCCCTAAAGGAAAACCTGCTGCTAAACACCAAAAAAAACCTGATATAAGGTACAACAATATAAATATACAAAAAGGTGTAGCGCTGGATGAGCAAAACTGTGTATGGCTATACAGTGAAAAAAATATATAATATAAGAAAAAGTATCAAAAACATGAGTGAATACTACAAATAAACAATTTAAAGTTCATGTGTGTCAGTGAAAAATATATGAAATCTTCTCCTCTATTTGAAGATGATAAGAGTTCTACAGAGTGCAGGTATCCGATAAAAATCATAGGCAAAATGCTCCAACACTTAGTAAAGATCCCGCCACCAAGGTGAAGAATGAAGGCTTACCAGACAGCCTGCGACCGCCCTTCTCAGGGGGGTCAAAACAGGCTCAGTAGAGTGATGTTTTACTCCATGGAAGGCAGGATGATTCTGCAGGAATGCTTCATCCACAATGGGAGAGTCTCCAGAGACGTTGATTGAACACCTGGCCAGAACTGGGAGTAGACACACTCTTGATTGCTGCTATAACTGGCATGGACCATTAAATGTATATTAACCATGTGCAGGAGGAACCACAAACCAACCGGAATCTTGATTGCTGCTATAACTGGCATGGACCATTAAATGTATATTAACCATGTGCAGGAGGAACCACAAACCAACCGGAATCTGGCTGGAGGGGTGAGAGAAAATACCAATCCTCACTGTGTGTGACAACCTTGTGAAGACTTACAAAAAACGTTTGACCTCTGTCATTGCCAACAAAGGATATATAACAAAGTATTAAGATGAACTTTTGATATTGACCAAATACTTATTTTCCACCATAAATTGCAAATAAATTATTTCCATATCAGACAATGGGATTGTCTGGATTTGTTTCCACATTTTGTCTCTCATAGTTGAGGTACAGTCATGTCCATAAATATTGGGACATCAACACAATTCTAATCTTTTTAGCTCTATTTGAAATGAAACAAACAAGATGTGCTTTAATTGCAGACTTTCAGCTTTAATTTGAGGGTATTTACATCCAAATCAGGTGAACGGTGTAGGAATTACAACAGTTTGTATATGTACCTCCCACTTTTTAAGGGACCAAAATTAATGGGACAATTGGCTGCTCAGCTGTTCCATGGCCAGGTGTGTGTTATTCCCTCATTATTCCATTTACAAGCAGAAGATAAAAGGTCCAGAGTTAATTTCAAGTGTGCTATTTGCATTTGGAATCTGTTGTTGTCAACTCTCAATATGAGATCAAAAGAGCTGCCACTATCAGTGAAGCAAGCCTACATTAGGCTGAAAAACAAAACAAACCCATCAGAGAGATAGCAAAAACATTAGGTGTGGCCAAATACACTGTTTGGAACATCCTTAAAAAGAAAGAACGCACCGGTGAGCTCAGCAACACCAAAAGACCCGGAAGACCACAGAAAACAACTGTGGTGGATGACCAAATAATTCTTTCCCTGGTGAAGAAAACACCCTTCACAACAGTTGGCCAGATCAAGAACACTCTCCAGGAGGTAGGTGTATGTGTGTCAAAGTCAACAATCAAGAGAAGACTTCACCAGAGTGAATACAGAGGGTTCACCACAATATGTAAACCATTGGTGAGCCTCAAAACAGGAAGGCCGGATTAGAGTTTGCCAAACAACATCTAAAAAAGCCTTCACAGTTCTGGAACAACATCCTATGGACAGATGAGACCAAGATCAACTTGTACCAGAGTGATGGGAAGAGAAGAGTATGGAGAACGAAAGGAACTGCTCATGATCCAAAGCATACCACCTCATCAGTGAAGCATGGTGGTGGTAGTGTCATGGCGTGGGCATGTATGGCTGCCAATGGAACTGCTTCTCTTGTATTTATTGATGATATGACTGCTGACAAATCAGCAGGATGAATTCTGAAGTGTTTCAGGCAATGTTATCTGCTCATATTTAGCCAAATGCTTCAGAACTCATTGGACGGCGCTTCACAGTACAGATGGACAATGACCCAAAGCATACTGCGAAAGCAACCAAAGAGTTTTTTAAGGGAAAGAAGTGGAATTTTATGCAATGGCCAAGTCAATCACCTGACCTGAATCCGATTGAGCATGCATTTCACTTGCTGAAGACAAAACTGAAGGGAAAATCCCCCAAGACCAGCAGGAACTGAAGACAGTTGCAGTAGAGGCCTGGCAGAGCATCACCAGGGATGAAACCCAGCGTCTGGTGATGTCTAGGGATGAGCGGTTGTTCATCGAATTGCGAACATTATGGGCCGTTCGTGCCAAATTCGAGTGGCGCGTCACGGCCCATAATTCACTGCGGCATCGCAGTGCATTGCTGGCTGATGATTGGCCAAGCATGCACTATGACCCGCATGCTTGGCCCACCACAGCGCCGTTTGAGCAGAGAGCCGTAATTGGCCAAAGCCAGGGTGGCTTTGGCCAATCATGGCTCAGAGGAGTAGGTACACGCCCCACACTATATAAGTCAGTTAGCTGCAGTTACAGTATGTAGAGGATATATATGCATCCTAGGTGTTGTATATATATTTATACACTGTATTCAGCTTAGCTAGATCCGTTCCTGTTATTCTCTATACTGTGACAGGCAGGCAGGTGATTGTGCTAGCTGCAGTCAGTGTTTCACTTAGTGTACTGTGTGCTTTGCATAGCGTTCACCTAAAGCTTACCTGAATACAGTTAGTGACTAATAGTGGTGTTCTCATAATAAAACCACAGGCAGAGAGCTGCAAGTATTTTCAGTTAGTGTAATGTGGCCTCTGCACAGTTTTCACCTATAACTAACTGAAGACAATTGCTGTTTTTCCCATACTAATACCACAGCAGGCAGTTGATTCTGATAGCTGCATTATCAGTACAGATATATATTGTGAGGGGGTTAGCTCGGCAGCGGGTGTGTGTGACCCCCGGGATGGGCTCCCCACCCAAAAACAGGCCCAGCAGACGGAGGTTGTGGTTTTCAAAATCAAAAAGGTGCGGTTTATTTTCTATTTACAGTGACAAAAACACAGCAAGGCAAAAAAAAACATAAACAAAATAAATCCTGGTCAACTTGACCTCTGACTAAACATACAGGTTTCCTAACTAACAACTGGGATCAGCCTAGTGCTGTCCTAGTCCCTAAGTCCCTGGTTTTAAATGTCCAAGCAAATATATAGCCACACAGGCTTTCTCTCACCGCACAGGGGTTCACTCTCCCTAGACAGTCCACACAGGTCTGCTTCCAGGCATGAGCTAACATCTAATGAATCTGGGAGTTTCTTATAGAGGCCTAAATGAGCTGACAAGGTTCAGCTGGTCTCATCAACTCCCTGTCTGCACGACGCCCAGCCCTCTCCCTAGAGGTATGAGTCATCCATGAGCCCACTAGTCTCAGCTGGGCTTATACAACTCTCCACCTAGCTGTATAAGTCGGCGTAAAGCCTGAATCTGGGCGAAATATATCTACCCCCCTGGATGCAACCAGGTGACTTTACCTTCCTGCTGTCACAATATATATATATATATTTTCTTCTGTTTAAGCCATTCTGTTGTTGATTTACTTCTATGCTTTGGGTCGTTGTCCTGTTGCAACACCCATCTTCTTTTGAGCTTCAGCTGGTGGACAGATGGCCTTAAGTTCTCCTGCAAAATGTCTTGATAAACTTGGGAATTAATTTTCCCTTTGATGATAGCAATCCGTCCAGGCCCTGACGCAGCAAAGCAGCCCCAAACCATGATGCCCCCACCACCATACTTCACATTTGGGATGAGGTTTTGATGTTGGTGTGCTGTGCCTCTTTTTTTCCACACATAGTGTTGTGTGTTTCTTCCAAACAACTCAACTTTGGTTTCATCTGTCCACAGAATATTTTGCCAGTACTGCTGTGGAACATGCAAGTGCTCTTGTGCAAACTGTAAATGTGCAGCAATGTTTTTTTTGGACAGCAGTGGCTTCCTCTGTAGTATCCTCCCATGAAATCCATTCTTGTTTAGTGTTTTACGTATCGTAGATTCACTAACAGGGATGTTAGCATATGCCAGAGACTTTTGTAAGTCTTTAGCTGACACTCTAGGATTCTTCTTCACCTCATTGAGCAGTCTGTGCTGTGCCCTTGCAGTCATCTTTACAGAACACCCACTCCTAGGGAGAGTAGCAGAAGTGCTGAACTTTCTCCATTTATAGACAATTTGTCTTACCATGGACTGATGAACAGCAAGGCTTTTGGAGATACTTTACTGGAGAGCTCTTTTGTGCGAGGCATCATTCACATCAGGCAATGCTTCTTGTGAAAAGAAAATCCAGAACTGGGGTATGTTTTTTATAGGGCAGGGCAGCTGTAACCAACACCTCCAATCTCATCTCATTGATTGGACTCCAGTTGGCTGACACCTCACTCCAATTAGCTCTTGGAGATCTCATTAGTCTAGGGGTTCACATACTTTTTCCACCTGCACTGTGAATGTTTACATGGTGTGTTCAATAAAAACATGGTAACATTTAATTATTTGTGTGTTATTAGTTTAAGCAGACTGTGATTGTCTATTGTAATGACTTAGATGAAGATCAGATCACATTTTATGCATAACCAATTTATGCAGAAATCCATATCAGTCAGTCACGAGGCAATAAAAGAGGGCAAGTAGGCTCTGTGTCTAAAGGGCAACAGTGCTGGTCGTGGACACGGTGCATCCTCATCAGCACGTGGCCGTGGGACCCGCTTGTCCTTCTTTTCGGCAGCTGGCCATGTTAAGCCGCAACATGCCCAAGACTTGGTAGAGTGGATGACCAAGCCGTCCTCCTCCTCCTCATCCTCTCTCACCCAGGCTCAGGGTACTTTGTCTGGCAAAGCAGCTGCCAAAGCGGCCTCTTCCCTAGGTTCAATGGCATCAGTCACTCCTTCCCTAGCCCCACCATGTCGTTCTGAGGAGTCCCCCGAACTGTTTGACCACAGTGTTGGGTACATGCTCCAGGAGGATGCCCAGCGTTTTAAAGGCTCAGATGATGGAATCCAGCTAGAGGAAGGCAGTAACGTGAGCCCAGAGAGAGGGCACCAGCACCACCACCAAAGGCTCAATTTTTCCTACCACTGTTCAACAATGGAATGTAATTACAATTCTTGATATAATAGTTCACAGCAGAGTAACTGTGAGGGCTTACAGTGTTGTGGCAACACCAACACCTAAGGGCTAAATTTCTGCAGAGTATATACGGCAGGCCCCTACTTTCAAACATGCAACTTACAAACGACTCCTACTTGCAAATGGAAGGAGACAACAGGAAGTGAGAGGAAATCTACCCCTAGGAAGGGAAATTCTCTCCTGTAAGAGTTAATATGGGGAAAAAGTGTCTCCTCTTCACTGATACTTTATCACCAATCCTTGTTTCAATAAAAAACCCAAATTTTCAAAAAAACATTTGTCATTGGGACGGAAAGTGAGGTGAACTGTTCTGAACAGGTGCACACTGCACTGACAGCAAAACAAATGTTACAGGAGTGATAACCCTTCCCTATGTTTTTCAAAAGCTTAAAAATAGATTTTTGGGCTGGAGCTACACTTAAAAAAATTTACCTGTTCCAAATTACAAACAGATTCTACTTAAGAACAAACCTACAGTCCCTGTCTTGTTTTCACCGCCTGTATACTGCTGTTCAGAGTATATAGGGCCTTTTTTAAATTTGGGTGCGGGGTTCCCCTTATTATCCATACAACACCCAAAGGGGCTGGTAGCGGGCTGGGGGGGGTGGGGGGTACCCATGCCATTTTTCTCAATGATTTTCATCCTTATTGCCGGGACCAGACATTACATTAAAGCCGCAAGCAGTTTTAAATGACTTTTTTCCTTTAGAAATGTAATTTTGTGCAGGGACAGTTCTTAACAGGGGAAACACGTGCCACTTCACAGGCATACTTTAGACACCCCCCAGGTACGATACTTAAAGGAATATTTCACTTTTTTTTTCACTTTAAGCATCATTAAAATCACTGCTTCCGAAAAAACGGCTGTTTTTAAAACTTTTTTTGCATTGATACATGTCCCCTGGGGCAGGACCCGGGTCCCCAAACACTTTTTAGGACAATAACTTGCATATTAGGCTTTATAATTAGCACTTTTGATTTCGAATGTTTGCGTCCATTGTATTTAATAGGGTTCTAAAGTTCACGCAAACTTTCGGTCCGTTCGTAGGTTCTGGTGTTCGGCTCATCCCTAGTGATGTCTATGCGTTTCAGACTTCAGGCTGTAATTGACTGCAAAGGATTTGCAACCAAGTATTAAAAAGTGAAAGTTTGATTTATGATTGTTAATCTGTCCCATTACTTTTGGTCCCTTAAAAAGTGTGAGGCACTGTAATTCCTACACCGTTCACCTGATGTGGATGTACCCTCAAATTAAAGCTGAAAGTCTGCAGTTAAAGTACATGTTGTTCGTTTCATTTCAAATTCATTGTGGTGGTGTATAGTGCCAAAAAGATTAGAATTGTGTCGATGTCCCAATATTTATGGACCTGACAATTACAGGCCTCTCTCATCTTTTTAAGTGGGAGAACTTGCACAATTGGTGGCTGACTAAATACTTTTTTGACCCACTGTATCTGTCTTGGAGCCGCTGTCGTCTACAGGATCGCATTCTGAGCCTGAATCTGACAGATGGGTGGCTTCCACTTCACTATCTGTCATGCTCATAAACGTGTAGGCCTCTTCACTACTGTACCTTCAATTTGCCATTTTGGGCTCTAAATTTACTGGTACAGTAGTAAGATTCACAGGAAAAATGCACCTAGGCTGTCAGCAACTGTATCAAACGCTACTAAAAAAACTGTTGGCGATCACAGAGATCAGGCCTGACTCTGCAAACGCTGCAGTTATGTGTTTAGTGTTTTGTAAGTCTGTGTACGTCTGTGGAGTTTTCTGATCTGGAGGTTCACAGGGAAAATTTTGCCACAGAACAGTTAAAAGACCCCGCCCTAATAAAGGCACGGGAAAACGTAGTGGAAATAGATGGCGAGTTAGTGAACCCAGATAATACCTGCACTTACCCATACTTCAGCGTAGAGAAGGACCTACTGTATCGGGTGGCAAAAAGGGCAGAAGAAACCGTTGAGCAGCTTGTGGTGCCCAAACCTTACAGGAAGTTGGTGTTGGAGTTGGCCCATGGGCACATTCTTGGAGGTCATCTGGGGACAGAGAAAACCCGAGAGAGGGTATTACAGAGATTCTATTGGCCGGGGGTGATGAAGGACATAGAAAATTATTGTTCCTCCTGCCCTGTGTGTCAGAGGTCGGCCCCGATGCCACATTTCCGTAGCCCGCTGGTCCCTCTACCCATCATTGAGGTCCCGTTTGAGAGGATCGCCATGGATTTGGTAGGTCCTATAATCAAGTCCGCTAGGGGGCACCAGTACATATTAGTTATAATGGACTATGCCACCCGTTATCCAGAAGCGATCCCTCTCCGAAATACCTCGGCCAAAACCATAGCCAAAGAGCTATCTCTTGTGTTTAGCCGGGTGGGTATTTGTAAAGAACTGCTTACGGACCAAGGTACACCCTTTATGTCCCGGGGCTGAACGAAAAAAAGAGATTGATCGGTGGGTATGCCCACCATTAGAATACCTCCCTTCATCCACCCATTTCTAATGATGGGCATACATGCACCATTTTGTAATATATATAAGCCGAAGCATGGGGGCATCCGCCCCAAAAGTTAGGAGCAAATCGCTCCTCCACCCCTGCTGCCCCCATGCTTCGGCATATATGCTCTTTTTTTTAACTGTGGTGGTGAAATAACCTCCTACAGCACTGGATTTACGGCTTTATGTATCGTGGGAGCAAACTCTGTTACTGTCAAGATAAATAAATCCACGCTGCAACCGAATGGCGTACCTGCTAAGCAAATGATGGTTAACAATAAAACAAAGTAACATTACAGTATAACAGTAAGACATACCATACCTGCAAAGCAAATACAAAAAAAAAATAGTAAATGAAAAAAACATTTTTTAAAGCAACCTGTGCCTAAAATATATAAATGCCAAAGAATGGGGGCATCCGCCTGCAAAAGTTAGGGGCAAATCGCTCCTCCACCCCTGCTGCTCCCATGCTTCGGCATATATGCTCTTTTTTTTAACTGTGGTAGTGAAATCACCTCCTACAGCACTGGAGTCACGGCTTTATGTATCGTGGGAGCAAACGCTGCTGCTGTCAAGATAAATAAATCCGCGCTGCAGCTGAATGGCGTACCTGAAAACAAAAAAATGGTTAACAATAAAACACAGTAAACGGTAAAGTATAAAAAAATTACATACCTGAAAAACAAACATGATAAAACATAATAACAATAAAACGTTGCAGAATAGAATACAGTAAAAAAGAGCAGAGCAATAGAGAGGAAATAGAGAGATAGAGAGAACAATAAAACAGCAACTATTTTTGTTTTTTTTATTTTATATTTTTTTGTGGGTTTTTTTTGTGTTTTTTTTTTACACTTTTGTTTGTAACTGTAACGGTTTGGTTCCAGGTTCGGGTCTCTCAAAATCTGATGGCATCTTGGGAAACCTTGTGAAAGTGTGTCCTATTCTGTGCAGTGCTGTGCCCTATGCTAAAACTGCACTAGTGTATGGTAGCGTTCAAAACATTCACCAATTCAAAGACCAGGATTGTCAGGACAGCATGGACAATAATAACGTGTGTCACGCCAATATCCGCGCTTGCCACAGACACGACATCTTCTTTGGGGGGCTCGTTGGATAGGGGTACCAGGGAGGACATACAGAAAATGTCTCTCATGCAGCCGGCTTACTACATTTGGTTGGGGGTGGTGAGGTGAATCACCGTCTGGAAACAGAAGGGTTCTGACGATCTCTTCCTGGAATTTAAGGAAGGATCCAGTCCATCCTGAAGCTCTGTATAGCACATGAGCATTCAGCAAAGCCAATTGAAATAAGTATACAGACACTTTTTTTGTACCAGCGTCTGGCCTTACGGGCAGCTAGGTACGGCGCCAACAACTGGTCGTTGAGGTCCACCCCTTCCATATTTTGGTTATATTCGTGGACACAGAGGGGTTTCTCCACAACACCAGTCACTGTAGTAATTTGGACCGTCATGTCTGCGTGAAGGGAGGACAGAACGAAAACATTCTTATTATCCCTCCACTTCACAGCGAGCAAATTATTACACTTCAAGCAGGCTCTCTCCTCCAGCCTAAGACAGGAATCTACAAGCCTCTGGGTTAATCCCCCGGCGATTAGATCACACGGTGCCACATGCTCCAATCTGATGTTCAAACAAGTGACTAAAAAGTGGCACGCTCATGTAATAATTGTCCACATACAAATGGTACCCCTTTCCGAATAAGGGTGACACCAAGTTCCACACAATCTTGCCAGCGCTCCCTATGTAATCTGGGCAGTTCTATGGCTCTACGTGACTATCTCTTCCCTCGTTAACCATAAAACTATATGTATAGCCTGTTGCCCTGTCACAGAGCTTATACATCTTGACCCCATATCTGGCACGCTTGCTGGGAAGATACTGTTTGAAAGACAAGCGGCCAGAAAACTTAATCAGGGACTCATTAATAGGGATGAGCCGAACATCCCCCTGTTCGGTTCGCACCAGAACCTGCGAACAGACAGAATGTTCGCGTGAACTTAAGAACACTATTAAATACAATGGACTCGAACGTTCGAAATCTAAAGTGCTAATTATAAAGGCTAATATGCAAGTTATTGTCCTAAAAAGGGTTTGGGGACCCGGGTCCTGCCCCAGGGGACATGTATCAATGCAAAAAACTGTTTTGGGTCTGGTATGGATTTTTGGGGGGACTCCACGTCATTTTTTTTTTAATTTGGGGTGTAGTTCCCCTTAAAATCCATGCCAGACCTGAAGGGCCTGGTATGGATATTTGGGGGAACCGCACGCATTTTTTTTTTAATTTGCGGCGGGGTTCCCCTTAATATCTATACCAGACCTGAAGGGCCTGGTAATTGAATTTGGGGGGACCCCCACGCTTTTTTTTAATTTTTATCAATGACTTTTCTATGTATTGCCGGGAGCCGACAATTCATTAATAGCCGCGAGTGAGTTTTAAATTACTTTTTTTCCTTCAGAAATGACATTTTGTGCAGGGACAGTTCTAAGCATGGGAAACAAGCGCGACTTTACATGCATATTATACACACCCCCCAGGTACGAAATTTAAAGGAATATTTCACTTTTATTGTTTCACTTTAAGCATTATTAAAATCACTGCTCCTGAAAAAACTGCAGTTTTTAAAACTTTTTTTTGCATTGATACATGTCCCCTGGGGCAGGACCCGGGTCCCCAAACACTTTTTATGACAATAACTTGCAAATAAGCCTTTAGAATTAGCACTTTAGATTTCTCCCATAGACTTTTCGAATTTGCCTCAAACACCTCAAATTGTTCGCTGTTCGGCGAACGGGCGAACAGGCAATGTTTGGGTCGAACATGAGTTTGACTCGAACTCGAAGCTCATCCCTACTCATTAACACAGACAACTTGATCAGGAGTAAACAAGGCTGCAAAACGTTTGTTGAACTGGTTTACGAGGGGCCGAATTTTGTAGAGCCGATCGTATTCAGGGTCTCCACGAGGACGACAGAGTTCATTGTCATTGAAGTGCATGAACCACAAGATCTGCTCGTATTGTGCCCTGGTCATAGAGGCAGAAAACAGGGGCATATGCTAAATTGGGTCAATGGACCAATATGACCGCAACTTACTCATTTTAACTATGCCCATGTCGTGGGATAGGCCCAGAAAGGTCTTAAATTCAGAAACAATAATTGGTTTCTATTCTCTGGCAAGGGACGACTGGGGATTAGCGGCGATGAACTGACCAGCATACAAATTACTTTGGTCCACAATAGATCTATAGAGATCTTCCGTGAAAAACAGTGAATAAAAATCAAGTGACGTAAAATCAACTGTTTCCACCTGAATTCCGGGTTGGCCGGTGAATGGGGGAAGTACGGGAGCTGCAGAAGTGGTGGGCACCCAATCAGGATTGGCAAATTCAGCAGGAAGGACACTATGGGCACGACGGGCCTGTCTTTGTCTTCTTGGTGGCAGCGGGACACTACTTGTGCTTGCCACCTCGCCAGCTTGAACTGCACTTATGGGACTCACCACGTCACCAAGTGTTACTGCAGTGCTGGATGTATGACCAGGGTGTACTAGGCCACTGGTGCTTGCCAGTTCACCAGAAGGATGAGCGGCACTAGTACTTCTCTGCTCCATACGAGAGCCCTGCGGTTCTTGCACCTCAACAACAGCAGAAGAAGAATGGGGTCGGGTACGCCTGACCTTGGCAGGGACCACAACTCCGTCATCAGAGCTACAGTGGGGCAAAAAAGTATTTAGTCAGCCACCAATTGTGTAAGTTCTCCCACCTAAAAAGATGAGAGAGGCCTGTAATTGTCATCATAGGTTCACCTCAACTATGAAAGACAAAATGTGTAAACAAATCCAGACAATCACATTGTCTGATTTGGAAAGAATTTATTTGCAAATTATGGTGGAAAATAAGTATTTGGTCACCTACAAACAAGCAAGATTTCTGGCTCTCACAGACCTGTATCTTCTTCTTTAAGAGGCTCCTCTGTCCTCCACTCATTACCGGTATTAATGGCACCTGTTTGAACTTGTTATCAGTATAAAAGACACCTGTCCACAACCTCAAACAGTCACACTCCAAACTCCACTATGGTGAAGACCAAAGAGCTGTCGAAGGACACCAGAAACAAAATCCTAGGCCTGCACCAGGCTGGGAAGACTGAATCTGCAATAGACAAGCAGCTTGGTGTGAAAAAATCAACTGTCGGAGCAATAATTAAAAAAATGGAAGACATACAAGACCACTGATAATCTCCCTTGATCTGGGGCTCCCTGCAAGATCTCACCCCGTGGGGTCAAACTCATCACAAGAACGGTGAACAAAAATCCCAGAACCACACGGGGGACCTAGTGAATGGCCTGCAGAGAGCTGGGACCAATGTAACAAAGGCTAACATCAGTAACACACTAGGCCGCCAGGGACTCAGATCCTGCAGTGCCGGATGTGTCCCCCTGCTTAAGCCAGTACATGTCCGGGCTCGTCTGAGATTTGCTAGAGAGCATTTGGATGATCCAGAAGAGGATTGGGAGAATGTCATATGGTCAGATGAAACCAAAGTAGAACTGTTTGGTAGAAACACAACTCGTGTTTGGAGGGGAGAGAATGCTGAGTTGCAACCAAAGAACACCATACCTACTGTGAAGCATGGGGGTGGAAACATCATGCTTTGGGGCTGTTTCTCTGCAAAGGGAACAGGACGACTGATCCGTGTACATGAAAGAATGAATGGGGCCATGTATCGTGAGATTTTGAGTACAAACCTCCTCCCATCAGCAAGGGCATTGAAGTTTAAGCATGGCTGGGTCTTTCAGCATGACAATGATCCCAAACACACCACCCGGGCAACAAAGGAGTGGCTTCGTAAGAAGCATTTCAAGGTCCTGGAGTGGCCTAGCCAGTCTCCAGATCTCAACCCCATAGAAAACCTTTGGAGGGAGTTGAAAGTCCGTGTTGCCCAGCAACAGCCCCAAAACATCACTGCTCTAGAGGAGATCTGCATGGAGGAATGGGCCAACATACCAGCAACAGTGGTTATAAAAGAAAAATTTGCGCTAGGTGCAAATTATTAAAGTGCAATAAATGAATAAATCCCTAAAGGAAAACCTGCTGCTAAACACCAAAAAAAACCTGATATAAGGTACAACAATATAAATATACAAAAAGGTGTAGCGCTGGATGAGCAAAACTGTGTATGGCTATACAGTGAAAAAAATATATAATATAAGAAAAAGTATCAAAAACATGAGTGAATACTACAAATAAACAATTTAAAGTTCATGTGTGTCAGTGAAAAATATATGAAATCTTCTCCTCTATTTGAAGATGATAAGAGTTCTACAGAGTGCAGTTATCCGATAAAAATCATAGGCAAAATGCTCCAACACTTAGTAAAGATCCCGCCACCAAGGTGAAGAATGAAGGCTTACCAGACAGCCTGCGACCGCCCTTCTCAGGGGGGTCAAAACAGGCTCAGTAGAGTGATGTTTTACTCCATGGAAGGCAGGATGATTCTGCAGGAATGCTTCATCCACAATGGGAGAGTCTCCAGAGACGTTGATTGAACACCTGGCCAGAACTGGGAGTAGACACACTCTTGATTGCTGCTATAACTGGCATGGACCATTAAATGTATATTAACCATGTGCAGGAGGAACCACAAACCAACCGGAATCTTGATTGCTGCTATAACTGGCATGGACCATTAAACCATTAAATGTATATTAACCATGTGCAGGAGGAACCACAAACCAACCGGAATCTGGCTGGAGGGGTGAGAGAAAATACCAATCCTCACTGTGTGTGACAACCTTGTGAAGACTTACAAAAAACGTTTGACCTCTGTCATTGCCAACAAAGGATATATAACAAAGTATTAAGATGAACTTTTGATATTGACCAAATACTTATTTTCCACCATAAATTGCAAATAAATTATTTCCATATCAGACAATGGGATTGTCTGGATTTGTTTCCACATTTTGTCTCTCATAGTTGAGGTACAGTCATGTCCATAAATATTGGGACATCAACACAATTCTAATCTTTTTAGCTCTATTTGAAATGAAACAAACAAGATGTGCTTTAATTGCAGACTTTCAGCTTTAATTTGAGGGTATTTACATCCAAATCAGGTAAACGGTGTAGGAATTACAACAGTTTGTATATGTACCTCCCACTTTTTAAGGGACCAAAATTAATGGGACAATTGGCTGCTCAGCTGTTCCATGGCCAGGTGTGTGTTATTCCCTCATTATTCCATTTACAAGCAGAAGATAAAAGGTCCAGAGTTAATTTCAAGTGTGCTATTTGCATTTGGAATCTGTTGTTGTCAACTCTCAATATGAGATCAAAAGAGCTGCCACTATCAGTGAAGCAAGCCTACATTAGGCTGAAAAACAAAACAAACCCATCAGAGAGATAGCAAAAACATTAGGTGTGGCCAAATACACTGTTTGGAACATCCTTAAAAAGAAAGAACGCACCGGTGAGCTCAGCAACACCAAAAGACCCGGAAGACCACAGAAAACAACTGTGGTGGATGACCAAATAATTCTTTCCCTGGTGAAGAAAACACCCTTCACAACAGTTGGCCAGATCAAGAACACTCTCCAGGAGGTAGGTGTATGTGTGTCAAAGTCAACAATCAAGAGAAGACTTCACCAGAGTGAATACAGAGGGTTCACCACAATATGTAAACCATTGGTGAGCCTCAAAACAGGAAGGCCGGATTAGAGTTTGCCAAACAACATCTAAAAAAGCCTTCACAGTTCTGGAACAACATCCTATGGACAGATGAGACCAAGATCAACTTGTACCAGAGTGATGGGAAGAGAAGAGTATGGAGAACGAAAGGAACTGCTCATGATCCAAAGCATACCACCTCATCAGTGAAGCATGGTGGTGGTAGTGTCATGGCGTGGGCATGTATGGCTGCCAATGGAACTGCTTCTCTTGTATTTATTGATGATATGACTGCTGACAAATCAGCAGGATGAATTCTGAAGTGTTTCAGGCAATGTTATCTGCTCATATTTAGCCAAATGCTTCAGAACTCATTGGACGGCGCTTCACAGTACAGATGGACAATGACCCAAAGCATACTGCGAAAGCAACCAAAGAGTTTTTTAAGGGAAAGAAGTGGAATTTTATGCAATGGCCAAGTCAATCACCTGACCTGAATCCGATTGAGCATGCATTTCACTTGCTGAAGACAAAACTGAAGGGAAAATCCCCCAAGACCAGCAGGAACTGAAGACAGTTGCAGTAGAGGCCTGGCAGAGCATCACCAGGGATGAAACCCAGCGTCTGGTGATGTCTAGGGATGAGCCGTTGTTCATCGAATTGCGAACATTATGGGCCGTTCGTGCCAAATTCGAGTGGCGCGTCACGGCCCATAATTCACTGCGGCATCGCAGTGCATTGCTGGCTGATGATTGGCCAAGCATGCACTATGACCCGCATGCTTGGCCCACCACAGCGCCGTTTGAGCAGAGAGCCGTAATTGGCCAAAGCCAGGGTGGCTTTGGCCAATCATGGCTCAGAGGAGTAGGTACACGCCCCACACTATATAAGTCAGTTAGCTGCAGTTACAGTATGTAGAGGATATATATGCATCCTAGGTGTTGTATATATATTTATACACTGTATTCAGCTTAGCTAGATCCGTTCCTGTTATTCTCTATACTGTGACAGGCAGGCAGGTGATTGTGCTAGCTGCAGTCAGTGTTTCACTTAGTGTACTGTGTGCTTTGCATAGCGTTCACCTAAAGCTTACCTGAATACAGTTAGTGACTAATAGTGGTGTTCTCATAATAAAACCACAGGCAGAGAGCTGCAAGTATTTTCAGTTAGTGTAATGTGGCCTCTGCACAGTTTTCACCTATAACTAACTGAAGACAATTGCTGTTTTTCCCATACTAATACCACAGCAGGCAGTTGATTCTGATAGCTGCATTATCAGTACAGATATATATATATATATATATATATTTTCTTCTGTTTAAGCCATTCTGTTGTTGATTTACTTCTATGCTTTGGGTCGTTGTCCTGTTGCAACACCCATCTTCTTTTGAGCTTCAGCTGGTGGACAGATGGCCTTAAGTTCTCCTGCAAAATGTCTTGATAAACTTGGGAATTAATTTTCCCTTTGATGATAGCAATCCGTCCAGGCCCTGACGCAGCAAAGCAGCCCCAAACCATGATGCCCCCACCACCATACTTCACATTTGGGATGAGGTTTTGATGTTGGTGTGCTGTGCCTCTTTTTTTCCACACATAGTGTTGTGTGTTTCTTCCAAACAACTCAACTTTGGTTTCATCTGTCCACAGAATATTTTGCCAGTACTGCTGTGGAACATGCAAGTGCTCTTGTGCAAACTGTAAATGTGCAGCAATGTTTTTTTTGGACAGCAGTGGCTTCCTCTGTAGTATCCTCCCATGAAATCCATTCTTGTTTAGTGTTTTACGTATCGTAGATTCACTAACAGGGATGTTAGCATATGCCAGAGACTTTTGTAAGTCTTTAGCTGACACTCTAGGATTCTTCTTCACCTCATTGAGCAGTCTGTGCTGTGCCCTTGCAGTCATCTTTACAGAACACCCACTCCTAGGGAGAGTAGCAGAAGTGCTGAACTTTCTCCATTTATAGACAATTTGTCTTACCATGGACTGATGAACAGCAAGGCTTTTGGAGATACTTTACTGGAGAGCTCTTTTGTGCGAGGCATCATTCACATCAGGCAATGCTTCTTGTGAAAAGAAAATCCAGAACTGGGGTATGTTTTTTATAGGGCAGGGCAGCTGTAACCAACACCTCCAATCTCATCTCATTGATTGGACTCCAGTTGGCTGACACCTCACTCCAATTAGCTCTTGGAGATCTCATTAGTCTAGGGGTTCACATACTTTTTCCACCTGCACTGTGAATGTTTACATGGTGTGTTCAATAAAAACATGGTAACATTTAATTATTTGTGTGTTATTAGTTTAAGCAGACTGTGATTGTCTATTGTAATGACTTAGATGAAGATCAGATCACATTTTATGCATAACCAATTTATGCAGAAATCCATATCATTCCAAAAGGGTTCACATACTTTTTTTTGCAACTGTATATGCATCCCACCTTTCTGCAGCTACATCTCACTGCAGGCCATTAGTATGTCTGGAAGGCAAACAAGGAGAGGCAGACAGTCACGAGGCAATAAAAGAGGGCAAGTAGGCTCTGTGTCTAAAGGGCAACAGTGCTGGTCGTGGACACGGTGCATCCTCATCAGCACGTGGCCGTGGGACCCGCTTGTCCTTCTTTTCGGCAGCTGGCCATGTTAAGCCGCAACATGCCCAAGACTTGGTAGAGTGGATGACCAAGCCGTCCTCCTCCTCCTCATCCTCTCTCACCCAGGCTCAGGGTACTTTGTCTGGCAAAGCAGCTGCCAAAGCGGCCTCTTCCCTAGGTTCAATGGCATCAGTCACTCCTTCCCTAGCCCCACCATGTCGTTCTGAGGAGTCCCCCGAACTGTTTGACCACAGTGTTGGGTACATGCTCCAGGAGGATGCCCAGCGTTTTAAAGGCTCAGATGATGGAATCCAGCTAGAGGAAGGCAGTAACGTGAGCCCAGAGAGAGGGCACCAGCACCACCACCAAAGGCTCAATTTTTCCTACCACTGTTCAACAATGGAATGTAATTACAATTCTTGATATAATAGTTCACAGCAGAGTAACTGTGAGGGCTTACAGTGTTGTGGCAACACCAACACCTAAGGGCTAAATTTCTGCAGAGTATATACGGCAGGCCCCTACTTTCAAACATGCAACTTACAAACGACTCCTACTTGCAAATGGAAGGAGACAACAGGAAGTGAGAGGAAATCTACCCCTAGGAAGGGAAATTCTCTCCTGTAAGAGTTAATATGGGGAAAAAGTGTCTCCTCTCCACTGATACTTTATCACCAATCCTTGTTTCAATAAAAAACCCAAATTTTCAAAAAAACATTTGTCATTGGGACGGAAAGTGAGGTGAACTGTTCTGAACAGGTGCACACTGCACTGACAGCAAAACAAATGTTACAGGAGTGATAACCCTTCCCTATGTTTTTCAAAAGCTTAAAAATAGATTTTTGGGCTGGAGCTACACTTAAAAAAATTTACCTGTTCCAAATTACAAACAGATTCTACTTAAGAACAAACCTGCAGTCCCTGTCTTGTTTTCACCGCCTGTATACTGCTGTTCAGAGTATATAGGGCCTTTTTTAAATTTGGGTGCGGGGTTCCCCTTATTATCCATACAACACCCAAAGGGGCTGGTAGCGGGCTGGGGGGGGGGTGGGGGGTACCCATGCCATTTTTCTCAATGATTTTCATCCTTATTGCCGGGACCAGACATTACATTAAAGCCGCAAGCAGTTTTAAATGACTTTTTTCCTTTAGAAATGTAATTTTGTGCAGGGACAGTTCTTAACAGGGGAAACACGTGCCACTTCACAGGCATACTTTAGACACCCCCCAGGTACGATACTTAAAGGAATATTTCACTTTTTTTTTCACTTTAAGCATCATTAAAATCACTGCTTCCGAAAAAACGGCTGTTTTTAAAACTTTTTTTGCATTGATACATGTCCCCTGGGGCAGGACCCGGGTCCCCAAACACTTTTTAGGACAATAACTTGCATATTAGGCTTTATAATTAGCACTTTTGATTTCGAATGTTTGCGTCCATTGTATTTAATAGGGTTCTAAAGTTCACGCAAACTTTCGGTCCGTTCGTAGGTTCTGGTGTTCGGCTCATCCCTAGTGATGTCTATGCGTTTCAGACTTCAGGCTGTAATTGACTGCAAAGGATTTGCAACCAAGTATTAAAAAGTGAAAGTTTGATTTATGATTGGTAATCTGTCCCATTACTTTTGGTCCCTTAAAAAGTGTGAGGCACTGTAATTCCTACACCGTTCACCTGATGTGGATGTACCCTCAAATTAAAGCTGAAAGTCTGCAGTTAAAGTACATGTTGTTCGTTTCATTTCAAATTCATTGTGGTGGTGTATAGTGCCAAAAAGATTAGAATTGTGTCGATGTCCCAATATTTATGGACCTGACAATTACAGGCCTCTCTCATCTTTTTAAGTGGGAGAACTTGCACAATTGGTGGCTGACTAAATACTTTTTTGACCCACTGTATCTGTCTTGGAGCCGCTGTCGTCTACAGGATCGCATTCTGAGCCTGAATCTGACAGATGGGTGGCTTCCACTTCACTATCTGTCATGCTCATAAACGTGTAGGCCTCTTCACTACTGTACCTTCAATTTGCCATTTTGGGCTCTAAATTTACTGGTACAGTAGTAAGATTCACAGGAAAAATGCACCTAGGCTGTCAGCAACTGTATCAAACGCTACTAAAAAAACTGTTGGCGATCACAGAGATCAGGCCTGACTCTGCAAACGCTGCAGTTATGTGTTTAGTGTTTTGTAAGTCTGTGTACGTCTGTGGAGTTTTCTGATCTGGAGGTTCACAGGGAAAATTTTGCCACAGAACAGTTAAAAGACCCCGCCCTAATAAAGGCACGGGAAAACGTAGTGGAAATAGATGGCGAGTTAGTGAACCCAGATAATACCTGCACTTACCCATACTTCAGCGTAGAGAAGGACCTACTGTATCGGGTGGCAAAAAGGGCAGAAGAAACCGTTGAGCAGCTTGTGGTGCCCAAACCTTACAGGAAGTTGGTGTTGGAGTTGGCCCATGGGCACATTCTTGGAGGTCATCTGGGGACAGAGAAAACCCGAGAGAGGGTATTACAGAGATTCTATTGGCCGGGGGTGATGAAGGACATAGAAAATTATTGTTCCTCCTGCCCTGTGTGTCAGAGGTCGGCCCCGATGCCACATTTCCGTAGCCCGCTGGTCCCTCTACCCATCATTGAGGTCCCGTTTGAGAGGATCGCCATGGATTTGGTAGGTCCTATAATCAAGTCCGCTAGGGGGCACCAGTACATATTAGTTATAATGGACTATGCCACCCGTTATCCAGAAGCGATCCCTCTCCGAAATACCTCGGCCAAAACCATAGCCAAAGAGCTATCTCTTGTGTTTAGCCGGGTGGGTATTTGTAAAGAACTGCTTACGGACCAAGGTACACCCTTTATGTCCCGGGTTATGAAGGAGCTGTGTAAATTGTTCAAAGTGACGCAATTACGTACATCTGTGTATCACCCCCAAACCGATGGGCTGGTTGAAAGGTTCAACAAAACCCTAAAACAAATGTTGAAGAAAGTGGTGGATAGAGATGGAAAGGATTGGGACTGTCTACTTCCTTATCTGATGTTTGCTATTAGGGAGGTGCCCCAATCCTCTACGGGATTCTCCCCCTTTGAGTTACTGTATGGGAGACACCCAAGAGGGCTGTTGGATATTGCCAAGGAAACTTGGGAAAGTGAGAGTTCTCCCCACAGGAGTGTGATTGAGCATGTCGCCCTGATGCAAGACCGAATTGCACAGGTAATGCCCATCGTGAAGGAACATTTGGCCCAAGCGCAGTTAGCACAGCAGAGAGTGTACAACCGTGGAGCCAAGACCCGTACCTTTTCCCCGGGGGATAGGATACTGGTACTTGTCCCTACGGTTGAAAGTAAATTCCTTGCCAAATGGCAAGGCCCCTACGAGATAATGGAAAAAGTGAGCGAAGTGAATTACAAGGTCAGACAACCAGGAAGGCGAAAGCCCGAACAGATCTATCACGTTAATCTGTTGAAAGCCTGGAGGGATAGAGAGTCCCTAGTCGCAAACACTTGGTCACCAGCTCAAACTGGTTGCGTGATTCCTGAGGTTGGAATAGCAGCCACCTTGTCACAACCCCAACAACAGGAGGTTAAGGAGTTTGTGCTTCGCAACAAGGAGGTATTCTCTGAGCTGCCGGGACAAACATCTGGGGTAGAGCATGACATCATTACCCCGCCCGGTGAAAGGGTGAAGTTAAAACCCTATCGGATCCCAGAGGCCCGACGGGAGGCAATACGGGAGGAAGTACAGAAAATGCTGAACTTAGGGGTGATAGAGGAGTCCCAAAGTGATTGGTCTAGTCCCATTGTGTTGGTGCCTAAACCGGATGGGAGCTGGCGATTTTGTAACGATTTTCGTCAGTTGAACAAAGTTACAAAATTTGACACCTACCCCATGCCACGTATAGATGAGTTGATCGACCGGCTGGGAACAGCCCGATACATGACGACTCTTGACCTCACAAAAGGGTATTGGCAAATCCCCCTGGCCAAGTCGGCCAAAGAGAAAACCGCATTTGTAACCCCAGACGGGGCGTTCCAATACAAAAGAATGCCGTTCGGGTTACAGAATGCGCCGGCCACATTCCAGCGGAAAATGGACCAGATGCTGAGGCCCCATCGGAAGTATGCTGCGGCTTATCTGGATGACATAATTGTCCATAGCACAGATTGGGCCTCACATCTGCCAAAAGTGCAAGCAGTCCTGGACTCTGTTCGGGAAGCGGGGTTTACGGCTAACCCCAAGAAGTGTACCATTGGGCAGGAGGAGGCCAAATATCTTGGGTACACCATTGGGAGGGGAGTAATAAAACCCCAACTCAACAAAGTCGAGGCCATCCAGAGTTGGCCACGTCCCAACAGCAAGAAGCAGGTACGAGCCTTTCTGGGAATCGCTGGGTATTATCGGCGATTCATTCCCCACTTTGCTTCTAAGGCTGTGCCCCTAACCAACCTGACGAAGGGGAAAGGGTCGGTCATGATTAAATGGACCCCCGAGGCTGAGGCAGCATTCCAATTCTTGAAACAAGCCTTATGTAGCCAGCCAGTGTTGTACTCACCCGACTTCTCTAAAGACTTTGTCGTACAAAGTGATGCGTCAGATGTGGGGTTAGGAGCAGTATTGTCCCAGGTCTGGAACGGGGAAGAGCACCCAGTCATTTACCTCAGCAGGAAGTTGAAGTCCCATGAGGTAAATTACGCCACCGTTGAAAAGGAGTGTTTAGCGGTGAAGTGGGCTCTAGATTCCCTTCGGTACTACCTGCTAGGTAGGCACTTTGACATGGTTACGGATCACGCTCCGTTAAAGTGGATGGCTCAAAACAAGGAAACAAATAGAAGAGTGAATAGGTGGTTCCTGGCCCTCCAGGAATTCAACTTCACAGTAAAGCATCGCCCTGGCGTTCAAATGGGGAATGTGGATGCTTTGTCACGAGTACATGAATGCCTGATTGCTGGTGTTCCAACCCCGAGGTTAAAACAAGAGGGGGGTATGTGACAGCAGGAAGGTAAAGTCACCTGGTTGCATCCAGGGGGGTAGATATATTTCGCCCAGATTCAGGCTTTACGCCGACTTATACAACTAGGTGGAGAGTTGTATAAGCCCAGCTGAGGCTAGTAGGCTCATGGATGACTCATACCTCTAGGGAGAGTGTGGGGCGTCGTGCAGACAGGGAGTTGATGAGACCAGCTGAAGCTTGTCAGCTCATTTAGGCCTCTATAAGAACTCCCAGCTTCATTAGATGTTAGCTCATGCCTGGACCCAGACCTGTGTGGACTGTCTAGGGAGAGTGAACCCCTGTGCGGTGAGACAAAGCCTGTGTGGCTATTTGCTTGGACATTTAAAACCAGGGACTTAGGGACTAGGACAGCACTAGGCTGATCCCAGTTGTTAGTTAGGAAACCTGTATGTTTAGTCAGAGGTCAAGTTGACCAGGATTTATTTTGTTTATGTTTCTTTTGCTTTGCTGTGTTTTGTCACTGTAAATAGAAAATAAACCGCACCTTTTTGATTTTGAAAACCACAACCTCCGTTTGCTGGGCCTGTTTTTGTGTGGGGAGCCCATCTCGGGGGTCACACACACCCGCTGCCGAGCTAACCCCCTCACAACTTATACGGTGATCACTGGTGAAAGGGTTAACTAGGGGGCAATCAGGGGGTTAAAACCTTTATTAGATAATATATGGGGGTACCTGACGCTATAAAAACCTGCCAGTGAACCTGAATAGCTAACTGGCTAACTAGCATCACCAGTGACACTTATACGGTGATCACTGGTGACTAGGGGGAAATCAGGGGGTTAAAACCTTTATTAGGTAGTATATGGGGGGTGCTTGACGCTATAAAAACCTGACAGTGAACCTAAATAACTAACAGACTAACTAGCGTCACCCACGACACTAATACGGCGATCAGAAAAAAGATTGCTTAGTGACACTGGCGACAGGGGGTGAAAGGTTTAACTGGGGGTGATCAAGGGGTTAAACCTTTATTAGGGGGCATTAGGGGGGTACCCTAGACCCAAAGGGGCCTACCACTAACTGCCCTAACACTTTTTACAGTCACAAATGACACCAAATGCAGTGATCAGTAAATAAATGAACTCTGCAATCGGTGACACTGTGACTGGGGGTGCAGGGGGTGATTGGGGGGTGATCAGGGGGTGATTTTTCAGGTGGCTTGACTGGCATAAATGGTAGCCCCAATTTTTTTTGTTTTGGTCATAAGAAAGTTGCCATTATTGATGGACCCTATTCCTCCTTCTCTACTAATCCTGCCAGAACCCTTGAAACAGGTTATAGCTGGATCCAGAATTGTATGTGCACTCTATTTTTGATTTTCTGCAAGCCAAAAGAAGAGGTTGCAGGGATGATTATAGCTATGCAGCGCTATCTGTCTATCTATCTATCTATCTATCTATCTATGAATCTGTTTTCCTCCAGATGTACAGAATGCCCCTTTGTACTTTGTAATGACCTGAAAGTAAATAATTTAACACCAAGTTCACTATTTGGACCATGTATGTATTCATACATGGTGATCATACCCCCCTCTTATTTGCCTTTACTCAAGAGATCATGAATAATGTTCAGCTAATCTTTCATCATAGCTGAGCTCCATCAGGCCTGTTATTAGTTTGGTTGCCCTTCTCTGCACCTTCTGCCCTTCTCCAGTCCTCCAATATCCTTTTTTCTGAACTGGCTCCGGAAACTAAACTGCACATTCCAGATGAGGTCTTACTAATGGTTTGTACAGTGGCAAAATGATGTCTCTCTCATTGGAGGCTATACCCTTTTTTAATACAAGAAAGTTTTTTGCTATATTTAGATACTACAGATTGGCATTTCATGCTATTATTTAGTCTAATGATCTAACAGAATAGCCAGATCCTTCTCAACCATTGACTCCCCAGCTGTTCTTCTCCTAGAATGTATTATGCATAGATGTTTTTAGACCCCCAAATGCATTCATCAGCATTTAACCTCATTTACCACATAGTCGCTCAATTAAACAGTGCATTGAGGTCGGCTTGTAAGTTGGAGACATCCTGTATGGACATTATTACACTGCATAGCTTAGTGTCATCTGCAAACACTGAAATAGTAATTTTAATACTAAACTCTATAGCATTTGTAAATAGAAACTAAGGGTCCCAAAGCTAAACCTCGGAATATACCACTTATAACTTAGACCATTCAGAGTATGCATCATTAATCACCACACTCTGAATATGATAATTTAGCCAGTTTTCTATCCGTTTACAAAATGTTGTTTTTAAGCCTGTAGAATTTAAAGTGGTTCTAAAGGCTAGACATTTTTTACCTTAATGCAATCTCTGCATTAATAGCATTGCCCCCTAACCCAGTGGCTTTCTATAGGGGTGCACTGTGAAGAGGAGAAGCCAGACCGTCCCGGCCCTTGTAAAGCAAATACGGGCTGGGACAGCAAGGCTGTAAAAAAATAAAAATAATTACTGGGTGTTGAAGATGTACCGCTGGCTGGAGGTGGTCCATTATGTGTTTATGGTAGTGGCCTTGCAGATTTCATAGCAGAGAGGGCCATCAAAACAGCATTTGTTATTGAGAAGCTGAATTTTATTAAAATGAATCAGTTCTGGATCACAGCTGACTACCAAACACCCATTGCGAATGTTACTAATAAGATCAAGGCAATCCTTTTAACTAAAGCTGCCCTTAGATGGACTGAAATTTAGCCAGTTCAGCACTGTGGTTCTGCCAAGCTACATTTGTACAACCGCCCTGATGAAAAATTCCCTCTTGATCAGCTCTGCAAGCATCAGCCTGCAGCGCTTACAATGTATTCTGACAGTGGGGAAGCCTCCTTGCTATCAGAATACAATGAAACAACAGGAGGAGTTCACCATCCACCTTTAATGTGTGAGTGGGGAAATCAGGTCCATTTTTTTTTTCATTCTAACCAATGGTTGCACAATTGTTTTTATGATATAGCACACATTGCAGCTAAATCACTTAGTATTGGAAATAGTTAATTTGCACCAAGTTGGCCAAACTATTTTAGATGACAGAAAACCTGTAATTCAGCTTTAAAGTATCCTTCAGCTCCAGTCTTGGAATTTTAAGTTTAAATCCTTAGTTCTGAGTGTCATGTTAAACAAGCTACTAGCAGGCTTCAGGCATTACTTGAAGCGTGTTGAGTGCCTGATGAAGTAGCATGATGAAGTTGCTAGCATGATGATGCTAGCAACTTGTTTAAAGTGACTCCCACTCCCATTAAGATCTGTGCTTTAAATGCTGTAGGGTGCATTCAAGGCTTCAAAAAAGCTGTTTGAGGCTTGCCAAAAACTTTTCAAAAGCTTGCTGTCTAAAATGTAAGCTAAAGCTGTGAACATATTTCCATATATTTTAGGTTGCCTTAATTTTTTTTTTTTCAAATTATGTTTTTTTTGCCATTAAAGAGTTGCTCTTTAGATTTGATTCTTACATATGCTTATCTGCTTTTTAATCCATAACAGCAATTACTAGTAAGTAGAAATATAATTTAAATGAAGATTGTGATAATATTTTGATCATCAACTGCCTTTTCCAGAATGAAGCCTGTAAACAACAGCTGGTTGTATGGTTTTTAGATTCAAGAACACTGTTTTTCTACATTTTAGGATTTGTTATCACTGTTCCCAGGGTAGCAGTGATTATGTATATATTTTAATTTTACATAGTCTACAAACTGCTTCAAAGGCGTTCTTCATTTAGAAATACTCAAAATCAGCCACAATGTTCATTAACACAATTATTATTATATTTATAGTTTCATGAAGTAATACAAAATATGGACATTGGGCAATCTGAGGTTATACAGTAGGAAGAGTTGTCTTATACAACATTATGTTTTCCATTATTTATATGTGTGAGTTTGAGGTTTATGATGGGTAGTATTAATGAGGATAGGTATACCAGTACACTTTTAATTTTTGGATATTACATGGTCTCGTTTGGAATCTGGCTACTGATTGATTTGTCTATGTTTTGGAGTATTAGTGCCTTATAAAATAATAGTTTATTGTTACTTTACATAACTTATGGTAGGTCCTTGGCAGCCCATTAACAGTAGTATTTTGTAGGTATTACTTCCAAAGTCTGATAATGTGTATGCATGTCACATCTGGGATGCCAAAATTTGTGAAATTTGTGCTTACACAATTTCCAAATTTAAACAAGTCTGTTAAGGAAAAAATGTGGAATCGTGAATTTCTGGATTTGTTATCCTTTCTTCCTCCAAGGATTTTTTAAGTAAATCTGACCATAAAGAAATTGATGGCTCTGATGATGATGAGTGTTGTAGATCTAGTAGATCTTTTACGATTAGCTTCAAGTCTTTTGTATTTATTTCAGTGTTTTGGTAGAAAAGGTTCCTAAGAAGAGTAATGGGCTCTTTTAAAATATCTGAACAATTTTGGAAGCATATAACAATTTTCCTGGTCTCTACTGCTTTTATAATGATGAGGTGTTTCTTCACAAACCTTCAGTCCATCCTTTTTTAAAGTAAAAAAAAAGTGGGCTTACGGGTAAATTTATCGTTATCACCAAATCCCCTAGTTTGGAGCAACTATCTGTGTTGGTAACTTCTGGGTATAACAAGGTATCTGTTTTGCTTTTAAGACCAGGTAATGTAAGTGGAATTTATTTTGCAGGTACAGGTGTTTTTTTTTTGCAAGTCAACATCCTGTTTCCAAATGTTTCAAGAAGCTTGCTAGTCAATAAACTTGAAAATAGCTTTTTCTCAAAAGCTCCCACTGTAACGAGCCTTTAAAACATGTTGCATTGGCTGTTAATCTACAAAGACAACAGGATGGAAGATCTGCTAATTAGGGATAAGCCGAACACCCCCCCAGCCCCCGGTTCGGTTCGCACCAGAACCTGCAAACGGACCGAAAGTTTGCACGAACTTTAGAACCCTATTAAATATAATGGACGCAAACGCTTGAAATCAAAAGTGCAAATTATAATGGCTAATATGCAAGTTATTGTCCTAAAAAGGGTTTGGGGACCCAGGTCCTGCCCCAGGGGACATGTATCAATGCAAAAAGAAGTTTTAAAAACTGCAGTTTTTTCGGGAGCAGTGATTTTAATGATGCATAAAGTAAAAAAAAAAAAGAGTGAAATATTCCTTTAGATATCGTACCTAGGGGGTGTCTAAAGTATGCCTGTGAAGTAGCACATGTTTCCAGTGTTTAGAACTGTCCCTGCACAAAATGACATTTGTAAAGGAAAAAAAGTCATTTAAAACTGCTTGCGGCTTAATGTAATGTCTGGGCCCAGCAATATGGATAAAAATCAAGACCCTTTGGGTCTTGTATAGATATTAAGGGGAACCCCACACCCAAAATAAAAAAAGGCCCTATATACTCTGAAAACCAGTATACAGGTGGTGCAAACAAGACAGGGACTGTAGGTTTGTTCTTATGTAATAATAGATACTAGGCTTGTGCAATTCGTTTCGTAACGAATTGAAATTCGTCCGAATTTAGCAACTTTCGGACATTCGGAAGCATTCGAATTTCCGAACAAAGCAATTACGAATAAGACCGAATCCGAAATAAATTATACCGCAAATAGCGAATGCCCGAATGTCTTCGGCATAATTCGTTATGAAAAAGTTACGAATGTACGAATCTATACGAAGCACAATAACACTCACTCTGCTCTGCTCTCTGCTTCTCCCACACCGTGCTGAACTCCCTCTCAAAATGGTGTACAGGGGCGGAGGTTATAGCCGCATGTAAAAAACTAAAGTAAAATGCGAGATTTCGAATCCATTCGAAGCACAATAACACTCTGCTCTGCTCTCTGCTTCTCCCTCACCGTGCTGAACCCTCTCAAAATGGTGTACAGGGGCAGAGGCTATAGCCGCATGTAAAAAACGAAAGTAAAATACGAGATTTCGAATCGTTACAAATAACCGCAATGTATTTAGAAAAGTACAAATCCATTCGAAGCACATTAGGCATAATAGGCAGCGTCGTTGTGAGAGAGACACGGAAAATTACGAATCAACGAACCCAAAAAAAGTTACGAAAGTAGGAGTTGTGTCCAGAATCAACGAAAAACAACGTACTCTACCGAAAGTACGAACCCAAAAAAAGTTACGAAAGTAGGAGTTGTGTCCAGAATCAACGAAAAACAACGTACTCTACCGAAAGTACGAATTATAAAGCAACAAAAAATTCAACGAAAAATGTCGCTTGCAAAAATACGAATGAGTCCGAACACGAAAAATCCCGTCTAGCAAAATTACGAATGATTACGAATCAACAGGACCGGAAAGAAACGAACCGAAACGGAACAAATTTTTCCGTTGTGCACAAGTCTAATAGATACTAAAAGCGCTAAAAATGGTGCACAGTAAAGTGCAAAATATAAATAAACCACTGTGAAACCAATCAACTAAGGAAAACCAAATAATTAAAGCCGCAATCAATCAAAGTATTTCTAATACTAAATGTGAATAATAAATAATATTGATGCGCTAAAATCAACCCTAAATTGACTATACAGATGATCCGTGATAGTTAATAGCAAAAAAACCAACTACAACACATATGCAAAATACAAGTGCAAATATGAGAAATACAAAAATCCACCAGTGAAAAAAGCAAAGTTGCAAAATAATTTCCAAGGCACCCAGATAGGTGCAATCTAGTGCAGTTTATAGTGACCTAAGACACTGCTAGTCCACAGCAGCTCTATGAGATATGACACACACTGATGCAGAAGGCAAAATAAAAACAACAGAGACTCCTTGGTATGTCCCTCCTATCTGGCTGATCCACGGGTGGGATGGCTGTTTTAATTTCTGATCCAAAAGCAGTCTGAACGGTGAGCTTATACCAATCGAATCATACAAAAAAGGAAAAAGAAGAAATCATTGCGCGATGCTATATACCTAATCAGCAATGATTTCAACACTAGGCGCTTTCACTCACGTGACCAAGGACTTAAAGTGCATAAGTACAGTTCAGCTCAGGCAGAGCGATCTTCCCTCACTGCTCCAGCTTCCAATGTCTCGCTGGTAGCGTGATTAGGCTCCTCCCCCTACGCGTTGCGTCACACGTCACGTGACTTAGTCATGGGTTAGCCATGTACCAGGAAGAACCGTGTATTTATACACTGTTGACGTACTAGTTGCCATAACGACAATTGGGGGATCACCAAGTCATCATCGCTGACAGACAGTATGCACATATACTTTACAATATACATGTAATACATAACATTAAAAGACAACTTTAATCGTCTCTTCAGGAGACTACATAGTAATATTAATAATCCTCAATTAAAACAATTTAAAACCCAATACTTCACATCACTATTCTTAATCTAATGCTCCCTCCAGTGGTATTTCAATAGTATTACACCCAACTGATAATATACACATTGTAATACTAATATAATTCTTGAACCTAGACAGAACCAATAGTGTACAGTAATCACATAAAATATATAAAAAATACATAAAATGCAATATAAATATTCCTAAAAATATTTTGAATATTAAAATACCAATACTTAAAATTCAATAAAAAATATATATAAATATTATATATTAAGGACAGTTTAATAATTGGATATAAAACAATTTAAATCAAAATCGATGTTAAGACCATTAGGCGCAAGAGTACGCATTTGATGTATCCATCTAGACTCACTTTGACTAAGGTCCCTTACTTTATGGCTCCCCCTCCAATGGGGTTTGAATTTTTCAATAGCCCAAAATTTCAGTTTTGTAGGGTCTTTTTGGTGGCATAGTGCAAAGTGTCGAGAAACGTTATGCTTCGGAAAACCGTTTTCAATATTTTGCACGTGCTCCCTTATTCGCTTCCACATGGGTCTTTTTGTACACCCTATGTATTGGAGTGAACAAGAGCACTCCAACATGTATACCACCCCCTCAGTCCTACACGTAGTGGCCAAAAATGTACCCGATCCACCAACCAAGTTGAATGCGCTCACTTTTTTTCAGGGAAAGGGTTTCTTTCCTTGCAAAAGGTGTTTTGCTTGCAGGAAGACAAACCTTAATGGTCAAAAATGCTCAAAATTCAAATCCACCGTTACACAACAAAGTTATGAAATAAAAGATTTGATTACATGTAGGACTGAGGGGGTGGTATACATGTTGGAGTGCTCTTGTTCACTCCAATACATAGGGCGTACAAAAAGACCCATGTGGAAGCGAATAAGGGAGCACGTGCAAAATATTGAAAACGGTTTTCCGAAGCATAACGTTTCTCGACACTTTGCACTATGCCACCAAAAAGACCCTACAAAACTGAAATTTTGGGCTATTGAAAAATTCAAACCCCATTGGAGGGGGAGCCATAAAGTAAGGGACCTTAGTCAAAGTGAGTCTAGATGGATACATCAAATGCGTACTCTTGCGCCTAATGGTCTTAACATCGATTTTGATTTAAATTGTTTTATATCCAATTATTAAACTGTCCTTAATATATAATATTTATATATATTTTTTATTGAATTTTAAGTATAGGTATTTTAATATTCAAAATATTTTTAGGAATATTTATATTGCATTTTATGTATTTTTTATATATTTTATGTGATTACTGTACACTATTGGTTCTGTCTAGGTTCAAGAATTATATTAGTATTACAATGTGTATATTATCAGTTGGGTGTAATACTATTGAAATACCACTGGAGGGAGCATTAGATTAAGAATAGTGATGTGAAGTATTGGGTTTTAAATTGTTTTAATTGAGGATTATTAATATTATTATGTAGTCTCCTGAAGAGACGATTAAAGTTGTCTTTTAATGTTATGTATTACATGTATATTGTAAAGTATATGTGCATACTGTCTGTCAGCGATGATGACTTGGTGATCCCCCAATTGTCGTTATGGCAACTAGTACGTCAACAGTGTATAAATACACGGTTCTTCCTGGTACATGGCTAACCCATGACTAAGTCACGTGACGTGTGACGCAACGCGTAGGGGGAGGAGCCTAATCACGCTACCAGCGAGACATTGGAAGCTGGAGCAGTGAGGGAAGATCGCTCTGCCTGAGCTGAACTGTACTTATGCACATTAAGTCCTTGGTCACGTGAGTGAAAGCGCCTAGTGTTGAAATCATTGCTGATTAGGTATATAGCATCGCGCAATGATTTCTTCTTTTTCCTTTTTTGTATGATTCGATTGGTATAAGCTCACCGTTCAGACTGCTTTTGGATCAGAAATTAAAACAGCCATCCCACCCGTGGATCAGCCAGATAGGAGGGACATACCAAGGAGTCTCTGTTGTTTTTATTTTGCCTTCTGCATCAGTGTGTGTCATATCTCATAGAGCTGCTGTGGACTAGCAGTGTCTTAGGTCACTATAAACTGCACTAGATTGCACCTATCTGGATGCCTTGGAAATTATTTTGCAACTTTGCTTTTTTCACTGGTGGATTTTTGTATTTCTCATATTTGCACTTGTATTTTGCATATGTGTTGTAGTTGTTTTTTTTGCTATTTAACTATCACGGATCATCTGTATAGTCAATTTAGGGTTGATTTTAGCGCATCAATATTATTTATTTTTGTTCTTATGTAGAATCTGTTTGTAATTTGGAAGAGGTACATTTTTTAAGTGTAGCTCCAGCCCAAAAAATCTATTTTTAAGCTTTTTGGAAAACATAGAGAAGGGTTATGTAGCGGCCTCCTCACTCCCCTCTCTGCATCAGCTCATCTTTCTCTTGTCTAGGGGTACCTCAGAGGGGAGAGAGCGGGGTCACCACGCCAAACCTTCACCACAGATGTCTGTGCGGTGTAAGCAAAGTTCTTTCTCTACCTTCAGGTCAGTGTTGTGCACCTGGAGTTACCTTGAACAATGTCCACCAGAAAAGAGCCCCACACCATTAAAGTCCAACACTCCTTTATTCTTCTCGAGTGAACAGCATAATCAGTTAGACTCCCTTAAAGAACAGAACAAACAAGGAGGTGTGGATGCGAGTAGGCCCAGACACAATGAACTCTCCACTTTCCTCCATGAAAGTGGGCTGAGGTCTCCGAGCGGGGGGGATTTCCTTCCAGGCGGTCTTCGATGGGAGGCTCACCCGTCACTGGCAATATGCTGCACCCGGTCTTCAAGTGAGTATCTCCCCTCCGTCCATTACGCCTTCCGGATTCGGGTACCCAATCCCTGGGTTCCCTAGGACCTCCTTCCCTTGCGGAACTCAGTGTTGGGCACTGAGCTCCAGACCTCCATCCGAGTACCTCACCCCAAGCTAAAGGTGCCTGGGATGGAACACGACCTCCGGACGTCCTCTAGGCCAAGGCCGCCTAGAGGACCGACACGAACCACCGCCCTCAGGCTGAAGGTGCCTGGGACTCGACCCCGTGACAAAGATGGCCGGCCCCCTTTATACCCTCTCCCAGCAAGCACGGCGGGTTCCCCGCACCACCATACTGCTGCCGAGGGAGGACAAAAAGGAGGCACGGCACACAGCAATGGTTCAACCCCAGCCCAGGGCAACAGCGCCACCTGCCGGACCGCAAGGAACTGCACACTGCTGGTGTCTCTGCCACTTTTAATTAGGAGGGAAAAGTGTATACCCGCTACACTCTCCCCCTGGTGGTTTTACACTGGTCCCCAGTGTCTGGAGCAAACCATGCCCTCAAAGGCTGGCATAGTCCAGTCCAGAAACCAACTATAAATTGTACAAAAATAAAACTTTTTGAAAAAACTTGATCAACTGGAGCAATTGTGTCTGAGCCCTATACAAAAGGGAAGGGAAACAACAACATTTAAACATAACTTTTTGAATCACATATTCACATTATACTTTTCCCACCCATCCTGACTAAGACCCACCCCATACTCAGTGGTCTTGATGGGATGCTCTCCTGCAGAGGGAAAAGAAAGAAAATTAACACACACAAACCCTGACACATGTATTCGTGTGAGAGAAAAGAAACTTCTCTGGGAAGAAATCCCTTTTCTCCAAAGAGTGAGTGTATGAAAAGTGTTAACGTTGCACAACACTGCCACCTGGTGACAGCGTCGCGGTAACTGCACTCGTGGAACTCTTCTTCTTCCTTTGAGCCCTATCTACCCCAGAGTCCATGATCTCTTGCTGGAAAGTGAAGAAAAACAGGAACAGTCCTTCATTCCTCTGGGTAACAAGGACAACGGGCCCCAGAAAGTTCAGCAGCATACAACAAGAACAGAGTCTTTTCTCTCCTACAGGTAGAAGCGGGGATGTGGCAGAACAAGTGGCTTCAAGTGCTGGTCCATGGTCTCCAGATAATATTCTACATCTTCTCCTTCCTTGCGCCGGATCAGCACTTTGTCTGCATGGATATGCCGTCCCAACATCCACTCTGCCTTGCAGTCCTTAAAACGCTGAGAGGTCTTGGGAGAACATGCCAGGTACCTGCGGGCATGTGGAATCTGAAGGTGAGTCCACACAAAGTCATTGTACCAGCGCTCCCGGCACACTTCCACCTCATAGAGCAGCTCCTTGGACAAGTATGGATACTCCCATCCGTACTCTGCAGCAACCTTCTGGCCAAATAGGCGTTGTAGTCTGGCCAAAGGAGGCATAGTAGACCTGTCCCCTTCGCCAGGCAAAACTACTGAGTCCGGGTGGCGAGGGACCTTGATCACATCTGATCTGGGCATAGGTGCCCGCAACAGCAGTCTCTTTTCTCCGGTCTTCAGTGTAGGTGATAATGGGGATGTAGAGGCAGGCTGGGGATGGGACCCCTCTTCAGGCGCTGGTGACTCCACCCGGGGTGTACTATCCCCTGTAGACATGGGTGGATCCCTGGTTCTGCGGGATGAGGCGAGAGGTACTTTGTCCCAGCCCTTCTCTGCAAACAGTTTGTCTATAGCAACATCGTCTCCCATATCCGAGAGCGACTCCAGGTCAGAGGTGTCACACTCCTCTGCGGGAAGGTACCCTGTAGTGGAGACTGAGTTTTCACCTCTTCCCACACACCAAATCTCTCCGCCTGGCTTACCTCGGCCTTTACTTGAAGCGGGACGTCCGGGACTCCTGCCGATGGATCCATCCGGGCTGGGTGTAAGCGGGCGAGATGGTCCACCACAACCGCTGGTCGGGGCTACCATACCGGTCTTTCTCTTCGGTGGTGGACGCTGCGAGACAGTGGTGACCGTGTCAGCATCCTCGGATTTCTCCCGTTGAGTTTTCACGACCTCCTCCGCGGTCGCTGCAGTGTGCGCAGGGATGGCTGTCAAAGCAGTGATTCCTCCTCTTTGAGTGGTGTTGCCTGCAGCACAGCCAGGGTAAATGGTTCTCGGCTTCTCAACCGCTGGATCCACTTCAAAAAGAAACTCCCCACAGGCCTCGCATCGCCCGAACGGCTTCAGTTGGCACACCAGTCCCGAACAGCCGGGACAAATCACACCCAGGGCCTCAACGTCCATGCATGAATACAGGGCGAATCGTCCCCTTGGCTTTAGCTGGATCCCCGTATCTGTTACCGGAGCAGCAGCAGTCAGTGTCGTGGTAGAAGGGTGAACCGGAATCCACGATGTATGTCCGAACATGGTGACCTGTTGCTGATCCATCGCACACTGCAAAGTTTTTGCACCAACGTCCCACGTGTAGTCCTTCACACGTATTGGACTCCTCCCCTTTGCTCCAGTTCGTGGGCTTTTCTAATTTTTTCCTTCTGAGTCACGCCCACGAACTAAGCGGTGGGGGTGTGCCTGGTGGCGCAGTGCAAATAGAAGCCCCCACGTGTAGTCTTCACACGGCTGAGCTCCCCCCTTTCCTCGCTCTCTTCTGTGCAGACCTTTCCCTTCATTGGGTCATGTCCACGACTTCAAGCAGGGATGCACTTCGGCCAACGAAGGCCTGCCTACTCGTAACTCCTCCGGGCAAATACGTTCAATTCCGTAGTACACAAACACTATACTGGACCCGAGCCCCCACGTGTAGCGGCCTCCTCACTCCCCTCTCTGCATCAGCTCGTCTTTCTCTTGTCTTGGGGTACCTCAGAGGGGAGAGAGCGGGGTCACCACGCCAAGCCTTCACCACAGATGTCCGTGCGGTGTAAGCAAAGTTCTTTCTCTACCTTCGGGTCAGTGTTGTTCACCTGGAGTTACCTTGAACAATGTCCACCAGAAAAGAGCCCCACACCATTAAAGTCCAACACTCCTTTATTCTTCTCGAGTGAACAGCATAATCAGTTAGACTCCCTTAAAGAACAGAACAAACAAGGAGGTGTGGATGCGAGTAGGCCCAGACACAATGAACTCTCCACTTTCCTCCATGAAAGTGGGCTGAGGTCTCCGAGCGGGGGGGATTTCCTTCCAGGCGGTCTTCGATGGGAGGCTCACCCGTCACTGGCAATCTGCTGCACCTGGTCTTCAAGTGAGTATCTCCCCTTGGTCCATTACGCCTTCCGGATTCGGGTACCCAATCCCTGGGTTCCCTAGGACCTCCATCCCTCGCGGAACTCAGTGTTGGGCACTGAGCTCCAGACCTCCATCCGAGTACCTCACCCCAGTCTAAAGGTGCCTGGGATGGAACATGACCTCCGGACGTCCTCTAGGCCAAGGCCGCCTAGAGGACCGACACGAACCACCGCCCTCAGGCTGAAGGTGCCTGGGACTCGACCCCGTGACAAAGATGGCCGGCCCCCTTTATACCCTCTCCCAGCAAGCACGGCGGGTTCCCCGCCCCACCATACTGCTGCCTAGGGAGGACAAAAAGGAGGCACGGCACACAGCAATGGTTCAACCCCAGCCCAGGGCGACAGCACCACCTGCCGGACCGCAAGGAACTGCTAACTGCTGGTGTCTCTCCTATTTTTAAATAGAGGGAAAAGTGTATACCGGCTACAGTTATCACCTCTATAACATTTGTTTTGCTGTCTGTGCACCTGTTCAGAACATTTCACCTCACTTTCCATCCCAATGACAAATGCTTTTTCAAAATTTGGGGTTTTTATTGAAACAAGGATTAGTGATAAAGCATCAGTGGAGAGGAGACACCTCTTTCCCATATTAACTCTTACAGGAGAAAACTTCCCTTCCTATGGGTAGATTTCCTCTTACTTCCTGTTGTCTCCTTCCGTTTGCAAGTAGGAATCGTTTGTAAGTTGGATGTTTGAAAGTAGGGGCCTGCCGTATATACTCTGCAGAAATTTGGCCCTTAGGTGTTGGTGTTGCCACAACACTGTAAGCCCTCACAGTTACTCTTGGTGGGCGCTGGAACGCCCTGCTGTGTGAAATATTAGATCAAGAATTGTAATTACATGCCATTGTTGAACAGTGGTAGGAAAAATTGGGCCTTTGGTGGTGGTGGTGGTGCTGGTGCCACAACACTGTAAGTCCTCACAGTTACTCTTGGTGCGTGCAGGAATTGGCCTATCGGTGAAATATTAGATCAAGAATTGTAATCACATGCCCCTGTTGAACAGCGGGAGAAAAATTGGGCCTTTGGTGGTGGTGGTGTTGCCACAACACTGTAAGCCCTCACAGTTACTCTTGGTGGGCGCAGGAATTGGCCCTGCTGTGAATTATTAGATCAAGAATTGTAATTACATGCCCTTGTTGAACAGGGGCAGAAAAATTGGGCCTTAGGCACTTGTGCCACAACACTACAACCCCTCACAGATACTGTAGTTGGAGCGCAGCAATGAGCCCTGCTGCAAAGCATTGCATCAAAAATTGTAAATGCACACCCCTGTTAAACAGTGGCTAAAAAATTGGGGCTTAGCCACTGGTGGGGGTGCCCAGAATCAAAAATGTTCTTTCAAGCTATCAACATGATTATTGAGAAGGAAGAGGATAGTCACTCAGCATAACAGGATAGTCATGCAACATCAGAAAAGGCAGTCTTAAAGGGATGTGACATTTGAAAATAAATTAGTCTGTTACATCAGCATCAGGTGCTTGGTAGCTGGTCGTGATCCAAGACGGATTCATTTTTATGAAGGTCAGTCGATCGACCGAGTCAGTGGACAGGCACACCCTGTGATCAGTTACAAAGCCTCCAGCAGCACTGAATGTGCGTTCCGAAAGAACGCTGGATGCAGGATAGGCCAGTACCCCGATTGCATACTGTGCAAGCTCTGGCCAGTGATCCATCCTCAAGACCCAGTAACCCAAAAGATTTTCGGTGGGAAAGGTGTCCAAGTCTGATCTTGCCCCTAGGTATTCCTGCACCATGTAAACCAGACGCTGGCGATGGTTGCTGGAAGCGATCATACCTTGGGGCTGCGTACTAAACAATTGTCTGAACGCATCAGTCAGACGGCCACCTTCTCCACCGCTCCTTCTTTGACTGACCGGAGCCTCAGCAACACGTTGTCCAGGACCAGGAATTTGTAACCTCCCAGTCTCTGGGAACGCGTTGCACAGACCTATCTGCAAGGCCTCCCGAAGTTGCTTCATCCTCTGCTCCCTCTGTGAAGGCAAGATAAGGTCTGCAACCTTAGCCTTGTAACGTGGATCAAAGAGGGTTGCCACCCAGTAATGATCCCTCTCCTTGATCGCACGAATACGAGGATCCTAACGGAGGCTTTGCAGGATCAGGGAGGCCATGCAGCGTAGGTTTGCTGAAGCATTCTGAATAGTGAGAGATAAGGGCGCTCAGTGATAGTAACCTAATATTAATCAATAATTAAATTGATATACTTAACACCTCCCTAAAATATATAGTGCAATAAACAAATAAATATATGTGATCACAAACTGATAAAAAATCAATGTGCCAGTGATTCCGAAAAGAAACAAATAATAATATATAGTGTATCAAAGTCCAAAGAAATCCACAAAACGTCCCACAACGATAGTGAACAACGTATAGGTTTCTTGCATATATAATAAATCTTCAATCTTCAATAAACATGATATTTATAGATAGACTCTTGTGACTGTTCAAATCCACCTTCACCAAAAGCAGTGACACCCGATAGTGCTGAAGTAATGATGGCAGCTTACCCCAACAATATGACCCTTTTACCTAAAAAAGAGGTCAAGCAGGCTTTCTGCAAGTATCAACTTGCCAGATATCAAAGCTATGATGTCCACAAAGCAGGCAGCGATGGATGATGGGATAAGAACTCCGATATTATGCAAATTAGGAGAAGAGAAGCAAAAAATTGTGTAATACCATTTATTGCACAGAATAGTATAAAAGCCAAAAACGCGCTTACTTTAAAAGTGCCCCGACCCGGCACTGAGGCTGTAAAAGCATGGGTATACGAATGGCAGTCCCAGACCTGTGGATATTGGCGTGCGTTCCACCTCTTCGGAACGAACAGCCAGCGGGACCGGAAGTGACGTCAGTTACGTGACCTGTAGGCGCAATACAGGTCACGTAACTGATGTCACTTCCGGTCCCGCTGGCTGTTCGTTCCGAAGAGGTGGAACGCACGCCAATATCCACAGGTCTGGGACTGCCATTCGTATACCCATGCTTTTACAGCCTCAGTGCCGGGTCGGGGCACTTTTAAAGTAAGCGCGTTTTTGGCTTTTATACTATTCTGTGCAATAAATGGTATTACACTATTTTTTGCTTCTCTTCTCCTAATTTGCATAATATCGGAGTTCTTATCCCATCATCCATCGCTGCCTGCTTTGTGGACATCATAGCTTTGATATCTGGCAAGTTGATACTTGCAGAAAGCCTGCTTGACCTCTTTTTTAGGTAAAAGGGTCATATTGTTGGGGTAAGCTGCCATCATTACTTCAGCACTATCGGGTGTCACTGCTTTTGGTGAAGGTGGATTTGAACAGTCACAAGAGTCTATCTATAAATATCATGTTTATTGAAGATTGAAGATTTATTATATATGCAAGAAACCTATACGTTGTTCACTATCGTTGTGGGACGTTTTGTGGATTTCTTTGGACTTTGATACACTATATATTATTATTTGTTTCTTTTCGGAATCACTGGCACATTGATTTTTTATCAGTTTGTGATCACATATATTTATTTGTTTATTGCACTATATATTTTAGGGAGGTGTTAAGTATATCAATTTAATTATTGATTAATATTAGGTTACTATCACTGAGCGCCCTTATCTCTCACTATTCATATTGTTTTCAGCTATCACTGAAATTTTAGGTGCAGCTTTTTTTATATACACTAGGTGGCGCACGTTTTTTCTTTTTCATTCTTGCTGAAGCATTCGGTGCGGAGTCCTCTGGGTCACTGAGGACGACTTGATCCGCAGCCACCCCCTCCCAGCCACGTACAAGTCCATGGGTATCTTGGGACTGTAATTGATCCCTTGAAGACTGCTCCACCTCCATGCTGACACAATAATCCTCCTTCTCCTCCTCCTCTTCCTGGCTCCACCTAAATGCTGACACACTTAATAATACTCCTCCTCCTCCTCCTCCTCCTCTTCCTGTGTGATAGCTGGGCCAGCAGGAACACTGTCTGGATAAAGGGGGCCTTGAGAGGTAAGGAAGTCCTCCTCTTTCTGCCTCTGTTCTGCCTCAAGTGCCCTGTTCATTATTCCACGCAGCGTGTGATCTAACAGGTGGACAAGAGGGACAGTGTCACTGATGCATGCACTGTCACTGCTCACCATCCTCGTGGCCTCCTCAAATGGTGCCAGGACAGTGCATGCATCCCTGATCATGGCCCACTGGTGTGGGAAAAAAAATCCAAGCTTCCCTGACCCTGTCCTGGTGCTATATTGAAACAGATACTCATTGATGGCCATCTGCTGCATGTGCAGCCGCTGCAGCATGGCCAACGTAGAGTTCCACCTGGTGGGAATGTCACAGATTAGGCAGTTCTTGGGCAGATTGTAATCCTTTTGCAGGTCAGCCAGCTGAGGACTGGCATTATATGACCGACGGAAATGCCCACAGAGTTTCCTGGCCTGCTTCAGCACCTCCTGTAAGCCCGGGTACCTGCCCAAGAACCGCTGCACCACCAAGTTAAGGACGTGAGCCAAACAGGGCACATGGGTCAGTTGTCCTTGTCGGAGGGCAGAGAGGAGGTTGGTGCCATTGTCGGAAACCACCTTTCCTGGTTTAAGCTGGCATGGCGTCAACCACTTCTGAGCCTGCCCCTGCAAAGCTGACAGAGTCTCCGCCCCAGTGTGGCTCCTTTCCCCCAAGCACACCAGCTCAAGCACTGCATGGCATTTTTTTGCCTGAGTCCTTGCGTAGCCCCTTGAACGCCTACGGAGAACCGCTGGTTCCGAGGACAAAGCACAGGTAGAGGCCATGGAGGAAGAAGAAGAGGAGGGGGTGGAGCAGAGAGGTGTGTCAGAATCACCAGTAATAACATTTTGGAAGCGTGGTGGCTGAACAACCTCCAACACTACTGCACCTTATCCTGCATTCTTCCCAGCTGCCAGCAGAGTCACCCAATGCGCCGTGAAAGATAGGTAATGTCCCTGTCCATGCCTGCTGGACCATGCACCTTACCGCTGACCACCCTGTCCAGCGAGGCCAAGACATTGCCTTCCACATGCCGGTAGAGAGCCGGAATCGCCTTCCGTGAGAAAAAGTAGTGTTTGGGAACCTGCCGCTGAGGAACTGCACATTCCACAAACTCACGGAAGGGGGCAGAGTCTACAAACTGAACAGGCAGCAGTTGAAGTGCTAGCAAATTAGCCAAGCTAGCATTCAACCGCTGGGCATGTGGATGGCTGGGAGCGAACTTATTTTGGCGGTGCAGCAGCTGGGGCAGGGAAATTTGCCTGGTACCATCGGACGTCGGTGTACCGATAGCAGATTGTCCGCAAGTACTTGGCTGTGACACACCTAATTCTACACCTTCATTCCTCTCAGTGCAGGTTTCAGAGAGGACTGAAGGTATAGTGGGGTTGGAGATCCCAGCTGATGAGGAGCAAGGAGAGGTCCGCTTTGTTCTTTGGTGTGGGTCTTTTAGGTAAGCTTGCCAATGAACTGCATGGCAGGTCGACATATGTCTGGTCAAGCATGTGGTGCCCAAGCGGCTGATGTTTTGGCCACGCGAGTTACGCTTTAGACCTATGTTGCAAATGGCAATGGTGCGATCTGCTGCACACGTCTGAAAAAAGGTCCACACCAAAGAACTTTTGGAATAATGCGCAGAGACAGCAGCGCCCTGCACATGCGGAGCTCTGCGGTGTGATGCAGTTGGTGTGCTGCCCCTAAGCTGGCCCCTGGAGGGCATCCTGCCTCATTGGAGATGTGCCTCCTCCTCCTCCTCCTCCTCTCTCCTATCAGGCACCCACGTGGAGTCAGTGACCTCATCATCCCCTCCCTCCTCATCACTGGATTAAATCTGGCAGTATGCTGGAGCTGGGGGAACATGACTGCCAGATAGCTGTCCTTGTTGGGCACCCCCTCTCTCTGGGCTCACGTTACTACCCCCTCTCTCTGGGCTCACATTACTGCCTTCCTCCAGCTGGGTTCCATCATCGGAGCCTTCAAAACGCTGGGCATCCTCCAGGAGCATGTACCCAACTCTGTGCTCAAACAGTTCGAGGGACTCCTCAAGAGGACATGGTGGGCTAGGGAAGGAGTGACTGATGCCAGAGGCCGCTTTGGCAGCTGCTTTGCCAGACAAAGTACCCTGAGCCTGGGTGAGGGGGGACAAGGAGGAGGATGAGGACGGCTTGGTCATCCACTCTACCAAGTCTTGGGAATGTTGCGGCTCAACATGGCCAGCTGCCGAAAAGAAGGACAAGCGTGTCCCACGGCCACGTGCTGATGAGGATGCAACGTGTCCACGACCAGCAGCACTGTTGCCTCTAGACACAGAGCCTACTTGCCCTCTTTTATTGCCTCGTGACTGTCTGCCTCTCCTTTTATGCCTTCCAGACATACTAATAGCCTGCAGTGAGATGTAGCCGCACAAAGGTGGGATGTATATATATATATATATATATATATATATATATATATATATATCTGTACTGATAATACAGCTATCAAAATCAACTGCCTGCTGTGGTATTAGTATAGGGAAAGCAGCAATTGTCTTCAGTTAGTTTTAGGTGAAAACTGTGCAGAGAGGGACACAGTACACTAACTGAAAATACTTGCAGCTCTCTGCCTGTGGTTCAATTATGAGAACACCACTATTAGTCACTAACTTTTCTCAGGTAAGCTTTAGGTGAACGCTATGCAAAGCACACAGTACACTAAGTAAAACACGGACTGTCTGCAGCTAGCACAATCACCTGCCTGCCTGTCACAGTATAGAGAATAATAGGATCGGATCTAGCTATACTGAATACAGTGTATAAATATATATATATAACACCTAGGATGCATATATATCCTCTACACACTGTAACTGCAGCTAACTGACTCGCCTGCCTGCTCTATCTAACTCAATATAAATGACACTGTCTGTCTCTGTATCTCTCATTAAACAACTCCAACACACTACACAAGGCCGCCAAGCCGGCGGGCTTATATAGTGTGAGGTGTGTACTAAACCCCGTGAGCCATAATCGGCCAAAGCCACCCTGGTTTTGGCCAGAATTATAGGCCGTGACGCGCCACTCGAATTTGGCACGAACGGCCTATAATGTTCGCAATTCGGCGAACAGCTGATGTTTGAGTCGAACATGGGTTCGACTCGAACACGAAGCTCATCCCTACTGCTAATTGATGGTTTTACCTTTGGTTCTAAAGGGTTTGTTTTTGTAAAAAAAAAAAGAATTCCATGAATAGTTTAGAACACATTATTGAGGATTTTTTATTTTTTTTGCATGATAGACTTGCTGGTCCATTTTCAGTTTCATCCTTGGATAACAACCAGAAAGTAATGTTCTTCCTAGGAACCAGGACCAGAAGACTAATTGTAAAATTAACAAATGACCAATTTTTTTTTTCTCAAAAGATCTTACCTTTTCCTAAAGAGGATTCACTCAATCATGATATTGCTCCTGATTTTATTTTTGTTTCTTATTCTTTCTTTGAGGGCACCCTTAACCACTTCAATACCATGCACTTATGCACCTTCCCGCCCAGACCAATTTTCAGCTTTCAGTACTCTCACACTTTGAATGACAATTACTCAGTCATGCTACACTGTATCCAAACAAAATTTTTATCATTTTCTTCTTACAAATAGAGCTTTCTTTTGGTGGTATTTAATCGCCACTGGGTTCTTTATTTTTTGCGATATAAGCAAAAAAACAGTGATTTTTTTAAAAAAAAAACACTTTTTTTTTGGTTTCTATTGTAAAATTTTGCAAATAAGTAATTTTTCTTCATAAATTTATGCCAAAATGTATACTGCTACATATCTTTGGTAAAAATAACCCAAATTAGTGTATATTATTTGGTCTTTGTGAAAGTTATAGAGTCTACAAACTATGGTGGCAATCACTGAAAATGTATCACATCTGATCACGCCTGATGTACTGAAGGCATATCTCATTTCTTGAGACACTAACAAGCCAGGAAAGTACAAATACCCCAAAATTACCCCTCTTTGGAAAGTAGACAGTCCAAGGTATTTACTAAGAGGCATGGTGAGTTTTTTGAAGTTGTATTTTTTTCCCACAATTCTTGGGAAAATTTGGATTTTTTTTTTTTTTTTTACACAAACTGGTCATATTAACAGTTTTTTTCTCTCACACAGCATATGCATAATTGCAACTACAGCCCAAAATACATTTTGCTACTCCTCCTGAGTGTAGCGATACCACATGTGTGAGACTTTTACACAGCCTGGCCACATACAGAGGCCCAACATTGAAGTAGCACTTTCAGGCGTTCTACAAGCATAAATTGCACATATCCTTTCTCAACCACCTATTACATTTTTGAAGGCCCTGGAGCACCAGGACAATGGAATTTTCCACAAAATGACCCCATTCTGGAAAGCACACACGTCAACGTATAATCTATGAAGCATTATGAGTCTTTTGAACGGTTCATTTTTTTTCCAGAAGGTTTTGGAAAATGTGGAGAAAAAATGAAAATGCATTTTTTTTACACAAAGTTGTCCATTTATAAGATATTTCTAACGCATAGCATATACATAGCAAAAATGACACCCCAAAATGCATTCTGATACTCCTCCTGAGTATAGCGATACCACATGTGTGAGACTTTTACACAGCCTGGCCATATACAGAGGCCCAACATTGAAGTAGCACTTTCAGGCGTTCTACAAGCATAAATCGCACATATCCTTTCTCAACCACCTATTACACTTTTGAAGGCCCTGGAGCACCAGGACAATGGAATTTTCCACAAAATGACCCCATTTTGGAAAGCACACACCCCAACGTATAATCTATGAAGCATTATGAGTCTTTTGAACAGTTCATTTTTTTCCAGAAGGTTTTGGAAAATGTGGAGAAAAAATTAAAATGCATTTTTTTTACACAAAGTTGTCAATTTATAAGATATTTCTAACACATAATATGTACATAGCAAAAATGACACCCCAAAATGCATACTGCTACTCTTCCTGAGTATGGCGATACCACATGTGTGAGACTTTTACACAGCCTGGCCACATACAGAGGCCCAACATCCAAGTAGCACCTCCAGGCATTCTAGCAGCTGTGACAGCAGGAAGGTAAAGTCACCTGGTTGCATCCAGGGGGGTAGATATATTTCGCCCAGATTCAGGCTTTACGCCGACTTATACAACTAGGTGGAGAGTTGTATAAGGCTAGTGGGCTCATGGATGACTCATACCTCTAGGGAGAGTGAACCCCTGTGCGGTGAGACAAAGCCTGTGTGGCTATTTGCTTGGACATTTAAAACCAGGGACTTAGGGACTAGGACAGCACTAGGCTGATCCCAGTTGTTAGTTAGGAAACCTGTATGTTTAGTCAGAGGTCAAGTTGACCAGGATTTATTTTGTTTATGTTTCTTTTGCTTTGCTGTGTTTTGTCACTGTAAATAGAAAATAAACCGCACCTTTTTGATTTTGAAAACCACAACCTCCGTTTGCTGGGCCTGTTTTTGTGTGGGGAGCCCATCTCGGGGGTCACACACACCCGCTGCCGAGCTAACCCCCTCACAGTTGGTGGAGAACCAGTGGCAGTTTTTTTTTTTAAGCCAGCATGGAGGAGATACTGAAGCAGCTGGCTCTAGCAAATGCCAATCAACAGCAGACAAATGCAGGTTTGCAAAAGAACTTCGCAGCCCAGCAGCAAGCTCATCAACAGAGCCTTGCAGCCCAGCAGCAGACAAACGCAACTTTGCAACAGAGTCTGGAGGCTCAGCAACAAGCCCAGCAGCAATCTGAGGCCCGCTTCATAGACCTGTTGCAGAAGCAAGAGCAGAGACTACAACAACAGATGGAAGCAGTAATGCAGCAACGTCCGCAGACCAGTGAGGAAAGCCGTCCCACTAATACCGCGTCCTTTGGGGTGAGTCGTTTATTGACAAAAATGACTGGAGAGGATGATCCAGAGGTATTTTTGACCACATTTGAAAGGACCGCTGAAAGAGAAAAGTGGCCTGAGGAGCAGTGGGCTGGACTGGTGGCTCCTCTGTTAACTGGTGAATCGCAGAAAGCTTACTATGACCTAGAGCCTAACCAAGCAAAAGACTATGTGATGCTAAAAACTGAAATATTGGCAAGGCTGGGTGTCACCCAGGCTGTCCGGGCTCAGCGTGTGCATAACTGGACTTTCCAGCTTGGAAAACCCCCCAGGTCTCAAATGTATGATCTCATTCACCTGAGCAGAAAGTGGCTACAGCCAGAGACTTTGTCCGCACCAAAGATTGTGGAACGTGTTGTAATGGATCGGTTTTTGAGAGCTCTTCCTACTGCCATCCAAAAGTGGGTAAGCCATGGAGACCCAGAGACGGCCGATGGTCTTGTGGATCGTGTGGAGAAATACTTGGCTACAGAGAACCTGACGGCCTCTTCCAGAGACACTCGGACTTTCCACCCTAAGACCAGACCATCCCCAGGGGCGGATAAGAGGATTCCAAGGGGTGAGGGTGGAGAGAGTGAGAGGGTGGGAGCTCTACCCCAAGTTTGGCGAGAACAGCCTGGGAAATCAGCGGCTCAAGAGGCCGCAAGAAGGATCGTTTGCTACCGCTGCCGGCAAGCGGGACATATTGCAGCCAATTGCCCGGTTGTGGAGGAACCCATGCAGTGTGACTTTCTGACGGGCAGACGTCAGTCGCTGTGTGCGACAGTCGCATGCACTGCCATTCGAGGAACTGAGAAACATTTATGCAAAATGTGTGTTAATGGTAGAAATGTTGTGGTATTGTTGGATTCAGGTAGCCTTGTGACCCTGATAAAGGCTGAGTTAGTTAAAACAGAGGTCTCTGGGAATAGCAAGGTAGCTGTTATTTGTGTGCATGGGGACACCCGAGAGTATCCAGTGACTACAGTGTGTTTCGAGACCCCCAAAGGTACCCTCTCTCATCCAGTGGGCTTAGTATCTCAGTTACCGCATGACGCCATTGTGGGAAGGGATTTTCCGAAGTTCTGGGAACTGTGGGATGATCCTGAGCCCCCCACTGGTGCCCCTATGTACCAGGAATGTGATAGCCAGAACTCCCCTGAGAGTGGTGAGGACTCTCCGGAATTTCCCTTATCAGTATTGGCAGGGGAGACTCAAGAAACTGGAGAGGAGCCCACCTCCTCAGACGAAAACCTACCGTCTGTGGAGTTTTCTGATCTTGAGGTTCACAGGGAAAACTTTGCCACAGAACAGTTGAAAGACCCCGCCCTAATAAAGGCACGGGAAAACGTAGTGAAAATAGATGGCGAGTTAGTGAACCCAGATAATACCTGCACTTACCCATACTTCAGCGTAGAGAAGGACCTACTGTATCGGGTGGCAAAAAGGGCAGAAGAAACCGTTGAGCAGCTTGTGGTGCCCAAACCTTACAGGAAGTTGGTGTTGGAGTTGGCCCATGGGCACATTCTTGGAGGTCATCTGGGGACAGAGAAAACCCGAGAGAGGGTATTACAGAGATTCTATTGGCCGGGGGTGATGAAGGACATCGAAAATTATTGTTCCTCCTGCCCTGTGTGTCAGAGGTCGGCCCCGATGCCACATTTCCATAGCCCGCTGGTCCCTCTACCCATCATTGAGGTCCCGTTTGAGAGGATCGCCATGGATTTGGTAGGTCCTATAATCAAGTCCGCTAGGGGGCACCAGTACATATTAGTTATAATGGACTATGCCACCCGTTATCCAGAAGCGATCCCTCTCCGAAATACCTCGGCCAAAACCATAGCCAAAGAGCTATCTCTTGTGTTTAGCCGGGTGGGTATTTGTAAAGAACTGCTTACGGACCAAGGTACACCCTTTATGTCCCGGGTTATGAAGGAGCTGTGTAAATTGTTCAAAGTGACGCAATTACGTACATCTGTGTATCACCCCCAAACCGATGGGCTGGTTGAAAGGTTCAACAAAACCCTAAAACAAATGTTGAAGAAAGTGGTGGATAGAGATGGAAAGGATTGGGACTGTCTACTTCCTTATCTGATGTTTGCTATTAGGGAGGTGCCCCAATCCTCTACGGGATTCTCCCCCTTTGAGTTACTGTATGGGAGACACCCAAGAGGGCTGTTGGATATTGCCAAGGAAACTTGGGAAAGTGAGAGTTCTCCCCACAGGAGTGTGATTGAGCATGTCGCCCTGATGCAAGACCGAATTGCACAGGTAATGCCCATCGTGAAGGAACATTTGGCCCAAGCGCAGTTAGCACAGCAGAGAGTGTACAACCGTTGAGCCAAGACCCGTACCTTTTCCCCGGGGGATAGGATACTGGTACTTGTCCCTACGGTTGAAAGTAAATTCCTTGCCAAATGGCAAGGCCCCTACGAGATAATGGAAAAAGTGAGCGAAGTGAATTACAAGGTCAGACAACCAGGAAGGCGAAAGCCCGAACAGATCTATCACGTTAATCTGTTGAAAGCCTGGAGGGATAGAGAGTCCCTAGTCGCAGACACTTGGTCACCAGCTCAAACTGGTTCCTTGATTCCTGAGGTTGGAATAGCAGCCACCTTGTCACAACCCCAACAACAGGAGGTTAAGGAGTTTGTGCTTCGCAACAAGGAGGTATTCTCTGAGCTGCCGGGACAAACATCTGGGGTAGAGCATGACATCATTACCCCACCCGGTGAAAGGGTGAAGTTAAAACCCTATCGGATCCCAGAGGCCCGACGGGAGGCAATACGGGAGGAAGTACAGAAAATGCTGAACTTAGGGGTGATAGAGGAGTCCCAAAGTGATTGGTCTAGTCCCATTGTGTTGGTGCCTAAACCGGATGGGAGCTGGCGATTTTGTAACGATTTTCGTCAGTTGAACAAAGTTACAAAATTTGACACCTACCCCATGCCACGTATAGATGAGTTGATCGACCGGCTGGGAACAGCCCGATACATGACGACTCTTGACCTCACAAAAGGGTATTGGCAAATCCCCCTGGCCAAGTCAGCCAAAGAGAAAACCGCATTTGTAACCCCAGACGGGGCGTTCCAATATAAAAGAATGCCGTTCGGGTTACAGAATGCACCGGCCACATTCCAGCGGAAAATGGACCAGATGCTGAGGCCCCATCGGAAGTATGCTGCGGCTTACCTGGATGACATAATTGTCCATAGCACAGATTGGGCCTCACATCTGCCAAAAGTGCAAGCAGTCCTGGACTCTGTTCGGGAAGCGGGGTTTACGGCTAACCCCAAGAAGTGTACCATTGGGCAGGAGGAGGCCAAATATCTTGGGTACACCATTGGGAGGGGAGTAATAAAACCCCAACTCAACAAAGTCGAGGCCATCCAGAGTTGGCCACGTCCCAACAGCAAGAAGCAGGTACGAGCCTTTCTGGGAATCGCTGGGTATTATCGGCGATTCATTCCCCACTTTGCTTCTAAGGCTGTGCCCCTAACCAACCTGACGAAGGGGAAAGGGTCGGTCATGATTAAATGGACCCCCGAGGCTGAGGCAGCATTCCAATTCTTGAAACAAGCCTTATGTAGCCAGCCAGTGTTGTACTCACCCGACTTCTCTAAAGACTTTGTCGTACAAAGTGATGCGTCAGATGTGGGGTTAGGAGCAGTATTGTCCCAGGTCTGGAACGGGGAAGAGCACCCAGTCATTTACCTCAGCAGGAAGTTGAAGTCCCATGAGGTAAATTACGCCACCGTTGAAAAGGAGTGTTTAGCGGTGAAGTGGGCTCTAGATTCCCTTCGGTACTACCTGCTAGGTAGGCACTTTGACATGGTTACGGATCACGCTCCGTTAAAGTGGATGGCTCAAAACAAGGAAACGAATAGAAGAGTGAATAGGTGGTTCCTGGCCCTCCAGGAATTCAACTTCACAGTAAAGCATCGCCCTGGCGTTCAAATGGGGAATGTGGATGCTTTGTCTCGAGTACATGAATGCCTGATTGCTGGTGTTCCAACCCCGAGGTTAAAACAAGAGGGGGGGGTATGTGACAGCAGGAAGGTAAAGTCACCTGGTTGCATCCAGGGGGGTAGATATATTTCGCCCAGATTCAGGCTTTACGCCGACTTATACAACTAGGTGGAGAGTTGTATAAGGCTAGTGGGCTCATGGATGACTCATACCTCTAGGGAGAGTGTGGGGCGTCGTGCAGACAGAGATGAGGAGACCAGCTGAAGCTTGTCAGCTCATTTAGGCCTCTATAAGAACTCCCAGCTTCATTAGATGTTAGCTCATGCCTGGAACCAGACCTGTGTGGACTGTCTAGGGAGAGTGAACCCCTGTGCGGTGAGACAAAGCCTGTGTGGCTATTTGCTTGGACATTTAAAACCAGGGACTTAGGGACTAGGACAGCACTAGGCTGATCCCAGTTGTTAGTTAGGAAACCTGTATGTTTAGTCAGAGGTCAAGTTGACCAGGATTTATTTTGTTTATGTTTCTTTTTGGCTTTGCTGTGTTTTGTCACTGTAAATAGAAAATAAACCGCACCTTTTTGATTTTGAAAACCACAACCTCCGTTTGCTGGGCCTGTTTTTGTGTGGGGAGCCCATCTCGGGGGTCACACACACCCGCTGCCGAGCTAACCCCCTCACACAGCATTAATTGCACATATCATTTTCTGACTACCGATCACATTTTTGAAGGCCCTTCATATATCTAACACATAGCAGGTACATACCAAATAACAAAAGATTACCTGTGGTTTTAGAAGTGCAGTGGTCCACAGAGGAGAGCATCGGTCCAGGCAGCAGACAGGGATGAGGTCAGCGACAGCAAAAGCAATCATCCAGGCAGCAGGCAGGAATACTGTCCATAGTTCGCACAGGCAGAGATACTGTCAGCACAGCCAGAGCACAGCCAAAGCACAGGTCCAGGTAGCAGGCAGAGGTGTCCCGGCAGAAATGCTGTCCAAAGTCAGTAGAGGCAGCAGGCAGATATATGGTCAACACAGCCAAAGTATTGGTCCAAGCAGCAGGAAGAAACATGGTCCATAATGTCATGGGTCATTACAGGCAGTAATATGGTCAGCACAGCCAAATTATTGGTCCAGGCAGCAGGAAGGACCATCAAGCTTAGGGCCAGGGGGACAGGGATAGAGGCTTCTCCCACCCAAATCGCTTTGAAGCCTCCAGGCAACCAGACCCTGTTCTTGGAGCACAGAAAACGAATAACTGGTTTTCTCTACTCAGAACGCTATTCTGAAGCCCCTCACATATGTGAGACCCCTGTGTACTAAAAGTAGATGGCCAAAAGATCAGTCCAAGTGGCAGGCAAAAACATGGTCGATTAACAGGCCAAGGTCGGTACACGTGGAAGTCAGAAACGTGGTTTAAATCGGCAGGCAGAGGCATCGTCGGTAAACAGGCTGACGTTGGTGCACGTGGAGGTCAGAAACGTGGTTTAAATCGGCAAGCAAAGACATTGTCGGTAAACAGGCCAGGGTCAGTTAATTAACATGGAAGGTAGTTAGTAACATGGTAGCAGGCAAATGGGGAAATGGCAGTCTGTTAATAATAAGGGGAACTAATGGATGTATGATAATTTTTGAAGCAATTTCCGATGCACAGGCCAGGTTGGGAGGGACAATCGGGACAATAATAGCTGGTGTCTCTTCTTACTCCTCCTCTGCTGCATACACGGCATTTCTTTTGGCGTCTTCTTCCAGATTCTGTGGGGGGGGATGCTAAAGGGATAGTGTCGCTCGTGAAGCCGACTCACACTATCAGAGCGAATGCATCCTGGGGCGGGATCTTGTTGGTAAATGAGGGCATCGATGATATCTTCGATATACTGGAGGTAGTGGAGTTGGTGATTTTGAGTTGCTTTTTGGTAGCAGACAAATGAATTAAAAAGGGCCATGTGAAAAAGGTGAAACGCAACTTTTTTTGTGCCAATAACGGGACTTTCTTGTTGATAAGTAGGGCTGTAGCATCTGGTCGTTTAAATCCACCCCCCCATGTACAAATTGTAGTCGTGGACACATTCGGGCTTTACAATGGGGCCACGTCTTCTTGGGATCTCCACCACGGTGTCATTGTGGATCGTAGAGAGGATGTGGACATCTTTCTTGTCCCTCCACTTCATGGCCAACACCTCCTCGTTCCTCATGAATGCCGATTCTCCAGGTCGCAATTTTTTGGTCAATAAATTTTGTGGGAATCCCTTCCGTTTTTTTTTTAAGGTACCGCAGGCCAGGGTTTGTTTACTGTAAAGGTGGCGAAAAAGGGGCAGGCTGGTATAATAATTATCAACATATAAATGGTAACCTTTTCCGAACAGGGGGTATGCCAACTCCCAGACAATTTTCCCACTGGTTCCAATATATGTGGGGCAATCACGGGGCTGGAGCTGGGAGTCTTTGCCTTCGTAGATCCTGAATTTGAAGACGTATCCAGTGGCTCGATCACATAATTTATTTAATTTTAACCCATACCTGGCTCTCTTGCTTGGTATGTATTGCTTGAACTGCAGTCGGCCGGTGAAATGTACGAGGGACTCGTCCACACAAATTTTTTGGTCTGGGATGAAAACTTCTTCAAATCGCTGGGAAAAGGCATTGATTAGGGGGCGTATCTTGTACAATTTGTCGTAGTTGGGATGATCTCGGGGAGGGCACTGTGAATTGTCATTGAAGTGGAGAAAGCGCATAATCATGTCGTATCTTTTCCTGGACATGACAGCGGAATATATGGGCATGTGTTGGATGGGGCGTTTGGACCAATATGAATGGACTTCGTTCTTTTTTGTAAGCCCCATATTGAACATAAGGCCCAAAAATAATTTAAATTCCTCCAATGTTAGACGCCGCCACTGGAACATGCGGGCGTAGGAAGAATCGGGGTTGGCAGCAATAAATTGGGATGCATACAGATTCGTTTGATCCACTATATTCTGCAGCAAATCTTGTGGGAAAAATAAACAAAAATAATCAAATTTAGAAAAATTTGTAGTGTCGGGCTGCACACCTGGCTGTGCGGTGAAAGAGGGGATGATAGCGGATCCTGAGTTGGCAGGCAACCATAAGGGGTTTGCCAGGGCATCGGGAAGGTAGGACTGGGGCTGGATTCTTTGGGTTGGGTGTGCATTTCCATTATTTGTACTGGGCTCCTCTTCCTGGGGTATGGCGCTGCTGGTGGTGGGCAGTTCTCCTGATCTTGGTGCTGATCTTGGTGCTGATCGCATTCTTTTGGGAGGGACAATTTCCTCCGGGGACTCGGACTCTGAGCCACTATCCTCCACTGGCTCGTATTCCGAACCAGAATCGGATAATGGGAGCTCCCCGCTGCTCTCATCATCCGACATGGCAAGAATGGCATATGCCTCCTCAGGTGTGTAAACCCTTTGGGACATTATGGCAGTGCTTATTGGTGGGCCTGTGTAATGGTACTGCTGGTGGTAGTGGTGGCGGTCTGTGTGGTAGTACCGATGGAGGTATTAGTGGTGGGCCTGTGTGGTGGTACCGATGGCGGTATGGGTGGTGGTGGTACCAATGGCGGTACAGGTGGTGGTGGTACCGATGGCGGTACGGGTGGTGGCGGTACCGATGGCGGTACAGGTGGCGGTACGGGTGGTGGTGGTAGCGATGGCGGTATGGGTGGTGGTGGTACAGATGGCGGTACAGGTGGTGGTGGTACCGATGGAGGTACGGGTGGTGGTGGTGGCGGTTCCTGATGGCGGTACAGGTGGCGGTACAGGTGGTGGTGGTAGCAATGGCGGTATGGGTGGTGGTGGTACCAATGGCGGTACAGGTGGTGGTGGTACCGATGGTAGTACGGGTGGTGGTGGTGGCGGTACAGGTGGCGGTACGGGTGGTGGTGGTACCGATGGCGGTACAGGTGGTGGTGGTACCGATAGTGGTATGGGTGGTGATGGTACCGATGGCGGTACAGGTGGTGGTACAGGTGGTGGTGGCACTACCGACGGTGGTATGGGTGGTGGTACTGGTGGTGGTACCGATGGCGGCACTAGTGGTGATACTGGTAGCGGGCCTGTGTGGCAGTATAGATGCTGGGCCTGATGGCGGTACTAGTGGCGGTACTGGTGGCGGTACTGGTAGTGGTACCGATGGCGGTACTGGTAGCCTGTGTGGCGGTACCAATGGTGGTACCGATGGAGGTGGGCCTGTGACAGATGATTGACAGATGGGCTGATTGATTGATTGACAGATGGGCTGATTGATTGACAGATGGGCTGATTGATTGATTGACAGATGGGCTGATTGATTGATTGACAGATAGGCTGATTGATTGATTGACAGATGGGCTGATTGATTGACAGATGGGCTGATTGATTGACAGGTGGGCTGATTGATTGACAGATGGGCTGATTTATTGACAGATGGGCTGATTGGCTGGGCTGATTGATGTGCTGGGCTGTGTGACAGGTCCTCTTTATGGGGGGGCGTGTTGTGCACTGTAAACTGATGTAGACAAACTACACTGAGCTAACTTACTGATCTCTTCTCTCTCCTCACAGATCGGTGTGTGAGGAGAGAGCAGGGATCAGGTAGTAACTCCTGCAGTTTGTTTACATTTGTGACCGGCTGTGATTGGACACAGCCGGTCACGTGGTAAACAGCCAATTCATTGGCTGTTTACCCTGATCGGGGACGTGCTGTGTCCAAGGGACACTCACCTTCCCCGATCCCCGCTCTGCAAGCCTCTGGCGGCGCGCACGGAGCGCGCCGCCGAGTCTGTTGTGACACGTGATCGGCTGTGACTTTGACACAGCCGATCACATGGTAAAGAGCCAATGAAATTGGCTGTTTACCGTGATCGGGGAAGCGCTGTGTCCGAGGGACACACGCCATCCCCGATCACCGCGCTGCGCGCTCCGCGGGCGCGCGCAAGGCATTATCATGCAGGACGTCATATGACGTCCAGTATTGATAATGCAACCACTTCCCGGACGTCAATTCACTATTGACTGGGCGGGAAGTGGTTAAAGTGGTTGTAAACCCAATAAAAAAAAAAAAAGAATATCCTGCTAGAGAAAGGCATAATGAGCTAGTATGACTAGCATACTAGCTCATTATGCATTACTTACCTTAGATCGAAGCCTCCGAAGCCGTCCTCGTCTCCCCCTCCATCCGCAGACATCGCTCCAGAAGGTCACTTCCGGGTATCGCCGCTCCGGTGCTCTGATTGGCCGGAGCGGCGATGACGTCACCACGCATGCTCGCGGGAGCCGTCAAAGCCGGCATTATCCATTTATAAAACCGACGTTGACAGTGCGGCAGCACCGTTGTCTATGGTGCGCATGCGCCGTAGACGAAGGTGCATTCTTTTTTGGAAAATATCTCCTAAATTGTGTAGGTTTAGGAGATATTGCAAACACCTACAGGTAAGCCTTAATCTAGGTTTACCTGTAGGTGCAAGTTGCATAAGTGGGTTTACAACCACTTTAACAAATGAAAGGCTCTTGAAAAAGGTGCTCTTTTTGCAAAAGTTGATATTCAATTGGCATCTTGGCTTTTTACCTATCCATCCTATGAATTTTTTGTTTATTTTATTTTTTTAATGATAATTTCTTGTTTGATAAATCGCTGCCTATGGCAATTACAGGCATATTACTTACTTTTTGAAGAAACTTTAAAAAAACTTGTTTCCAGGGGTAAGGCAGTGCCATCTTAAGTATTGTTTTCTGAGTCCACAGTAGAGTGTATTTCCGCCCTTACATTGAGCACTTCCTGTACTATTAACCAAGCCTCCTTCTCAATCCAACGTTTCTATGGCAACCCTGCTTCCCTATTCATAGCCGACTTGATTTATTTCATGGTATTTACTTGTGCTGATTATATAGTGTTTGACATATAGCCTATGTCAGTCTTATCAGCTTCAGCTGATAAGACTGCAGTAATTCAGTCCGATGCCCAGGTTTACACTCCATGTGATGTCACATGGTCACATAGAGTGTAGGAGGAAGCTCTGAGTGATTATGCAGTCTCGTGGGATTTCAGTGTTGTGCCCTAGGAAGACCTGATAAAAGACAGACAAGCAAGCAGAGTGTGCCGTAAATCATGGGAGACCTGGGCATGCTCCAGTGACGTCATTCTAAAGAACAAAAAGGAATACAAACAATTAGTGATGAGCCGAACACCCCCGGGTTCGGTTCGCACCAGAACCCGCGAACGGACCGAAAGTTCGTACGAACAATAGAACCCTATTAAATACAATGGATGCGAACGTTCGAATTCTAAAGTGCTAATTATAACAACTATTATGCATGTTATTGTCCTAAAAAGGGTTTGGGAACCCGGGTTCTGCACCAGGGGACATGTATCAATGCAAAAAGAAGTTTTAAAAACGGTCGTTTTTCGGGAGCAGTCATTTTAATGATGCATAAAGTGAAAAAAAAAAAGTCAAATATTCCTTTAAATATCGTACCTGGGGGGTGTCTAAAGTATGCCTGTGAAGTGCCACGTGTTTCCCGTGTTTAGAACTGTCCCTGCACAAAATGACACTTCTAAAGGAAAAAAAAGCCATTTAAAACTGCTTGCGGCTTTAATGTAATGTCTGGTCCCGGTAATATGGATGAAATTCTTTAAGAAAAATGGCATAGCTACCCCATGACCCCCCCCCCCTACCCCAGCCCATTACCAGCCCCTTTGGGTCTTGTATGGATATTAAGGGGAACCCCGCACATAAAATAAAAAAGGCCCTATATACTCTGAACAGCCGTATACAGGCGGTGCATACAAGACAGGGACTGTAGGTTTGTTCTTATGTAGAGTCTGTTTGTAATTTTGAACAGGTACATTGTTGAAGTGTAGCTCCAGCCCAAAAATCTATTTTTAAACTTTTTGGAAAACATAGGTAAGGGTTATCACCCCTGTAACATTTGTTTTGCTGTCTGTGCCCCTGTTCAGAACATTTCACCTCACTTTCCGTCCCAATGACAACTGTTTTTGAAATGTGGTGTTTTTCTTGAAACAAGGATTGCTGATAAAGCATCAGTACAGAGGAGACACCTTTCTCCCATATTTATTCTTACAGGAGAGAATTTTCCTTCCTAGTGGTAGATTTCCTCTCACTTCCTGTTGTCTTCTTGCGTTTGCAAGTAGGAGTCGTTTGTAAGTTGGATGTTTGAAAGTAGGGACCTGCCGTATATACTCTGCAGAAATAGGCCCCTTAGTTGTTGGTGTTGGCACAACACTGTAAGCACTCACAGTTACTCTTGGTTGGTGCTGGAACGCCCTGCTGTCAACTATTATATCAGGAATTTTAATTACATATAATTGTTGAACAGTGGTAGTAAAAATTGGGCCTTTGATGGTGGTGCTGGTGCCACAACACTGTAAGCCCTGACAGTTACTCTTGGTGGGTGCAGCAATGGGCCCTGCTGTGAATTATTAGATCAAGAATTGTAATTACATGCCCCTGTTGAACAGGGGCTGAAAAATTGGGCCTTTCGTGGTGGTGGTGGTGGTGGTGGTGTTGCCACAACACTGTAAGCCCTCAGAGTTACTCTTGGTGGGTGCAGGAATGGGCCCTGCTGTGAATTATTAGATCAATAATTGTAATTACATGCCCCTTTTGAACAGGGGCTGAAAAATTGGGCCTTTCGTGGTGGTGGTGGTGGTGGCGTTGCCACAACACTGTAAGCCCTCAGAGTTACTCTTGGTGGGTGCAGCAATGGGCCCTGCTGTGAATTATTAGATCAAGAATTGTAATTACATGCCCCTTTTGAACAGGGGCTGAAAAATTGGGCCTTTCGTGGTGGTGGTGGTGGTGGCGTTGCCACAACACTGTAAGCCCTCAGAGTTACTCTTGGTGGGTGCAGCAATGGGCCCTGCTGTGAATTATTAGATCAAGAATTGTAATTACATGCCCCTTTTGAACAGGGGCTGAAAAATTGGGCCTTTCGTGGTGGTGGTGGCGTTGCCACAACACTGTAAGCCCTCAGAGTTACTCTTGGTGGGTGCAGCAATGGGCCCTGCTGTGAATTATTAGATCAAGAATTGTAATTACATGCCCCTTTTGAACAGGGGCTGAAAAATTGGGCCTTTCGTGGTGGTGGTGGCGTTGCCACAACACTGTAAGCCCTCAGAGTTACTCTTGGTGGGTGCAGCAATGGGCCCTGCTGTGAATTATTAGATCAAGAATTGTAATTACATGCCCCTTTTGAACAGGGGCTGAAAAATTGGGCCTTTCGTGGTGGTGGTGGCGTTGCCACAACACTGTAAGCCCTCAGAGTTACTCTTGGTGGGTGCAGGAATGGGCCCTGCTGTGAATTATTAGATCAAGAATTGTAATTACATGCCCCTTTTGAACAGGGGCTGAAAAATTGGGCCTTTCGTGGTGGTGGTGGTGGTGGCGTTGCCACAACACTGTAAGCCCTCAGAGTTACTCTTGGTGGGTGCAGCAATGGGCCCTGCTGTGAATTATTAGATCAAGAATTGTAATTGCATGCCCCTGTTGAACAGGGGCTGAAAAATTGGGCCTTAGGCACTGGTGGCACAACACTACAACCCCTGACAGATACTGTACTTGGAGCACAGCAATGAGCCCTGTTGCAAAGTATTGCTTCAAAAATTGTAATGACACGCCCCTGTTAAACAGGGGCTGAAAAATTGGGCCTTAGGCACTGGTGCCACAACACTCCAACCCCTCACAGATACTGTACTTGGAGCACAGCAATGAGCCCTATGGCAAATTATTGCTAAAAAAATTGTAATTACACGCCCCTGTAAAACAGGGGCTGAAAAATTGGGCCTTAGCCACTGGTGGCGGCACCCATAAACAAAAATGATCTTCCAAGCTATCATCATCAATCGTATCATTGAGGACTCGGAGGAGGAGGATAGCCAGTCAACATAACAGCACAGGCACTCAGCATCAGCATCAGTCTTGAAGGGATGTGACATGTTAAAATCAATTAGTCTGTTATATCAGCATCAGGTGTGTGGTAGCTGGTGGTGATCCAAGACTGGTTCATCTTGATGAAAGTCAGTCGATTAACCGAGTCGGTGGACAGGCGCACCCTGTGATCCGTGACAAATCCTCCAGCAGCACTGAATGTGCGTTCCGAAAGAACGCTGGATGCAGGACAGGCCAGTAGCTCAATTGCATACTGTGCAAGCTCTGGCCAGTGATCCATCCTCAAGACCCAGTAAGCCAGAGGATTTTCGGTGGGGAAGGTGTCCAAGTCTGACCTTGCCCCTAGATATTCCTGCACCATGTTTATCAGACGCTGGCGATGGTTGCTGGAACCGATCATACTTTGGGGCTGCGGACTAAAGAATTGTCTGAACGCATCGGTCAGACGGCCACCTTCCCCACCGCTCCTTCTTTGACTGGCCGAAGCCTCAGCAACTCGTTGTCCAGGACCAGGAGTTTGTAACCTCCCAGTCTCTGGGAACGCGTTGCACAGACCTTTCTGCAAGGCCTCCCGGAGTTGTCTCATCCTCTGCTCCCTCTGCGACGGTAACATAAGGTCCGCAACCTTACCCTTGTACCGTGGATCAAGGAGAGTGGCCAGCCAGTAATGGTCCCTCTCCTTGATCCGAAGAATACGAGGATCCTTCCGCAGACTTTGCAGGATCAGGGAGGCCATGCAGCGTAGGTTTGCTGAGGCATTCGCTCCGGAGTCCTCTGGGTCACTAAGGACGACATGATCCGCAGCCACCTCCTCCCAGCCACGTACAAGTCCACTGGTTTCTTGGGACTGTAAATCATCCCTAAAAGACTGCTGCTGATGATGCTGAGTGCAAGCCTCCACCTCCATGCTGACACAATCCTCCTCCTCCTCCTCCTCCTCTTCCTGTGCGATGGGTGGGACAGAAGGAACACTGTCTGGGTAAAGGGGGCCTTGAGAGGCAAGGAAGTCCTCCTCTTCCTGCTTCTGTTCTGCCTCAAGTGCCCTGTCCATTATTCCACGCAGCGTGTGCTCCAACAGGTGGACAAGAGGTACAGTGTCACTGATGCATGCACTGTCACTGCTCACCATCCTCGTGGCCTCCTCAAATGGTGCCAGGACAGTGCATGCATCCCTGATCATGCCCCACTGGCGTGGAGAAAAAAAACCAAGGTCCCCTGACCCTGTCCTGGTGCCGTAGTCGCACAGGTACTCATTGATGGCCCTCTGCTGCGTGTGCAGCCGCTGCAGCATGGCCAACGTTGAGTTCCACCTGGTGGGCATGTCACATATAAGGCGGTTCTTGGGCAGGTTCAACTCCTTTTGCAGCTCAGCCAGGCGAGCACTGGCATTATAAGATCTGCGGAAATGCACACAGACTTTCCTGGCCTGCCTCAGGACATCCTGTAAGCCCGGGTACCTGCCCAAGAACCGCTGCACCACCAGGTTAAGGATGTGAGCCACACAGGGCACATGGGTCAGTTGTCCCTGTCGGAGGGCGGAGAGGAGGTTGGTGCCATTGTCGCAAACCACCATTCCTGGCTTAAGCTGGCGTGGCGTCAACCACCTCTCGGCCTGGCCCTGCAGAGCAGACAGGACCTCTGCCCCAGTGTGGCTTCTGTCCCCCAAACACACCAGCGCAAGCACGGCATGGCATCTTTTTGCCTGCGTACTTGCGTAGCCCCGTGAACGGCTACGGAGCACCGCTGGTTCATAGGACAAACCACAGGAAGAGGCCATGGAGGAAGAAGAAGAGGAGGGGGTGGAGGAGAGAGGTGTGTCACAACCAGTAGTAGCATTTTGGAGGCGTGGCGGTGGAACAACCTCCAACACTACTGCACCTTGTCCTGCATCCTTCCCAGCTGCCAAAAGAGTGACCCAATGGGCCGTGAAAGAAGGTAACGTCCCTGTCCATGCCTGCTGGACCATGAGTCAGCGGTAATATGCACCTTACCGCTGACCGCCCTGTCCAGCGAGGCCAAGACATTGCCTTCCACATGCCGGTAGAGAGCCGGAATAGCCTTCCGTGAGAAAAAGTGGCGTTTGGGAACCTGCCACTGAGGAACCGCACATTGCACAAACTCACGGAAGGGGGCCGAGTCTACCAACTGAAAAGGCAGCAGTTGAAGCGCTAGCAATTTAGCCAAGCTAGCATTCAACCGCTGGGCATGTGGATGGCTGGGAGTGAACTTCTTTCGACGGTCCAGCAGCTGGGGCAGGGAAATTTGCCTGCTAGAATCGGACGTCGGTGTACTGCTAGCAGAGTGGCCGCAAGTACTTGGCTGTGACACACCTAATTCTACACCTTCATTCCTATCAGTGCATGTTTCAGAGAGGACTGAAGTTATAGTGGGGTTGGAGATCCCAACTGATGCGGTGCAAGGAGAGGTCCGCTTTGTTCTTTGGTGTGGGTCTTTGAGGTAGGCTTGCCAACGAGCTGCATGGCAGGTCAACATATGTCTGGTCAGGCATGTGGTACCCAAGCGGCTGATGTTTTGGCCACGCGATATACGCTTGAGACATATGTTGCAAACAGCAGCTGTGCGATCTGATGCACTAGCCTCAAAAAAGGCCCACACCAAGGAACTTTTTGAATGACGGGCAGAGGCAGCGCCCTGCAAAGTCGGAGCTCTGCGGTGTGATTCCGTCGGTGTACTGCCCTTACGCTGGCCACCAAAGGGCATCCTGCCTCGTTGGAGATGTGCCTCCTCCTCATCCTCCTCCTCCTCCTCTCTCCTATTAGGCACCCACGTGGAGTCAGTGACCTCATCATCCCCTCCCTCCTCATCACTGGAGCCAATCTGGCAGTATGCTGCAGCTGCTGGAACATGACTGCCAGATTGGTGTCCTTCTTGAGCATCCCCTCTGTCTGCTCTCACGCTACTGCCTTCCTCTAGCTGGGTTTCATCATCAGACCCTTCGAAACGCTGGGCATCCTCCTGGAGCATGTACCCAACACTGTGCTCAAACAGTTCGGGGGACTCCTCAGGAGGAGGACATGGTGGGTCTAGGGAAGGAGTGACTGATGATGAGTCTGACATTGATACCAGGGAAGAGGACGCTTTGGCAGCTGCTTTGCCAGTACCCTGAGCCTGGGTGATAGAGGATGAGGAGGAGGAGGAGGGCTTGGTCATCCACTCTACCAAGTCTTCGGCATGATGTGGCTCAACATGTCCAGCTGCCGAAAAGAAGGACAAGCGTGTCCCATGGCCATGTGCTGATGACAATGCACCGCGTCCACGACCAGCACTGTTGCCCCCAGACACAGAGCCTGCTTGCCCTCTTTTATTGCCTCCTGACTGTCTGCCTCTCCTTGTTTGCCTTCCAGACATTCTAATAGATGGCCTGCAGGGAGATGGGAAAAAAGCAATAAGGGCTACCTTCAGGTGTCCTTCTCTGTCCCTTTACTTAAGGATTTCTAAATATGGTTGAGGATGATTGCTTTTGCACAGAATAGCACAACGACAATTTCCCTGACTGTCAAAAAAACAAGGATTTCAAAGATGGTTGATGAGGAATGCTTTAGCACACTATAGCACAAGGAGAATTTCCCTCACTGTCCTTCCCTGTCCCTAGAAACAAGGATTCGCACAGTGAAAGAAACTGACACTCTCCCTACCTAGAGTTTTCTGTCCCTAGAAAAAATGTTTTTTTAAAGCACACTATAGCACAAGGAGAATTCCCCTCACTTTCCTTCTTTGTCCCTAGAAACAAGGATTCGCACAGTAAAAGACACTGACACTCTCCCTACCTAGAGTTTTCTGTCCCTAGAAAAAATGTTTTTTTAAAGCACACTATAGCACAAGGAGAATTCACTCACTGTCCTTCCCTGTCCCTAGAAACAAGGATTCACACAGTGAAAGAAACTGACACTCTCCCTACCTAGAGTTTTCTGTCCCTAGAAAAAATGTTTTTTTTAAAGCACACTATAGCACAAGGAGAATTCACTCACTGTCCTTCCCTGTCCCTAGAAACAAGGATTCGCACAGTGAAAGAAACTGACACTCTCCCTACCTAGAGTTTTCTGTCCCTAGAAAAAATGTTTTTTTAAAGCACACTATAGCACAAGGAGAATTCCCCTCACTTTCCTTCTTTGTCCCTAGAAACAAGGATTCGCACAGTGAAAGAAACTGACACTCTCCCTACCTAGAGTTTTCTGTCCCTAGAAAAAATGTTTTTTTAAAGCACACTATAGCACAAGGAGAATTCCCCTCACTTTCCTTCTTTGTCCCTAGAAACAAGGATTCGCACAGTGAAAGAAACTGACACTCTCCCTACCTAGAGTTTTCTGTCCCTAGAAAAAATGTTTTTTTAAAGCACACTATAGCACAAGGAGAATTCACTCACTGTCCTTCCCTGTCCCTAGAAACAAGGATTCGCACAGTGAAAGAAACTGACACTCTCCCTACCTAGAGTTTTCTGTCCCTAGAAAAAATGTTTTTTTAAAGCACACTATAGCACAAGGAGAATTCCCCTCACTTTCCTTCTTTGTCCCTAGAAACAAGGATTCGCACAGTAAAAGACACTGACACTCTCCCTACCTAGAGTTTTCTGTCCCTAGAAAAAATGTTTTTTTAAAGCACACTATAGCACAAGGAGAATTCACTCACTGTCCTTCCCTGTCCCTAGAAACAAGGATTCACACAGTGAAAGAAACTGACACTCTCCCTACCTAGAGTTTTCTGTCCCTAGAAAAAATGTTTTTTTTAAAGCACACTATAGCACACTATAGCACAAGGAGAATTCACTCACTGTCCTTCCCTGTCCCTAGAAACAAGGATTCGCACAGTGAAAGAAACTGACACTCTCCCTACCTAGAGTTTTCTGTCCCTAGAAAAAATGTTTTTTTTAAAGCACACTATAGCACAAGGAGAATTCCCCTCACTTTCCTTCTTTGTCCCTAGAAACAAGGATTCGCACAGTGAAAGAAACTGACACTCTCCCTACCTAGAGTTTTCTGTCCCTAGAAAAAATGTTTTTTTAAAGCACACTATAGCACAAGGAGAATTCCCCTCACTTTCCTTCTTTGTCCCTAGAAACAAGGATTCGCACAGTGAAAGAAACTGACACTCTCCCTACCTAGAGTTTTCTGTCCCTAGAAAAAATGTTTTTTTAAAGCACACTATAGCACAAGGAGAATTCACTCACTGTCCTTCCCTGTCCCTAGAAACAAGGATTCGCACAGTGAAAGAAACTGACACTCTCCCTACCTAGAGTTTTCTGTCCCTAGAAAAAATGTTTTTTTAAAGCACACTATAGCACAAGGAGAATTCCCCTCACTTTCCTTCTTTGTCCCTAGAAACAAGGATTCGCACAGTAAAAGACACTGACACTCTCCCTACCTAGAGTTTTCTGTCCCTAGAAAAAATGTTTTTTTAAAGCACACTATAGCACAAGGAGAATTCCCCTCACTTTCCTTCTTTGTCCCTAGAAACAAGGATTCGCACAGTGAAAGAAACTGACACTCTCCCTACCTAGAGTTTTCTGTCCCTAGAAAAAATGTTTTTTTAAAGCACACTATAGCACAAGGAGAATTCACTCACTGTCCTTCCCTGTCCCTAGAAACAAGGATTCGCACAGTGAAAGAAACTGACACTCTCCCTACCTAGTCTTTTCTGTCCCTAGAAAAAATGTTTTTTTAAAGCACACTATAGCACAAGGAGAATTCCCCTCACTTTCCTTCTTTGTCCCTAGAAACAAGGATTCGCACAGTGAAAGAAACTGACACTCTCCCTACCTAGAGTTTTCTGTCCCTAGAAAAAATGTTTTTTTAAAGCACACTATAGCACAAGAAGAATTCACTCACTGTCCTTCCCTGTCCCTAGAAACAAGGATTCGCACAGTGAAAGAAACTGACACTCTCCCTACCTAGAGTTTTCTGTCCCTAGAAAAAATGTTTTTTTAAAGCACACTATAGCACAAGGAGAATTCCCCTCACTTTCCTTCTTTGTCCCTAGAAACAAGGATTCGCACAGTGAAAGAAACTGACACTCTCCCTACCTAGAGTTTTCTGTCCCTAGAAAAAATGTTTTTTTAAAGCACACTATAGCACAAGGAGAATTCACTCACTGTCCTTCCCTGTCCCTAGAAACAAGGATTCGCACAGTGAAAGAAACTGACACTCTCCCTACCTAGAGTTTTCTGTCCCTAGAAAAAATGTTTTTTTTAAAGCACACTATAGCACAAGGAGAATTCCCCTCACTTTCCTTCTTTGTCCCTAGAAACAAGGATTCGCACAGTAAAAGACACTGACACTCTCCCTACCTAGAGTTTTCTGTCCCTAGAAAAAATGTTTTTTTAAAGCACACTATAGCACAAGGAGAATTCACTCACTGTCCTTCCCTGTCCCTAGAAACAAGGATTCGCACAGTGAAAGAAACTGACACTCTCCCTACCTAGAGTTTTCTGTCCCTAGAAAAAATGTTTTTTTAAAGCACACTATAGCACAAGGAGAATTCCCCTCACTTTCCTTCTTTGTCCCTAGAAACAAGGATTCGCACAGTGAAAGAAACTGACACTCTCCCTACCTAGAGTTTTCTGTCCCTAGAAAAAATGTTTTTTTAAAGCACACTATAGCACAAGGAGAATTCACTCACTGTCCTTCCCTGTCCCTAGAAACAAGGAATCGCACAGTGAAAGAAACTGACACTCTCCCTACCTAGAGTTTTCTGTCCCTAGAAAAAATGTTTTTTTAAAGCACACTATAGCACAAGGAGAATTCCCCTCACTTTCCTTCTTTGTCCCTAGAAACAAGGATTCGCACAGTGAAAGAAACTGACACTCTCCCTACCTAGAGTTTTCTGTCCCTAGAAAAAATGTTTTTTTAAAGCACACTATAGCACAAGGAGAATTCACTCACTGTCCTTCCCTGTCCCTAGAAACAAGGATTCGCACAGTGAAAGAAACTGACACTCTCCCTACCTAGAGTTTTCTGTCCCTAGAAAAAATGTTTTTTTAAAGCACACTATAGCACAAGGAGAATTCCCCTCACTTTCCTTCTTTGTCCCTAGAAACAAGGATTCGCACAGTGAAAGAAACTGACACTCTCCCTACCTAGAGTTTTCTGTCCCTAGAAAAAATGTTTTTTTAAAGCACACTATAGCACAAGGAGAATTCACTCACTGTCCTTCCCTGTCCCTAGAAACAAGGATTCGCACAGTGAAAGAAACTGACACTCTCCCTACCTAGAGTTTTCTGTCCCTAGAAAAAATGTTTTTTTAAAGCACACTATAGCACAAGGAGAATTCCCCTCACTTTCCTTCTTTGTCCCTAGAAACAAGGATTTGCACAGTGAAAGAAACTGACACTCTCCCTACCTAGAGTTTTCTGTCCCTAGAAAAAATGTTTTTTTAAAGCACACTATAGCACAAGGAGAATTCCCCTCACTTTCCTTCTTTGTCCCTAGAAACAAGGATTCGCACAGTGAAAGAAACTGACACTCTCCCTACCTAGAGTTTTCTGTCCCTAGAAAAAATGTTTTTTTAAAGCACACTATAGCACAAGGAGAATTCACTCACTGTCCTTCCCTGTCCCTAGAAACAAGGATTCGCACAGTGAAAGAAACTGACACTCTCCCTACCTAGAGTTTTCTGTCCCTAGAAAAAATGTTTTTTTAAAGCACACTATAGCACAAGGAGAATTCCCCTCACTTTCCTTCTTTGTCCCTAGAAACAAGGATTCGCACAGTAAAAGACACTGACACTCTCCCTACCTAGAGTTTTCTGTCCCTAGAAAAAATGTTTTTTTAAAGCACACTATAGCACAAGGAGAATTCACTCACTGTCCTTCCCTGTCCCTAGAAACAAGGAATCGCACAGTGAAAGAAACTGACACTCTCCCTACCTAGAGTTTTCTGTCCCTAGAAAAAATGTTTTTTTAAAGCACACTATAGCACAAGGAGAATTCCCCTCACTTTCCTTCTTTGTCCCTAGAAACAAGGATTCGCACAGTGAAAGAAACTGACACTCTCCCTACCTAGAGTTTTCTGTCCCTAGAAAAAATGTTTTTTTAAAGCACACTATAGCACAAGGAGAATTCACTCACTGTCCTTCCCTGTCCCTAGAAACAAGGATTCGCACAGTGAAAGAAACTGACACTCTCCCTACCTAGAGTTTTCTGTCCCTAGAAAAAATGTTTTTTTAAAGCACACTATAGCACAAGGAGAATTCCCCTCACTTTCCTTCTTTGTCCCTAGAAACAAGGATTCGCACAGTGAAAGAAACTGACACTCTCCCTACCTAGAGTTTTCTGTCCCTAGAAAAAATGTTTTTTTAAAGCACACTATAGCACAAGGAGAATTCACTTACTGTCCTTCCCTGTCCCTAGAAACAAGGATTCGCACAGTGAAAGAAACTGACACTCTCCCTACCTAGAGTTTTCTGTCCCTAGAAAAAATGTTTTTTTAAAGCACACTATAGCACAAGGAGAATTCCCCTCACTTTCCTTCTTTGTCCCTAGAAACAAGGATTCGCACAGTAAAACACACTGACACTCTCCCTACCTATCCTTCTCTTTCCCTAAACTAAAGGAATCCAGGTTAAGCAAGAAAGAAATAAATGTCACTGTCCCTGCCTATGCTTCTCTTTCCCTGCTCTGGAACACAGTACACTAGGCCGCCGTGCTGGCGGCCTTTTATAGTGTGGGGCGTGTACTAAACACCCTCAGCAATAATTGGCCACAGGCATCCTGCCTGTGGCCAATCATTGCTCTCCTCGCTGCCGGCGCTGTGATTGGCCAAGCATGCGGGGTCACAGTGCATGCTTGGCCAATCACAGCGCCTGGATGACACTGCGATGGCGTAGTGCATTGTGGGCCGTTCGCGTCACTCGAATTTGGCGCGAACGGCCCAAATCGTTCGATCTTCGTCGAACGATCGAACAGCCGATGTTCGAGTCGAACGTATGTTCGACTCGAACACGAAGCTCATCCCTAACAACAATACTAAGCAAGTAAGGAGATATCTACAAGCAGTGTTCAACCACTTTAAATGTTAAATGTTTGAAACTTAACAGCTGGGTGGAAGCTAGATTTGGTAGCTTTAATGTTATTATAAGATGCTTTGTACTGTCTTTGTCCTTTAAGTTCACCATGTTTAGGTAGTTGGGGCCAGGAGCAGACATAAGAATTTCCCTGTCCTCCAAACTTATAAAATGTTATTTAGTTTTGCCTCAGATTAATATTGCTCATTCTGTAGCTACTTCAACATGGGCTAATGTTTGGCTGCATGACAACATTGGCTAAATGTTTTCTATGGATCATATCATTGTGAAACACCTTAGATATTTCATTTAGTAATAAATTCAATACATATCAGTTAAACTTTTCTTTCCCTGACTTACTAATTGTCTATTTTGCTCTTGCTGGAATCTCCTCTTTTGAAGCATCTGGAAAAAAATTTAACAAAAATTAATCATACATTTTTTAAGTTTAAGCCCCAGTTAAACTGCATAGAGTGGGAATGGAGGTTGCCAGGCCTGTATAGATCCTATTCTGTATGTTTATTGGACATTTGACTTGACATTTTTAACGTCCAAACTTTTTTTTTGACTTGGCTATGATTTAGGAATTAGGCCCCTTTCACACGGAGGGTCCATTCAGGTCCGCCTGTCAGTTTTTTAGGCGGACCTGGACGGACGCTCCATGTAGCCCTATGGAGCCACGGATGTCAGCGGTGACATGTCCGCTGACATCCGCTCCACCAAAGTGTGACGGAGGAAAACCCTATTTTTCCTTCCGTCGGCGGAGTGGATCGGATGACAACGGACTCTACGGTCCGTCGTCATCCGATCCCCCATAGGGGAGAGCGGCGCTCTGACAGGGCGGTCCCTGCACAGTGTGCGGGGACCGCCCAGCCATCCGCCGGCTCAGCAGGGATCAACGGAGCGATCCCCGCTGAGCAAGCGGAGCTTCACGGGGCGGATCATGACTGATCCGCCCCGTGTGAAAGAGCCCTTATACTGGCTATTGAAATGTTTTTTTGTGACTGTTTAGATATTCCTTATTGTTCTGCATGACATGGGTGCAGAAGCATCTGCAACACATCAATCATGGGACTCTGACAGACATTACCAAGCTGCATTCCCCCCCCCCCATCTTTTTTGTTTGTGTTTGCTCATATTATCACTGCACTTATTTGTGGTTCTCATAGTGAGTCGATCATTGCTGCAATGGAAGATGAAGGAGGGTCTTGATATGCAGCTCCCTGTGCCTGTTAAATGAAGAAAAGATCAACTGTTAGCATGTGGTTAAAGAAACCCTTCCCTCCCCATCAGAGTCTTAAATTATGCAGTTTTAGTCTCTTGCTATGGGTAATAGGACTTAGGATCCTTTGTTTTTGGAATGGTTTAAAGTATAATTTGTTATTGTGTCATGGTGATTAAGGTTTGATTCTAATCTTTATGTTTCAGTAATAATTACTTTTTCTGATAATTGATAAAAGACAATATTAACAATAAATCATTCTTGTTTAACCACCTCCCGCCCAGTCTATTGTAATAATATGGTTGACAGGAGCACTGCTATCTTGGGTGGACCTCATATGACAAGATGTGGTCAGCAGTGGCTTTGGCCTTGGAACTCTCCCATGGATGCCATTTTTGCTCAGTCTCTTTCCTATTGTTGAATTATGAACACTGATCTTACCGTAGGCAAGTGAGGCCTCCAGTTCTTTAGATGTTGTTCTGGGTTCTTTTCTGACCTCCTGGATGAGTCGTTGTCATGCTCTTGGAGTAATTTTTGTAGGCCGGCCACTCCTGGGAAGGTTCACAACTGTTCCAAGTTATCTCCATTTGTGGATAATGGCTCTCCCCATGGTTCACTTAGAAATGGCTTTGAAACCCTTCCTAGACTGATACATGTACATTACTTTGTTTCAATCTATTCTTGTTTTTTTTTTTTAGATTGTGTCATGATGTGTGGCCTTTTGTGATCTGTTAGCATGCTTCACTTTGTCAGACAGCTTCTATTTATGTGATTTCTTGATTCAACAGGTCTGGCGATAATCAGGCCTGGGTGTGGCAAGTGAAATTCAACTCCGCTTTCCAAAAAATCATGGTTAATCACAGTTCATTCATGATTCAGCATGGGGGGGGGGATTACTTTTTATCATAGGGCCAGGCAGGTTTGAACAGCTTTTTTCCCTTAATAAATTAAATTAATAAAAAATTCAAAACTGCATCTTGGATTTACTCAGGTTATATTTGTGTAATATTAAAATTAGTTTGATGATCTGAATCATTTAAATGTGAGAAATATGCAAAAAAAATAAAAATCAAGAAGGGGCAAATACTTTTTCACACAACTGTATATACAGTTCATTCGTGGTGCACATTATATCATACACTTCAGGCGGGGTATTCATATACACAGTGGAACCTTGGATTATGAGCATAATCCGTTCCAGGAGAATGCTTGTAATCCAAAGCAGTCGCATATCAAAGCAAGTTTCCCCATAGAAGTCAATAGAAACAAAAATAATTTGTTCCACATTGACTTCTATGGCATGCAATACCGCATGTGGCCAGCGGTGGGGGGGGGCGGAAATACTCGGAGATCGTTCGGCTGCATTCGGAAACCTTTGGAAAGGCTCGGAAACACTCGGGAACTGAGTATTTCGAAGTATTTCTGAGTGTTTTTGAGTATTTCCGAACGGCTCAGAATGGCTACGATTGCCCCCGCACCTCTGGCCAAATGTGGTACTGCACACCACAGAGGCTTGAATCCTGCTTGTTTTGCGAGTCAACACTCGCAAACCGAGTCAGGATTTAAAAAAAATAATTGCTCGTATTGCAAAACGTTTGCAATCCGAGGTTCCACTGTAAAAAAAAAATAAAAAAAAAATAAAAAATATATAAATATATATATATTTTGTGAGGGGGTTAGCTCGGTAGCGGGTGTGTGTGACCCCCTGGATGGGCTCCCCACACAAAAACAGGCCCAGCAGACGGAGGTTGTGGTTTTCAAGATCAAAAGGTGCGGTTTATTTCTCTATTTACAGTGACAAAAACACAGCAAAGCAAAAAGAAACATAAACAAAATAAATCCTGGTCAGCTTGACCTCTGACTAAACATGCAGGTTTCCCTAACTAACAACTGGGATCAGCCTGGTGCTGTCCTAGTCCCTAAGTCCCTGGTTTAGTAAATGTCCAAACAAATAGCCACACAGGCTTTGTCTCACCGCACAGGGGTTCACTCTCCCTAGACAGTCCACACAGGTCTGGGTCCAGGCATGAGCAAACACCTAATGAAGCTGGGAGTTTTTATAGAGGCCTTAAACGAGCTGACAAGCTTCAGCTGGTCTCATCAACTCCCTGCCTGCACGACGCCCAGCACTCTCCCTAGAGGTATGAATCATCCATGAGCCCACTAGCCTCAGCTGGGCTTCATCAACTCTCTCCCTAGTTGTATAAGTCGGCATAAAGCCTGAATCTGGGAGAAATATACCTACCCCCCTGGATGCAACCAGGTGACTTTACCTTCCTGCTGTCACAATATATATATATACTGTATATACACTCTGCATTCAGTTTAGCCTATGTATACAATGCATTCAGTGGTGTACAGTTTGTATAACACTTCAGGCAGTGTACACACACAGTATATAATACAGTGCAGCCGGTGTACTGTTTCTAATACAGTGCAGGTGGTGTTCACAGTATATAATACAGTGTAGTGTGCTGTGAAAAGAAAAAGTCCCCATCATGTCCAGAAGGCCACCAAGGAGAGGCAGCCGCTCACAGGCCACTAAAAGTGGGCAAGCAGCCTCTGTGTCTTCAGTTAACAGTGGTCGTCGTGGACACGGTGCATCCTCTGCAGGTGGCGTTGGGCACTCTTTTCCTTTTTTTTGCTGCTGACCATGTTATTGAACCACAACATATAGAAGAGTTGGTGGAGTGGATAACAAAGCCGTCCTCATACTCCTCATCCCCTGTCACCCAGGCTCATAATAATTTGCCTTCCAACGCAGCTGCCAAAATGGCCTATTTCACTGGCTCCTTGTCCACAGTTACTTCTTCCATAGCCCCACCATCATGCATGGAGGAGTCCCCAGAATTATTCGACCACAGTGTCGGTTACATGCTGCTGGAGGATGCGCAGCAATTTGAAGGCTCTGATGTTGGTTCCCATGTGGAGGAAGGGAGTAACGTGAGCCTAGAGAGAGGGGGTGCCACAGAACTACAAGAAACTGGCAGTCATGTTCCCCAAGCTGCAGCATACTGCCAAGTTTTCTCCAGTGATGAGGAGGGAGAGGATGATGAGGTCACTGACCGTACTTGGGTGCCTGAGAGAAGAGAGGAGGAAAGTGAAGAGGAGGAAGCACAACTCCAATGAGGCAGGATGTCATCCAGGGGTCAGCTTAAGGACAGCCACCATATTGCATCAAACCACAGAGCTCCGCAGGTGCAGGGCGCTGCTGACTCCCTGCTGACTTTTAAAAGTTCCTTGGTGTGGGCCTTTTTCGACACATGTGCAGCAGATCACTCATATGTTGCACATATGTCTGAAGCGGATCAAGCATGGCCAGAACAGCAGCCACTTGGGCACCATATGTCTTGACCAGATATATGATGACCTGCCATGCAGCCTGTTGGCAGCAGCACCTGAAAGACTCACATCATAGAAAAAGGCAGACTTCTCCTTGCTCCTCATCTGGGATCTCAAACCCTACTATACCTCCAGTCCTCTCAAAAACATGCACTGAGAGGAATGAAGGTATAGCAATAGGTTCACAAGTACTTGCAGCCAATCTGATAGCAGTTCACCACCACATGATTTCAGCAGGCAAATTTCCCTACCCCAGATGCTGAACCGTAAAAAAGAAATTCGGTCCCAGCCATCCACATGCTCTAAATGCTAGCTTGGCCAAATTGCTACCACTGCAACTGCTGCCTTTTCAGCTGGTAGACTCAGCCCCCTTCTGTGAATTTGTGGAATGTACTGTACCACAGTGGCAGGTTCTAAAACGCCATTTCTTTTAACATAAGGCTATTCTGGCTCTCTACTGCCATGTGGAAGGCAATGTTTTGGTCTCATTTGACAGGGTGGTCAGCAGTAAGGATCATATTAACGCGGAGTCAGGGTCCAGCAGGCATGGGGAGGGACGTTACTTTGCCTTTGCGGCGCACTGGGTAACTCTGGTGGCAGCTGGGAAGGATGCAGGACAGGGTTCAGTGTTGAAGCTTGTTCCGCCACCACGCCTCTAAAAAGCTAGTGGTGATTCTGCCACAACATCTGTATGCTCCCCTCTATCCTTTCTTCTTCCTCTATGGCTTCTTCTGCAGAATTGTCCTCTGAACCAGCAGTGCTCCCTAAGCGCTCAAGGGGCTACGCAAGCAGTCAGGCAAAAAGATGTCACGTGGTGCTTGACTTGGTCTGCCTAGGGGACAGGAGCCACACTGGGGCAGAGATTCTGTCAGCTCTGCAGGGGCAGGGTCAGAGGTGGTTGACGCCATGCCAGCTTTATCCAGGAATGGTTGTATGCGACAATAACACCAACCTTCTATCCGCCCTCCGACAGGGACACTTAACCCATGTTCCATGTTTGGCACACATCCTGAATTTGATGGTGCAGCGTTTCTTGACCAGGTACCCAGGCTTACAAGATCTCCTGAGGCAGGCCTGAAAAGTCTGTGGTGATTTCCGCCTGTCATACAATGCCAGTGCTCGGCTGGCTGACATTCAAAGGGAATGCAGTCCTACCCATCAACCGCCTCATTTGTGACATGCCCACCAGGTGGAACTCAACGTTGGCAATGCTGCAGCAGCTGCACACACAGCAGAGGTCCATCAATGAGTACCTGTGCGAGTATGGCACCAGGACAGGGTCAGGGAGCTTGGCTTCTTTTTGCCACGCCAGTGGCTACTGATGAAAGATGCATGCACTGTCCTGTCACCATTTAAGGAGGCCACAAGGATGGTGAGCAGCGACAATGCATGCATCAGTGACACTGTCCCTCGGAATCATGGACAGGGCACTTGAGGCAGAACAGTGGGAGGAAGAGGAGGACTTCCTTTCCTCTCAAGGCCCCTTTATCCAGATAGCATTCCTGCAGGTCCATCAAACAGAGAGGAAGAAGAGGAGGAGAATTGTGTCAGCTTGGATATCGAGGATAACACGCAACAGTCTTCAAGGGATGGTTTTCACTCCCTAGAAACTCAAGGAGTTGAACGTGGCTGGGAGGAGGTAGTTACAGGTAATGTGATCCTTAGTGACCCAGAGGACTCAGAATCAAATGCTTCTGCAAACTTACGCTGCATGGCCTCCCTGACCCTGCAAAGCCTGTGAAAGGACCCTAGAATTTGTGGTATCAAGGAGAGGGATATTACTGACTGGCAACCCTTCTTGATCCACGTCACAAGGGTAAAGTTGCAGAAATCATTCTGCCTTCGCAGAGGGAGCATAGGATGAAACATCTTCAGGAGGCCTTGAAGAAAAGTGTGTGTAACACATTTCCAGACCCTGGGAGTAGGGATGAGCTTCGAGTTCGAGTCGAACTCATGTTCGACTCGAACATTGCCTGTTCGCCCGTTCGCCGAACAGCGAACAAATTGGGGTGTTCGCGGCAAATTCGAAAAATCTATGGGAGGAATCTAAAGTGCTAATTATAAAGGCTTATATGAAAGTTATTGTCCTAAAAAGTGTTTGGGGACCGGGGTCCTGCCCCAGGGGACATGTATCAATGCAAAAAGAAGTTTTAAAAACGGCCGTTTTTTCGGGAGCAGTGATTTTAATAATGCTTAAAATGAAAAAATAAAAGTGAAATATTCCTTTAAATTTCGTACCTGGGGGGTGTGTATGATATGCATGTGAAGTGGCGCATGTTTCCCGTGCTTAGAACTGTCCCTGCAAAAAATGTCATTTTTGAAAGAAAAAAATGCATTTAAAACTGACTCGCGGCTATTAATGAATTGTTGGCTCCCGGCAATACATACAAATATGATAAAAATATGATAAAAAAAAAAAAAAAAGCGTGGGGGTTCCCCAGAATTCAATTACCAGGCCCTTCAGGTCTGGAATGGATATTAAGGGGAACCCCGCCGAAAATTTAAAAAAAAATTGACGTAGGGTTCCCCCAAATATCCATTCCAGGCCCTTCAGATCTGGCATGGATTTTAAGGGGAACTCCACCCCAAATGTAAAAAAAAAATGGCGTGGAGTCCCCCTAAAAATCCATACCAGACCCCTTATCCGAGCACGCAACCTGGCCGGCCGCAGGGGAAAAGGGGGGGATGAGAGAGCGGCCCCCCTCCCTCCTGAACCGTACCAAGCCACATGCCCTCAACATGGGGAGGATGTCCCCATGTTGATGGGGACAAGGGCCTCATCCCCACAACCCTTGCCCGGTGGTTGTGGGGGTCTGCGGGCGGGGGGCTTATCGGAATCTGGAAGACCCCTTTAACAAAGGGGACCCCCAGATCCCGCCCCCCCTATGTGAATTGGTAAGGGGTACATTGTACCCCTACCATTTCACGAAGAAAGCGTAAAAAAATGTTTAAAAAAACACACAAACACCTTGAAAAAGTCCTTTATTTAAAAAAAAAACAAAAAAAACATTCCAGCGGTGAAATCCAGTGTCCCGCGGCGATCCCGATGTCCAGCGCTGTCCTTCATTGGTTGTGCCTGAGCGGACCTGATGGGGAACTCCCTCTCAGTATTTTAAATGTATAGACCCGCCCCTTCTAAAGTTCCCCATCAGGTCCGCTCAGCGGACCAGATGCGGAACATGAGAAGGGGCGGGTCTATACATGTATTACCAAAGTGAGAGCAGTTCCCCATCAGGTCCGCCCCCTCGGTATGTCGGACCCACCTACGTCATTGGCTTGAGCGGGGAACTTCCTTCACTGTGTAAATTTACATAGTGAAGGAAGTTCCCCGCTCAAGCCAATGACGTAGGCGGGTCCGACATACCGAGGGGGCGGACCTGATGGGGAACTGCTCTCACTTTGGTAATACATGTATAGACCCGCCCCTTCTCATGTTCCGCATCTGGTCCGCTGAGCGGACCTGATGGGGAACTTTAGAAGGGGCGGGTCTATACATTTAAAATGCTGAGAGGGAGTTCCCCATCAGGTCCGCTCAGGCACAACCAATGAAGGACAGCGCTGGACATCGGGATCGCCGCGGGACACTGGATTTCACCGCTGGAATGTTTTTTTTTTTTTTTTTTTTAAATAAAGGACTTTTTCAAGGTGTTTGTGTGTTTTTTTAAACATTTTTTTACGCTTTCTTCGTGAAATGGTAGGGGTACAATGTACCCCTTACCAATTCACATAGGGGGGGCGGGATCTGGGGGTCCCCTTTGTTAAAGGGGTCTTCCAGATTCCGATAAGCCCCCCGCCCGCAGACCCCCACAACCACCGGGCAAGGGTTGTGGGGATGAGGCCCTTGTCCCCATCAACATGGGGACATGGTGCTTTGAGGGGTCACATACCCCCCAAAGCATCCTCCCCATGTTGAGGGCATGTGGCCTGGTACGGTTCATGAGGGGGGCGCTCTCTCATCCCCCCCTCTTTCCCTGCGGCCTGCCCGGTTGCATGCTTGGATAAAGGGTCTGGTATGGATATTTGGGGGGAACCCCACGTCATTTTTTATTTTTATTTGACACAGGGTTCCCCTTAATATTCATACCAGACCTGAAGGGCCTGGTAATTGAATTTGAGGGGACCCACATGCATTTTTTTTTTTTTAAATCAATGACTTTTCTCTGTAATGCTGGGAGCCAACAATTCAGCGAATGCTTTTAAATGACTTTTTTTCCTTCAGAAATTACACTTTGTGCAGGGACAGTTCTAAGCATGGGAAGCAAACGCTACTTTACAGGCATACTATACACACTCCCTAGGTATGAAATTTAAAGGAATATTTCACTTTTATTGTTTCACTTTAAGCATTAATAAAATCACTACTCCCGAAAAAACGTCAGTTTTTAAAACTTTTTTTGCATTGATACATGTCCCCTGGGGCAGGACCCGGGTCCCCAAACACTTTTTATGACAATAACTTGCATATGAGCACTTTAGATTTTTCATGTTCGAGTCCCATAGACTTTAACGGTGTTCGGATGTTCGAACAAATTTATTGCCTGTTCGCAAGTTCTGGTGCGAACCGAACTGGGGGGTGTCCGGCTCATCCCTAATGACTAATAATAATTATATTTATTAATTATTATTACTAGTCAACCAACATTAGAATTCTTCTATAGCCTATGGGCGGACCATTTGACCATAAATGTCCGCTCACGGCGACTGCTTCGTTGAATCTTCATGTCAAATCTTTTCTTTCTATGTCGAATATTCTTGGACTAATAGAGTTAGGTTAGGCACATTCAACCGCAGGCTCGATAGACAAAGATTGCTATTGTTACCGTCATGTCGAATTTTCTATCTATATCGAACTGTTGTCGCAACATAACGAAAATAAAGCATTTTTTTATGTCGGATCTTTCGGATTTCGGATTCTGTGCGTTGTGACAGCAGGAAGGTAAAGTCACCTGGTTGCATCCAGGGGGGTAGATATATTTCGCCCAGATTCAGGCTTTACGCCGACTTATACAACTAGGTGGAGAGTTGTATAAGGCTAGTGGGCTCATGGATGACTCATACCTCTAGGGAGAGGGCTGGGCGTCGTGCAGACAGGGAGTTGATGAGACCAGCTGAAGCTTGTCAGCTCATTTAGGCCTCTATAAGAACTCCCAGCTTCATTAGATGTTAGCTCATGCCTGGAACCAGACCTGTGTGGACTGTCTAGGGAGAGTGAACCCCTGTGCGGTGAGGCAAAGCCTGTGTGGCTATTTGTTTGGACTTTTACTAAACCAGGGACTTAGGGACTAGGACAGCACCAGGCTGATCCCAGTTGTTAGTTTAGGAAACCTGCATGTTTAGTCAGAGGTCAAACTGACCAGGATTTATTTTGTTTATGTTTCTTTTTGGCTTTGCTGTGTTTTTGTCACTGTACATAGAGAAATAAACCGCACCTTTTGATTTTGAAAACCACAACCTCCGTCTGCTGGCCCTGTTTTTGTGTGGGGAGCCCAACCAGGGGGTCACACACACCCGCTACCGAGTTAACCCCCTCACAGTTGGTGGAGAGTGCAGGCAGTTTTTTTTAAGCCAGCATGGAGGAGATACTGAAACAGCTGGCTCTAGCAAATGCCAATCAACAGCAGACAAATGCAGGTTTGCAAAGGAGCCTTGCAGCCCAGCAGCAAGCTCATCAACAAGCCCAGCAGCAATCTGAGGCCCGCTTCATAGACCTGTTACAGAAGCAAGAGCAGAGACTACAACAAATGGAAGCAGTAATGCAGCAACGTCCGCAGACCAGTGAGGAAAGCCGTCCCACTAATACCGCGTCCTTTGGGGTGAGTCGTTTATTGACAAAAATGACTGGAGAGGATGATCCAGAGGTATTTTTGACCACATTTGAAAGGACTGCTGAAAGAGAAAAGTGGCCTGAGGAGCAGTGGGCTGGACTGGTGGCTCCTCTGTTAACTGGTGAATCGCAGAAGGCTTACTATGACCTAGAGCCTGACCAAGCAAAAGACTTTGTGATGCTAAAAGCTGAAATATTGGCAAGGCTGGGTGTCACCCTGGCTGTCCGGGCTCAGCGTGTGCATAACTGGACTTTCCAGCTTGGAAAACCCCCCAGGTCTCAAATGTATGATCTCATTCACCTGAGCAGGAAGTGGCTACAGCCAGAGACTTTGTCCGCACCAGAGATTGTGGAACGTGTTGTAATGGATCGGTTTTTGAGAGCTCTTCCTACTGCCATCCAAAAGTGGGTAAGCCATGGAGACCCAGAGACGGCCGGTGGTCTTGTGGATCGTGTAGAGAAATACTTGGCTACAGAGAACCTGACGGCCTCTTCCAGAGACTCTCGGACTTTCCACCCTAAGACCAGACCATCCCCAGGGGCGGATAAGAGGATTCCAAGGGGTGAGGGTGGAGAGAGTGAGAGGGTGGGAGCTCTACCCAAAGTTTGGCGAGAACAGCCTGGGAAGTCAGGGGCTCAAGAGGCAGCCAAATGGATTGTTTGCTACCGCTGCCGGCAAGCGGGACATATTGCAGCAAATTGCCCGGTTGTGGAGGAACCCATGCAATGTGACTTTCTGATGGACAGACGTCAGTCGCTGTGTGCGACAGTCGCATGCACTGCCATTCGGGGAACTGAGAAACATTTATGCAAAATGTGTATTAATGGTAGAAATGTTGTGGTATTACTGGATTCAGGTAGCCTTGTGACCCTGATAAAGGCTGAATTAGTTAAAACAGAGGTCTCTGGGAATAGCAAGGTAGCTGTTATTTGTGTGCATGGGGACACCCGAGAGTATCCAGTGACTACAGTGTGTTTCAAGACCCCCAAAGGTACCCTCTCTCATCCAGTGGGGTTAGTATCTCAATTACCGCATGATGCCATTGTGGGAAGGGATTTTCCGAAGTTCTGGGAACTGTGGGATGATCCTGAGCCCCCCACTGGTGCCCATATGTACCAGGAATGTGATAGCCAGAACTCCTCTGAGAGTGGTGAGGACTCTCCAGAATTTCCCTTGTCAGTATTGGCAGGGGAGACTCAAGAAACTGGAGAGGAGCCCACCTCCTCAGACGAAAACCTACCGTCTGTGGAGTTTTCTGATCTGGAGGTTCACAGGGAAAATTTTGCCACAGAACAGTTAAAAGACCCCGCCCTAATAAAGGCACGGGAAAACGTAGTGGAAATAGATGGCGAGTTAGTGAACCCAGATAATACCTGCACTTACCCATACTTCAGCGTAGAGAAGGACCTACTGTATCGGGTGGCAAAAAGGGCAGAAGAAACCGTTGAGCAGCTTGTGGTGCCCAAACCTTACAGGAAGTTGGTGTTGGAGTTGGCCCATGGGCACATTCTTGGAGGTCATCTGGGGACAGAGAAAACCCGAGAGAGGGTATTACAGAGATTCTATTGGCCTGGTGTGATGAAGGACATAGAAAATCATTGTTCCTCCTGCCCTGTGTGTCAGAGGTCGGCCCCGATGCCACATTTCCGTAGCCCGCTGGTCCCTCTACCCATCATTGAGGTCCCGTTTGAGAGAATCGCAATGGATTTGGTAGGTCCTATAATCAAGTCCGCTAGGGGGCACCAGTACATATTGGTTATAATGGACTATGCCACCCGTTATCCAGAAGCGATCCCTCTCAGAAATACCTCGGCCAAAACCATAGCCAAAGAGCTATCTCTTGTTTTTAGCCGGGTGGGTATTTGTAAAGAACTGCTTACGGACCAAGGTACACCCTTTATGTCCCGGGTTATGAAAGAGCTGTGTAAATTGTTCAAAGTGACGCAATTGCGTACATCTGTGTATCACCCCCAAACCGATGGGCTGGTTGAAAGATTCAACAAAACCCTAAAACAAATGTTGAAGAAAGTGGTGGATAGAGATGGAAAGGATTGGGACTGTCTACTTCCTTATTTGATGTTTGCTATTAGGGAGGTGCCCCAATCCTCTACGGGATTCTCCCCCTTTGAGTTACTGTATGGGAGACACCCAAGAGGGCTGTTGGATATTGCCAAGGAAACTTGGGAAAGTGAGAGTTCTCCCCACAGGAGTGTGATTGAGCATGTCGCCCTGATGCAAGATCGAATTGCACAGGTAATGCCCATCGTGAAGGAACATTTGGCCCAAGCGCAGTTGGCACAGCAGAGAGTGTACAACCGTGGAGCAAAGACCCGTACCTTTTCCCCGGGGGATAGGATATTGGTACTTGTCCCTACGGTTGAAAGTAAATTCCTTGCCAAATGGCAAGGCCCCTACGAGATAATGGAAAAAGTGAGCGAAGTGAATTACAAGGTCAGACAACCAGGAAGGCGAAAGCCCGAACAGATATATCACGTTAATCTGTTGAAAGCCTGGAGGGATAGAGAGTCCCTAGTCGCAGAAACTTGGTCACCAGCTCAAACTGGTTGCGTGATTCCGGAGGTTGGAATAGCAGCCACCTTGTCACAACCCCAACAACAGGAGGTTAAGGAGTTTGTGCTTCGCAACAAGGAGGTGTTCTCTGAGCTGCCGGGACAAACATCTGGGGTAGAGCATGATATTATTACCCCGCCCGGTGAAAGGGTGAAGTTAAAACCCTATCGGATCCCAGAGGCCCGACGGGAGGCAATACGGGAGGAAGTACAGAAAATGCTGAACTTAGGGGTGATAGAGGAGTCCCAAAGTGATTGGTCTAGTCCCATTGTGTTGGTGCCTAAACCGGATGGGAGCTGGCGATTTTGTAACGATTTTCGTCAGTTGAACAAAGTTACAAAATTTGACACCTACCCCATGCCACGTATAGATGAGTTGATCGACCGGCTGGGAACAGCCCGATACATGACGACTCTTGACCTCACAAAAGGGTATTGGCAAATTCCCCTGGCCAAGTCGGCCAAAGAGAAAACCGCATTTGTAACCCCAGACGGGGCGTTCCAATATAAGAGAATGCCGTTCGGGTTACAGAATGCGCCGGCCACATTCCAGCGGAAAATGGACCAGATACTGAGGCCCCATCGGAAGTATGCTGCGGCTTACCTGGATGACGTAATTGTCCATAGCATAGATTGGGCCTCACATCTGCCAAAAGTGCAAGCAGTCCTGGACTCTGTTCGGGAAGCGGGGTTTACGGCTAACCCCAAGAAGTGTACCATTGGGCAGGAGGAGGCCAAATATCTTGGGTACACCATTGGGAGGGGAGTAATAAAACCCCAACTCAACAAAGTCGAGGCCATCCAGAGTTGGCCACGTCCCAACAGCAAGAAGCAGGTACGAGCCTTTCTGGGAATCGCTGGGTATTATCGGCGATTCATTCCCCACTTTGCTTCTAAGGCTGTGCCCCTAACCAACCTGACGAAGGGGAAAGGGTCGGTCATGATTAAATGGACCCCCGAGGCTGAGGCAGCATTCCAATTCTTGAAACAAGCCTTATGTAGCCAGCCAGTGTTGTACTCACCCGACTTCTCTAAAGACTTTGTCGTACAAAGTGATGCGTCAGATGTGGGGTTAGGAGCAGTATTGTCCCAGGTCTGGAACGGGGAAGAGCACCCAGTCATTTACCTCAGCAGGAAGTTGAAGTCCCATGAGGTAAATTACGCCACCGTTGAAAAGGAGTGTTTAGCGGTGAAATGGGCTCTAGATTCCCTTCGGTACTACCTGCTAGGTAGGCACTTTGACATGGTTACGGATCATGCTCCGTTAAAGTGGATGGCTCAAAACAAGGAAACAAATAGAAGAGTGAATAGGTGGTTCCTGGCCCTCCAGGAATTCAACTTCACAGTAAAGCATCGCCCTGGCGTTCAAATGGGGAATGTGGATGCTTTGTCTCGAGTACATGAATGCCTGATTGCTGGTGTTCCAACCCCGAGGTTAAAACAAGAGGGGGGGGGTATGTGACAGCAGGAAGGTAAAGTCACCTGGTTGCATCCAGGGGGGTAGATATATTTCGCCCAGATTCAGGCTTTACGCCGACTTATACAACTAGGTGGAGAGTTGTATAAGGCTAGTGGGCTCATGGATGACTCATACCTCTAGGGAGAGGGCTGGGCGTCGTGCAGACAGGGAGTTGATGAGACCAGCTGAAGCTTGTCAGCTCATTTAGGCCTCTATAAGAACTCCCAGCTTCATTAGATGTTAGCTCATGCCTGGAACCAGACCTGTGTGGACTGTCTAGGGAGAGTGAACCCCTGTGCGGTGAGGCAAAGCCTGTGTGGCTATTTGTTTGGACTTTTACTAAACCAGGGACTTAGGGACTAGGACAGCACCAGGCTGATCCCAGTTGTTAGTTTAGGAAACCTGCATGTTTAGTCAGAGGTCAAACTGACCAGGATTTATTTTGTTTATGTTTCTTTTTGGCTTTGCTGTGTTTTTGTCACTGTACATAGAGAAATAAACCGCACCTTTTGATTTTGAAAACCACAACCTCGTCTGCTGGCCCTGTTTTTGTGTGGGGAGCCCAACCAGGGGGTCACACACACCCGCTACCGAGTTAACCCCCTCACAGCGTTCATTATCATTTGTTAAAATGACCGCGAAAATCCCTGAAATTCGGATGAAAATGCATTTGGACGAACACGAATGCACATGTCTAATGACCAGTGACTGAGCATTTATTATCAGGCTGATCCAAAGTGTTTCAGACAAAGCTAGCAAGCTGCCCTGCTGAGCTGTCAGTTTAGGTGGTAGCCCATAGTGTTTTGGGAAATCATTGCCATGCACTAAATGCTTACTTGTTAAGAAAACATTTTATGTATGCATTGTGCATAAATATGGACAATAACTTTTAAAAAAAATGATCCCAAACCATTGCCATTTGCTAGCAACTGAATGATGTCCTTTGCTAGGCGTGCAAAATTCATCCAAAAAGACTTTAGTTTGTTTGAAACTTTGTGCTTTGTGTGCTTTACTGGTATATGAAAAATAGGGGTTCATAGGGTTAAAAATATGCTTTGAATTAGAACTTTGAGCTCTCTCCCCTCCCCCCTCTAACTAATCACTGGTATAACAAAAACCCTGCCTAAATACCCCTTTTACTCACATAAATCCACCTCATGCGACATTGGGCCCAAGTCTTCTGTCTCCTTCTTCTGTTTACAGAAGGCTATGTTTTTCTTTGGGTGTCCACATCACCGCCTTTCTGTTAGGTATCCAGTGCCAGGGTCCTCTCTGGAGTCTGCAGGCAATGAAATGTCAGGCATGGGCACATCTACAATGCTGAATTACTGGAACCCTGCACCCAGGCACATTTTAAAATAGAGATGGACTTTCAAAGGGAAAATATAACTGTTTTGGATCAATTTTAGTACATTTTTAGAACTTCCCTAACATTTTAAGCTGTTTTATATAAGTTAATTTTTCACTTACCTTTGGTTTTAGTCCCAGTTTCATTCACTTTCCTTTTCATTAATAAATTCTCTACTTACACACTCTGGCTTTTTGGAAGATAATAAGGCTTAGCTGAATTTCGAACTGCAAACAGTAACAACTGAACTCCATGCTACAGTACTGGTGCTGCTCAAGTTACAGTTTGTGGCTCAACATAATAATAACATCTAGTCTATATTTGAAAATCTTATAAGCTGTATCCTGTAGTATGTGATATTGAAAAATATAATGAATGAGTATGAAGTACTTAGTAAGAAATGGAGAAAACAACACTTTACGTTATTAAGTGTAAATACTAAACTCACTCAGTGGGACACAAAGCATACTGTTTCTACTACCATCTAATATAATCTGAAACAGAATTCTATTTATATGCAAATTAGGAACACTTTAGAACATGTCTACCTGTACTGAAAATTACATTTTATAGATTAAATGTTAGAAATAAGGAAACTCTTTTTTCTGATGTTTTTAGACAAACTGAGCAGTCTACACAGGCAACTGAATTTTGGCAAGCTCCCAATGACAGTATGAATACATTTTTAATTACTATATTTAGGATAATAAACCTATTATAAATAGATATGACAGGATTCAGATAATACATAATGGGATATGTATGAAAGGGTTGTTATTTACCTATGTGCAAATTGGTAAAATAGGCTACGTAAAAAAATAGAGCTGGATTGCTACAGCATATGTTCTAATTAGGGACCAGAACCCGCGAATGGACCGAAAGTTCGCACGAACGTTAGAACCCTATTAAATACAATGGATGCGAACGTTCGAAATCTAAAGTGCTAATTATAACGACTATTATGCATGTTATTGTCCTAAAAAGGGTTTCGGGACCCATGTTCTGCACCAGGGGACATGTATCAATGCAAAAAGACGTTTTAAAAACGTCCGTTTTTCGGGAGCAGTCGTTTTAATGATGCATAAAGTGAAAAAAAAGTCAAATATTCCTTTAAATATCGTACCTGGGGGGTGTCTAAAGTATGCCTGTGAAGTAGCATGTGTTTCCCGTGTTTAGAACTGTCCCTGCACAAAATGACATTTCTAAAGGAAAAAAAGCCATTTAAAACTGCTTGCGGCTTTAATGTAATGTCTGGTCCCGGTAATATGGATGAAAATCTTTAAGAAAAATGGCATAGCTACCCCATCACCCCCCCCCCCCTACACCAGCCCATTACCAGCCCCTTTGGGTCTTGTATGGATATCAGGGGAACCCCGCACACAAAATAAAAAAGGCCCTATATACTCTGAACAGCCGTATACAGGCGGTGCATACAAGACAGGGACTGTAGGTTTGTTCTAATGTAGAATCTGTTTGTAATTTTGAACAGGTACATTGTTTAAGTGTAGCTCCAGCCAAAAAAATCTATTTTTAAGCTTTTTGGAAAACATAGGGAAGGGTTATCACCCCTGTAACATTTGTTTTGCTGTCTGTGCCCCTGTTCAGAACATTGCACCTCACTTTCCGTCCCAAAGACAAATGTTTTTGAAAAGTGGGGTTTTTATTGAAACAAGGATTGGTGATAAAGCATCAGTAGAGAGGAGACACCTTTTTCCCATATTAACTCTTACAGGAGAGAATTTCCCTTCCTAGGGGTAGATTTCCTCTCACTTCCTGTTGTCTCCTTCCGTTTGCAAGTAGGAGTCGTTTGTAAGTTGGATGTTTGAAAGTAGGGGCCTGCCCTATATACTCTGCTGAAATTTGCCCCTTACATGTTGGTGTTGCCACAACACTGTAAGCCCTCACAGTTACTCTTGGTGGGCGCATGAATGGGCCCTGCTGTGAATTATTAGATCAAGAATTGTAATTGCATGCCCCTGTTGAACAGGGGCTGAAAAATTGGGCCTTTGGTGGTGGTGGTGGTGTTGACACAACACTGTAAGGCCTCACAGTTACTCTTGGTGGGCGCAGGAATGGGCCCTGCTGTGAATTATTAGATCAAGAATTGTAATTACATGCCCCTGTTAAACAGGGGCATGAAAAATTGGGCCTTAGGCACTGGTGCCACAACACTGCAACCCCTCACAGATACTCTAGTTGGAGTGCAGGAATGAGCCCTGCTGCAAAGCATTGCATAAAAAATTGTAATTACATGCCCCTGTTAAAAAGGGGCTGAAAAATTGGGCCTTAGGCACTGGTGCTGGTGCCACGACACTGCAGCCTCTCCCAGATACTCTAGTTGGAGTGCAGGAATGAGCCCTGCTGCAAAGCATTGCATAAAATGTTTTAATTACATGCCCCTGTTAAACAGGGGCTGAAAAATTGGGCCTTAGGCACTGGTGCTGGTGCCACGACACTGCAACCTCTCCCAGATACTCTAGTTGGAGTGCAGGAATGAGCCCTGCTGCAAAGCATTGCATAAAAAATTGTAATTACATGCCCCTGTTAAACAGCTGAAAAATTGGGCCTTAGGCACTGGTGGCGGCACCCAGAAACAAAAATGTTCTTCCAAGCTATCATCATCAATCGGATCATTGAGGAGGAGGAGGATAGTCAGTCAACATAACAGGACAGTCACTCTTCATCAGCATCAGTCTTGAAGGGATGTGACATTTGAAAATAAATTAGTCTGTTATATCAGCTTCAGGTGTTTGGTAGCTGGTGGTGATCCAAGACTGGTTCATCTTTATGAAAGTCAGTCGATCAACCGAGTCGGTGGACAGGCGCACCCTGTGATCCGTGACAAATCCTCCAGCAGCACTGAATGTGCGTTCTGAAAGAACGCTGGATGCAGGACAGGCCAGTAGCTCAATTGCATACTGTGCAAGCTCTGGCCAGTGATCTATCCTCAAGACCCAGTAAGCCAGAGGATTTTCGGTGGGGAAGGTGTCCAAGTCTGACCTTGCCCCTAGGTATTCCTGCACCATGTATATCAGACGCTGGCGATGGTTGCTGGAACCAATCATACCTTGGGGCTGCGGACTAAAGAATTGTCTGAACGCATCGGTCAGACGGCCACCTTCCCCACCGCTCCTTCTTTGACTGACCGAAGCCTCAGCAACTCGTTGTCCAGGACCAGGAGTTTGTAACCTCCCAGTCTCTGGGAACGCATTGCACAGACCTTTCTGCAAGGCCTCCCGGAGTTGTCTCATCCTCTGCTCCCTCTGCGATGGTAAGATAAGGTCCGCAACCTTACCCTTGTACCGTGGATCAAGGAGAGTGGCCAGCCAGTAATGGTCCCTCTCCTTGATCCGAAGAATACGAGGATCCTTCCGCAGACTTTGCAGGATCAGGGAGGCCATGCAGCGTAGGTTAGCTGAGGCATTCGGTCCGGAGTCCTCTGGGTCACTAAGGACGACATGATCCGCAGCCACCTCCTCCCAGCCACGTACAAGTCCACAGGTTTCTTGGGACTGTAAATCATCCCTAAAAGACTGCTGCTGATGATGCTGAGTGCCAGGCTCCACCTCCATGCTGACACAATCCTCCTCCTCCTCTTCCTGTGCGATGGGTGGGACAGAAGGAACACTGTCTGGGTAAAGGGGGCCTTGAGAGGCAAGAAAGTCCTCCTCTTCCTGCCTCTGTTCTGCCTCAAGTGCCCTGTCCATTATTCCACGCAGCGTATGTTCCAACAGGTGGACAAGAGGTACAGTGTCACTGATGCATGCACTGTCACTGCTCACCATCCTCGTGGTCTCCTCAAATGGTGCCAGGACAGTGCATGCATCCCTGATCATGCCCCACTGGCGTGGTGAAAAAAAAACAAGCTCCCCTGACCCTGTCCTTGTGCCGTAGTCGCACATGTACTCATTGATGGCCCTCTGCTGCGTGTGCAGCCGCTGCAGCATGGCCAACGTTGAGTTCCACCTGGTGGGCATGTCACATATAAGGCGGTTCTTGGGCAGGTTCAACTCCTTTTGCAGCTCAGCCAGGCGAGCACTGGCATTATAAGATCTGTGGAAATGCACACAGACTTTCCTGGCCTGCCTCAGGACATCCTGTAAGCCCGGGTACCTGCCCAAGAACCGCTGCACCACCAGGTTAAGGACGTGAGCCACACAGGGCACATGGGTCAGTTGTCCCTGTCGGAGGGCGGAGAGGAGGTTGGTGCCATTGTCGCAAACCAACATTCCTGGCTTAAGCTGGCGTGGCGTCAACCACCTCTCGGCCTGCCCCTGCAGAGCTGACAGAACCTCTGCCCCAGTGTGGCTCCTGTCCCCCAAACACACCAGCGCAAGCACGGCATGGCATCTTTTTGCTTGCGTACCTGCGTAGCCCCTTGAACGCCTACGGAGCACCGCTGGTTCCGAGGACAAAGCACAGGAAGAGGCCATGGAGGAAGAAGAAGAGGAGGGGGTGGAGGAGAGAGGTGTGTCACAACCAGTAGTAGCATTTTGGAGGCGTGGCGGCGGAACAACCTCCAACACTACTGCACCTTGTCCTGCATCCTTTCCAGCTGCCAAAAGAGTGACCCAATGGGCCGTGAAAGAAAGGTAACGTCCCTGTCCATGCCTGCTGCACCATGAGTCAGCAGTAATATGCACCTTACCGCTGACCGCCCTGTCCAGCGAGGCCAAGACATTGCCTTCCACATGCCGGTAGAGAGCCGGAATCGCCTTCCATGAGAAAAAGTGGCGTTTGGGAACCTGCCACTGAGGAACCGCACATTGCACAAACTCACGGAAGGGGGCCGAGTCTACCAACTGAAAAGGCAGCAGTTGAAGCGCTAGCAATTTAGCCAAGCTAGCATTCAACCGCTGGGCATGTGGATGGCTGGGAGTGAACTTCTTTTGACGGTCCAGCAGCTGGGGCAGGGAAATTTGCCTGCTAGAATCGGACGTCGGTGTACTACTAGCAGAGTGCCCGCAAGTATTTGGCTGTGACACACCTAATTCTACAACTTCATTCCTCTCAGTGCAGGTTTCAGAGAGGACTGAAGGTATATAGTGGGGTTGGAGATCCCAGCTGATGCGGTACAAGGAGAGGTCCGCTTCGTTCTTTGGTGTGGGTCTTTAAGGTAGGCTTGCCAACGAGCTGCATGACAGGTCAATATATGTCTGGTCAAGCATGTGGTGCCCAAGCGGCTGATGTTTTGGCCACGCGATATACGCTTGAGACATATGTTGCAAACAGCAGCTGTGCGATCTGATGCACTCGACTCAAAAAAGGCCCACACCAAATAACTTTTTGAATAACGGGCAGAGGCAGCGCCCTGCACAGGCGGAGCTCTGCGGTGTGATTCCGTCGGTGTGCTGCCCTTACGCTGGCCCCCCGAGGGCATCCTGCCTCATTGGAGATGTGCCTCCTCCTCATCCTCATCCTCCTCCTCTCTCCTATTAGGCACCCACGTGGAGTCAGTGACCTCATCATCCCCTCCCTCCTCATCACTGGAGCCAATCTGGCAGTATGCTGCAGCTGCTGGAACATGACTGCCAGATTGGTGTCGTTCTTGAGCATCCCCTCTCTCTGCTCTCACGCTACTGCCTTCCTCTAGCTGGGTATCATCATCAGACCCTTCAAAACGCTGGGCATCCTCCTGGAGCATGTACCCAACACTGTGCTCAAACAGTTCGGGGGACTCCTCAGGAGGACATGGTGGGTCTAGGGAAGGAGTGACTGATGATGACATTGATACCAGGGAAGGGGACGCTTTGGCAGCTGCTTTGCCAGTACCCTGAGCCTGGGTGAGAGAGGATGAGGAGGATGAGGAGGGCTTGGTCATCCACTCTACCAAGTCTTCGGCATGATGCGGCTCAACACGTCCAGCTGCCGAAAAGAAGGACAAGCGTGTCCCATGGCCACGTGCTGATGGCGATGCACCGCGTCCACGACCAGCACTGTTGTCTCTAGACACAGAGCCTGCTTTCCCTCTTTTATTGGCTCCTGACTGTCTGCCTCTCCTTGTTTGCCTTCCAGACATTCTAATGGCCTGCAGGGAGATGGGAAAACCAGCAATAAGGCCTAGCTTCAGGAGTATATTTTGCAGGAAGCACACTACGCCCGCTGTAAGTGCTGCAAATGCCTGTTGGTGTAACACACCAGGAAAACACAGCAATACGGGCTAGCTTCAGGAGTATATTTTGCAGGAATCACACTACGCCTGCTGTAAGTGCTGCAAATGCCTGTTGGCGTAACACACTAGGAAAACACAGCAATACGGGCTAGCTTCAGGAGTATATTTTGCAGGAATCACACTACGCCTGCTGTAAGTGCTGCAAATGCCTGTTGGTGTAACACACCAGGAAAACGCAGCAATACGGGCTAGCTTCAGGAGTATATTTTGCAGGAATCACACTACGCCTGCTGTAAGTGCTGCAAATGCCTGTTGGTGTAACACACCAGGAAAACACAGCAATACGGGCTAGCTTCAGGAGTATATTTTGCAGGAATCACACTACGCCTGCTGTAAGTGCTGCAAATGCCTGTTAGAGTAACACACTAGGAAAACACAGCAATAAGGCCTAGCTTCAGGAGTATATTTTGCAGGAATCACACTACGCCTGCTGTAAGTGCTGAAAATGCCTGTTGGTGTAACACACCAGGAAAACACAGCAATACGGGCTAGCTTCAGGTGTATAATGTGTAGGAGGCACACTCCGCCCGCTGTAAGTGCTGCAAATGCCTGTTAGTGTAACACACCAGGCAAACACAGCAATAAGGGCTAGCTTCAGGTGTATACTGTGCAGGAGGCTTAGCAACAATGACACTGACACTGCTTATCCTTCTCTCTCCCTGCACACAAGGTTTATCAAAGAATATGACACTGACACTCTCTCTGCCTATCCTTCTCTCTCCCTGCACACAAGGTTTAGTAAAGAATATGACACTGACACTGTCCCCTGCCTATCCTTCTCTCTCCCTGCACACAAGGTTTAGCAAAGAATATGACACTGACACTCTCCCTGCCTATCCTTCTCTCTCCCTGCACACAAGAATAGCACAAAGAATATCACACTGTCCCTGCCTATCATTCTCTTTCCCTGCGCCGGAACTCACTACACAAGGCCGCCATGCTGGCGGCCTTTTATAGTGTGGGGCGTGTGCTAAACCCCCTGAGCTATAATTGGCCACAGGCAACCTGCCTGTGGCCAATTATGGCTCTCCTAGCTGACGGCGCTGTGATTGGCCAAGCATGCGGGGTCACAGTGCATGCTTGGCCAATCACAGCGCCGCGATTGCACTGCGATGGCGCAGTGTATTGTGGGCCGTTCGCGTCACTCGAATTTGGCGCGAGCGGCCCAAAACGTTCGATGTTCGCCGAACGATCGAACAGCCGATGTTCGAGTCGAACGTATGTTCGTCTCGAACACCGAGCTCATCCCTAGTTCTAATTGACTGAAAGCTGCAACAGTTCCTGTACTGATGATCACAAACCAGTTATTACCAGGTGTGTTTGATTTAGAGCATTTGTGGATAAGGAGAAGAAGAACTGCTAGATCATTGTGAGGCACCTAAACATGTAGTTATAAAGCCCATGCTTAATTTCCTACTTCGGGTATACAATTTGGAAATAAGTTAGGTACATGCATTTACATAGTGAAGTCAAAAATAAAAACCTGACAAATGTAAATATATATTCCTGGAGTTCTCTTTTGAAGGTACACTCAACTTAGGCACAAAAGTGTTTAAACTGATTCAGAGTATAGCACCTACCTGATGATTGGCTATAAATTTCATTATGGCTTTTGCCTTATACAGATTGATACTATACCTCCCAACATTCTGAGAAGGGAAAGAGGGACACTTATTAGCAAAAAAGTATGTAGGCAAAGGACCCATTCCTACCACCGGGGGGATAAATGGAGAAATAATACACAAAAAATAATTGGTTAAACCCACAAGTGCTTTTTTGTATCACTGATATTATTTCTACAAGCATTTCAAATTGACAAATGCAACAACTTAGAAATTGAATGAAAGGTTTGGCACTTTATCCCTATCTCAAATTGCTGAAATAAAGCTGTAAAAAAAAAAAAACGTTATAAAATATGATTACCTTATCTTCAGTGATACCTAGGCAAGGTGATGTCACAATTCATGGTGAAGATCCCAAATCTCACAAGAAGATACACAAGTACAAGTGGGGGGATCAACGTTTGGTGAGATTTGAGATTCTCTGCTGCATTTTTATGATCCTGCTGTAAGGATTGTGACATTACCCTCTCCAGGGTGGTAGACGAGGGTAAGGGAAGTACATTTTTGCAATATTTTACCCATAGCTGCTTTTTTTTTTATTTGCTCCAATTTAGGAATTTGAGATGGTGCTGTAATAAGCAGACCTTGCCTTTTAAAGCAGGGTCTGCTTTAAATATTGACAGAAAAGGGTAAGAAAATATGTAGGTGAAGCATATTGTTAAATTAGCTGAGTAGAATATAAAAAGAACAATACAATGCTGGGCCCATTTTTTCTAAATATTGTCAAGAAAAACTAAGTTGGTGTAAATTTTGAATCATTTAAGTAACTAAGTAAGTAGTTTATTAAAGTTATTAAACACTTAAGGGACAGGCACTGTTTGTCCTTATTATTTGTTGCAGTGCTGTTTTAAAACAGCGCTTAGACTCAGTGGCTCCTGGGTGGATCTTTTGTAATTTTTCCATCTTTTTACAATAAAGGCGACCGTCAAAGGTTTTTTGGAGTGCGGCTGTCCATATTTTTTATTTTTTCCTCTTCATGTGGATCTCTAGCACTAGCACTGGAACCATCCTGCTGGGGTCCAGCACTGAGCCCAGAAGCTAAAACAATAAGGTATGGGCTTCCAATGCTTCTACAGAGTGTTCCATATGAGCACTTTGTAGAAGAGAATGCTTGACGTAATTGTAGCCGTATTAGTGCAATTGTGACAGAGAAAATTAAGTACTGTCCGTGATACTTTTTTTATTTGCACTAACATAGAATTTTTCAGGACAAGCTTTCGGGGTATGTCCCCTTCTTCAAGGTCCAAGCAGTACTGATTCACAATTTTTTTAGCAGACTGTTGAAACAAAACAAGAAAAAAATCTCAGAGGGAAAGGAAAAAAAACACATACAAATCAATGGTAATAAAGATAGCAGCAGAGTTAGTGAGATAAGACAGAGTTAGTGAGATAAGACAGAGGGAGAGCTATAGACTTGAGGGGGGAGATGCTAGTCACAGAGGGGGTCATAAAACCTTAGTATAATGGGTAAGGAAACCAATATCTAAATTTAGGCCATTCGTTTTTGTGTTAAAAAGAATTATCATTCTTAGTTCAAATGTTTTCCTTTCCTGGATAGCTCTGAAATTCCCTTTAAGAACTAAAACATTGAGGTCTTCTATAGTGTGGTCTGGTTGTGAGAAGTGATGTCCCACAGGTGTGCAGAAACTCTCTTCTTTATGTTCCTTGATGGTATGTCTGTGAAAATTCATCCTCGCTTGCAACTTCTGTCCTGTTTCACCAACATAAGATCCTTTGCCACACCTGTTGCATTGGATGAGGTACACAACATTACTGGAGGTACAGTTGTAAGATCCCATGATGGTGAAGGTCCCATTTGTGTGTGTGACACTTTTGGATGGATTGATCTGGTTGCACAGTTTGCAGCGTTTTTTATTGCAGGGTTTGCTTCCATTATTTGTGACTTCATAATCAGAGTGAAGTTTCCTGCTGATTAGTTTGTGTCTGAGGTTGGGTGGTTGTCTGAAAGCCAATAATGGGGGTTGTTGGAATATTTCTTTCAGAGTTTCATCCTCTGTTATAATGGGCTGTAAATCTTTGATTATCTTTTTGATCCCTTCTAGTGTTGGGTTGTATGTGGTGACTAGAGGTACTCGGTTATTTGTTTTTTTCTCTTTGTATTGGAGGAGATTTTCTCTTCGGGTTTTCAAGGCTGTGTTTATGCTGTTGTTGATGGTTTTGTCTTTATATCCTTTCTTCTGGAAAGAGCCTGCCAGTGTTCTGAGATGTTTATCTCTGACTTCTGGGTCTGAACAAATTCGGTGGTATCTGATGGCCTGGCTGTGTATGATGGCTCGTTTAGTGTGTTGGGGATGAAAACTGGAACTATGAAGATAGCTGCATCGGTCAGTCGGTTTTCTGTATATGGAAGTGTGAAGCTTGTCATCCCTGATGTATACTGT